>CM077238.1:12073377-12673377 GCA_039654775.1 Spinibarbus caldwelli
TTAATCGTCACAATCAGCCATATCGCAATTCTTGTCTTTCCGTCTCAAAATTTAAGACCTCTTGAAATCATAATTAAGACTTTCTTGTACAATTTAAGACTTTTTAAGGCCTTAAATTTGATACAACTAAATTTAAGACTTTTTAAGAGCCCGCGGAAACCCTGTTAATATATTACCACTTATTTTTTTGTAAATAAACAAGTTGAACAGCTGTGTCATTACAACAGAAGTAACAGAAAATAAATAAGGATGTGGATAAGATGACCTGCTGTAGGAAAAAATATATGACGCAAAATACTGACCTTTGTTCACAGCAATGGGAAGGACCAGGTGCCTGGATAAAACCGGGGGGCTGGAGATATCTCCAATCTCAATAAAACCCACAATCTCCAATTCTATATATAAAACACAAGGTAACAACTATCAAGTGCACTTTGCTCCAATTTCCTCCATGTATAATCTAGCATGGTTAGCAACAAATAAAAACATTTATTGTCTGATTAAAGGCTTTAAATGTAATACTTATTATATAAATTTATATTTATATTTAATATATTTATTATGTAAACATGCTCACATAAAATGCCTTATTTATATGTGTGTGACACACCTGACACACTCTGAGGAAGGCTGAAAGCCGAAATGCATCAGTGTGCAGAGTTTTAGGCATTTTTAATGTTTATTGAGATGGCCAGAATGTGAATAAAGAAGAAGTGCCTTGGATTCTTTTTTTGTAATAGTTGCTTTAAACCCAACCAAAGAGCACCTTCTGGGATTACTTCACAAGGTCCTTAATCAGCAAGTAGCACTTCAAGGATGTCTCCAATGATCTATTAACATTAAGGACATGATCATTTCACTAGCTTCTTTGCTCATACCTGTTTGCACTGTTCTGGGCATGGGATCCACTTCCTCATCTATTATGACTGGCTCTGGCCTGGGAAAGACCTGCACATCAGAGGTCAGGTTCCCACAGCGCAGCACCGCATGGAAGGGAGAGTATGCCTGGTCAATCAACTTACTGCCAACACAAAAGTAATGTTAACGTCAAAATGTTGCATAAACAGCAAAATGCACTTTATTAAATCAAATACAAGAAAATAGAGTATTTAGTTGTATGTATGCACAAAGTAACATTACTCACCCAAACATAGACTGGACACTTTTAAGACAAAGGGGTCCCTCCATAGTGTATATCTGACCCTCTCCACCATTCAAATTAATCAGCTGCTCTAGGTTATCCATGCTATCCGTAGCTTGGAGCTTCAGGGGACATCAAAACAACATAGATTTAATAAAGGAAAAACATGAAATAAAGGAAAAATATATATATAAAAAACTATGAAATAAAGTGTTTGTTCAGAGTTCTTGAGTATCTTCATTGTGATGGAAAAACCAAGTTAGTACAAAGACAAAAGCAAACAGGAACTAATAAAAACGAAAGAAACACACAACAAAATTACTAAAACTTGAACTAAAATTAAAACGGAAGATATAAAAATGAAAACATTCAAAATAATGATAAAAATAAAAGTCTCTTAATCATAGCAAAATAACATTGGTAAGGACACGGTGAAAACAGACTAATGTACCTCCTCTGCATTTGCAATGCACATGACATAAAATTTAGAAGGGAATGGGAACGGCAGTGGAAATTTCTTGTCCTCCACACGTTGTTTCACTGTTTGCAGGGAATGTCGCAAAGATCCACGACCAATGCCAAGTGCACCATCAGTAACCAGAACCACCTACAGGCCACCATAAGAACAACATAAACACTGATAAACAACATCAATGCAGTCAAATCAAAACATTTAGCATTATATACACTGAACAAAATTATAAACGCAACACTTTTGTTTTTGTCTCCATTTTTCATGAGCTGAACTCAAAGATCTAAGACTTTTTCTATGTACGCAAAAGGCCTATTTCTCTCAAATATTGTTCACAAATCTGTCTAAATCTGTGTTAGTGAGCACTTCTCCTTTGCCGAGATAATCCATCCACCTCACAGGTGTGGCATATCATGATGCTGATTAGACAGCATGATTATTGCACAGGCGTGACTTAGGCTGGCCACAATAAAAGACCACTCTAAAATGTGCAGTTTTACTGTATTGGGGGGTCCGGGGGGGTCCGAAAACCAGTTAGTATCTGGTGTGACTACCATTTGCCTCATGCAGTGCAACACATCTCCTTCGCATAGAGTTGATCAGGTTGTTGATTGTGGCCTGTGGAATGTTGGTCCACTCCTCTTCAATGGCTGTGCGAAGTTGCTGGATATTGGCAGGAACTGGAACACGCTGTCGTATACGTCGATCCAGAGCATCCCAGACATGCTCAATGGGTGACATGTCCAGTGAGTATGCTGGCCATGCAAGAACTGGGATGTTTTCAGCTTCCAGGAATTGTGTACAGATCCTTGCAACATGGGGCCGTGCATTATCATGCTGCAACATGAGGTGATGGTCGTGGATGAATGGCACAACAATGGGCCTCAGGATCTCATCACGGTATCTCTGTGCATTCAAAATGCCATCAATAAAATGCACCGGTGTTCGTTGTCCATAACATACGCCTGCCCATACCATAACCCCACCGCCACCATGGGCCACTCGATCCACAACGTTGACATCAGCAAACCGCTCACCCACACGACGTCATACGCGCTGTCTGCCATCTGCCCTGGACAGTGAAAATCGGGATTCATCCGTGAAGAGAACACCTCTCTATAGTGCCAGACGCCATCGAATGTGAGCATTTGCCCACTCAAGTCGGTTACGACGACAAACTGCAGTCAGGTCGAGACCCCGATGAGGACGACGAGCATGCAGATGAGCTTCCCTGAGACGGTTTCTGACAGTTTGTGTAGATATTCTTTGGTTATGCAAACCGACTGTTGCAGCAGCTGTCCGGGTGGCTGGTCTCAGACGATCTTGGAGGTGAAGATGCTGGATGTGGAGGTCCTGGGCTGGTGTGGTTACACGTGGTCTGCGGTTGTGAGGCCGGTTGGATGTGCTGCCAAATTCTCTGAAACGCCTTTGGAGATGGCTTATGGTAGAAAAATCAACATTCAATTCATGGGCAACAGCTCTGGTGGACATTCCTGCAGTCAGCATGCCAATTGCACGCTCCCTCAAAACTTGCGACATCTGTGGCATTGTGCTGTGTGATAAAACTGCACATTTTATAGTGGTCTTTTATTGTAGCCAGCCTAAGGCACACCTGTGCAATAATCATGCTGTCTAATCAGCATCCTGATATGCCACACCTGTGAGGTGGATGGAGTATCTCGGCAAAGGAGAAGTGCTCACTAACACAGATTTAGACAGATTTGTGAACAATATTTGAGAGAAATAGGCCTTTTGTGCACATAGAAAAAGTCTTAGATCTTTGAGTTCAGCTCATGAAAAATGGGGGCAAAAACAAAAGTGTTGCGTTTATAATTTTGTTCAGTGTATAAAAAATAACTATCTGTAGAAAATAGAATGGAACAATTATCTCAATTGTATATTACAAAAATTAATGTTTAAAATCTAGACATTCTACTAAAGCAGTAACTAATATAAAGCATCAATCATATCCTTTAACTAAACAGACCTAACCTATTGCCAGCTATTTTGAAAATGTACAATACATTTATATCTAAATGTATAACGTACATTACTGTATATACTACATTGTACTGTACACTGACATTGCATTACACTGTATTTCATACTATATTATTTATTATGGTTATTCCAATATGTTTATATAAGTGCACTGTATATGCATGCTTCACATATTGCTTTTTTCATAATATATTATATTTTCAATAATTGTTTATTTTTATTTTTTTTTACCTGGCATGGGCAAGAGGTTCCCCATTCCTGCTGTACTACATTACTAACACCTTGCAATGCAGCCTCTAGGCAGGTTTTATCATAGTCTTCAAGATTATTCAAGGCTTCCTGCAAAACATTGAATGAGAGATAACAATAAGACCCCAGACAACTTAAATTTTATTTAGACAGCAGGACAACTGGTCTAGTTTTACCTGCAGGGTATTGTAGTCTCTGGTGAAGGGCACCATAAGCTCCCAGTGAGAGGAGAAGGAGACAAGTGAAGTGAACTCTAGCCTGTAGTTTGTGGCCATGTGTTCAAACAGCATGGTCAGTCCATGAACTGCCAGGTTCTTTCTCTGAAACTCTTCAATGCCCTCCACTGACACGGGTCGTGTCATGGACAGTGACGAGTCCATAAGAACCACAGTGGGCATGGTTACAAGCTCTTCTCTTTACACTTTGAAGAACAGCTATGAATGAAAGCTTGAGATATCTGTGTAAAAACAAGAGCATATGACAGTGTGAGCAAAGAGGCTTCTGCAATGGACATCACAAGTAGGTTGGTTAATTAAAAACGCACATATACAATAATTTCCCTGGTTTTGTTATTGTTGCACTCTGCTGAAGAACAAATAAACAAACAAAAATAGCGTAAACCGGCCTAAGATGGTTTGCTCGTCTTTGCTGGTTTAAACTGGTCTCCCAGTCTGACCAGTTTACAGAATCCAAAACCAGAGCTGCTTGACCAGGCTGGGAGACCATCAGATCTTAGGCTGTTTAAAACTAGAGTTTCATAGACGTACGTACACATAGTTTACTCACTTATTTTTCATGTTACAGAACAACCAAAGTAAATATGAATTTTGCTATGCTAGTGTCCCGTCAAACGTTCGCACTCTAAATTTGACTCAAAATTATTATAAGCGTCTTAATTTCAGTAGATATTTTCGAATACAACTCACATGTTAGATATGCAAACCAACTTTTGAAAAATTTACACAAAATGTTAAAATTTTACCCATCGCTGAAATCCCTTCTTCTTAACCAAGCGTGTGCACCGTGATAACCGGACCGTTTGGAAACAAAAGAAATCTAGCAACTAGTTCCTAGTCGAGAAAATTATATTTTAGAAGAAATCTTAATATTAATTATCTCATAAAATAAACGGGACAAAAATACAAGAGATAACCTATACACAAACGTACATATCTAGGATAATGCTGTGGACAAAAACTGTAAGAATCAGACAGTTAAAAATCTAATTGTGCGCCAATTTAATATTAATCTGTAATCCATAACCATAATTATGTAATAACAATAAACTATTCTCTAAAAGTTGATTTAAGATTTAATGAGCAACTTTACTCGTGTATTCACTTTCTACAATTCTGAATGAAAAGTATAAGAGCAAAATAATTGGGATAAATGGTTCAAGACGTAATGAGAGTGTGAGGAGAGAGTACATCTAATCCTCTTAAAAGACTTCAGGTATTAGGTATTGTGCTGATCCACGCTGAAGAGCTGTCCTGCGGTGCGTCCTGCTTGACCTAAGCAGCGCTCCCAGCATCCGCGCCTTTCCCTGCAGCCCAGCGGTGAGACAGACAGCAGCGCCGCGAGCCTCGTCTTTCAGCCGGTAGGTTTTATTTGGCGTGTTCTGAATTATTTCTTGCATGAGAGCAAAGCAAGTTTTAATATGCATTTCTTTGTTAATATGGTTCATTTATGGCTGATTTAGAAATACCTGCCACCACCAGAGATTTGGTCACAATTTACATTTTAGTTTTTATGCTGCTGTGTTTCCAAATACGTAATTTCATTGTTTTTATGGAGCTTCTTATAATGGCACAATGTTATTAGTAATATATGTACAGGCTTGACAAAAAACTTGAATTGAAATGAGACGTGCTATGTTCGTTTAGACTTTCCATGCTATGTTCGTTTAGACTTAAATGAAAGAAATGCTTCAAGAAATGCTTTTCTTAATTATTTATTCATTCAGAAGCAGTGTCAAAAGTCTTTATTTTTATTAAGGGACAATATCATCTCTTGAAACAGGGGCACTTTTATTTTTTATTATGGCGTTTTTCCTAACCATAGGCTATATAACATAGCGTGCTATTAATTTATGTGAATTAGATAGATAGATAGATAGATAGATAGATAGATAGATGTGAATGAAATGTATAAAAGGCTGAATAATTGATGATGAGGGGCATTTTATTACTTTAAGTGGCATTTTGCCCCAAGCTCAGGGTTTTTTTTTTTTATTATTATTTCTGACCATCGTAATAGGTTGGATCCACATTTTAAACAGTTCACATGCTTCTAATAATGTAATTAACAAGAAGCTAGAGTTGTTAAAAATTATTTCATTTTTTGTTTTAACCTCTTAAGACCCTGCAGCCTCATATGAGGACGTTATATTTTAGTGAATTTCTCTGAGACTCTACATGCCACAGTTTTAAGTCTGGATGTCCTGTACAGAGCACATTCAGGGCTTTTTAGAAATACCAAATGATATGACCACTCCTTCTCCTTGGTCTTCAAAAATGTCTGAAATTAATTTAGTGACACTCTTATGGAAATATGATAATATTTTGTAATTATCATTTAAATCTGTCTAATTTTTAAATTGTGTGCCATAAATCAACATCTCAGGAAAATGTTATGGAGTTTCAAATCAAAATATGACTTTCTGTTACGAAACAGGACGTTGATTTCATACATGTCCTCATATGAGGACACCGGGACTAAAAGCATGTTTATTATGCATTTTGGGAGACATAACAAATGAATAGGGAAAGAAATTATATTTCAATATTCTATGAAATATTATATATATAATTATTAAAATCTTGTCAATTATTACTCCCATTATTACACTTCTTTTTTTCATTACACGTTGCCCCAAAAACACATTAATATGCAAATTAGATTTAGTTTATAGATACATTGTATATAATGAGAAAACCAGTTTATGACCATTTTACACACATTTTGCAGAAAGAAAAATGGTAAATCGAATCATTCTGTTGTAACATAGTTGAGAATCATCTTTATACAAAGTTTGGTAAAAAAAAAAAAAAAATCTTAAACTAAAAATGTATTGGTGATTTAAAAAATCAATTGTTTTTGCCTATGCATGTTTATTCATGTCTTTTTATTTTTTTAAAGAAATTGAGTCTAGCGAGGACATAGCATAACTTATGAATGAAATATCATTTTTAAACATTTTTTTACATTATTTGTAATGCTCTAAACAATGTAAAGACATGAAAAAACTATTTTTTTCCTAAAACTTTTTTCTCGGGTCTTAAGAGGTTAATTTAATCCAATGAAATGTGTTGGTTAGATGAACAATTTTAGGAGTGTAATGGCCACTGTGATCTGCTGATCCTGCATTCAGTGTTTCCTATACAACTGTTGCACTCAGTATTCCTCCTTTTATCCACTGTAAGGTCTGTGAGAGGAAACCCGCACCACACAGAAAATGAGATGAAACAGTCTGAGAGTGAGTGCTGCATACCCCTGCATCTTTTGGGGAGAAATTCTGGATGTTCTGGGTGTCATTGCCCTAAAAAACAACTTGGTGCCCTTTAGGAAGCATACTAGAAAATGTTCCTGACTCGAAGAAAGAGACTTCACCTTAGCCGGATAATATTTCTTCTGTCTGGGGTTTTCCTTTGTTCTTTATATCAACTCACTATCAGAGCCAGACTACCAGAGCCCTGGTCTGAGCCCCAGACAGCAGGAGAACCTGAGGATGGCTCTGAACTTGGTTCTGGAGGGTCAGAGATAACAGTGCTTTTGACTAATTTGACCACTGCTGAGCCAAAGAGCTCCAACCACACAGATAGTGTCCAGTCGTCAGAACCAGCGACAAATGTACCCATCCCAACAATATCTAGAACAGAGACACCTACAACAACCACAAACAGGACAATCATCCATTGCATCTATGTGGATCCAGACCTTCCAAAACCCACCCCAGTTCCTACACCAGCAACCGATACGACTACTGTAGTGCCGAACACTACAGCGTCCAGACCAGGAGAGGCACCGCACATGAAGGGCGAGTACCCAGAAGACATCTTCTCCGTTGAGGATCGACGCAAAGGCTGGGTCATTCTTCACATCTTTGGAATGGTATACATGTTTGTTTCTTTGGCCATTGTCTGCGATGAGTTTTTCGTTCCTACGTTGGGGGTTATAACAGACAAACTGGAGATCTCAGATGATGTGGCCGGGGCGACGTTCATGGCCGCTGGAGGCTCTGCTCCTGAACTCTTCACTTCCTTGATCGGGGTCTTCATTTCTCATAGCAATGTGGGCATTGGAACCATCGTTGGCTCGGCTGTCTTCAACATCCTATTTGTGATTGGAATGTGTGCGCTGTTTTCCCGGGAGATGCTTCACCTCACCTGGTGGCCTCTTTTTCGGGATGTGTCGTTCTACATCCTCGATCTCATCATGCTCATCATCTTCTTCTTGGACAATACCATTATGTGGTGGGAGAGTATGATGCTGGTGGGCGGTTATGTTATCTATGTTTTCTTCATGAAGTACAATGTTCAGATAGAGCAAGCTTTCAAGTCTCAGCTCAGGAAACACAAGAACATTGTCAAAGTTATCGCGGTCGAAGAACCTGAGAAGGTACGCCTCATTATTTTTGCCTTTAATATTCACATAGGAGTTTTTTGGTGAATCACATCATATTTCACAACCTAAACTAAACTTGTCTTGTTATAAAAGGTCCAAATGATCAATTTTTTTAAATTAATAAATAATAAAAGTTTATGCCAGACTACTTAATAAGATTTTATTTTACATATACAGTTGTATAAGCCTGAAATTGACTCAAAATTAATTTTAATACAGAAATGAAAAATATATTAATCATAGAAGAGGTGTATTCAAATGTATTTATAAATAGGTGTATTCATTGTATTTATAAATTGTACAAAAAATAGCATCATATTAATAACATTTATTCACTAAACATATACCTTTATTCAAAGTGACTAATTGTGTATTTAATAAACACATTTTATCAGTACTGAGATTCGAACCCATAACCTTGTGCATTATTAAGTGCTATGATGCACGATTTCAAGAACATGGATTGCATGATAACAATTAGCAATTTGTAATTAGCAATTAGCAATTTGTTTGGTTTTTGAGAGTGTTGACAGTTTCTGCAGTGGTAAGCCTTCTAGTGATGAGGGACATTTATTCTGCTATAATATCTGCTCATATCTGTGATAACAGAGCTATAATAGCATCCCACTCAGGTGAATGTGAATGTGAGTCACTTATGTTTATTCATTGAGCAGATACGCATCGGTTGCGTTTTCCTTTGATAAACAGAAATGAAAAGGATCTCTTGTGTCTGCTGGGGCCAGACATTGTTAATGAGTTGTCTTGTAGCAGGCGAGGTATTTGGAGCAGGTGCATTTGGCTCACTGTGACAGCCCCATCTGTATTAGTGACGCTATCCCGTCACATAATAAAATTGTGTGGTCGTTTTCACAAGTTCCTTTCTTCATCCTGAACATCCCTCAGCTTAGACACTGTGGTGAGAGAGGGGTTTAGAGAGATCAACACTTGATAATCTGTCATAACATCTCTGTGTTCACACTCTACCTGAGAGGGAGACTTTAAACTGCAGTGACAAACAGTCTATTGATTATAGTAAATATGTCTCATACTGGAAAAAGGTCTATTAATAAATGGACTGCAAATCAATAATCATCTATATGATCAAAATAATAATAATTTAATCTAATATCTGGCAGAGACCCTATGTACACTCTGATCTAAAGACGTTCACTTAATCCTTTGAGGGTCTGCTGTGATTTACAAACTGTGTAACATACAGAGTGTTTAAATCTGCTAAGTGTGATTGAAGCTTATATAGTGTAAGAAGGCTTACTAGACCCAGAGGACCTAGATCTCTGTCAAACTAAACCCACTGGATTGAATTTATCACAGATAACAAATACAACAGTAGCAATAAAATGTAACTAAATCTATAAAAATTGTTTTCGTTAATTGAAATAAAGCTGAAACAAAATAATATATAAATACTAGATGGAAAACTTAAACTTCAAAAACATAAAGAGAAATTAGAAATGTTTCCTTGGCAAGTAATTTAAATAAACTAAGTTAATGTTGAAGTACTAAAAAAACTAAAACTTAAATTGAAACAATAATAAATAAATAATAAATAAATAAATGAAATAATATTAAAGCTAGAAAAGTGACAAAATCACTAAAACCTGAAGTAAAATTAAAACGAGAACTGAAAATATAAAAAGTTAATTAAGTTAATTCTAAATATGAATAAATACTATAATAGTATATAAATAATACTAAAATAATACTGGTATGTTATGTTAAATCATCTTATGTTACAGGTTTTCTTCCATTTAAAATAAATAAATTATATTGTAATTTTAAGTAAATACAGACATTTTAAATACACTGCTTCCAGTCTGTGAGGGTACATGAATGAATCCTTTGTCAAGTTTGTGACAGTTGTCACTGTTATTCTCCAAACAGTAGAATGAGAGGTGAAGGTCAAAGGTCAAATCAGTGCCTTGCATCTTCTGTAATGTTTCAAACTGTTGTTGCACACAGGACAATGGGACCTCAGGTGAAGAGAACAGGCCACCTGAACCAGAAGACAAGAATAGATTAAAGGTAATCAAAAATATGGAAATATATGAACAAATAATAATAATTCAAAATATGTGATCTCTGATAACTCTTAAAGGAAAAGGGTGTAATCTATGCATTACTATAGTCACAAAACAATTACTGTTTCCAAAGAGATCACACAACTGGTGTGGATGTGTCGCCCTGGACAGAGCAATGCTTAATTGAGCAACATATTTTAACTCCTTTTTATCTTCTGAGAAGTCAGCCTACAAATGGCTTTTCATAGTTGTCTTTGAATTACAAACTAAGATATGAGGAAGTATTTTAACATCCAAAAATGAAAGAGTCTTGATATGATTTGATAAATTTCACATGTCCTGTCATATGAAAATGGGATTATTAATTTAATTAACATTATATGAAATAAACAACATATATATGACATTTATTCTCCATAAAGTCCACATTATTTGCAGGTTCAGATATGAATTCTTTTGACATGATCATTTAGTGTGAGCATTTGTCAGAATATGTTTCCTCTCTCGTGTAGCTGAAGCCCACACTGCAGCGCGGGGGCAGTTCTGCCTCTCTGCACAACAGCACCATGAGGAACACCATCTTTCAGCTGATGATTCACACACTGGATCCTCTTGGAGAGGGTAAGAGCCCTTCAGTGCCTGAACCCTCATAATGATAACTCATTAAGCAAACATTGCACGAAGCCGTTACAAATTTCAATTCTGGTGGTTTAAAGGGATAGTCCACCCAGAAATTACAATTCTGTTATTTACTCACCCTCACGTCATTCCAAACCTGTATGACTTTCATTCTTCTGTGGTACACAAAGGAAGATATTTTGAAGAACGTTGGGAACCAAACAACATGCATCCATTGTATGGACCTAAAAAAACTTTCCTAAAAAATCTTCCACAGAAGAATGAAAGTCATTTTTTGGAATGAAAAGATGGCGAGATGATGACAGAATTTACATTTTTGGGTGAACAATCACTTTTCAGATATGTTTGTGAAAGCTGTATCACAAGGTTTATAAATTAGTTTTTGAGTAAATGTTAATATTAAATAAGCAGGAAAGGTATATTCTAAGTATTTAGTGCTTTTTTATTATTTGAAGACTCAAATTCTGCCATTTTATGATGTTTAATGACTGTTGTTTATACAAAGTGGTTGATTTAAACACTACTGGTTTACTAGAGGTATAGGGTAGATGCAATTTTTGCTTTAGATGTTTTATGGTTACACATTCTGAACTGTTTTGTATATCGATATTGTATAAAGATCAAAATATCAATCATATAATAGGCCTATATTCCCTTAGGCAAGCGCTGTAAGATGTTCAGAAGTGGAGGGCAGGAGAGTCCCTTTGTCCTTCTCCCAGTACAAATGGATTAGCAAAGCGTGTCCCACATGATGACAGTACTAAGTCCAGATTGATACTAAGAAGATAAATAGCTCTTTCTCAGTCTATGGAGTGGAGAGTGATTCATAGTAGTGAGAGAAGGCCCACCGCAGTGGCTCTATGACATTTTGTCAAGTCACATCAGTGTGTATGTCACCATTTAAACATACACTATATTATTTCCTCATTGCACATGGGCTCTCAAACAAGATGGTATTATCTGCAGAAACACTGTTATTTTAGCATCACAAAAATGTCATCAGAAATGTCGGTTCCTATTATAAGCTACAGAAACATCATCATAAATTTGAATCTAATTACATATTTACTATGTGCACTGAAGATATGATTTCATATGATTACCTTGCATGGCTCCTTGATGGCTGGCATGCATACGTATAAAGCAGAAGCCCTGGTGCTGAGGTCTCTGCCGGTCAATGGTTTGAGTTGGTCCCCTTGACCTTCAGCCTGTCCTCAGGAGGCTGTGCAGCACCTGTGCTCTCAGGGTCCTCACAAAAACCTCCCAGCACTGTGCTGCTCCATCATTAAGCTGCTTTTGATTGAGCTCATAAAGGCTGGATGAGAGCCAGGCTCCAGCAGCTCAATCCTGTTATGGTGATGGGGTCCCTGCTCATTTACAAGCCTTAGTCAAAGAGATAAATTTAAATATTCAGTTGAACATATCTACATTTGGGTTGATAAATAACTGACAAGCACTTAACAACTTTAGGACCTCAATTGTATTGCCTTAAAATGCTCTGCATACTCTGCTTATCAGTCTTTTGAATCTCACAAAGAAATGTCTTGGTCATATTTCACCCCAAAATTAATAGAAAATATTTTTTAAAGAAATGAAGCCTATTGATTAGATCCATTTTTGTTGCATTTTGTTTTCATTATTTCCTTTACAATTAAACACCCCACCCCCAAATTTACATAATGCAAAATATAATGTAATAAAAAGTTAAAGTTTGAGTCAAAAGTCTAAACTTTGGAACAATTAAGATTTTTTTTAGGTTTTTGATAGAAAAGGTTTTTGAAATAATGTCATAAACTAAGAAATCAGGCTTGATAACCCAAACATTACTTCACATGAGATTCACCCTTATGCATTTATACCTTGACCTGCAGATTTTTGTTTTACAAATCTAGTTTTTTTGGCATTAAATCAGAGCAGACATGAGTAGTTTGAAGGCCATTAGGAGATGCATTTGTGACACTCACCATGGTATTATTTGTTGTATATAAATCTACTTTTACTTATTAGAGTCAGTGTTTACTGGAGATGTAAAGGCTAGGAGCTCTTTGGAATGTAAAGGTAAGGGGCTTAGTGTTTGTGATGTTATTCTTGTGATGTGATGCCGTCTTGTAGTAGCCTGTGAGATGTGAGGAAATGACATTTTGTTTTACGTCTGTGAAATGAGGGCTTCTGTCATTTGTGGTACTGCCATTGTTGACCCTGACAGTGTCAGTCAAAGTCTACATTCAAGCTATATTCTTCCTTTCCTGGTTTGCAGTGAAATTTAAAGACAAGGCTCAGATTTTGAACGACATGGCCCGGGGGAAAGTAGAGAACAAAAAGAAGGAAAAATCTGGTGAAGGTGAGATTTTATAATCTTAGTCTGTTCTATTATGATTGCACAGAGCTTTGTAAACAGGTCGGTACATTGTCCTACCTCACAGATGAGCTCTGTTGCATATTCAAAATGGTTATTAATGTTGCATTTCCACAAGCAGTAACACACCAGCTGTGTGCTGGATGAAAGGTACAAAGAGAGGGCAAGCTGCCAGGAGTTTGGCCCGTTTTGCCCTCTACACAGCATCCCGCATTCCATATTTCCACCTTTTGTTTCTACTTGAGAGCTGCTTTACACATTACCTGACATAATGACCAAGCTCCATCTCATGAATTAAGCATGAGTGGCTTGGAATCAGTGCGGATTATCTTGTGCCGCAACTGCTGTGTTTGAAATTGCCGCCAAGCGATATAGCAACATTACTCACTCCTATTGAAGAAATCTTCACTCCAGATCTGAGAGGAGCTTGTAGTATTGCAACATTTAGGAAATAATTGCAAGCTTGACTGATATTTTATTATTGTGGTTTAAATAAGGTGACGATCAGACGGAACAGTCCAAGGATTCCAAAGACGCGGCTCCAGGAGCCAAGGAAGAAGACGCTAGTCAAAAGCCTGAGGTAGAAAAGGTGGGCCTATTGCTTCTTGAAAAATGTTGGGAAGAAGAAGGAGGAGATCTGAGACACTTGTGTGCTTTTAATGAGCTCATCAATTCTTTACCTTGTTGCAAAGCTGACAGACATGATCTGTCAAACATAGTATGTGATTCATATTTAAGAAATAATTCACCCAGAAATGAAAAGTTGTTTAATCACCCTCACGTCATGACATCCTTTCTTCTGTGGAACTCAATAGGAAATGTTTGAAGAATGTTCATTACACTGAACTGGAGGTTTCAAGCTTAAAAAAAAGGCAAAAAAAGCACCATAAATTTAAAGTGTTATTTTTCATGATGCATTAACTATGTCTGTTTCGTGACCTAATCATTCTTTAAGTCAGATCTTTCAAATCAACCAGTTCATTCAGGTCACAAAACTGGTCTGAATGATTCATTCACAGTTCGGACTGATCAGCTTCTTAAGTTCAGATCACTGACTCAGTTTTCAGGTTAACATCTCAGTGGAGACAAAGATTATCTGTGAATGAATTAATTGAAGCTACAGCTGCTTTTATTATACTTTTACTGTGCCTTTGCATACTTTTTGAAGCTTGAAAGCTCCCATCTCTATTTATTATTATAACTGCATGGAAAAGAGCAAGCCTTCTGTGTTCCAAAGAATAAAGAAATTCATATTGGTTTGGGACAAACTGAATGTGAGTAAATGATGATAAAATTTTCACTTTTGGGTGAACTGTTGCTTTAAGTTAGTTCTCCTAATTCTTTTTTTCTGTGTGGGTATTATGTTTTCATCTGTCTCTTTCTTACTTTGTTTTAAGGAAGAAGATACTGCAGCAGGAGGAGGTTCAGAGAAGCCAGGAGGTTCAGATGATTCAGGGGATGATGAAGATGACAATGATGAAGACAGCGATGAAGACAGTGATGATGAAGATGATGATGATGATGATGAAAATGAGGATGAGGCTGGGGAGGAAGGAGAAAATGAGGAACCTCTGTCCTTAGAGTGGCCAGACACCAGACGTAAACAGGCCACATATTTGTTTCTGTTACCCATTGTCTTTCCACTTTGGCTGACAGTTCCAGACGTCAGAAACCCTGTGAGAAACAAAACATCACATTAGAATTGTTTTTTTTATATATGTATTCCACTTCTACCAAATTTATATACGCACTGTATATTGTGCCTACAGGCATCCAAGAAGTTCTTTGTCATCACTTTCCTTGGCTCAATAGTATGGATTGCTATATTTTCCTATCTTATGGTGTGGTGGGCACATCAGGTCAGTGTAGAAACCAATATTTGTGGGACTTAAGCCACACTTAAATGTCATTGCATTAGAAAATAAAATATCAAAACAAGTAATCATTCATTGAGATTTTCTCTCCTAGGTGGGTGAGACCATTGGCATCTCTGAGGAAATCATGGGTCTTACCATTCTGGCTGCAGGAACATCCATTCCTGATCTCATCACCAGCGTGATTGTGGCTCGAAAAGGTTTGGGAGACATGGCTGTCTCGAGCTCTGTAGGCAGCAACATATTTGACATCACCATGGGGTAAGACAATGGAAACTTTATTTATTTAATGAATCAGGTGTTTGAAAGCTGGAAATGATGTGCACAGTTTTTGCCAAATGTGATTGGCTGAACACTGGCTCTTTGTGTTCACTGGTTTGTGTTCACACCACTGGTTTGCGTTTGCACGTTTCACATGGATTTTCAGTTTGTGTAGTGGTTGGGATTTTCAGTGAACCTTTCTGCAGATTACGTAGTTTCACCAGTAGGTGGCGACAAGAGTCTCTAAGGAGTGAGTCACTGAGACAGTTTTTTTTTTAGATGAAAAAGTCAAAGAAAAAGTGACGTGACATGTGGCGACGTATGGTAACCATACTAAGAGTTTATGATCTGCATTTAACCCATCCAAGTGCACACACACAGCAGTGAGAAGTGAACACACAGACACACACACACCCCGTGAACACACACCTGGAGCAGTGGGCAGCAATTTTTGCTGCGGCGCCCGGGTAGCAATTGGGGGTTCTGTGTTTTGCGCAAGAGCACCTCAGTTATGGGTAGTAGAAGACAAACCAGTACAACCTGCCGGTACTGAGACTCAAACTTGCAACCTTTGGGTTACAAGTCCAACCAATACTAATTTCTCTAATCATGCACAAAATAAGTGCAATTTTTTTGAGTGAGCCATTAGATCTTTCGCTCAACCGATTTGTTCAGCAACTCTGATTCTGATGAAGTGACTGGCTATATCCAAAATTGCATACATCTTTCTACTATACAGTAAGTGAAAAACTGTGAGTTAAAAGCGTAGTATGTCCGAATTCACTGTAATAACAAAACAGTAGGTGAAAAGTACCTGAATGATTTACTACTTATGGTGAAATTAGAAAGTGTGCATCTAGAGGTTTTATGAATGGCAGCTGACACTGGTAGACAGTGACAATAACAACATGGCGAATATAGTACATCTGAATGTATTATATTCATACTACACATACATTCATTCTATATAGAACATAGTTTTTAGCAGTTGCCAAGTAATTGCTTATTCAGAAGAAGCACCTATGCGGAGAGTATGTGATTTCTGAACTGAAATGGCAAAATAGACAAAGTATCTGGTAATATTGCGTCTAAAATGTAAGTTACTGAATAATAACTTTTTAAGCTGTTGTTTGTTTAGAAATATCACACTCACAATCATCCCATTGGTGTGAATAGATGCCACATCACTTATTGTCATTTTATATATCTTAATTATATCCCCTCTCATTGTTACAGGCTGCCGGTTCCCTGGTTGATGTACTCATTCTGCCATTCGATGGCGCCGGTGCCCGTGAGCAGTAATGGGCTGTTCTGTGCCATTGTGCTGCTCTTCCTCATGCTCCTCTTTGTCACTATCTCCATCGCTGCCTGTAAGTGGAGGATGAATAAAATGTTGGGATTCACCATGTTCATCCTCTACTTCGTGTTCCTGGTGCTCAGTGTCATGCTAGAGGATCGAATCATTATATGTCCCGTGTCCATCTGAGCAAACCTGTGGATACAGTCCTGTCATTTGAAACCTTCTGAACTGTAACTTCACACATATTTAAAGCATCTCTGGACTCGCTGTTGACTTGTTCTGTATTTTTCAAGATCTTTTGTAAAGGGATGCAATAACTGGCCATAATTTCCAAACTATGTTAACTGTTACAGACACTTGAATTTTTTTGGTCACCACTTTTGGCTTGTTAAATTAAAATGACTGCAGTAATGACAGAGAAGAGTAACAGGCCCTGTCCCAAATGGTCACCATTTGTGTTATCCACACTTTGTCGATGTAATGCCATATGGATTGTTGAGTGTAGACTGCTGTGTTGGCCCACCAGTGTAGCCTTTGCAAAAGGGCAGATTGAGACCACATACGGAGGGACTCTTGAGCACCCTTTTGAACCGTAAAATGACAAATAAGACACCCTACTGCCCTGTGGACTTGGCAAACACAATATGGTTATGATTGCATAATCAAAGGTCACATCCAGTGTGCCATTTGAGACAGGACCACAGAGTACTAAATATGTAAAATCTTATTTTTTTTTTCTCAAACTCTCACTTAATGATTTGTGATGCAATTTAACCA
Source organism: Spinibarbus caldwelli (assembly GCA_039654775.1). NCBI lineage: Eukaryota > Metazoa > Chordata > Actinopteri > Cypriniformes > Cyprinidae > Spinibarbus > Spinibarbus caldwelli. The sequence continues at coordinate 12,091,110 of CM077238.1, forward strand.
TTTAGGTTTATTGGGATGATACCAAGACACATGCAAAACATATTTGTCTACGACATATAAAATTGCAAAGACTATAACCTTATGAGAAGTCAAAGTGTTGCTTTAAGTTTTTTCCAATGATGAAAAATTGCATTTCATAACAAAGAAAATGTTTCCAATTTGTTTTTGATGAATTTTATATTGTGATTGTATTATTTGATGTTGTGGGTTTTCAGATAGCTATGGGACTACATTGGGAGAAATTGTGAGCTTATTGTAAATGATGTAATTTAATCATTCTGTAATGGAATTATTTTTGTAACATGGGAAAATGTCATTAGCAAGCGTTCTAATTGCAGATCCTGTGTTGTATGTAAGATATGACTTTAATAAAAGTAGAATCTCAAGCATATAACAAGACTTCTTTACAAAGTCTAATGTAATCAGTATGATTCTGATAAAAACAGTTGTGAGTTTCCATACAAATGTCACACTGCTGTTTGAATTCACTATTGAATAGAGGCAAGGATTGTTCTTTTTCGAATGTCGCACATTGTGTTGATTTCTCTCTTGAGAGTTGCTCATTGTAAATATTCATTTGTTGGTTCAGTGCAAAATTAAATGGGGTTTCAAATGCGACTTTTTTCTCCCTCTATTTCATCGAACAAACCAGAGACACCAACACAAACACACTGGAGTCGATTTAAGTGTTTATTTACAGTTCTAAACAATTTTATAGACCTGGCTCAGATATGACAAAATGATATATACAAATATAAATAGAAGTAACAAAAGGAGTGATATGTAAAGCACACTGCCCTTACATAAAATGATTTGTTAAAAAACGAACAAACAAACAAAACGAATCACCTTACACATTAACCGCTTTAAATTAGCTTCCATGAAATAGGTCAGTTTGTTTCACTACCATGCCATATGGATGTAAAAAGCAGGTGATAGAAAAACTGCTAAACATTAACAGCAGTGTAAATTGGAATTTTTTTAAATATTTTTTTTGTGTGTGTGTGTGTGTGTGTGTGTGTTTTACACAGCATCAGGTCAATAAACAAAGTTTTTTTTTTTTTTTCATCCCAAAATATTTAGGGCAGTATTATCTGTTTTTTTCCACTTGGGGCATTAACATCAATGTGTCATTGTGTATAGTTACATGTATTATTATCTTTTCCATAATCCATTGTATTTTAAACATTTAAACATCAATCCTCTTCCCAACCACACAGACTCAAAGTGCATCTTCATTAACATAATGATAAAAAATTAACAGTATTAAAATATAACAGTTCCAGTTACCACATGTTTAGAGTTCGAACTGAGTAAATAAGTGCTTGTATGCTTCAAGTACTTTATGTATCTTGACAATGGAAACTCATGTTTATGCAACACTGCACAATATAAAGCAATGTTTCAAAAATAATTATAATTACGTACCTTCATGGCAAACACACTGGATTATGTAAGTGAACGTAAAATTTTGACTTTACATTCACATTAACAGTCCATTTTATTTTATACTCGCTATATTACCCTTTATACCCTGTTGTAAATTTGTCTCCGTACTGTTCTTGGCCCCAAGGTAAGGCATTTCTCAATTCAAAATCTCATCAAATATTTTTCTCACCATGTACACTGTGAGTCAAGAGTTTATATTTGGTCCAGTTCTGTACCTCAAGATGACAGTGTCATTGACGGTCACCATACGACTGGTCTCCAGGACCAGGACAACAAACATACGCACACGCTCAAAAGAGAAACCTATACACTACGAACAGCATAGTCTTTACAAATGGAGACACGTCAGTTATAACAAATTCCAGTCTTAAAATATAACTGTATAATACAAATATGCAAAATAATAAGACTATGTACACAAAGTCTCTCTGTATGTGAAATATACAAGTGCCCCTAGACGGCCTAAAGGGGACTGTGTTTGTTGGGGCTGCTCATTGTGCTTCTACGCATCCTAAACACGATCGATTTGATTGTTCTATAGCTACTGGTCCCAAATCCACTCCACGATTCACTGGAGCGATGGAATGACCTGAGCACAATGATATTGCTCCTTATCTACAATGACCTCTAAACTCAAGTTTCCCTGAGCGGTGCTAGACGATTCAAATGTGACCCCAAGATTCTGAAAGGGGTTGAGGGTCAAGACATTAGGCAGATGGAAGAGCAAAAGTGAGGGGGAATGCAAAAAAAAAAAAGAACATGATCACAGACTATATAAAGTGACGTATTCACAGGAAGTGTATGAAGAACAGTCACATTAATAGACAGGACTTGTGTCGAAAGAGACCTCATGGGAGCCAGAGGTAGCTTTGGTTACGATGAATGTTCAGGATCACATGAATGAAAGTGTTCCTTCTTTGGATGCCTTCCTATGTGATGGATGCAGGGAAAGAGGGATGAATGAGAGGAGGTGAATCAGAGACTGGGCAGCCAAAAGGTTCTCCTGCACTCCATGACTCCAGCGCTGGGTGGACGGTCACAATTGTGGGTCATCTTGACCTGGCTGGGTGTCAAACGGTCATATGCCATTTTGTATTCACGATCAAATGAATCTGTGAGAATAAATGAAGGTGTTAGTAATGACACTAGTGCTCATGTTCAGTGATTTGATAGACATATATTACATTTTAAAAGTTTGGGTCAGTAAATTAAAGTAAAGTTTCTTATGCTCACTGAGGCTGCATAATAAAAAACGGTAACATTATGAAATATTTTTACAATTTAAAATAACCGTTTTCTATTTTAGTATATTTTAAAATGTATTTATTCCTGTGATGTTAATTCTAAATTTTTAGCAGTCATTACTCCAGTCTTCAGTATCACATGATCCTTCAGAAATCATTCTAATATGCTGATCAAGAAATATTTCTCATTAATATCAATGTTGAAAATACTTATGCTGCTTAATATTTTTGTGGAAACAGTGATACATTTTTTTCAGGATTTTTAGGTGAATAGAAAGTTCAAAAGAACAGCATTTATTTGAAATAAAAATATTTTGTAGGCCTCTGTGTGTCCTTATTGAAAAAGTATAAAAGTATATAAAAAAATCTTACTGAACCCAAACTTCAAAACAGTAGTATAACACAAAAGCAGTCAGCTCACCAATATTTATGCTACTCTTGCCCAAAGCCACCAAAGACAGGAAAAGGATATCTCTATATAAGCTCCTGCATTTGAAAAAAATAAAGAGAAATGAGTCATTAAGATTAGTTTGTCAAAAATGTTTATTAAAACCATTTCTGTGTTTAATTTAAACACTTCACACTGTTCTCATACCGTTGTCTGACGAAGCCCAGTCTGGTGCCCAGTAGCTGCAGTATCTGACTCATGGGCTGGTAGACATCGTTCCTCTGGATGCTCTTCACGACACTCTGCAGCAGCTCTAGGCTCACAGCCTGCTCCTCCTCCTCAGATACTGTAGGATTTGCACCTATTAAAAAACATGAACCCAGTATGAAGTAGATGGCTGGTACATGGAAGCAAAACTACTGCATCTGCTAAAGTCTTTTCAGGGGGTTTAACTACACTTAGTAGTTTTTGTTAAACTTTCATTGCAGTTGCTAGGGTGTTCTGTGTGGTTAACTAAAACTATTAAAATCGTTTTCAATAATTTAAATAAAGCTTAAATAAATATTACAAATATATCTAATATAAATATTAGATAAAAAGCTTAAATTAAAAAACAAACGATTAGTTTCCCTGTCAACTAATTGAAATAAATAATGCTGAAGTACTAAAATTACTAAAAATAAAAACTGAAATATAAAGATAAATATAAACAAATGAAAAAAAATGACAGATGCATATAATGAAATACTAGAATTAAAAATATAAAACTGCTATTATAGTACATAAGATAAATACTGTAAAAAAATAACATGACTACAACTCTGATATTCTGGCACCTAAATATGTCTCTGATTCCTTCTCCAATTTATGACTAAAAGATTTTTTCCACATTTTCTCATCCACTAGGCAAAAATTGTAAGTCTGATCTCTTTAGAAAAATAATGCCACACTTCAGCTTAAGCCTCATGGTTTGAGGCATAACTCATGTCCATAGCACAAACAGGATAATATGTTGCAAATATTTGTCCAAATATTTGTGTAAATGACTTATAGATATATATTTGTATTATATTCTTACAATATGATTTCCAGAGCAAGTAGCAAGGCTTGATGGGGTCCTGATGCAGTCTGGGATTGTCCCACAGGATCTGGACCAAGACATTCTTACTGTCTTCAGATACACAACTTTGCAGAGGCTGCAGAAAAAAAAAACGTAAATAATATTTATGCAAGCTCTTCTTGAGAAGTACAGTGGCATCATCACCAACAGCTTCTATGCATTTACAACTATTTATTAATTTAAACACAAATGGGAAGAGGAACATCACATGAGAATTCTTGAGACCCACCTGAGAATCTCTGCAGTAGTGTTTGGAGCTCAAATAGAGGCCCGGCAAGCTGCTGGCCAGGTCCAGCCTACGGAAAAACCACACCAGATTCCAGAACACAATGGGGTGGTGATCCACAATGGCTGCAGATGAGATGGCCTGGTCCCCCTCGTTCTCCAGCAAGCTTTCCAGTTCCTTCCAAAGTACCAGAGGACTCAGGTAGGGCACGGTAACTGGCTCCTGCAGCACAGAAACACTAAAATAACTACCAGCATAATCAACTGAACTAACTTTTGAGTGACAGACACATCAGATATTACATAATACCGCATTTTCTGGAAAATATGTAGTGAAAATATATTTATATTCCAGAAAATATGGTACATTGCACTACATATCATTATAGATACTATAATAAAGATCTGATGCATTCAAAATTCCGAAACACTGCAATGTAATGAATTGAAGTTTGAGAAATGTATTCTTACAGGGTCTTTTTTGCCATTGCTGGATATATTGCTAGCGGCATCATAAACTTGTGGTAGTTCATCTGCAGTGTTTGTCTGGCAAGTATGTGCATCCTGAGAGGGGGATCTGATGAGATAAAAAAGAAAACAATTAGAAATGGTGAATATCTCCATAGAAATGTCTATTGTGTGGTTGCAGACCAAATTACCTTTCCTGGTCTCCCAGGCTTCTGATGTCCACATTGAGCAGAGGCAGAAACGGAGAGCCGCAAAAGGGGCATGTGCTGTTGAGGTTAGAGTCATCAGCTGTCCAACCAGCCATGATCTCTTCATCATACACCAAACTCTCACAGGTGTTACAGCGCGAACAACTGGACATACGTACCTAGAAAGTCAAACAAAATTAGCCACAATACTTCCTGCTACAGTAATACTTTAACATACTTTATGCGCAATTCAAAGTAAGAAAAACTGACTTCAATAGCGTAGTTCTGCATGGACTGAGAAAGGCTGGAATCAGAACACGCGTCTGGGGTCTGCAGAGCTTTCATTACTGTCAGCGGTGGACCTGAAGGACAAAAGACAAAAACAAAAGTCACTCTCTGTGGCAAAAGGAGCTTTGAAGAGATGATGTTTTTCATCAGAGAGCAATCTTCTCCAAAAACAAGTCACATTTCAAGGTGATTGCCTGCAGGGATTATGAATGCTAATTCTGATGGCACTGAATGAGCAGAGAGGCTCTACAGAAGTCTGGGATAAGAGTATGTATGCGGATGTGAGTGATTGGGGAGCACTCCAGCACAACCCCCGTCAGCCTGATTAAAGAGCCCCTCTCAGACCCCATTACTGCAGAGCCAGACACACTCACAGCCCTGTCTACTGGCCTACTTCTGCAGCTGCTGGAGCAGAAACAATGACCAGCCTCATGAACGACACACAGCACTCCATATGCAAAAACATGCTTAATCACCCACCCAAAGCATCACGAATAATGGCCTGGAAAAGCGGCAAATAAGTTCATTTTTACAATAGAATTCTTCACAATTAGAATTATCACTCCGTTACATGCATTTAAACATAGCTCCTTCTCTTTCTTTGGTTCTCTAATTGTACAACATTGTAATCTTAACAAATGACAGGAAAATAACAAGCATTACTCACGGGAGAGTCTGATGGGTAATTTTCTAGCACACTGTCTATTTTTAGCCTATGTTAATCAGGAGAAACCTCAAAGTTTTACCCGAACAGAGGGAACCACTTATAATTAACATTATTTATTAATATTAAAGATGTGGTATCTAATTTTTTGCCATTTTGCCAAGCTTGCTCACTTCAACCTCATGTCCTCAATTCACTCTCTAGAAAACTTATAACTAAAAAAAGTGTGGGTGACTCTTTTGAGCCCAGGTGTGTTACATAGACAAGTGTGTGAGATAAATATCAAGCATGAAATTGTAAAAACAAGTTTAAATTAAATAACAAAACTAAATAATGAATTTTTATATTGAAATTACAGTAAAATTATTAAATTATTATTTGAATGTAACGGATAAACTCCAACACAAATACATAAAAACATATTTTTTCATAAAACTTTACATAGATAAACATTAAACAATATATTATGATTAAAAACTAGAATTGTCAATATAACAAAATGATGTTATAATTTCAAACCAGTCTTTAGAAAGCAAAATAAAACAGTAAAACAGTAATATAATGTAATAAAATCATTATTGCAATCAAAAAAAAAATGAAAATGGTTTATGTGCTAAATTGTTTATATTTTATTTTATTTTTTACTTTGTATCAAGACACCCATTAATTAATACAAAGGATGGTGTCTGGATATATAAGAATGTAGGTAGTAAAAAAATTAGCATGAGTGCCTGGCATTTAGATAACAGTGTTTCTTCAGAAGATTAGTGAACAGTGGATCCAGCAGACGTACCAGTGAGCGAGGACTGGCGGTAGAGTCGAGGTTGTGCAGATGGGCTTTCTAGGCAGTGGTTGCTCCTGTAAGGGCTCCTTTTGGGACGTGTGACTGGCTGAGCGTCGTCGCGCTGCGGGGAAGAGAGCCCATCGGGATCTACACAGGAATCGCTCTCAATAAGAGAGGAACAATCAGGGTCACCTGACCCCAGAGAGGACACACTGACCCGGTCAGAGTTCAAGTCCTGGTGAGGATGAGAAATACAGGTGAAGAGATTCAGCAAGGCCTTCTTTATCAGAAAGTAAGAAGTTCCAAAACATCATACATACCTGTGCAATGGACGTCTGGGAGGAAAGTCGCGAGTACAGTCGGCTGGCTTTCTCAGCGACACCCTTCCCAGCAGAGAGGAAGCTGCTCTTGAACACGTCCAGGGTCGGGGTGAGCAGAGAGTCCATGGAGAAAGAGGAAGAGGAGGGAGTAGGTGAGGAAGGGGAGGCCAGGGAGGTGGGCCGCTGCTCCCTGACCCTGCGCACGCGACCCTGAGGGAGGGAGGGCGAGGAGAAGAGTCGTGTTCGTGGCTGAGGTTGGAGTTGGGAGGTGCTGGGGGAGCTGAGCGCTGCGGACATGCTGGGAGAGCTGTGAGGGGACGGGGTCTGACGGCCCTTCAGGTCCACACTGAGAGACCGCTGACTTAACGGGCTGCTCAGGTTGTTCATGTAGTGGTGAATCTCTTCAGCCAGGTCTCGGCGGGCGGTTGGGGTGTCTGCATTATCGCCCTCACTGTGGGCTTGAGTCTCAGCCGCCATGAGGGACAGAGGATCAAACCCTGCTTCGATACCTGTCCTCTTAACCACTCGTCCAAGAGCACTGCTGCAGCTCACGCTCCTCTCCACACCGATATGCTCCCTCTCCATGGCAACTGTGCAGCTATCAGTCCTCTCCACAGCAACTTTAGGTGGGCTCACGACGCCCCCCACTGCTTCCGTTTCGATAAATGTTGGAACAGATTCATTGCTGAGTTCTCCTACTGTCTTATCTGGGGTTAGATCCAGAGTGCTTGGCCTTACGGGCTTTCCTCCGAAAATATCCAGGGAGTTTGGCCTTTTTGTCTTTGGAAGGGCTTCAGAAAAGACATCACTGGTTTTCCCATTGGTCATCCCCACAAGAGATGAATCCTCTTTCTTTGAGAGTACAGTCTGGGACACTGAACATTGAAATGAGATGAAAATCAGGGAGACACTTGTTAAAATAAAGCAAATAAAAAAGTACTTGCAGTACCACACTTTACCACTAGGTGGAAGCATAGAGATGTTCAGTGCAACTCATGTTTGTAATCAAATACTAGCGTGTTGCTTACTGCATAGTTGCTTATTAGCATGCCTATTATTAACATACTGGGTACTAACTACTAATAAGCAGAAAATTAGTAGTTTATTGAGGCAAAAGTTGTAGTTAATGGTTTGTTAATAGTGATAATTGGACCTTACTAAACTGTGACCATGATTTCTAAGTATTAATGTTGAAAATAGTTTTGTGGAAACCATGATACAGTTTTTCAGGACTGTCTGATGAATAGTAAAAAAAACAAAAACAAAAACAAAAAAACAGCATTTATTTATATTGTAACTCTTTTTACTGTCACTATTCTGCATGTGACATCTATTATACTGTTAAATGAAAACATTTTGGATTTTACTCAAATTCTGTAGAACGAGTAATAAAGCAGTACACCATAGTGAACACACCCTGTTTATTTTTAGGGACAATAGCATTCTGTGTTACTCACATGGGCAAGAGTTTCTGTCCTTCTTCTCCTTCATGTCTGGAGAGGGGTTCTGCTCCTCACCTCCTCCTAACCTCACCTCCTCTTTAGAGAGAGAATCGTACCCCTGATCAGACTGACCACCTGAAATCAAACAATACACAGAAACACTCCTAAAAACTCGGCAAACTATAACAGTGTGCACAAAAAACATCCTTACAAAAAAGTAATGTTAGAGAGATGTTTTGCAAGGTCTTTTTCATGCCTCACAAATCTGTATAGCATACTTTCAGTATTACTTTACGGATTTTGGGTGATTTGATGCAGCTGGATAGAGACTCTTAGGAGAACGGCTTCAAAGAAAGTTATTTCAGCATAGAACATCATAACGCATGATAACAACATCAAAAAGGAGCACTGATTTACTCTCTCATATACCATAATAGGGCAGAAACACACTGAAAGACACTCACAGGGTGGCTGCTTCTGAGCCACACTGAGAAAGCTGATGAGGCTCACATCACAGTACTGCCTCCAGAGGTGAGCTAAAATAACACCATTAGTCATTCCTTCTTTCCTTTCTCGCCTCCTCAGTCAGACTCCTGCTACACCGTTGCCTGTGAGTGCTCAGTAACTGCGAGTCTCTTCTGTCAAACCGTACATCTCTCAGATCTCCTCCATGGGCATCACTGCCTATAGCATTAGAATACTTCAAAAAGCTGTTCGAACATATAGAGGGGCTTTCTTCTCTGTCTTTTAACATATTCTCAGATACAGGTGTCAGGCACCTACTGCAGTCCTGTTCATTTATTTTCATTTCATTACTTTCCTTTTTCTGTGGAATACAAAGGTGTGCAGTATTTTTTATTTTTTTGTCATGTAATGAATATTAATGGGGCCTAATGCTGTTTTGAACCACATTGACTTTCATTCTATGGACAAATACAACAACAAAAAATATGCATCCTTTGATATAAGTAACAAGAGGGTATGGAGATGATTGCTAGGCCCATCTCAGTTTAAAGATCCTGCAAAAAATGTAGCACACTACTGTTTAAATATTTGGGGTCAGTAAGATTTGTAAAAAATAAATTAATATTTTTATTCAGCAAGGATGCATTAATTTGATCGAAAGTGACAGTAAAGACATTTATAATGTTACCAAAGATTATATTAAAATAAATGCTGTTCTTTTGAACCTTCAATTCAGCAAAGTGTCCAGAAAAGGATGTATTATGATTTCCCCAAATATGTAAACAACATAACTGTTTTAGGCATTGATAATAATAGGAAATGTTTCTTGAGCATCAAATCAGCATATTAGATCAGCATATTACACAGGAAAAAATACTTTTTAAAATACACTGAAATAGAAATTACTGTTTTAAACAGTATTTTTGATCAAATAAATGCAGCCCTGTTGACCATAAGAGAGTCATATATATTTAAAATAAAAAGTACAAACCCAAAACTTTTAAACAGTAGTGTATTTCATAATGAAACCATTCATTGTATTAAACCTAGTATTTTTTTTTGTATTAAACTTAATACATTTTTTTGTTTTGGAAGTTGCATTCAAAATTCATTTGGATCATCTGAGGGCGCATGTGAATGGGCGTAATGCTTTTGTCCACTGCACCGAATGTGTTATACTAATGTGTGCTCTAAAAAAAAAGAAAAGATTGAAAGCGAGAAAAAAATCGGGAGAGATGTCTTTTCACTCCCACAGTGAAAAATAATGACTCTCCTAGAGACTTCTGACGAGTTTGAAGGAGAGAGAAGCACGTCATGTTGTGCCGAGAGCGCAGTGGAGAACTGATGATGGAACGAGAACACAGGCAGACTGAAAGCAGACCGGGTACCTGTGCTGGATCTGTCATCACTGGAATCCATTTTAGTGAAGTCTGTATCAATGGAAACTCGCTCTGCCAAATCGTTAGAGCTGTCCAGACTGCCATGGCTGACACTATCGAGATCACTGGCATCTGCTCGGAAGAACAGTATGAAAGACAGTTAGCAGGAGAACTAACAAGTAACATTTCAAAACACAACAGTTTGCAACGTGAAAAGCTCTCTGGCCAAAGATTGCATCATATTTCAAAGTGGCAACAGAGCAAAAAAGAGCAATGAAAAAACGTGTGTAGTGTGTTTTCTGATCCAAAATGAAAAATAAAGCTTCCCTGAAGGTTGTTGAGGGTTTTCAAATTGAGAATCTCTCTCAAACATACATTACCATTTTAAGCAAAATCTAAAAAAATTAGGTTTTTAAACCTAAAAAACCTTTAAAAAATGTAAATAAACTTTATTCAAGATACATGCTTAGACTATGTATTACTGTCTTGTGCGGTTAATTTTTAAAGTTATCTTATTTTATGATATTTCGATTTTTGTTTACCAGAGGAAAAACAATTAAATCTATAACATAATCAATAATCCAACAATTAAAATTAAAATATACACTACTTTTCAAAAAGTTTGGGGTTGGTAAATTTTTTTGATTGTAATCGTATTACAAGCTAAATTAACTGTTTCCAATTTAAAATGTAATTTATTCCTCTGATGGTTTTCTCTGCGGTTTTCAGTGTCACGTGATACTTCAGAGGTCTTTTTAATATTGTCATGATTATAATATGGTGCTTAATATTTTTGTGGAAACAGTGACAATGTTTTTCAGGATTCTTTGATGAATAGAAAGTTCAAAAGTACAGCATTTATTCAAAACTGATTTCTTTTCAACTATGCTTTACAAAAGTCTTTACTCTCACTTTTGATCAATTTAATGCATCCTTGTTGAGTAAAAGTATTAATTTCTTAAAAAAAACCCCAAAAAAAATCACATTGACCCCAAAATTTTGAATGGTACTGTACATTCATTTATTATAACTTGGATTGAACAAATTGAGAAGTAAATACATGCAATCCACCAATCAGGTCTTTATTCCCTAAAGTCCTTTAGTGTGAGATAAATTCATTCTGCATGAAGAAGTTGCAGTTTTTGGGGGGTTGTGGGTTATGGCAGCTTGTTTTAATTATGAAAGCCCTCTTGTGCCCTTCTCTAATATGCTGTTTACAGGGGGCTGTGTGAGAAAGGAGATCAAATCAAGTGCAGACTGAGAACTGTGGTGGCAGAGGAGGCGGCTATCGACTCTTATCTTAATTGGACCCATTAAAGTCTTTCTGGTTCAGCAGGCAGGCTGGATCTAGCCCGAGTACTGAGGGGGAGATAGCTGAGAGATGGTACCTCCTCAGGCACAAAACTCAAGTAACCTTGTCTTTGTGAGAAATAATGGAAAGTTTTTCTGACAGTGGGAAATGATATTGAGTCCATGCTCCCCTGCAGACTTGGCTAGCATCTCAAAGGGGATATCTTTATTCTGAAACAACTCTGATGATATAACTAACTATTTTGAAGCAAAATTAAAAGTCCTGGTGAGGAACTGAGTCAGAATGATTATTACTTTGCAGAAGCAGTGAATGTAGCTATTAATGAACTGGCCCAAACTCTATGGCCATTGCCCAATATTGAATTCTGTTCCAAAATCTAGCAAACTACCTTGTCTATACACAGCTTCCTAACCAAAATGAAATCTCAAAAGTGGCCAATTTGGAACCAATTTTCAAAGGCAGGAATCCCAAGCATAATTCCTTCTCATATGAAGCACCTAGAGACTCACTCACAATGGATTTCAATAGAATTTACCATTGCTAATATAAAATACATTGGGTAAAATACTCATATTTTATAATGTGTTTTTATTACATAATATATCATGTTAGAATAGTCATAGTTGAGGAAAATGGGTAATTTGGGTAAAATTTGCCTGAATTAAATTTATTTAGACATACTTAGATATTTAGCTGGTCTTGTACACCATCTTATATTGATTTTGTAGCTTTTACGGTGCATTAAAAGACTTTTTTTTTTCTTTTTTTTTTTTTTTTCTTTTTTATATTTTGGCAATATTAGAAGGATAATAGGAGGCTAGAAAGGAAAGAAGCAGCATAATCCTGTGTAATTTTTCTAGATCGGACCTGACTTTGTTTTTACAGAAAATTTAAAGAGTGGGTCCACTTCTGTGGAATGTGTGAAATGGAGTTGGGCGTTTTACCAGAGAGATGGGTGTCTTTTGGGTGGGTGGTCTGCCTCCTCCATACTTGTTTGAACAGCACCACACCCCGAACCACATTTCTCAGCTTTCCCCACAGGAAGTATCCCCCTCTGGTGGAGGAAGGCCACGTGCTCTCCAGAACGGCCTGGGGAGAGAAGAACAGCACAGTGAGACACACACACACACACACACACACACACACTCACATAGAGATTAACTAAATAATTCTACAGTGCAATGCCTCTCATTATCTTAAGTAGATTGTGTTCTCTCTCAAGGACTAGCTGTAATTACTCTGATAGAATTGGAACAACACTCAGCTGCCCGGACTTATGTCTCTGTGAGTGTGTCCTCTTGGTATTTTGGGACATCTTGTAAAGCACACACAAAAAATGGTCCCCGGGGAGATGATTGCTAGTCTAAGCTTTTGTCTAATGATAACAGGCATGAAAAATAGAGTCACATGCCAAATGCGCTGCCAGCTCAAGGCTCTTGAGCATCAGAATAACACACCTTCATAGGATAAATCTGTTTTCTCTCTGCTTCTTCTGAAGAAGTGATTTTACAAAAAGAAATTACACAAATATGTCATCGGTCACCTTTTTATGAAATCTAAAGTGGATCCAAAATGTATTTGCATACTTATACACTTAAAATATATTGATGTCATTTCATTAGATAACAAAATGTCAAACCAAGTGGCATTTACAAACCAATTATGCCAGAGCAGAGGTTGGGTTGGGACTCATAAATGGGTTGCAGATCTGTCCTGATTCTGTATGTTCTAGTTAGTAGGCTAGTAGGAAAAATGCTAAAAGCAAACTTGCAACTAACCATATAATTGTGCACAAGTTTGAATCAAAATAAATATGCTTATTAACTTATAAAATTAGGAGAAAACAACATTTTATATCTTTTGTCTATGTTGTTTTCATTTCAGTGCAAATTAATGTCACTTTTGTAAAATATAATCAAATCAGATGATGCGACACAGTTTGCGTGACATTTTCTCATCCTCAAAAACCAGCAAAACACCAAAAAGAAAAGAAAGTACCACCCAGACAACATTAAAAACAGGTGCACTTATGAGGATAAACATGCCATTTTGATATTTAATTTTATAATACATTTCATAAATTTAGATTTTTTTAAAGGTCACTGCATGTATTTGAACAAGAAATAAAGCAATAAAATTCAGACATTTTGTATCATGTGGTCTACCACAAAACCAAAAGTATGTATCAGTACAGATAATATATGTATATTTATTTAGTATTATTTAGATTGCAATGTGTCTCTATGTAGCAGAAAAGAAAACTATGCTCACCCTGTTGTAGTATCCATAGGTAATGGCATTAGGCTGCACTCCGGCTTTCTTCATTTCAAAAAGAACCCGGACAGCAAGAACAGGCTGTCCATACTGCCCACACAGCTGCATCAGGACCCGGTAACACACCTCCATTCAAGCAGAAATGAACCATTACTTACAAAACCACAACACCGGTGGAAATTTCCACCGTCTAGGTGCAGCACAAACTGTACTGGAAAAACCAATCAATGGAGACTGTTAGGCGATTCTACCTCATCAGGGGGCTGCAACTTTTTGTCCTGCATGTTTCTCAGCACATCGTAAGCAGTATGCAGCGCCCGCACCTTTGAGTGGCAGGCGCTGACATACGCGGGCAGGCAGATGAACCACAGGCCGTGACAATGCCTGAGCAGACACTTGGACCACATCTGTGGGATGGAGGAGTACGTCTTAGCCATCCTCTGGGATGATTTGATCTCCTAAAAAGGAAGGATCAGAGAGAGGATGGGGGCATTAGAGAGGAGGGGGAGAGATTTGACAAGCGGCATCATGGGGTGTGATTTGGATGAGACTACTGTTTGAAATTTCAACCTGTTGGGAACGCCTGAAAATGGCAGATGGGCTGATGGGACTGATGTGTCTCACAGCTGATGTTGCTTTGGGGACTCTGGGACCATCCTGAAGCTCACAGAGTTGGGCGATCAGTACCGGAAACCCACTGTAGCTGCAAGACATCAAGAGTGCATGCTAAGCTTGTACTTGATTGTTATTGTCAAGTCAAGTCAAAGTTTATTTATCAAAAGCACAATGCTACAGCATGCATCACTAACTGCAGGGAATCGATGTAGTTTCTGCAGCTTTAGAGACGATTATTATAAAGATAGGATTACAGATTTTAAAAGTTAAAAATAATATATAATATTAACATTATTTTTTTTCTTTGTTTTTTAACGCCATACCAGCTTCTGTGGCTATTTTTATGATGTAAACTATACTTAAAAAGAAAAAATTCAGAGTAGGAATATTACAATTCAATAAAATATGTTTATATAATAGAAAATAAATTCACAAAATGCATAACAAAAATAACAGAAAATCTGTCATTTAAAATAAAAAAATATTACAAAAATTTGACAATTTTTAAAATATGAATAGCTTGACACATAAGGACAAACTTGGGCTACAAATAATCAAAAAATAAATCGAAATATGGGATATGGGACAATATTAATCTTTAATGTCAAGACACCCCATTGCCCATTGTAACAAAATAATACCAAATCCCGAAATAACAGATCCACTTAATATTATCACATGCTCTCTGAGGAGTGTGCATTACTGCTTTAGTGAGAGTTTCTGTAGACACACAATCCGTAGAGGGGTTTACTCTACACGCTGCACCCTGGGAAAGGTTTAGAAGGGGATTACGCTATTGCTACAATGCCATCTGTGGTGTGGCACACTGTTTATGTGCACAGTGTTGTAGTGTGCATGGGAGTTTGTGTGCCAGAAGCATCTGTCGTACCTATAAACCATAGGTGGCTCTTCTCCTTCTGGAAGTCCTGGCAGCTCTGGAGGGGTTATGTAGACCGTGTGCTCGCTACGGTGGGATTTGTCAAGTTCAATAAGCCTTGTGTCTTCTGGCTTATCGCTGTCCACCTAGAGTAAAAACACACTTTATGAGGTAAAGACTGTGTTCTGTTTCCACTAGAACACATAGTAGAGGCAATGACCCGTGACTAAGAAAAGATCAGGTTTAGTTAAGAGGACATATGTTTGCCAACACTGGTCTCTGAATAAAAAGAGGAAAGTAAAATGTCAAAAGAGGAACCGGAGAGAATATTTATAGCAACTGGAAGGCTTAAAAAAGCCTTATCACTTGCTAACTTACTCAGTACTACTATATAGTCAAACAGACTCATCACATGTCAATGCAGAGCTACATTTTGGTCAGAATTGGGAACTGAATCTTGAAGCAGACACACATACTGCCATACAACCATGCCAAGGGATTTTCCACTGTCTGGACATGCTGCACTTTGCCAAGTGCAGATGATCTGATCTAAGATCAGATGGAGCACTGGTTTTAGTGTAAATGACCCTGATAATCTCCCACATCGCTATGTCCGACTGATCTCACATATGTACCAAGAAGCTCTGATCATCCTAGTCTTCATCCAATCCTCCCCATCTGCCACAGACGCACTACAAGTGCACTGACCTGGACTTAATGCTTAATGTTGTATTGCTCGAGGGGTGTGAAACCATCCCAGTGCAATTTATAGGCTAGACAAGGCTTGGAGGAGCCACTGTGCATTTAGCCTTCAGACAAAGTCTGTCTACAAGCCCTTTAAATGGACCATAAATGCATCATAAAGCCTATGCCACTGTACTACACTGGTTATCAAATAAAGCATGACTATATTTATTGATAGAGGGAAAATCAGTTTAAGTATCTGTAAAGCATTCTCAGCAAAAAGGTTTTGGATCATGTTGTTACAAAATTATTAGACAGACAATAACAGCAACAGAACAGAATCAAGCTCTTGCTGGACTTGCCAAATGAGTTTCCCTGAGAAGGTTTTAGATCAATCGGTGGCTCTTTTTATCAGAGAAAAACATCATTGATGACTGTGGTGTCAATTAGAGCTCTCTGTAATGCACCAGGATGCCAAAAGGCACTTTCCATGAATACGGTACAAAATGAAGTCTAAAGTCCATTTTCAACAAGTAGTCATATATATATATATATATATATATATATATATGTGTATGTATGTATGTATGTTTAGTATATATGCTACCTCCGGAGGTGAAAGTGTTGTATTAGCTGTTTTATTGAAAGCCTGATTTATTTATTTTTAAATGTTTCTTATTTTTTTTTTTTTTTGTATATCTATATATAAACATCATCAGGGCAATGTAGATTGGATTCTGTTTTTTACACAGCTTACCAAGTAAATACATAAATGGATGTTGATCTGAGAAGGAATTAGTTTATTATGTGAGAGGAAAGAGAGCAATAGTATAAATTTAGCAGTGTAGGAGATTTGTTGCCAGGGACAACAGTGTAATAAAGAATTTAAAAACAGTTTCAATAATATTCCACAGCAGAACACTACAATTGTTCAATTATAATCAAGTATTCGAGAGAGCTGTGCAATAATTATACGTAGTGCTGCAGAATACGTTCAAATGTTCACCGTATTCAACACTGAGAGTTTTGAACACACGTTTTGAACACAAAGGCAGCACCAAAGTCAAAAGTTTTACTCAGATGCTCAGAAAGATGGTCATGTATTACTAAATTCTGATTAACTTTAAAATTGGTTCACTGGATCATTGAGGTGTCACACTGTAACCAAATGCTTTCAGGCTACAGCGGTCCATGGTTTGTCCTTTACCGCCCTGGTTCCTTTATAAATGTCCTCTGTGAACACAACCCACAAACCCATGTCAGTTTAAATCAACTCAAACTGTCATTTTCATTATCACCACAGTGCTAAAGTACTGTCTTCCAAGGTCCTCGCATAAGGGAAGGACAGGCCAGAGCAGGATAAGTGTGACTTTCACTGATGGCAGCATAATTGAAAGTGTAAGAAAGAGCTGCACATTCGTCTTTACTAGCACCCTACAGCCTTGTGAGGAGGACAGGTGAGAGATGACTCCTGCTCCTCTAAACAAGAATAAATTGTGCTCCTGTTGAGACGGATATAAATGTACTACAAAGGCACAAAACAACCATCCGGCAATATATTTGTCTGCACTTTACAGTTTACAAACACAACTTGCAGCAGTTTGCTGAAGATACAGCTTCAGATCCATGTGCAGTCTGGATCATACCGAGAAAGGGCACAACGGTTGCGAATATAAGAAAACGCAAAGTGGCACAAGGCACTGAAAAATTAATTATGCATGCAGGATCTCAGTGGTTCTGCAGAGACTCTGATCTAAACAGAAATGTTTTTAATTATGAAGGCAGCAAACATGCATCTTCAAAGCCAAGATTCATAATACCAGCTATGAATCACCACACCCATGGTGAAACCACAAAACAAACCAGGTCATGTCTGTCAACTGAGGTCAAAAAACTAGGGTGAGGTTTTTTTTTCCTTAAACAGTCCTAATGACAGTCCTAATGTTTTTTTTTTTTAGATATTATTAACATAAATAAAGTAAAATAAAATAGTTCTCAGAACCATTACAAGCCATTTTTTTGTAAACAAGGTCAAGTACTCTAGTAGCTGTTTTCAGTTCTGAAATACATCAGAAGTTAAAAGACACTGAATTAAGCAACTTACCTTCCCTCCTTTCTCCGTACCGAATAACTTTCCAAGCAAGCAAGTAAAGATAAAAGTTTAAAGAGAAAAGAGAAAAAAGAAAAGGAAGTAGTGAGAAAAGCAAAAATAATAGAACAGGCTCTTTAGATGAAACACCAGAAAGAAGAAAAGAGCAAACGAGAGAACAATGCTCAAAGAAAATTAATAACCTGACATAAGTAAGCCCAAGGGATCACAACAGCACAGCTATTAACGACAACATTTCCCCTTACTGTTCTCACAAATCATGCCGTGTACACTTCCTTGAACTCTTTGTATTTTTCACATGCTCTTTGCTAAGAGCCTGGAGTGTAGTTTAAAATGGTAACTCTTCGTGAGCTTTGTAGAAGCAGTTTATAGTGAATCCAATTAGAGGCGGCTGTATTCTGGATAAAGGCATGAAATGTATTTCTTAGCGGGAACTAAATATGTATATGTTTCATACCTTGTCAACACAGTCATCAAAGAAAGCAAGGCTTGCATCCTTATCGCTGACAAAAGAGCACTCTTCGATGAAACGAATGAACATCTGAGTCTTGGTCATGAGGGAGTAAAACTTTTGATGGGATCGATCACGACTCTTCAAAAAGCCTGCAAAAAAAGCCATATTGAAAGTCAAGGACATCAAGCGGAGAGTCAGAGAGATGCCATTACAATAAAAAAAGTTATTGCATTCATGATTTGATTCCTATAATTCACCGCCACAGTTGTCCGTTGCCATTAAACATTTAATCAGTCAAATTTAAGAGAGCGTGTCATGAATTACGTGTTATTCACCAGACTGTCGTCATTGAGGAAGTCGTAGATTTACACAGTGTGAAAGATGCAACAGATTCTAACTCAGGGATTACATAAGAGGCTGCAGATGTGTTCTCAGACATTCTATTAATCATTGCAGTTTGTTGGACCTGTCAGGCATGTCTAATTTCCAATGGGGCTTTATCAAAATCGCCACAATAATTTCAAGCCTGATTTAAGCCAGACTCCATAGGCACAGGGCCAGATTTGAGCATTCTGAGCAGCTGCTGAGCTTCAGCATTCCACTAATGTATCACAGTGGACTCACTGCATGTGGTTGGGTCAAAACAAGATTTTAATGCATTGTTTTTTCCGTTTTAAAGCTGATGAAGCAACTCTATTACAGCTGTTCCTGACGTTCACAAACAACCTGATACATCGGGACAAGAGAAGAGGATTCAAGCATCACGTCCATCTTGGCTGCTCACCTTGCAGATCGAAGAGTGAACTGGCGTCAGTTGCTTTTTCAGATGGAGCCTGTGTGATGGGCAACAGGTATGAACGGTAGCCTTTCAAGATGGCTGCCATGAAGCGCAGGAAAGCCTCCTGGATCTCTAGCTCCAAGGTTTCCAGACTTTTCCCACCACTGCCAGGTTCCCGCTCGCTCATGAAGGCCTCCACCTGTCCTTCCTCACGGCTCATCTGATAACCTGTGGAAGATCGATGCTTAAATTACTATTTTTAAACTACCATTCAAAAGTTTTGATTCAGTAAGATTTTTATTTATTTCCATTTTAAAATATGTTAAAACAGAACACATTTAAACTGTAGTCATATTTACCATAATTATAGTTTTTACTGTATTTTTGCCATAGAATATTACACCAAATTTTTCAATGGCAGAGTACAAGGCAACTGTCATACACAAGGAAAAATGTACTGATAATGTCTAGGTTATATACGTAGCATATCTCAATAATGAAGATATAGTAGGCTCAGTTTGAGATATGGGTGCAGTATATAAGCTCCTTTCACATCACTTCAGAAAGGTCAGCAAAAAGATCATAGGCTCTGTCTGTTATTAAACATCCACATCAATGGACACATAATGTTCTCCATAAAACATATGGGAACACAGTCACTTAGCACAGAAAGATACATCATTTTTATTACAGTTTACCTATAAATAATCTCACTCTTTAGGCCCAATTCTACGAGTCGGTACATTCCATACAGGACGTTTTGGAGAACCAAAAACACATTGAATAATTGAGTTCAAAGTCTGGTTCAAAGACTGAAGCATGAATCAGCTCTCATGTATCAGATAGCATCCCAGCACTCGAAAAAAAGACTTTGTTTCCTTACTTCGCCTCTATCAAGCCAATTGCCCTCGTCTCTAAATCTCATCATATCTCAAGGATGACTGGTTTTGCTCTTGCTCGGTCAAGCATTCATAAAACATTGTTAGGTAATAAAAATGATACTGTCAGAGCCCAAAAGGACAGTTGAAGGCCAATAAGAATGGCACTTTCTGTGCAGTGAAGTGAACTAATATTGCCTTGAAAAGGACAGAAGATAAGTGAAATCATTTCTTTGTTGACACCACAGTGACCCGCCCCCACTAACCCTCATCCAGTTGCTGGTGGAGATTGCTGAGGGTGTTGATCAGATGTTTACAGGCTTTTCTTGGCAGGATCTTCCAGGTCAGGGATCTGCGCTCTTCTTTGCTGAAATAGGCCACACATGTTTATCATTTGAGAGGGTAAACAGCGAAGGGAGTCCATGCCCATGAACAACATAACTGAGGGCTGCTTTATAGTTTCAATGTAGCTTTTACAAGGTTTGTAATCTTTAAGGTGAATACTGGCAAACAAACAACACAGGACCATGTGTTCAACACATGGTGGTACTGAGGGTCCTATCTTTACTACAACATTCCTCACTGCTCATATATCTCCATCCTAATCTTTTAACCATCTGCATAAAGATAAAGAACGTTATTACTCGGAATTTCACTTGAAAAATGTTTGCTATTGCATAGAATTTCTTATGAACATAAACACTATTCATATCACAAAAGACACCAGTCATCATCTACACAGGGAAATTAGTGTTTATTTTGTGAATTTATGTGGTAAAAGATGACTTTATCTCAACAACATAGGTCGAAAAGGTCAGGAGAGGCTCTCATGGGAACTCAGAACTATGTAGAGGTAAAAAGGTCACTCACTGAGTTATAGTGTTGGTGTCCAGGTCCACACAGCTTATGTCCGTCGGTGGCTCATAGAGGTCAAAGTACCGTGAGTCCACCCCTACAATGAAAGGGCATGGAGCACTGAGCACATCTGCCAGGGCCAGCGGGCAGAGAGGAATGTATGGGCATGGCCAGTGGAAGGGAAAAATCATCTGTGGAACATGTAAAACAAGTTGATATAAGACACAGCCAAAAGTGGGACAACAAGCAAAAGGAATTGATACTGTGAGAATCTTAAAATAGAAATAAGAAAGGTATGAGTGAAAACGAATAGTCTTCCACTCACCGACACCAGGGCCTCGGTAACGCTGGTAAGAACAGCTGGACGTAAGGAGTGAACTAGGATCTTATGTTCAGTCACAGCCAACACCAGCAGAGTCGCTGCATTTTTTGGGCCAAGGTTCAACAGGAGTGTAGAGAGCCTTCCACCACTGTGGGCAGAGAAAATAGGCGTGTAAACAACACATACTCACTAAAAATAAAACCAAACCGAAAAAAAACAACAACAAAAAAAACAACAACAAACCACAACAAAGCATTGCATAGCATAGCAAAGCACTAGTGGTGGTTGAGAAGATTCCCCCCCTTCCATGTAAAGTGCTTTGAGTACCCAGAAAAGCGCTATATAAATGTAACATATTATTATTATTATTATTATTATTATTATTATTATTAAAGCAAAGCAGAACAAAACATAACAAAACAAAACGTAACATAACAACATAACATAACATAACATAACATAACATAACAAAAAGCAAAACAAAACAATCCAAACAAACAAACAAACAAAAAACACAAAGCAAAACATAACAAGACATGAATGATCATTTGCAATGAGATGAGCAAATGATCTATGTTCAGGTAATTGCAAAATACAGAAAAAGGAGTCTCAACCCACTTTAAACACGCTATAAAGATATCACACTTAACCAGGTCCTGCTGAAGTATCATTTCCACACTTCATGCTTTGATCAGCATTCATCTGACATGGTTAGTGTATCTTGTGTCTGACTTACCTCAGAGGGAGTGGAGAGGAAACAGGTTGGCTCAGCATCAGGCTATCATGTGGAGACAGCTGTGAAAAACAAGCACACAAACAAGCGGTCACAGTGAGATGAGGGCCAGGGTTGGCAGCTATTTGACCACGCAATGTCATTTGTTTTGACACATTCAAGAAAGACGGTGTTCAAACAAAGATGTCACGTGCACAAAACTCACCTGCACCAGGATACGTGGCCTTTGTGAGGAAGGGAAAGGAACCTTATGCATGAAATGGGAAATATGCCTAAGGACAAACAAAAAAACATTACTTTATAGTGGCCGCAAAATGTTTTTGGACATTAAAAAAGCTCTAGCTTGGCAAACACTAAAATTGTTCTTAGAACTCACTTTTCAATGGGCAGAGTGTGTGGACCTGAGATGGAGTATCTGTAGAGGAAGGTCAGGAAGTTACGGAAAGCATCAAAAAATGGCCAGTGAGAGAGAAGGCAGATGCTTTTGTTGGTGTGGACAGTCATGGATCCATCAGGCCTGAGCCCGTTAGCCTGCAGGCCCAGCTGAGATCGCTGCTTGTCAGTCAAATGTTCTTCTGGGTAGGGCTCATAGAACTGGATGGCGGCACCATAAACCTGAGAGCAAAAGACAGACTCATGAACACCTTCTAGGATTTGGGATGGTTTACATTTTAGAGAACAAAAAAACTGTCTTGATACCCACATGACGTTATTACATTTCTAAAGTGCACAATGGCAACTATTTTAGCCTACTTAAAAGCAATCACCAACAGTATCTATTTCAAAACCGCTTTTCTCAACTCCACCCAGTGAGAAAGTGATACGAAGATTTATTTTTGCAGTCTTTTAGATCAGAAATATCTCAGCTTAGCCATGTTTCTTTGAAGCCACTCACCTAAACGAATAAATTATAAAAAACTGCAGCACAAATAGCCCTGAGACTTGTTCGGCTGAGGAGAGTGAGCTGAGTGTACTGATCTGTTTGACATAATTGAGCTGACCCAAACAGCACTTTAGCAATGCATTATTAAACAGGCCAATTACACATGTTCATCTTATTTTCGATTCTTTTCTGAGACCCGTTATTCATGGGCAGTTTTGATATTCCGCCCGCGCTGGTTTCTAGCTGCTTTAAATTCTTTGCACATTGCTAAACCAGACAAGACAATTCACCTTCTTGTGTGTCTGATTTTCTCAAAGAATGATGGTGCTGCAGTGAAAAGAAAACCTATAGAAAATCTAAATGTTTGTGTATGTATTTGTGCGTGCTCATGCGTGAATTTTCCTGTCTGTACCTTCTCTCCAGAGGCGCCTGTGAGAACGAATGTTGAAAAGACAGGAAGAGAATATTTGGTATGAGAGGGCCAGCACTCAATCGACGCTCCCATCGGCAGGCAAAACAGGGGCACGGATTCAGGCAAAGGAAACGAATCATAATCCTCCTCTGGATATCTGGACAAAAGACCTGCACACACCCCATACAAACCCTCAATTAGGCTGTATAGCTCTGTCAGAGACAACAATTATTACTGATCCCGCATCGCTTGCCCTGTAATTAATTACTTGACCCAGTCTTCCATATGACACGCTAATCGCAGGCAGTGGTTAAAGCCTAGATCTTTTTGGTGCTGAGAGCACTGAGCTTAACAATGACATCATGTTGTTCTTGCTACATGGGAGTATCAGGTTTCATTCATCTGCAGTCGTATCCTACTTCTCTGATGTGCCTCTCGCTAACGCATCCTTTCCCTCCTACTGTTCATTGCAAAATGCACAACAAAACACAAACTGTGAAAAACAACTCAAGGCTGAGATACAATACCTGCTTTGAATGCAAGTGTGTTGGTTTTGGCCAAAGATTTTTTGTAGCACAAGTACACAGAGGACCCCCACTGTAAAAGCAGGAAAAACAGAAATTAAGTTGATTTCAGATTTTATACAGAAATGTAAATGGATGATTGTTGTGGTCTGATGTTATTACTCATCATTTAAGGAAAACTACCCACCTAAAACGCTTTGAGCAGGGATGTACCAATACTAAAATTTTGGAAATAATGATTAACTGATAATTATAGAAAATCTCGCCAATATTGGCTGATATCACTAAAAAAATTCTAATATTGACTGATATCCAATATGGTACCCATATTTAAATCAAAGGGCCAGTGCAAACCGTCTCTTGTCGTTAAAAAAAAGCACAGTGAAGAATTAGCACTGAAAAGGTGTGAACACTGTTATTTTTGCGCCTGACCTTATTAAATATGCATTTTTAGGAGCTTCCCTTTCAGACGCAAAATTTATGGGAGGAGAGTATTAAAATGAATCACGCAACACGATTTACTAACTTTTGCCCTCGTCAATTCACTGGTATTTGTGCCATTATTTAACACCCAAAAAAAGCATGTCTTAAAGCAGGAGGTAATTTGCGCTGCTCTTGGTAGATTGCGCTGGTCCTTATGGAAATGATCTAGCTGCGTCTGTGTTATTTCATGTGGGCATTTTCAGTAAATCACACATAGAATTTTCCCCTCCCATCGGGGCTTTTATGGAAATGCACTGTAATGCTATATTGCCCTGTTTAGTCAATCTGGCCCGAAATCTCTAGATTTTAATGCAGTTCAATGCTGCCTAGAGTTTGAACAAGATTCCTTGCTTAGCAAGACTTCCATGGATGACCAGCATTGCTAGAAAAACCATCACGGTCAACCAGTTTTCCTCCATCTAAACTGGCCATTTGAGCAGGATAGGCTGACTGTTGTGCTCACCATACTGCTGTTGAGATTCTTGTCCACCTTGCAGAAAGCATGTGGTGGTGTCTCTCCCTTGGCGGGAATAATGACACAGATGTCTGTGACAGCCAGCGTGGCGTTAGAGTGATTCTCAGAGGCACGCCGATATGTTATGTAGATCCTTTGGGAGGAGGAGCTACTGATATTAGCGGGGCGGCCAGAGGGCGTAGTCTGTATAATTTCACAATCCGGCTTCAGTTTCTCCTTCCACTCAAAGAGGATGCTAAGAATCATGAAACAAAGGATATGAGGATAGTAAACGTTCTGCAAAACAAAAGTGAAAACACAACAGGTTCCAAAATCAACTGAGCTGACGGAGCTGTCTACTGCCTACATTAGTAGATACCTTAAAAGACAGCATCTTAAATGGTACCTTATAAATTTGTGATTTGGAAAGCAGCTCCATCAATAGGCATTCCGCAAGTAGCATCAGAGACATGACTCACTTACTGCTGATTCCAGTAGAACTGAGTTTTAGCATGTTGCTAAAATAACTATGATGTTCTAATAAGCAAATTATCTAGAATTAAATATTCTATATAAGTTCTATATTTAGCTTTTTTTCTTGATACCTTCTAATATTACAAAAATTGGGTATATTTATAGTCAACATTTCGTCTACAATCTTTTTGTCACTGAGTTTGTCGCATGGAAAAGAACAAAACTTTTAGCAACTGTTTAGAACAGACTTTGCTTCAGGAGGATAACTTAAATGCTTTCTAAGTAGGCAGCTTACTAGGTTTTGGAACAATCATATCTGAAGCTTAGATGTCTTACCCCAGGTCTGTGAGCGGCGGTTTGTCTCTGCCTCTCCTATAGCAGAGGAAGATCTGCGGCCCCATGAGGCTTCCTCCATTCAGTTCGGCAGGAAGTCCAGAGGGGGTGCATTCAACGCAGGTATACCCTCGAGGTACTTCCTCCCCTAGGGAGCGAATAACCACAGCCACATCAGTGATGGGTGCCTTGAGCTGGGCTGAACTCCTATGACCACCATCCTCAGGGTGGACATCTTCCTCGAGGGGCTTAGATGAGTTGGTGAGTCCTGCCACCACAAAGTAGTCTGCTACACGAAGGCTTTTGTCTTCCATCTTTGATCATCCCCATAAAACGAGGACTTTATATGCTGGGAACAAGAGAGCGATGTGAATAGAGTGAGCACATGAAGAAATGTGAAACTGCAGCCTAGTAAACACTGTTGCTTAATAATGCCAGGTGTTCAGATTCGAATATCATCACAAATGAAAACATCCTTCTTTAAACCGGGAGGGATTTTTAAAAAACCAATCAGCATATGTAGTGCGAGTTATACAACACTCCTAAGAAATACCATTTTTACTCTGGTTACATTTGCTCTCTTATGTGCTTAGAAAAGGATATGACCAGTACACATCCACAGATGCAGAGCACAACCTCATATAACAAACTTTGTGAGAAATATAAACTGGACAGACGGAAGCAATTACCCGTTCCTGCTGGGGATAAAGGAATATGTCCTATTATGCTTTTGAATCACGAGTCATAGAATTTGTACCTGCAGAGTAAGTGGAACAACAGGAAGGAAGAAAAAATGTACTTAAAAAGTTCAGACAACAAAGGGAATTCGTTCTGTCTGCATCAATGTGAAGTTTGTCGCCATAAGCCTCACTAATACCACAACCACTGATATCTTAATTAGAGATTCCCTTCTCTTTCAGAAGAGGCCTGGGGCTTTTACAACACTCAAGTTGGCACATGTTCTCACTCTGAGTCACTATGAGTGACTGACGCTCACATGGCTTTATAGCACCAAAATTAGCAGGGTACCTGCTGGTAGACTGTTGGTCCAGTTTTTTCTTTCTGTAGGGGTCATACAGTCCCACCAAATGACTGAAACCTAAATCTAGGGGTGTAAAGTATGTATAATATTTGTATAATTTGTGTTTAAAATCTGACTTTTTAGCAGCCATTACTCCTGTCTTGTCACATGATCCGTCAGAAATCATTCTAATATGCTGATTTTCTACTCAAGAAACATATTTCCTTATTATCATATTGAAAACAGTTGTGCTGCTTAACATTTCTGTGGAAACCATCCACGATAAATGTTTTTCAGGATTCCTTGATGACTGCCCTATTGACAAAAAATATGTGCTAAATATACCACAAATACATTTACATATTTATGTGCCTAATAAAAATACCCTGCAATTGTACTTCTTGTATACTAAACTGGTATACTTAAAGTCTGCTAAATTGGAACAACTAATTTTAATGCACTTTACTGTAATTTTGCGGAAGTAGTGCTGAGGTCCAACTAAAGATATATACATAAATATATCTGTGCTAAAGTGAAACTCTTGCAAATATACTTCAGATATTGAAAATAT
The DNA here is from genome assembly GCA_039654775.1 of Spinibarbus caldwelli. Taxonomy (NCBI): domain Eukaryota; kingdom Metazoa; phylum Chordata; class Actinopteri; order Cypriniformes; family Cyprinidae; genus Spinibarbus; species Spinibarbus caldwelli. The sequence continues at coordinate 12,118,581 of CM077238.1, forward strand.
CTTGCATTGAAAGACTCATATTGTACAGAGATCATACAATCCTTATTAACAGTGATATTAAAACACGTTTTATGCATAATATTAAGAAATGTGCAATAAAGAAATACTCCAAATAAAGTTTAATTATAATTTTATATCAGTAAGTCTTATGTGATATGTCAGTAAATATGTTAATGGTTGTGAAGTATACTTAGTAAATAAATGTTTTTTTAAATAAATTATGGCATAGGATTTTTTTTACTAGGGTACACAAACATTTATTCATTTGAGCATTTATTTGTAACAGAAATACATTTCTTTGCTGTCACTTTCAATCAATTTAATGCATCCTTGCAAAATAAAATTATATTTAATAAAAAATAGAACTATATATACAGTATATATTCTGGAATCAGTAAGATTTTTTAAAGTTAATTTTTCAAGTTTAAACTTTTAAAAGTGATTTTTACCTAATAAAGAGTATTCTTACATAAGTAAATAGAAGTAGTCTTTTTTTCCTGATCAAATATTGAACTGTACCAAAAATCATGAACCTAGAAATGTAAAATGTTACACGCGTAGTACCATCGTCATTATAGTGGACGCCATCTGAAAGGTCTTTGGTGGCTTGCAGCTTTATAGCCAATGGCTTCTCTGTGATTTACAGTAATGGCCAACAGAGTCATGGGACATGGCTTAGGAGCTTAGGAATTGAAACTGACCTATTGACTAGTTCTTTCACCATAACGAAGTGTCGAAGTAAAGAAGTTTGTCTTTTGAGGAACCAGTGACGCTGATGGTGTGAAACGGGAAGTTGCTGTTTCTACCAAATATTTTGGAAATGGTGACAAGTCATCGGCAGATTTCATGATCTCGGTTAGATGCCGAGAATACATACAGGCCATAGAACTCTAATCCTTCTCATCCTTATAAACCTTTGGGCTTTGAAGGCGGGGTCTCTAGAACACTCTCTCTGTCCCTTGTCCAGCAACACTGACAAAGACAATGATGCACACTTTGTTCCAGATGTCTCTCCTATAGCTGATTTCACATGTTGTGCTCAACAACATCACACAAAGCAAACATAAATCCATCAATCTGCTTGCAGAAACAATCAAACATCTCAAGATCCAATCACACCCACGTTGTTCTAGACATATACAACAGAAAGTCCACCAGACACAGTGTGAAGAAAATGTAGCAGATGTGTCACATGTTACATGAGAGATTTAGGATTATATATAGACATAATCTCTCGGTCCAACAACCACGCCATCCGCAGAGGCTGGCTGTGCCCTCTCTACCATCAGCAGAGAGAAATTATAATCTTCACCATGGCAACCATGAAGAAAAGCCAGTTAATATTCATCATTCGCCTTAAAAATGTAATGGGGGAGAGAAAATACTTACATAAAACTAATAAAAATGAGTCACAGAGCAAAAAGCTGACTCTTTTGGTAGAGATAATGATGCAGTAATGAGGACCTCATAATCACACATCAACAGTTCAATAACAACTGCTGGGGAGGAAAGGAAACAGCATAACCCGACAGGTTAGAGAGAAATTCTAGGGAAATTTGGATAAACATGCAGAGAATTATATTGTTATTATATTCTAATAAGGCATATTGCGCACTGCAAAGCTCTGAGGCAGATTTCATTGTTATATGATGCAATTATAGAGACTCTTGCATTGACTCAACACTTTTCAGACAACTCGGAGGAAGTCACTCCTTTATTGAGAAACACCATGGTAACGTCAATGAGGGACTCAAAAACGCCCGGAAGTGCGTTGGAAATGGCAATTTCATCACAACTTGGGTCCTACGCAGCGGAAATCCTGGCATGGAGAACCCATGAAAGAAAATTACACTTAATGTCTGAGCCATCCCTTCTGGTTGCTGAGAGAGAAATAAGGAACTCCTTTACTTCCCTGATCTCTGACCGACTTGACACTTGTCATTCCAAAGAACAGGAGTAAGAGATCGATGGTTCCCTTTTCCAGTTTAAATGACTGAACAGTTCCAGTACACACAGTACAGAAAGCCCAACGCAACAGAATGACCCCACAGACTCACATAATGGACATAAATCTGAGAGTTGCAGGAGGCTGTGAGTGTATTCATGTATTCTTGATGTGATCTAGGATTAGCACTCAAAGTACGGGTCCATTCTAAATTTTTTTATTTATTATTACATTATATAAAATCCATGGAAAAACTGTAAAAACAAAGACACTAAAATGATTTTAAAATTATAATAACATATTATTCATCAAATACTAAACAAAATTTGCATCCATTATTTTTTTTTATATTGACTCTTTTTTTGTTTTATCCAAATATCTATAGTTAAAGCTGCATAAAGAACTTCATAAACTCCAAAAGAGCTTGTGTTGTAAATAAACAATAAAATGAATAATATAAAAAAATTATAACATTTAAAAAAAAAAAAAAAAAAAAAAGTGGAAAATGTAGTAGTAATTTTCTGCCAGGATATTATCCAGTAATTTTATGGACATTTACGTTAACCTTAAAACACAATGCAGTGAAGTGCTATTTTTGTGGATGTTTTTACAGTGTAATACTATATAATGTTAAAATACTAGGAATAAAAAAATAATCAGCTCTCATGGTGATGTTTCAACTAAACTGGGCCTTGACCTAAAATGAGTTTGACACTGCTCATTTACATTAAAACCTCTTCAGCACAGAGTGTAGCTTTACATGACTCATTATATCAGGGAAGAAAAAGACAAAGTCTTGTTCCAAACAAAACACCCACAGCATAACAAACACCATTTTCTAATAATTTTATCTTAGTACTGCTGTAGGAGGCATGCTTTTGACATGATAAGCCTTGCCCTTCTTTCACCAACCTGTGGCGTGTAAGAGCCACAGGATAAGCCAATTTAACAGCCTGCCCATAAAAACAAGCATGATCTTATCCAGCTGTGCTGGAGCTATGGGCTGTGGTCCTGCGTAAGGGCTCCATGGACCAACAGGCTCCCGATACTGCACAGCTCTGGAACAGCAGGGAGGCCTGGAGGAAAACACAAAAAGGGGGAACTAATGCAGCACATTTGGCCGAGCATCTGGTCCTGCTTAAGACACGGGGCGGACATTTGATTCCTTTGCACCATGCCGGGAAACAAGCAGACATCTGCATACTTTGGATAGGAGGAGGCAGGCAAGCTATTTCTATGTGGAAATGTTTTGTCGGGAAGACTTTACTGACGTACAGGACATGCAGGAATTCTTTTCTCTTTAAAGTTCCAACTCAACTCCATCTACTACAACTTTTGAGTTAGAAGACACTTATAAAACAAAGCACTTATTCAACCTATTGTCAAGAGACAAATTCTGGCAAACATCTGGAGTTTCAAAACAATTTATGCCCATGCTGGATTTTCAAAGTGAATGGGAAGATGAAAACAACCAAGAGTCTTATTAGTGAGAATGTTTCAACGGACGTTTCCCTTTAATGTAACATTTACTGTAATGTCATGATGCATTTTAATGGAACGCCCAACCAAACTAAAGCATGCATTGCTGAAGCTGGTTAAGCACAGACTGTTAAACCTAAAATATGCAATTACAGTTGAGCGATGACGAAATGCAATAAACCGGGAAAACTGGTGGGATGCATCATACTTAAAAATCATATTCGTGCTTTAATGAATTTAAAGAGGATAAACTGGCAAATATCACACTTCAACCTGAAGACATGCTCATGAATCCACTGCAAGTTTTTCTGAATTAAGATACATATCACAACCAACTCTGAATCCTGGATCAAAGCCAAATCACCACAATACATGATGGTTGCACTGAGAAATCTTCCTTAACCTCTTTGAAATACCTTTGTAAATTTTTCATGCTTTGCTCAACCAGGCTTTTTCTTTCAAACAACTACAGCGTCACATTATCACAGACAAAATCTCTATCTTTGTAACTCTTATGATCTGTATTTGAGCGTGGCATGTCCCTGTTGAGTAGCTAGCTGGTGTTTAACCCACATATTCAGAACTGGGAGGACAAAATGTACAAATTTACAAATAAATCATAAAAATAAATAAATAAATTAATTAAAAATACACAATTCAACCACTAATCTATATACTGATAGCACACATTCCCTTTAATGTCTATGGTTGTTATGGCTCTGCACACCACATCACACCAGTACTGACATTGTAGTGATCCTCTTTTCCATTATAGATCCATTTTAATTATCAGGAAAGATAGAACAATGCATGTTGAGCTATACTAATAAACAAACATGCGGTGAAATAAATATGAAGGTGATACTGCATCCAGACAGCTGGGCTGGGTCAGTCTTACAATAACTCATAAATCATAAGGGCCATGTTATTTACATCCGAAGCTCAAAATCCTTAATTATACTAATAGAAACATATATCTAATAAGCTTCACCGATAAACGGTGTAAGTGATGACTATCATCACATGGTGTGTAAAAACACGATCAGAATCAAAACAAGCGCACAATTACCGACTCGTGATGACAGCAGTCAGTCTTATATATATATAACATATATTAACTTAAAACGCTTCGTATTTATCATCTATCACCTGTTTTATCGTTTTCCATTTCTAACACAACGCAAATTAATGTTCGTAACCAATAAATAGATATGAGCATGGCACACTCACTGTTTCAGTAGGACGACGATTCAGAGGACACGCTCATTGAAACACGCACCGTTATTCTGATTATTAATCACAGGACTGAAGAAGGCCCTTATGTATTTCCATCCATTTTCATCAGACAAATAAATGATTCCTCTATCACGTTTAAACATTCCCTCGAGGAGGGATGTTCCTCATCTTCTCTATACGCTTTCAGAGATGCGCTCGGCTTCAGACTCGCGCAGGCGTTTATCAAAACCTGCCACCGGGGCACGTGACTGCCAGCAAGCCGTGACGTCAGCTGAACATTCCGGGGACCGTCGCTGGTTTAATGTGGGGGCCTCCCGACAGGTAGTCCATATAAAGACTGTGCTGCTGAATGTTGTTGACAAAATGTGTTTAAAAGTGTTGGACTTGGAAGTTGGATTTAAAGATACAGTCCGTGATAAATAACAAGCACAAAAAGCCTTGGAGTTATATGAGAGATACACATTTTTTAAAAAAAAGAAAAGAAAAGAAAAGTAAATATTCAATGTGCTTTTTGTTTTGTTTTGATAGTGATTAGACAGTGGACTAAAGTAGACTAGATCATACAATTAACCTAAATTAACAGTGCTATTTTAGTATATTTGAGGTACTATTATAGTTTATTAATATGCCACCTTGGAATACTAAGGTTCTGTCTGCATTCTGAGCAGTTTTGAAACATTGAGCTTCAAAGTTTTTGGATTCCCTATACTTTACAGATAGAAGAGAACCCTTTTGTTTTATAAATAAAAAGTATACACAACACGATGTAAATAAGTTGTCACAGAATACGAATATGTGAATAACTTAATTTTGACAAAAATTGATAAATTGATAAAAGCTTATAGTTCTAAGAGCTGAATAAATTTTTCTTTTAATATATTTCATTTTCATCTTAATTTTAATTAGCCTACGGTTTTAGTAATTTTGTTGTGTTTTTGTTAGTTTTTTAACATGTCTGTTTTTAAAATGTATTTTATTCATTTATTTTAGTAGGCTAGGTACATCAATCTGTAGTACATAAGCTGAATAAAAATGTGAAATGTTTATTTGGCAGTTAGCTGCAATAAAATAAGTTATATTATACAGTTACATATTAAATAAATTCAAATATAACATATTATATATTTAATTGGATTTCTGTTAACACTTATTTCAAGTAACTTTATTTTTTAGTTTTTTACTGTTTAGTACCGTTAAATCTGACAAGTGGTCAATCTAGTGTCATTACAAAAACACTTTCGTCTGAGCTTGACTATTAGAATTATTTCAGCCACCCCACTATTTCGATACTGCCCTTAGCCAATAAAAAAAACATATCGATCGACCAGTAATTGTTACATGTCATAATATGGCAATGTAACATAAGTCAATGTATTTCATTCCATTTTGTATTATTATTATTGCTGATGTTCATTAGCAGTCATTGTGCGAGGAAGTTTATGGAGGCAATCTCCTTCACATCTGATTCAAGGACAAAGTTATAGAGAGTATAGGCCCTATGGGACTCCCTAAGTTTGTTTGCAAACCCTGGTCCTGCACTGCTGGTCTAACAGGGCTTTGAAAATGGCGATGCAGCCCTCACCAAACAGAGAATTTGAAGACGTTTTTTCTAGTTAATGGTGTGACTGCCAACAAAATGTGCCACTGACTCAGACGTTCCATGCCATTCTAGGTGGTCTGATGAGGGTGGATTGCCGTTGTAACTACATTCTCAACTACAGCTCCTCAGCTTGTTAAAAATGTGTCTCAACTGACATCGCATAAGGTGTTTTATTACAATGTGTCCCCAGACAAAAAATAGTAGGATCTGAAAACAACAGGGCAGATATCCACTGACAAAAGTTGACTTTTAGGAGGTGAACTTGGAAAAACTATATATATTTGGACATATGCAATGCTAATCTAGAAAACGTATGGGGGTTAATGTGCTGTGAGAGAATGTTTGTTTAGAAGGTTCAGAGATCAAAAAGTGCTCCAAAGCACCCGAGAGAGTATGACTACTGAAGGCCATCTTCAAAGTGCTTCAGGTTTCTTCATCAAGAAGACACCCAGAACACTTCTTAAACCCAGATGAATGATTTAATAAAGCAGTTTAAGTGGATGCTGGTTGGCCACCCAACTGGCTGTGCAAAGCCATAAACATCAGAAGTATTAGGACATCCACCAGCCCCTCGTGATATAGTCCTATAGCTATGTGGTTCCAAAGGCCACACGCTGGCCACCCAAATGGCAGGACTAGAGTTTCAGACATCAACAGTCAACCTAGTATGGCCTTTTTGGCATCAATCAAGATAAGGTATTTGGAACTTCACTGCCTGCCTTATGAGTTTCAGTCTGCTGTGGATTGTGGAGTACAACATTTCGCTTTGTTTTTCACTTCTGTAAAAGCCTTTACAGTGTTAAAGAGAAGTTTTCAGTTTTAATGTTTGGATCTGAATCTGAGACTGGAGTTGAGCTTCATACATTTGGCATGGGAGCAGATGATCAAACTGATTAGAGCTTGAAGGCTGCTGTCGCTGATCTCTGCCTGCGCCTACCACAGAGTTTGATGATATCCACTGGGATCTACCAGAATCATTGCTTGTGATTCAGTGGTATTCAATATGCGGCGCATTTCTACACAACTTCACAGGATTCTCCATTTGTTTAGATGTAGCAATTATGTTTGTTGGGCTAGAAATTGTGTTCGTTTGAAATGGAATTTATACACAGCCCACTTGTGGTAGTACTCCGGTTCGCCATAGAAATGTCATCTTGATGTATTTATCTAATAACTGAGAGGTACAACTGGCAAAAAATAAGATGTCTGTACTTAAATTTTAGTCTACCGTGCTGCACAAAAATCATATTTATGTGTTTGGATATGTGTCTTGTGTTTGTGTCTACCTCAGTGTCTCTATAATTTCCCTGCGGAGCTGAAGTAATGTTATTATTTCACTGTGTGCTTGTGTATGATTTGAATAACTAATAAACCCAAACTTGAAATTTAAATTCAGGTTGGTGGATGACACTGTTTGGTTAAATGCATGCAACATATAGCAAATAAGTACTTGAAAAGTTAATAAGCATTTTAAGATGCTTAGAGAATTCTAAAGTAGGGTGTTGCGTGATCAGACGTCCCTATTTTTTGGGGTCCTGTGTCTGACTGCTTTGAATGATTTACAGGACAATCAAAACACCTCGCAAATTTCTAAAGTACAGTTTTATTATTGTTCTTATTGATGTTCTCATAATTATTTTGTTTTCTTTTTGTAATATGGTTTTGTAAAGACATAATTTTGCTATTTGAAATGGTTACTATTGTATTACATTTTAATGAATTGTTTTGAAACCAGTTAATGCCTGTTTGAAACACAAACATCATAATAATTATTAATTATAAAAATAGTATATGGAACCACAGCAGTTAAAACTCAAAAACATACAAAAATGTACTGTTCCCATTTATTTTGAATTCATAGATAATAACAAGTGAGATTTCAATTATATTTTGACAGCTGAACTGGGAAATATCCCCATTTTCCATTTTAGACATTCTAAAATGTAAACCATCCAGTGACCTTTCACTTGCAAAACTTTCACACTTCATAAGTTTCCAACTGCAAGCTCAAAAAAGCTGAAAATGAAACATCCTTCATTCTACATAAAACATTTTTTCTTCTTCTAGTATGAGGAAAACACCTAAAATATTAGAATATTTAATGGTGACAAAAATGAAAGGCATTACATTGCCCATTGATTGGTATAATAACACATTTTGCAGTGAAGGAAACCCCCCAACTGTCCAGCAGGCGATTCTTTTCAAATATGAGTCAGCAACATGACTACATTAATGGCAGACCTACAGAATATCAAAAATGCAGCTCTGATTACAGTCATGTACAGTTTGCTGCACAACACCAGAGGATATTCTAGAACAACACTAGAGGATATTCTAGAACCTCTGGACAAAATCTTCCTGCTAGATGAGTCTGGGTGATGTAACAAAAAAAAAAAAAAAAAAAAAAATTAAGAAAAAAACGGGTGTAGCCATTTGTTAAACATGTTTGAATAGTTAAAGAATGTTTGATGCTGGTTTATTTGGCTCTCTGAACTAGAATCTAAAAATTACAAAACCTTCTTGTAGCTGTAACCAAATTTTTTGTGTAATCAAAAAAAGCTTTTTATGTAAAAAATGTAAAATTCTGAAAGAAAAGAAAACAATCTAGACAAATTAATCTGTATTCCATATAACTGGCAGAAAAACAGGTCTGGTATACATTGCCAGGAAATGCATATGGTTGTCTATTATGAGTCAGGCATGGTTGCTATGATTGTGCAACCATGTGCAACCAAGTATGGAATTTGATACTTTTAAGAATATAATTGCAGAATGACTAAATAGTTTTGGTAGCATCATTGTCCTTGTCATTTCCACACTATCCAATCAAAATGAAATAAATATAGGTGGCTAAACATGAGATGAATATGCATCAATTCCAATCTGAAATATGTTTTTTACTGTATATACCGTGACTCATGGGGACTTTCCCATCAACACTGCAATGCATTGCCTTTCATCTACCTAAAGAAGGTACAACTGTATGTTTTAGATTACTAATGATAAGATACAGAAAGCCCCTTGTTTATGTCTATGCAATCACATGTTCAGTACATTTCAACCATTTTGGGGGTTTTGTGACTCAAGACAGGCACAATACCGCACCCCAGTGGTCATACGTAAAGTTTCAATTTATTATAAATAAATCGTTTTATGTTAGAAAACGCTTAACAGAATGCGGTTTCATTTCATTTTAGACGATTAATACCTGATTAACATCTTTCCTTTTTGTAATATTAAAAAAAATGTATAATACAATAATTATAATAGCCTAAATGAATAAAAAAGCGTGTTACGGATTTATGTATTATCTATCATTAGTAAATCCAAACTAACATTTCTTACTCGAAAGGAATGAAAAGCTAGGTTCCACCGAGATTTGAACTCGGATCGCTGGATTCAGAGTCCAGAGTGCTAACCATTACACCATGGAACCATCCTGATAATCCACTGAAATATACGGATTTTGATGACTAGATGTGAAATAAATATGTGGTCGCCTTTGTTGTTAGTTTGTTTTTTCCTCCAAACCTCCATCACCAGGAAGTATGACCTTAACACCCACATTTACAAGCCTTGTTTGAAAATAACTCTCACGAACACAATGGTACGCCGCAAACCTCACTGCAGGACATATTTCATATCACTCTCTTGCTATGTTCCCCCTTAACGAAAGTAGTGTTTTCTGTTCTACAAAAAAATATTTCTGACAAAGCACATACTTCATATTAAAACATATTAAACGTTAAAAATTAGTATTTTAAACACGAAAGCACGAACACAAGACCATTTTTACAGTTGTTTAGTAGAATGTGATAAATCAGCTAGACGTTATCACTGTACTGTATTCAGAGCGAAGCATACTAAATACAAGATATTAACATATACGTTATCAACAAGGCACACAATATTTTACACACTATACACAGTAAATTTTTACATTACAATGGTATCTCATCTTTAACTTAATTAAAGCTTTTTGTTAAAAAATACAGTCAAATGAAATTAAATGAATATTGTAAAAAGGCTTTTATTTTGGCAGCCTGTAAAAGCTCTAACCCGGAACACTTCGGGAGATGCTCGCTGGTTCGCCTGCTTGCTAACGTGTTAGCATGGCTACAGTCTAATCACAAACACACTGCAGTGCAGCTGCGGAGAGGACAGGGACGAGTCGGCTCCACTTTCCTTCACATTCTTCCATTGTTTGCGCTTTTGTTTTAATCGAGATGGGGACGCGAGATGACGAATATGACTACTTGTTTAAAGGTGAGTACAGAATACATTTGTGTACAAGTTAAAGCGGCTCCGATAATCGTGGTTATTGTTAGATAGTGTGGTTTTATATTAAACACTGAAGGCCAGCTAACCGGCTAGCTGATTCCAGCAGCCCAAACAAACTCCTGCTCCTCGGCTGGAATAGTATCGTTTTAGTGTTTGTCAATTTATGTGAAATATTCCTCAATTGAGGCACACTGAGTTGATATGGGTGATGGTTATCACAGAGAACACAGTTTACCGTAGACCGGACCACACCTTGAAGCAGCTAACGTTAGCCGAAGCTGTCGCCGGAGGAGTTTAACGGAGCAGGCGGAAATTGGAAACGGCCTGTTTTTCCTGATTGTTTTTCCAAGCATGTAACGTTATGGCTTTGTTTTTTTCTGTGGATGACAAAGGAGTTATTTGGGACAACATTTCCACCATTCAGTTTCATTATATCTTCTTCGGTACAGTTAAAGTGAACGGTGATTGAGGCTGTCATTACGCCTAACATCTCCGTTTGTGTTTTGTCGACATACATAAAATAATACGGATTTGGAAAAACGTGAATAATGACGGAGTTTACATGTTTTGGTTGAGCTGTCTTTTTAAAATTGATAATTGTGTGTCAGGTTATTGTCTTTTAAGTAAATATAAGGCCTCTCTATGTTGTTTTCCCTTCATGAAAACATGTGAAACTTTTGGGACAAGTCCCTGAAACAAGTTGTGTTTTCCATTTTAGTGATATTTGCAATGCATTGCTCCAGCAGCTTGTGAGGTTTCACTCCTGTGAGGCATGTTGTGTCATCAGTTAGGAAATTACGTGTTGAAATTATGTGATTCCTAGTAAACTACCTCTCTAATCTAGTAGTTTAGTCATGTTCAGTGTACATGTCTTAAAATAAGATTAGAACATTTCTCACACAAGTCCACAATCTCCAACAAGTTTGTGTCACAGCAATATTACCAAAAATGGTCATCTCATTTTTTTGCCACTTATTCAAATGCACTTCACTTTTAAATCAGTTTGTGGCATCTGGTTGTGACAGAAGCACTCAGTTTCCTAATGTGAAGAGGTTTGTTCCTTTATTTTATTTTAGACAGAACTGTCTTTGATTTATCACTCACACTCCTATTTAAAGGGATAGTTCACCCCAAAATTAAAATTCTGTCATTTACTCACCCTCATGTCATTCAAGACTTTGGTTTATCTTTGAAATACAAATTAAAATATTTCATAATGAAACCTGAGAGATTTCTGTTCCTCCGTTAAAAGACCATGTTAGGCCTAACTAAAACTTGGTTCAAAAACTCATAGCAAACACCAAGTCTTCTGAAGAGACACAATTGCTTTATGTAATTTAGTCTTTTATTCATATCTAAATATTGATCAGTGCATGTATATAGAGTATATCAAATGTGGTAAACACGGAACATGCTTGTTTCTGAACTGTCAACATTTTGATGGAATGGACGGAAGGTTTTTATTAAAATGTCTTCAATTGTTTTTTGAAGATGTGTAAAATTCTTATGGGTTTACATGAGGGTAAGAAAATGATGACAGAATGTAAATTTTTGGGTGAACTAGCCCTTTAAAAAGAGGTCTGATGTCCTGATGTCAGATATGAAACCCTGATGTGTTTTATTTTGAAGTGGTCCTGATTGGAGACTCTGGTGTGGGGAAGAGTAACCTGCTGTCTCGTTTCACCCGAAATGAATTCAACCTTGAGAGCAAAAGCACTATTGGAGTAGAGTTCGCTACACGTAGCATTCAGGTGGATGGAAAGACGGTGAAAGCTCAGATCTGGGACACAGCTGGACAGGAACGCTACCGGGCCATCACTTCAGCGTAAGGCTCTTCAAATGTCAAAAATGTTATTCCTCATATTACAGATAACAGTTGATATTTCTTAATTTGTTGTTCTTTTTGATTAAGTCTAAAGGCCCATTCACATCAAGGACTATAAGTGTGACTATGAAGTTTTAAAGTGACCCTCTTATGGGTAATGAAAGGTTCATATTTTGGTTTTGGGATCCCCAACAACAGGTTGACATGCATGCAAGGTCAAAAAACACGTTCATTGTCTTATAATATGCATTTATTTTTACCTTACTTGCTCAAGGACTCCCAAACGATTCGCTCAACGATTCATTTTTCCAAACCCCTCCTTTGCGTGACGGTAATCTGCGGTGATTGGTCTGATTGGTCTCATTTTCATTTCATCTCGCCCGTAATGCCTGATAAAACGGCGTTTGTGAGCACAGTGCTGCTTTGTGTACAGCGTTACCGGGGAACTGCTATTTTTACCGCTCCAAAAGCAGCACCTAGTGGCAAAGAATGAATTTGCATTTTCATTCAGACCAACGCAAAGACCAACAAGTGGGCGGGCAATATGCTAATGTTTCATGTTGATGTCAACATGAAACAGCTTGGGATTCGTTTTTAAAACGACTCGTTTCAATGACTCAGTCAACTCTTTCTTTTGAGAGACAATAATTTTATACACGGTGCACTTTCACATTTAAAACTTTGCAGGATGTTTTCATTCACTTAGAGCTGTGTTACACACTGCATGAAAGGTGCACTTTAATAAACATTCTAAGTCTAGAAGTCCACACCACAACTGTCACATCAGTCACAATAACAACATATATTGTAGAATCACTTTAAGAATATTTTTTTTTTTTTCCATTTGAAGAATGTGATGGTCAGAATTCAGACTTTAGAGCTCAAGCATTTAAAATGGCACATGAGATAACTGCTTTGAATGATGATGATGATAAATAGAAAGTTATTGTGAGTTGGTGTGAACGCAATAACGGTATAGTTAACATTACGATTATTTTTATAGATATTGTTTTGAGTTCAAAGTCAATGTGAAAATCTTGAAGAAACGCATGAAAACTCATATCTTCCTTCAGCATCTAAATGCCTTCTCATAAAAAAAAAAAAATCTATGCCTTCACTTTTTCTATCCTCTTACTATCCTTTATCCCTTCCTGTCCTAACTTTTACTATTTTGAACAATGACTGAAACCTTGTATAACGGGCACTTCTTGTGTTTATTGCCATCTTAAGATAAAGTCGCTTGTATTCCTCAACTGTAGGTCGCTTTGGATAAAAGCGTCTGACAAATGAATAAACAAAAGTAAATAGCACTCCCAACTCATATTAGAATAATCTGATGTATTTTTGAGTGAAAAGTAGGAGGAGTTTGTGACCACCCCAAACAAAAGTTGTACATGACTGATTGACATAACAGATTAGGAAGTCAAATATTTGTATTTCAGTTGCAATAACCACTGAATTACTCACATTATAATCAACAAGTGTGCACTTTGATTTCATTTTTTGACTTTTAAGTGTACTGACTGAGCATACTCTTCACTTTTCCATCTACTTTTGATTTATTCCTCATATTGGTCTACAGGTATTACCGGGGAGCTGTTGGGGCCCTTCTAGTGTATGACATCGCCAAGCACCTGACCTATGAAAATGTGGAGCGCTGGCTTAAAGAGCTGAGAGACCACGCAGACAGCAACATAGTCATCATGCTCGTGGGCAATAAAAGCGACTTGCGTCACCTTCGGGCCGTGCCCACCGACGAAGCACGTGCATTTGCAGGTTAGATCCACAGTAAACTCTTACAAGTAGACCTTTAACTCCTGATAAATTACAGGAAGTGTGTATAGCCAGAGCTTCTTTAGTTTCTTTGCGTACTTTGTTAATTGTTACCATGTCCGTTAATGTATGTCTCCTCATATTTGTAGAGAAAAATGGTCTGTCCTTCCTAGAGACCTCAGCCTTGGATTCCACTAATGTAGAGACCGCTTTTCAGACCATCCTGACTGGTGAGTGTGCTTTTGAAAAACTGTGCAGCGGATAGTTGAAGGATGATAAACTTTTTGTAATGAGGAATGCATGAATAAGGAAATACACACTAAAAAAGCTTGAGGAAGTGACTGTGTGTTTGTCTAAAAGGAAAAGAAAGATTGTAAATGATTGGCTGAAGGCCATATCCTTATGAATGACTCATCAAAAGCCCTGCTTTGGTCGGGTAGGTTTCTCTAGCCTGACGTGACTGCAATAGAGAGTTTTGGTCTTCTTTTACTCCTCTGTTCGGCTCCTGGCATCTGCAGAGGAGGAACAAATAATAAATGTTTCAAAAGCATTGCAGTCCGTTGCAATGCTATAATTGCGTTCGCCCCTGACATCCAGTAGTAACTGTAGGGTTTATAGGCTTTTATGACAACACAAAGTCCGTATTCATTACCAGTTCTTGGATTGTTGGTACCGTACATCATTTTAGCATCAATATCTCTTTCTGTTCTGCAGAAATCTACCGGATCGTATCCCAAAAGCAGATGTCTGACCGCCGAGACAATGACATGTCACCAAGCAACAATGTGGTGTCCATCCAGGTGCAGCCTACTGAGAATAAACCAAAGATGCAGTGCTGTCAGAGCATCTAGCGGCACCCGTCCCGTCCTGTCCCGTACCCTCCCCCAACCACCCACCTGCAACACCCCCCACCTCCCCTCCTCTTCAAGACTGCTTTGGGTCTGAGATGCAGCTGCACAACTAGGCTTGAGCACAGAGGCTGGTTCCAAAAGCTGGAATCTCAAAGGGTCACCACCTGCAGTCTGGACTAAGCTTTTTTTTTTTTTTTGGTTGGTTTTCTCCTTCCTGCCATGGTAGGCTTTTATATTGCAGAATTTTAATAATCATTTGTGCCGATCTTCACTGAAATGTCTTAATATATAATTTCATTCGCAAACGTGTGAGGTTCGCTTATGTATGTCTTTAGTAGCAGCCCCCTTGTCACTGGCGTGTCTGGGGTGGAGGGGAGAAACGTGCAGTATTGGAGGTTTTGCTATATTTAATGTTGTGATTGTAGAGAGATGATGTACCTGATAGATGTTAGATGACGATTAGGGCCCAAAGACCACAGTCTTCACCTTTCAGCCATCTTCCAAGTATGGTTTACATTGCATGTACAGTCCCTTCACGCACTTGGCGCGGGGAACATCACGTCGCGTTCTTGATTTCACCATCGGGCCAATGGAAGAGGCCTTAAGGCATATAGCTACCGCGCTGTTTTCTCATCACCTTCACGTGCTTCGAGGTAGAATAGTGGTTTTAGTGCCTTTGTTTCTGATGGAGCGTCACACACATGGACGCCTTCATGCATGCGCTTTAAAACACTGCAGCTCTTCAGCTACCCGTGCCGGTGTGAACTGTAATGTAGTCTAACATGAACCTTTTCTTTTTGTATTCCAACCCTTGTCTACGTATAGCAAAAGTTCAATTTGTACAAACAATAATTGATAATGCAAAAAGAGGGGAAAGTACTTTAGCAAACAGGCACAAGTTCTCTTTGAAACACTACCACAGACCTATTCAGTATGAAACGAGGGAACAGAGACTTCCTCTAAATGTAACATTATCTTCTCTTCACAACCTCGAACCCATTGTACTTTTGCAGGTCACGCTCTGTCGTTAAAGTCGGAACAGGAAAAACACGCAGCGGGGAATGGCGGCCAGCCGACGGCCACATCACATGAGAGCACTCTAGGGAATAGACTGGATACTTTTTGTTTTTGCACTGAATGTAAAATATCTCTCCCGGTTTGACTTAGTGCCACTACATACAGTTAATGATCTTAAGACCTGTAACTTGTATTTACTCTGTGGTAGTAACTTTAATCGAGTTTTTAGCCTTTAATCTTTGTGGCGAAGTGGTGGGACTCTTAAATGTTAAGACACAGTGTGATAATTTATGAATGTATTATGTGTTTTAGCCTACAAAAAAGTTGTTGTCCTGAGTCCAGCAGATAGGAAACTACCACAAGCTGTGATGCTCTTCTTCGCTTAATGGCTGTCTAATAAAACATACTCAGTGTGACATAAAATATCAGTAAAGACTGAACTAATAATGCATGTTATATAATGGTCACCATGGGTGACCTAGGAGCGGAGGAATACTGTAGACCTCAGCATCTTAGTCTGCAACCCTGAAGTCATTTATTTGCTGGAAATTTCACTTTGGTTATCGATCCCCTTGACTTTAATTACCCCAGCCCTAGGTGAACAACATAGTTTGCTACGATCATTCTCAGCAGTATCAGAACACATTCCAGGTGGAATTGAAGGCCCTTAAAGGCTGCAATGTAATTAGTGAATCAGACTGAACCGACATTACTGCATTAGTGCATGTGAGTCATTTTACTGTTTTTAGTCTCCTGTATCTTATAAGGTAAAACTCTAGGTCTTATAAGCAGCACACTGAGGTAGTACAGTACTTATCGCCATCAAAAGGAAAAGACCTGGTGATTATACACGTGTCAGGGTCTGCTTGTGCTCGTTTAGGACCCTGACTCTGATTGTATGACTGTTCTTTAGAGGCAGGGGTCTCTGGTGCTAACGGGGGCCAGTGCCAATGATGTGAGGGTACAGATGGCACAACTATGACCTGCCCATGCACTGCACATAGCTGGTGTGTCCTAGTAAGATTACCCAGATATTACTTTTCTGACTGTCGGATCTTTCACGTATTGCCTCGAGAACTTTATTTCTTTTTGTTTCTTTTGTCTGCACTGTACTGTGATTTATTTTGTATTGTTATGATTATACTATTACTCTGTCCAGTGTAATTCCAATTTAAAGAGCAAATAAAATATGTAGTTAATTCAGAGTTTGGCTTATACTTTGTTTTTTTGTGTGTGTTTGAAGTAATAGTTTACCTAAAAATGAAAATGCACCCTCAGGCTATCCAAGATGTAGATGAGTTTATCTCCTCTGGCCAAAATACAAAATAACATCCATAATCCATAATGATGCTTCCTCCAGTGAAGTCTATCCCCTGTTGTCTTATCACTTCAAAATGCACCAACGTATTTGTTTAGAGCTGTTTTCACATGTAACCAGGAGCCTGTACCATGATGGTAGATGAACAAATTCAGAGTTATAGGTTTAGTTTCGGGTTGACAAAACCAAAGCACTCCAATCCGGCTTTGTTGGTACCATGATGCTGATCATCAACTTTCTTTGTCAACTCAGGCTTTGATCCTGAGTTTGTAGAGCTTGTGACATCACTGGCGAACAGCCAATCACGAGCCTTGGTTAAAGGTTAAGAGATTGAAGAATATGATGAATTTTAATGCACTTACAATGGAAAAAGTACTTGTTCATGAAAGAGGACAAATAAAAGAAATTATCTTGCTTTATCAGTGCAGTCACAAGTGAAACTTAAGTTAATATAGTTTATATAGTTGGAAATATACAGCGACAGAGACTCGAACATGTAAGGTCACGTAACTTAATCATTTTTAAAGCGTTATCTATTGATTCTACAGCTTATTTATATTAAATACGACCTGTATATATTAACATTCATTTAAAATAAATGATTTATAATAACTGTTAAACTAAACTTGCTTGTGTGTAATGGATTAATAATAATATAAATCTTATAATTATATAAATCATATAAAATAACTCAATTTTTGGTTTTGGTCAGACAATTTTTTTAGTAGTAGTGACCTTTCATTTGGAGCAAGAGAAACTGGGTGAGTGACTTTTTTGTGTCAGACATGTCACTTTGCTCACATCTGATTGGTCCAATTTCAGTTTGAGATTTGCCCCAGAGCAGGTTATCCGTGGAGTGTAAGTTACTATGGCAATGAACGCCGCTAAAAGCCAAGCCACTTTCATGGTACCTAAAACCCAGGATTGGTGTAAACTAAACTGAAACTTACCTGGCTAGCCAGCTAATCCGGCTTCATGGTACAGGCCCCTGTGCTTCAGATGAGATGACTTTTCCACTGGAGAAAGCAATATTATAGCATATTTTAGTTGAAAGCAACAGGCTTGACATTAAAAACACCACAATGATGGATTTGTTTCTTGCAAACACTTATATTTCACTTCACAAGACATTAATTGATGGACTGGACTCTTTTTTTATTTTTATTATTGTGATGTTTTTATCAGCTGTTTGTCATTCTGACGGCACCCATTCACTGCAGAGGATGTAATGCTAAATTTCTCCAAATCTGTTTTCATAAAGAAAAACAATCATCTACATCTCGGATGGGTAAATTTGAAGCAAATTTTTATTTTTTGAGTTAACTATTCCTTTAACTCTTCTTTAAAAGCTCAGAGTCGTCATGTAAGAGTTTTTTTTTTTTTTTTTTTTAACCTGATTAACCACTGCTGCTATGTTCTGTGTTACTTTATTCCTTATTTTTTTGGTATATTTTATTTCAGTTCCTTAAGGCATGACCACTATGTCCTAATTTCTTAAGTTAGTAAAAGTAGTTGGTTTATTCAAAAGGGAGAACTTATATGTAACAGATAATGTTCAGTACAGATGTGGCAATAATTATTTTCATAATGGTTGGCCGATATTAAAATCATGTGTTTTCTAAATGAATTAAAAATAAAACACTAAAAACAAGAATCCATATTTTAAAATGCTACAAGCGAATTTAGGCATCAAATTATAATGTACAGTATAAAAGAGGATATTGATTTCAGATTACATTTAACATTATTGTTAAATTATTTAAATAATAAAAATGAAAAATTCAGTCAAAATCATTTTTTACAAGAGAAAAATCAAGCAGCAATTAAACAATAAAAAAAATTAAATCTTTGATCTGTAGAGCTGGTAGGATTGATGAAATGCATTTTTTTCTTTTATTTATGAATGATTGTCACTATGTTATTGCTATTATATGGGAATGCAGCCACTTAAGAACAAAACTCAAATCAAAGCTGCAAAGCATCAAACAAACCGAAACACAAGGAATGGGACACGTCTCCAAAGTCTATTTATACTAAACTTTTCAGGACACGTATGAGGTCTCGTCTTGTCATGGAGTCTATTATGACATAAAAGCTAACATGTAATGTCGACTTTATATATTAATACTGTGCACGAATAGCACAAGCACATGAAAATAATTGGTCACTATGGTTATCATCATTTGTTCATGCTACTTTTTTCCCGTTTAAATATGTTTACCTTTTACACTACAAAGAAAAACATCACTTGCACAAACGAGGTATAAATAAACATCATAAATACAGAAACACAAATTAAAAACCCTTCAAGGCCAGCAAACAGATGTTTTAAAAATGTAAACATACAAAGAAGAAAAACTAAACATGATCGCTTTGAAAAGTGTCAACTTAATCCCACGTTCATAAAACATACACACCCAAATAAATGATAGCAACAGTCGTAAACTCCTATGTACAGTAGAAAGCACCAGGTTGTTACACAAATGAGCGGTGTAGCTCACCCAGGCTCTCCTCATAAACCTTTATAAATATTTCTCGGTAGGTTTATAAGTGGTAGATAAATGATCGGTTCTCGCTCATCTCACGCTGTTTTGGTAAACATCTTTATGCAATAAGAAGTCTTATTATTTCTTATTGAAACCATGCTTTGTCACCAGTGCCTTGAAGTCCAGACTTTTTTGGGGGGCAAAAAAAAAGAGGATTGCCTCTTCATGGTCACCCCTGGCTCTCGTTTTCAAGATCGATGCCAACTCCAAATGAAAAGTTCTGGATCACTGAGTCTCATTGATTATCTGTTCCAGTGTGCAGAGCTCTAGTTTTTAAGATTCAACATATCGTATGTTTCCATGAAAGCATCTCAAATGCTTCTTTATTCCCTTTAAAAGTCTTTTCATAGACCTATAAACAAAGAATGCTTTTTTTACACCTGATTTTATATGCACAGCTTGTTATAAAACACCTCTGAGAGGGATGGTGAATAATCGCTGGTGTCCAAATCTGTTCTTGTTTTGATGTACAGTCCATTTCCCACAATCCTCATGAACTCGACCAAAGAGGAATACGGTCTTCTCCTGTGTCATGTCCGGTATGTCATGCATCTGTACTTGAATGGTTGTTGAAGAGAAAGAGAGATGAGAAGAGAGATTTTAAAAACGAGGTCCTTGCGTCTGTGTTTTTGGGCTGGGCAGGACTGGGCTCTACAGCAGGGAGCTCGGGGGGCTCTCTGGAGGGGGTGGGGTATGTGTTGGGCTGTGGCGCATTGGTAGGATGTCGTAGTGGCTGGGAATGTGGCTGTTCCGCGGGAGGTCATAAGGACTCTGCGAGAATCCGGTCGCCAGGCCGTTGGGTCCTTGAAGAACACTCACTGTCGGTTCTGAGGAAGAAGGGTGGCGAGGGGTGAGCAGCTCGATTTCTCAAACTCTCTCTGAATCTTTAAATCAAACTGTAGCTCTGTCTGTGGTATGCAGTAGATTATATTCTAAAGATTTTTTTATCTTTCTCATTAGATATTTTTACATAAATTGGGGAAAATATAATGGGATTGAATATTGCCATATGGCAACCTTGTAGTACAATTGAAAATGGTCAAACAACTTTTTCTTTAAATAACTTCGTTTTTTTTTTTAATAAATTGATAAGTTGATAATAAATTTACACATTCAAACATTTAAAAATTAAAATTGGTGAATTATCATTTATATTTTAATATCAGGTCTCATTCATTATTAATGCTTAAAAACAAAGCAGAAATATACATATATATATATATATATATATATATATATATATATATATATATATAATTTCAATATTATTTTATATATTTTATATTGACAGCAGTGTTGTTATTGTTAGCTAAAACTATTAAAATAATTTTTGGTTATTGAAATAAAGCTGAAATAACATATATATATTAGACGAAAAACTTAAATGAAAATTAGAGATGTTTTGAAATAAGTTAAAGTTATAAAATTACTAAAACTAAAACTGAAATAAAAAACGAATTAAAGCTATTTAGAAATAGTAAAAAAGAATAAAATAAAAATGACAAAAGGACACAAGTATTAAAACTGGATGTATGAAGACAACTGAA
This sequence comes from Spinibarbus caldwelli, assembly GCA_039654775.1. NCBI lineage: Eukaryota > Metazoa > Chordata > Actinopteri > Cypriniformes > Cyprinidae > Spinibarbus > Spinibarbus caldwelli. The sequence goes on from CM077238.1 coordinate 12,139,999, forward strand.
CATATAAAAATAAAAGCTAATTCAAAATATTAATAAATAATGTAATAATATATAAAAAATAACAACATGAACATAATACAACATAAAGTATAAATAAATATATATAAAAATGTAAATATATATTAATATATTTATGTATGCATTTATTTTATTTATACCGTGTATAGCATATGGCAACATTTAGACTTTCTTTTTAATTACACTTCAAAATTAATATTTTCTAATAATATTATAACATCTAACTAAAATATATACACATACAAATTTAATTTATTTATAAATAAAATAAAAAGTAAACATACACCTGAATATTGAAGTACAAATTATAAAAAATTAAAGTAAAACTTCACAACTCAGAATAATAGTCTTTTTTATTTATGAATTAATAAGCCTATTGCTCTGAGTTATGCAGTTGTAATTTCTCTTTTTTCATTTATTTATGAATGACACATGGCAACATATATATTTTCATAACTATTTGGACAAAGTTGATCTGTGAACAACAATGCAAAATCCCTGAATATGTCTTTCCTACAGGAATTACAATGCAGTTTTTTGTTCTAATTAGTGAGAAAGTGAAGGACAGTGTTTCCATATGGCAACATTGTACAAACAACAGTGTTGTGCTTAAAGAGACAAAAATGAGAGAATTGGAGACTTTCTATAAGAAGTAAGTCCCCATCTGCATTCATAAGACTCACCCACGTCATAGACGTTCCTGCTGGCAGTGGTCAGGGTTGTGCTAGTGCTGGAGCAGAAGGTCAGGTCTCTGTGAGCAGGTGACTTCATCTCCACGTAGCTGCTTTCAGTGTGCTTACAGGCCAGGCCGGGCGGATCTCGGATGGTGGCGTATGGGTTCTCACTATTTAGGGAGCACGAGCTGGAGCTACACATGGAGGCCTTTATGTAATCTACACACATTACAGAAGAGATACTACTCACATATTCATTTCACATCATCCTCTGGGAGAGACAAAAATGTAATAAATGTTATTATTTGTACGAAGAACTCTCGGAAAATGAAGTTACGTTCAAGACAATCTCTAGTCAAAGATGCAAAATAAGCACTTTTTCATGATGTACTGTTTAGAAACAGCATCCCAGGGTAGATTTTCACAGTGAAATCCTGTTAGACGGCACTGGAAAATCTTGTTACAGCAGCTAAGATCTAATGTAGCTGAAGAAGAGTTTGTGTAAAAGATTTGCAGGACGTATTACTTATGTAAAGCATCCGGAAACATAGAGGAAGAGATTAAGTTGTGCTCTGTAGAATGAAGGCAGTGATGACACAACTGACTACAGTTGAAAACGTAATGTATTTGTGAATGAGACACATGCACATCCAGGTCAGCATGATCTCTATATTTTATCACTTCACTGGCTTGAATAATCTTCGAAAGTCATTCTTAATTTACTGAGAGAACGCAGTGGACCATAGCAAAAATGTGAAAGGACCTCTTGTGTATAGTTTGGTTTATTCTTATTACAAGAGCAGATGTCCATTAGAGTTATTACCTTTGGCCATTCGAGTGGTTTTGTTGTCCCTCAGTGTAAGTGTGTCTCCTCTTGATACTCCTAATAAAGCACATGAACACACATTCATGATTCAACAACAGTATAAATAGCCGATGATAAACATCAGTAATGGGAAATCTCCGCAGAAATGTCAAAATGACAGTGATGGGAACATAAGCTGCGCTATCAATAAGTATATAGTCACAGTATATAGTCTCTTGTGCTCACAGAGGCTTTATTTGTTTGATCAAAAAACAGTAGAAAAGTAATACTGTGAAATATTATCACAATAATGATATTATATTATAATTATAATATTATATATCACAAAAATAACTATTTTAATTTATTTTAAAATGTAATTTATTTTTATAATGGGAAAGCTGAAACTGCAGCCATTACTACAGTCTTTAGTGTCACATGATCCTACAGAAATCATTCTAATATATATATATAACATTAACAGTATTATTTCAATACATCATTTACAATAACATAACATTTTCTTAAGAAACAATCACTATCCAAAGGCATACAAGTATATATATATATATATATATATATATATATATATATATATATATATACACACACACACACACACACACACATTTATTTAATTTAAATTTTACATATATATTTTTCAATATATTGATAGTGCAATTTCTAGCACAAATGCCAATATTTCCTTATGTTGTCTCCAACCAATATTAGATTCTACTATAAACACTTTTGTAGACTACACTTTACTGTTGGATTTTTTGGCTTAATGGTGAATCTAAAGCACCAACAAAATATCGTTAACAGAAAACACAGATAGGAAGGAAGGTAAGCAAGATAAAAAGTCCACACAGGAACGCCTGCATATATACATATAAAAGCAAAGTCAAGCTCTTAGCTCTTCCCCAGCTTTCTCACTCTAATGAGTATAATGAGTTAACCTTTAACCAAATCACATCTCTAAATCACGTTTCTCAGCTGACTACCCAGAGATACTGACATGCCTTTAGGGTGAAGTCAAGATCGATAAATGAAAATGCTCACAAAAATGCCCACCCCACTCCGATAAAGCCAGTGCAATATTAATTTGGATTTTCTCTGTGAATAGTCTCCATGGTGACATGACAGCAGTGGAGTTTCAGTGTACACTCACTGTTCAGTTGGGTTTTTTCCTCTATACAATTGTGATGTAGTTTAGTCTGTTTAAAGAAAAGGACAATTTGTACTGTCCTTGAACTGTTCTCATTTACTCACATAGATTCCTTGTCTTATAGTAAACGATTCATCAAGAAGACAATGTCATTGTAATCTTCATCAAAATGTAACAATGTGGCCCAGGTTTTGAAATAACTTTCCATTTATAAACAGGTTGTCATCTATAAGTTAACAACTGCGATCAGAAATCAGGAAAACTTCCTATAAAAGGATGAAATCACTGTCCCACTTTGAACTTGTGGTCACTGGCCCCATTTCACTTCCTCTATGGGCTTGCAACAGAACATGATTGAAATACCCAACCTCCAACCAGAGTCTCTGAGGCCTCGCATGCTCTGCTGAAGCCTTATCAGCAGACCTGCAGGTAGACATAATGGGGTGAGGTGGTTCGGGATGGGAAGTCAGAGAGGTAATGAACTCTCTCCCCCCTAGTCTGAGTGACCTTGGATAATATAGGCAAAGTCTGACCTTCCAGCATGCGCGTGTGCCACCTAAAGAAAGGGCTTATTAAAAACGCAGCAGGCGGAGGTCTTGCTCCGGTGCCAGAAGCGCCGTCTGCTGTTCGTTACAACCCCCAGGAATGAGTAAGTAGTTTAATTCTCTGGTGCTTCAATGGAAAACAAATGTCTTATTTGTTTTGTGGAATAGGCTGAGCGGAGAAAAGAAAGATATATCTGATCCATTTCAAATTGCATGAGTACTTTTCAGGCTTTGTCTGACGGGGACAGATTGAAGATGGTTTGAATAGGGGGTGAGATAAGAAATTAAGTGAGGACACTGACCCAGGTCATTGAGATTGCAGTACGCTCTCCATTCTGAACTGTTCCTGTCTCCTTTCTAAAAGGGAAAAAAGACAAAAAACATCAAAGACAATGAAAGATCATTGCCCTGATAGCCTTGATGAAACAGATTTGTGACCTTTTTTGGTCCATGATCCTTTTTTATGTTCTAAAGTTCTTGCAGTGCCACACACCAATTGAATTAAGTCCGAATTAAGCTATAAAATTTATCTCACAAGCATGATTACCTAACTAGAAAATTATATTTTTAAGAATAACACCACGAGTCGATTTTATTGTTATTGACTCTGTTGTAACTATAGCACATTGTAGGTCAGCCTTTATTGGTACTAATCCTGTCTAATGTTGAAATGACTGAAGAAAAAATCCCTTTGGAACATAAACTATGTTTACTGCATATATATCCTGGAAGTGTTTCTGTAAACGCAAACATACGGAAGCTTATTAATTTTAGTTTATAACAAGCCAAACGAGTAATCACTTTAGTATGGAAAAACATTTAAAGACCTGTCCATGCACAATGGACTCAAGAGATGACTTATAATCTTGCTCTTGAAAAATTTAACATATGCAACTAGAGGTAAAGCAGAGGTTTTTAAAATCATATGGTCCCTTTTTGTTCAATTTGTTAATAGGCAGATAAAGTGGAATGTAATGACTAATTTGAAATCAGATTTTTTTAGGGTGTATTATTTTATTTTATTCATCTTGTATATGTAAATTTTTTTTATTTATTTATTTTACTATTTATTTCTTTATTATTATTATTTTAAATGCATTTTAGTTGCTTATTTAGGTTTTTTTAAGGATACATGTTGGGGTGGGGAAATTGTATTCTGTGACAGTATGTAGTTTTCTATTCTGTATTGTTCATAGTGGTTCTAGAACAAAAATAATTAAAATACAGTTTTAAAAAAAGTCCACTAATGTCCACTCCACTACCATTTAAAAAGTTTGTGGTCAGTAAGATTTTTTTTAATGTTTTTGAAACATAAAAAAAAAACATATTTTGTCTGTTATGCTCACCAAGGTTGCATTTATTTGATTAAAAAAATTTATTGTAAAATATTATTACAATTTCAAATAACTCTTTTCTATTTTAATATATTTTCAAATGAAATTAACGTGATGGCAAAACTGAATTTTCAGCAGCTATTATTTCAGTCTTTAGTTTCACATGATCCTTGAGAAATCATTCTAATATGAAATTTGGTGCTAAAGAAATATCTTTTAGGATTATCAATGCTGAAAACAGCTGTGCTTCTTAATGTCTTTTGTGGAAACAGAACAGCATTTATTTGAAACAGAACTCTCTGAAGCATTATAGATGTCTTTACTGTCACTTTTGATTCATTAAAGGGTTAGTTCTCCCAAAAATGAAAATTAGCCTGTGTGTTACTCACCCTTGAGGCATCCTAGGTGTATATGACTTTCTTCTTTCAGACGAATCCAGTCGGAGTTATATTAAAAATGGTGCTGGCTCTTCTAAGCTCTATCATTGCAGTGGGCGGCTGTTTCTGTTCAACAGTCCAAAAGATGTCAAATAAAGCGCACACATTCATAATAAAACGTGCCTCACACGGCTCAGAGGCCTCCTGTAGCGAATCCATGCATTTTTGTAAGAAAATATCCATATTTCAAATGTAATAAACACTTCTCTCTCACTTCATCTAACTGGTATGCGGAAGCCGTTCCGGCTGATGACGTAGGATGTTGGCATAGCATGATTTGATTCAACCAAGTCTCTGCCTTTCTCACACAGAACAACCTCCTGGACAGCAACCAATCTGGTTTCAGAAGTGGACATTCGACCGAAACTGCCTTGCTCTCAGTTGTTGAAGCCCTAAAACTTGCAAGAGCGGCTTCCAAGTCTTCATTACTTATCTTGCTGGATCTATCCGCTGCTTTTGATACAGTCAACCACCAGATCCTCCTGTCAACCCTATTGAGTAAAGACATCTCAGGAACCGCACTCCAGTGGTTTGAGTCTTACCTCTCAGATAGATCCTTCAAGGTATCTTGGAGAGGTGAAGTATTCATGTCGCAACATCTAGCCACTGGGGTGCCTCAGGGCTCAGTCCTCGGACCACTTCTCTTCTCTGTCTACATGGCATCAATAGGTTCTGTCATTCAGAAACATGGTTTTTCATATCACTGCTATGCTGATGACACTCAACTCTACCTCTCATTCCATCCTGATGATCTGATGATAACTGCTCGCATCTCAGCGTGTATAACAGACATTTCTTGCTGGATGAAGGACCATCACCTTCAACTCAACCTAGCTAAGACAGAACTGCTTGTAGTTTCAGCAAACCCATCACTTCATCACACTTTCACCTTCCAGTTAGGCTCATCAACTATTACTCCTTCAAAAACAGCCAGAGACCTTGGAATTGTGATTGATGATAAGCTCAGTTTCTCAGACCACATTGCTAAAACTGCCCGGTCCTGCAGATTTGCTTTATATAATATTAGAAAGATCAGGCCCTTTCTTTCGGAACATGTAACACAACTCCTTGTTCAAGCTCTTGTTCTGTCCAGACTTGACTATTGCAATGTTCTCTTGGCAGGTCTTCCAGCCATTTTCATCAAACCTCTACAATTAATCCAAAATGCCGCTGCAAGATTAATCTTTAATGAGCCGAAAAGAACGCATGTCACACCTCTGTTCATCAAATTGCACTGGCTACCAATAGCGGCTCGCATAAAATTCAAGGCATTAATGTTTGCATACAAAACCACCTTTGGCTCTGCACCCCTTTACCTAAATTCAGTACTTCAGACCTATGTGCCCTCTAGAAACTTGCGTTCTGCAAGTGAACGCCGCATTATTGTGCCATCCCAAAGAGGCACAAAATCACTTTCACTGACTTTTTTATTAACTGTTCGCATCTGGTGGAATGACCTGCCCAACTCAATCCGAGCAGCTGAATCCTTAGCCATCTTCAAGAAACAGCTAAAAACCCATCTCTTCCATCTTTATTTGACCCTCTAACTTTAGCATTCTCTTTTCTAATTTTATTTTATCTATCTGCCTTCTAGCTTTCTTTTCTATATTCTATCTACTTGTTAAAAAAAAAAAAGACCAAAAAAAAAAACTTTTTTAGCTACGTGTACTGCGTTTAGCTAACCGAGACTTGTCATAGCGCTTGCATGTTGTTGCTCTTTTGTTGGTTTTGATTGCTTCTATTATCCTCATTTGTAAGTCGCTTTGGATAAAAGCGTCTGCTAAATGACTAAATGTAAAATGTAAATGTAAATTATTAGTGACGAACGCGGAGAGAGAACAAAACAAAATGCATGAATTAGAAGTACAAACCGAGGATTTGTAAAAAAAATAAAATAAAATAAATGTCAGAGGATTTCGATGTAAGCCAAGAGGACACTGGTTTTCCTTTGCTAAAGTAAGGAAACTTTGCGTGCGAGGTGCGCGCACGACGACATACGTCCTACGTCATCCGCCGGAACGGCTCCCGCGTACGACAGATTCGGAAGTGAGAGAATAGTGTTTATTACGTTTCAAATATGGATATTTTTCTTACAAATGATGTTTTATTAACAAAGTTCGGGAGGAGCACGTTCAGATAATTAACCTAATTAACACGAGAGGAGCACAATCAGTAATCAACCCAGTTAACAAGATAAGAGGTGTGTATATATACACAGCAGACTTACCTCTGTTCCTTGACGGTTTTCCAGCATCCCTCTGCCACGCCTTCTCCGCACTTACAGCTATACTAACCTAACCTGCAGGGGGGGTACTCTGGGTTCGGGCCAAAATTCCGAGCTCGGAGCACCTCCCTTCGGACAGCATGCCAAATACACATAAACTTTATTCATTATATATAAGTGTGAACTCGCAAAAAATGCATGGATTCGCTACAGGAGGCCTTTATTTATCCCCCCGGAGCCGTGTGAGGCACGTTTTATTATGGATGCGCGCGCTTTATTTGACGTGTTTTGGACTGTTGAACAGAAACACCTGCCCACTGCAATGATAGAGCTTAGAAGAGCCAGGACAATTTTTAATATAACTCCGATTGGATTCATCTGAAAGAAGAAAGTCATATACACCTAGGATGCCTTGAGGTTGAGTAAAACACAGGCTAATTTTCATTTTTGGGTGAACTAACCCTTTAAATGCATCCTTGTTAAAAAAAGTATTAATTTCTTTAAAAAAAAGGGCTCATGTTGTAGCATGTTTTTTATGTAATACTCTAAAAACGAAAAGCTACTATGGCCATAAAAATGATGCTTGAAAAAATGAGTTTATCTGTTGAACCTTCATGGAGTTGCGACCTCAAGAATGGAAACTTCTGCTGTCATGCAAATGTGTCTCTGTCCTCACCTTAAGAGTGAGAGTGCCGTCCAGGTTGTTTGTGATGGAGGACGAGATGTTGCACTGTGCCACAGTGTGGTAGCTGGGATTAGAGAAGCACTGGCCACTGCTGCTGCTCTGAGATGTTTCTAAGAGAGAGAGCAAGGCAAAAGTATTCACAATTTCTACATACCACAGTGTACAAGTTTACTAAACTCCTGTCTGATAATGCATGACATTCTGTTCCTGCAATAACAGAGTAGAAGAGGGCAGTTTAATGGGCTGAAATTCGTGATACTTAATGGAATTGGTCAAGCCATTTATAGCCACATCATCAAAAATAGCCCATGCAGCCGGCATAAAAATGACCATAAATATACACTATTTTAGTAGGGCTCGGCGATAAATCAATAACGATAATTATCGTGATATAATTTTCCTCAATAAAACAATAACAAGAGTTTGTTAAATGTTCGACATAATGTTTATGCGTCAAAAGCATAACGAAATAGTGCTACTCATTTGATGCACGCCACATGGACCATTTATTCACTCAGCTCAAAGTTCAAACGGCAGCACAGTGCGAGCTTACTAGTGCAGACACGTTTACTCGCTGATGAGTCTTGGTCACATGAGCACTAAACAGTGCTGTGAGACCCAGTGTGAAGTGCCTGAATTCAGCGAAGAACACAAATGAAGCTGCCAGATGAAACAGTGTTGACAAACAGCAGAAACACTGTGGCCAACAAGACAGTCTGAAGGCTTTTCAATCTACAAATCGCCATTATTTACCATGGATTTACTGTAGTAACACTAACTGCACCATGGTTTTGTGGCAGATATGTGGGATATATAGTGTTTGTGCATTTATACCAAATGTATTTAGACTACTGTTTTTCATACAAATACCTAGAAACCATACAGTTACATATTTAATGGTGTTGAGGTGCTATATGTGTGGTTTTATCATGATCTAAATGTATGATACTATGGAAGAACAATGATTAATTTGAATAAAACTTAAACAGTCAGAATAATTACACCATATAACACTATATAAAAATCAAGGTGTGACCATTTTTACCGATCTTACTGTTTTTGATAATGAACATAAATTTACATCTGCATCCTATTTCAAGCTACTACTACAGCTACAACTGTCTGCTACTACTGTCAAATGTGCATTTCTATGAGACAAAAAAGTTTTTTTGTTATTATCATTGATTGATTGAATTATTATTAATCGTTATTATTAATCTTGCAGCCTGCAATGCAAACTGTGCTGAAGATATAATGTCATCAAAGTCTGTCAAAACAAACCTGTTTTATGATTTGAAACAGTATCACTCATTAGAACATGCAGAAACTAAGAAAGTAATTTTTCTTATAAGATATTTATTTTGTTAAGGAAAAATAACTGGAAAAGTGTAAAGAATTAAAAAATGTTAAGTGTTCGTCATGTACTAACCATAAAGAGTAGTTTAAAACCATAATTAACAGTCTGGTTTCTCCAACTTTCACTTAGGAGAAAAAAATCTGCTGTTAAACTTAACAGAAATAAATATTTGAAATGCGATAATTATTGATATCGACTGATAGGAAAAAAAATTTGTGTGATAATTTTTTTGCCCATATCGCCCAGCCCTAGTTATCAGCATAAGAAAAGTGTGGTAGCACTGTGATAACCATAATACAGTGCTGAAACTGTTGCTTTTACTTCCAGTTACTGAACAGACAAATGCTACTACACACCTTTCGAAAATATGAATTATATAAGTCATACTTGTAAAAACATTCATGGAGCATCTGAAGTTGTTCATAGTAGCTTATTCAATATTTGATGATTAGTCTCACAGGAAGTTCTCACCAGAGAGGGAGTAGTCAGTGTTGGTGACACGCAGGGCTGGGGTGTACGAGACACTGGGCATTTCCTGGCCTTTGTCTCTCTGTCTCTGCCTGAACCAAACAAACAAGCTGAGCATGGCCATGATGATCAGCAGCAGGAAGATGATGCCCATCACAGCGCCTGCGGACTGCCGCTCTGAACCCAGAGAAGGACTGATCTTAGTGTAAGGGTTCAGCTCCTCCATCACTAGAGCCGCTAAAACACAGAATATGATTATAGATCAGGTTCTTCGTTCCCAAAAGTACAGGTACAAAAGAATTCACATGCATGCTAATCTCTTGTATGAGAACAGACACCACAAAAACTACAATAATTAAGATTTTGTTTGGAAAACGTGAGTGGGGCATCATGCAGTGGTCTGGGTGGCTGCCAGGGCATTACTATGCAGTTTCTGAGTAGTTGATAATGTGTAGCTATGCAGCTCCTATGGTCTTCTATGTGGTTACTAAGGGTCTGAGCAGTTGTTAATGTGTTGCTATGTAGTTGCTAAGGGTCTGACTGGTTGTTAGTGTGTTGCTTTGTAGTTGCTAAGGGTCTAACTGGTTGTTAATGTGTTGCTATGTAGTTGCTAAGGGTCTGAGCAGTTGTTAATGTGTTGCTATGTAGTTGCTAATGGTCTGACTGTTGTTAGTGTGTTGCTATGTAGTTGCTAAGGGTCTGACTGGTTGTTAGTGTGCTGCTATGTAGTTGCTAAGGATCTGAGTGGTTGTTACTGTGCTGTTATTTGGTTGCTAAGGGTCTGTATGGTTGTTAATGTGTTGCTTTGTAATTGCTAAGCGTCTGAGTGTTAGTTAGTGTGTTGCTATGTGGATGCTACAGTGTTCTAGGTGGTTGTTAGCGCCTTACTATGTGGTTACTAAGGTGCCCAACTCTAAAACATATCAGGTTCTTTCATTCAGTATAAACTTATGGGATTTTTTTCATTTTTTCCCCAGATGAAAAAAAAAAACAAACAAAGAAAGCAAGCGTTACCCTGGTCACAGCGGATTCCTTTGTATCCCGGGCTGCAGTAGCACGTTCCGGTCACATAGTCGCAGGTGGCGTTGTTCATACATTCACACAGCTGCTGACAGCCATAGCCAAATGTCCCAGGAGGACACTCTGTATAAAAACACATACACCAACACAATTAACCAAACACCCCGAGCCAACAGCGTGTAAAACAAACACTCAGACACATGTTGTGATCGACTGCCTGGGATGGTGGATGAGGAACACAGTCACACACACACAGATCATCAATCACCACCATCATCATCATCATCATCATCAGGGCTGCTAAACGTCTCTTTCGAATTGACATTCTCACAACCCCCTAACACAAGAACACACACACTCTTAAAGAGGCTACAACACTCACTCTGTTCACAGTTGGTCCCAATAAAGCCAGTCCGACAGGCACACTGGCCAGTGATATGATCACAGTCAGCTCCATTTTGACAGCGGCACACCTCTGCACAGTCTCGCCCATAAAACCCTGAGGGACAGCCTGAAGGAAAGAGATATCCTGCTACATCACATTAACCTACAACACACAGTTGGTGTACGCTGATGGCGCCAGCAACAGGAACCCAGAGTGAAAGAGAAGCCTCAACATTCGAATTCCACAAATGACCAAAATTTGTTATTATAACATGTACCTAATTGAATTATATTAGCATGACAGTGTTTCCCCTTTCACGACGGCCTCGTACACTAAAAGCAATTCGTAGACAAACACACTTACAGTACATAAACACACAAACACGCAAAGACAGTCTGGCCACTAAAGATAACAAGCCTACTGGAGCAAACATTGCAGCAAAACACAAACTGATTTCATCACTCCTCAAGAAAGAGTTTATATCACTGCCATCATAAAAAAAAGTTTCAAACAGAGTGGCAGCAGAGGAGGGATCAAGAAATGATTGACGTAATGAATGAAAGATGGATTCTGTTTTTTTACAGGCGTAATGTTGATGGTTTTTGATTTCAGCCTTGAGCAAGGTCATATGATGAGTTAAATGACTGACGTGAATTAAACGTGCATTTATTATTAAAGACCACTCAGTGGCATCATAACATCATGAGATTTCATAACTCCCTGGTGCAGTTCTGAAATACTGCCAACAGATGTCACTGTGTCACTTTATGTTCATTACGTGTGCGGGAGAGAGTGTTTGCATGTGTATAATACTGGCATGTTTGTATATTTAATAACTGTGAATGTGTGTGTACTTGTGTGTGAGAGAGACTCACGCTGTGTGCAGTAGAGGCCGGTCCAGCCCAGGCTGCACCTGCACTCTCCGTCGTAGGCACTACATTGGGCTCCGTTGTGACAGTTACATGAGTTCAAGCAGTCAGGGCCCCACTGGCCTATGGGACAAACTGAGGAGCCAGAGACACATCAAATGAAGACTAACACACATGTGTAAAACACGCATCCAAACGCACATTTACAGGCCCCTAATTGACATAACATGTATACAAAATGATGCATTTGATGTAAAATTTGCGTGTTTTGCAAATAAAATGTGGTCGAGCCAAAATAAAGAGGAAATCATATCGAAATGAGGGCCATAGCTACAGTATAAGCTGAAATTGTCACTGTTTGGAATTAATAATTGAAATCCCTCAGCCAGTCCTCACCCCTTCACTTACAGCAAACAGCGTTAGATTAACAGCGTGAGAGGGGAGGGGGGCGCGAGGGCGAGCGATAAATTCTCCGGGACATTGTTGCTCTCGTCTCTATTTCATATTGCTGCTCTCTTGCGCTGTGTAAATTATTGAGAGTGTGCTATCAAGTAATTTATTGAAGAAATTGTTGGTCTTGTGGGGTATTTGGCAAAGAAAAATGGACGTGGTCATGATTTAGGTGGCACTATGACATGAGACGTCCATGAAAGAGAAATGGATGAAAATGGATGGGAAAGAGCAGTAGGAAAAAACACAATAAAAGAAGGTGAAACTGAAAATGCAAACAAAGAGAAGGACAAATTGCTTCGTACTCTGTGAACAGTCGTCTCCAGTCCAGCCTGGGAAACATTGGCAAGAGCCGTCAATGGGGTTGCAGGTGCCATTGTTAGTGCACACGCAGATCTCAGCACAGGCTTTCCCGTATTTGCCACTTGGACACACTGATGGGACAAAAACAGACACAACACAGACACAAACACAACACTTAAACCCGTGAGTCATTCATTCAATGGTAATCACAGCATATCTGGAGGACGCTAACAATGATTTTACTCCTCCGAACACTGATCTTAGTTCACAATAATGTTATTGTGTTTTCGAGTTAAATATTTGCATTCAAATTACATATCCTTCTGAAATAGCTTTTGCTTTTAGTGAAATGAAGGTGAAGTGTGTCAGCAGTGGCACTAAACAATTTAAGATTGAAATGATGAAAAATAATAATGATTATTTCCCAAACTCTAATACAGCCCCACCTCTGTCAACCATTCTTTTGAAAAGACAAAATGTTCTTATATTCACCAAGGCTGCATTTATTTGATTAAAAATCCAGTACAAAAGAGTAATATTATGAAATATTATTACAATTTAAAAGAACTGGTTTTTATTTTAATGTGTCTCAAAATCTATTTCATATTTTTTTTCATTTATTCCTGCAATGGCAAAGCTGAATTTTCAGCAGTCATTACTCCAGTTTTTAGTGTCACATAATTTACTAATTGGGTGTTTAAGAAACCTTTTTTTATTATGATCAGTGTTAAAAATGGTTGGGCTACTTAATATTTTTGTGGAATTGTGGAAAAACAGAAATTTATAGAAAACCTTATGTAACATTATAAATGTCTTTAGTGTCACTTTTGACCAATTTAATGCATCTTTATTGAAGTATTAATTAAAAAAAAAACTTATTGACCTCAAACTTTTGAAATGTTGATTCAGTGATGTTAAATAATATTTCTGACATACCACATGAAGGATTTTTAGGTTAAGGTAATTATAGTGTCTCAATTAAACTTTACTGTAACATCTTGCAATTCACCTTTAAAACTTTTCAAAGATCATAATGCATTATTGTAAGTTCTATAATAGTTCTGCATGAGTAGTAACTGATGATAAACCAGAGTGATATGTGCGGGGATTGATTATAAGTCATGTCTGTGTGCACTTCAAAGCTGAATCACCCTTCAAACATGTGCTTCTGTCACACTGTCCAATTATCCAGCTTTGCCAGCTTTGCTCGGCACCGTCAAGAATAGGGTCGACTGATGTACTACGAAATTAAAAATAGAGCTTGTGTACATTTTTAATAAAATGAATATTTCACCGTGCTCTGACTCTTGCCTCAATTAGAAATTTTCGGTTTAGTTTAAAGCCCATCATGTTTTTCACCCCTCTCTATCTTCTAGTTTCAGTGAGTTCACAGCAAGGTACATACAATGGGATGTGTCCCTTGTGGAAGACAACATATAAGTCTTCAGCTTCTCATGAGAGTTGAACTATGGCCACACAACAGAGTCAGATGTTGCAATCAGACAGTTCGTCCACTGAGGTGAAGCTGAAGCTAAATCTTTGTGCCACTGGCTTTTAATAATTACATTTCCACACCCTTCTCATTTTGTGGAAACTCTTTCAACTAACTCAAAGCTTCCTCTTATTAGTTAGTGGCCCCCTCATGTCACGAGCTCCGTTTCATTCCAACTGTGACTAGCTGAAGTTCATTAGCTCGTTCTGAGACGGGTGAACGTGGGCTAAAGACATCGGAGGACGCCGGCATAGACCAAACTACAAAAAAGTAGGTATGTGGGCTAGCCACGATCCCCCCGAGGCCTGCCTTTCTTCCAGTAATTATGATTTGGACAAATTAAAACAAGCCTTTTTCCGAACCTTTTCCTTCTTTTGCTTTAACATTTTAAATATTTATTCACAAGGCGGCTCTGAAAGCAATGAAAGTGAATTCTATATATTCATACTGCCTTTCCTTAATTCATGAAAAGACTGGTTAATTATTATGAGATGGTCTATCTATATTTCATCTGGACGTCTCAGTTGGGTGCTGTGGAGTGGGAAGTGAGTGCTAGGGTTTATTAGTTTGAGTTGAAAATCTGCTTCATTGACCTGAAACTTCACTTAGAATCCCGTAACTATGTATACTTGTATATTACAGTCAACATAGAGTGAATATTTACAGCGCTCTTTTCGAACAGTGAGGAGCTTTATTTGAAAAACTTTTAAAAAGTGAAAATTACAGTAGAGAAACGATCCTTTAAAAACTATATGCAGGGTTTATTCTGGTTAAACCCTACTCATAACAATGACATTTTCATTGCATCTTTCTCCATTGACAGCCATTCAAAAGTTGCAATGCTTTCTGATGAAATAAATTTGTTTTTCAAGCAACATATATGCAGATATGTCATTATATTACAGTAGATGTTTTGCCATCAGCCAGAGATGGCAGATTTCAAACTGCGCACTTCTCAGGGAGGGGGTTATCCATAAGCAGCACAGCTGAATGGGAATGATGAATGGGAATGTTAACAGATAGCTCTCTCCAGGTATTATAGACCTCCTAGATGTAAATTTTGAAGCATGAAGTATATTAGTGGAAATTAACAAATTATTGTCTCTACACTGTCTCTGGTTTTCCACAGGAGCTCAACAAAAATGGAAAACGGTGATATCGACCTGACTCTTCAGTGTTTGTCTCGCTCAGAAGAATGAGCTCAGCAATATTCAGATTTCCTCTGAAGGTTATTTGTCAGAGTGTCAGTGATAATGCCAATTATTTTCAGTACGGCGGAGCCGCAGAGTCAGCGTGGCGTTCTGCGGATGGGCATGTTGCCAATGGCAGAGCGCACACACACAGAATGGCATAACATGCCATGCGGGTCGAGTACAGCTCATTTCAGTGACAGGTAGATTGAGAGGGGTAAACTGCTATTTATGTGCATCATTTATGTATATAATCTCCAACAGAACTGCAATATTGTCATTACATACCAATCAAAATGCATGTCAACAATAAATGGCAGTGTCTATCCATTTATGCTTCCTAAAGGGTGCACAATCCAGCCGCATAATTTCATCTACAAAACAATCGATTCTGGTTCACTCTGGTTCATCAGCAGAGGAAGTAGCAACTAGAAGGAAAGACCTTTGATGTCATTACAGTTTGTGTGAATTGCTTCCAGAAGAGTTACCTGCTAATATGGGTCTGAATCATGCATTTTTAAAATGTGAGGAAAAAAATCTTCAGCTAGATTTTCTCTGCCAAAATGTTCACTGGCCCCACCACAAAAATGATAATAAATGATTTTATTATAAGCAATGTATTTTTTATAGACATTTTAAATGTACCAGTAAATGTTTTCTTTTAATGATACTGATAATTACAAAAAGATAAGTATAATATTTTAAGTTTAGAAATTTACAAAAAATAATACTAAAATTTGTATTATTATTTAAAAAAAAAAGATAAATATATATACAACTATAAGTAAAACTCCACAACAACTATAATTCATTAACACACTGTTGCTGCAAAACAATAACTAGTTTGTAACTTGACTTTTTCCTGATTTTTCCAAGACTATAAGTCATTCTCACAATCTCGACAAAACTTGTGTTAATCTATGTCAGCCAGTTAGACAATGTTACATTGGTGAACAAGTTTAAAGCAGCAGAATTTGTGACAACACTGTTCAATACCCAAAAAAAAGTTTTCAAGGCATTATAATTATTGACAGCAACATTTCCATCAGCTGGCCAGAAACATTTTCACATTGGCCCCTGAGAGCTGAGCAAAAAGCAAAAAAGTCCACCAGAACTGCAAATTGTGTGTTAGCAACAAGAATGTGTCAACAGTTTTGCAGAAACAGCGTATTTCTGGCACATTATCATGAGAAATGGATGCCTTAGTGTATTGATTCAGTCATAGTGTGTTTCCAATTGAAAAATACTGTAATTATAGTAAAGGTAGTTGGACAGTGATGTGACCATACTTCTCTCGTACCTCTCTCCAAGCACAACTAGCCTCCAAGGATCTGTAGCAAGGTCCGTGGGTGAGCAGGAGAGAAAAACAGAGAGAGAAAGTAGAGAAACAGAGGGCGAGGAACGAGAGCTACTTGCCTTGGTTGCAAAGCGAGCCGAAGAAGCCGGCCAGGCACTCACAGTGACCCGTGACGTGGTGGCACGGCCCTGTGCTGTGCACACACTGTGGGCATGACTGACTGCAGCGGTGCCCGTAGAAACCAGGAGGGCAAACTGTCACGGGGCAAAGGACAGCAAGGGGAGGAGAGGAATAAAACAGAAAGGACAACAGAGATTTGGAAGGAAAGATAAAGTGGGAAAGCAAGAAACAACAAATTAGAGATTAGACACTTAATAAAAGGAAAATATGAATACAAATATGTATTATTACATTGAAGGACTTAGCAAACATACAGGCAACTGTAGTTACAAAAATATTGTACAAAGCAGTTCACATTATAACATTTAGAAACATCAATATCTTTGTCTTGTTATTAAGTAAAATAAAATCTTATGTACTCTACCATTCAAAAGTTTTGGCTCAGTATTTGTTTTTTAATATAAAGTTATAAATTACTATATGTGACCCTGGACCACAAAACCAGTCATAAGTAGCATGGGCATATTTGTAGCAATAGCCAACAATACTTTGTATGGGTCAAAATGATAATTTTTTTCTTTTATGCAAAAAATCATCAGGATATTAAATAAAGATCATGTTCCATGAAGATATTTTGTAAATTTCCTACTGTACATATATCAAAACTTAATTTTTGGTTATTAATATTCATAGCTAAGAACTTCATTTGGACAACTTTAAAGGGGATTTTCTCAATATTTAGATTTTTTCGCACCCTCAGATTCCAGATTTTCAAATAGCTGTATCTCATCCAAATATTGTCCTATCCTAACAAACCATACATCAATGGAAACCTTATTTTTTATTCAGCTTTCAGATGATGTATAAATCTCCATTTCAAAAAAAATGACCCTTATGACTGGTTTTGTGGTCCAGGGTTACATATGCTTTTATTCAGCAAGGAGGCATTAAACTGATCTAAAGTGACAGTAGTTAATGTTACAAAAGATTTCAAATTCATCTTTTCATCACAGGAATAAATACAATTTTTAAACATATTAAAATAGAAAACTGTTATTTTAAATTCTAATAATATTTCACAATATTAATCTTTTACTGTATTTTTGATCAAATTAATGCAGCCTTGATGAGCATAAGAAAATCTTACTGACCACAAAGTTTTGAATGGCAGTGTAGAGAAATATACTTTAGCACTTCATTTAACCGTTCTGAAACCATTTCAGTAATGTTACAATCTATGGCCACTTGAGGTCTGAAACATTCTTCCAGGTACTAGCGTTTAACCCTAAACCACGGAGCCACTGTCACCTGTATAACTAATATAGGCAGAAATAATGAGGGGGTTTTGTCGTCCTCATGGTCAGGCTCATTGTTTCAGAGCATGAGGGTTCAGTCTGTCTCTGTCACTCAGTTCTGTCCAAGACGGGAGCTTCTGTGGGTCATTTTTCTTCATTAGAGCCTTGATTCACTTTAATTGCTGTAGCTTTGTGTAATGTAGGAGAGTAGTGTGTGTTGACCTTTCCACCATGGGTGGTGGGCCTTTGTAATTAAGATAATTGTACAACAACGAACAGTGTGGTGAAGATTAATCACATTCCCTTTCCTTTCTTGCTGCAATCTTTGAACACACACTTGCAGACACATCTCCTTACTGGGTGAATCTCAAGACACATGTCCGGATCATTTTTCTCCCCAAAATCAAGAGACACAAATAATAAATTATATTTCGCATTAAGAAAACTCTATTAAGATGTTTTTGAATTTTGACAACCCTACATTTTCCTAATCTACTTTCAATGTAACATAAAAAAACAAAATAATAATATATAATACATAACATTTTAACTGAATTTAGCAACCTAGAAGTATTCATTGTATACATCATGTTAGTACATATTGTACTGCCTTTAATTTATGCAGTTTTTATATAAAAACATTGTATTGCAGTGTTTCTTTTAACTTTATGGATTATTCCAGTTTTTATTATTTTTTTATTATTAGTAGTAGTAGTATTTTTATCTGTAATACAGTAAACTTACTATTAAAATAAGAATGGGAATATAATGAGATTCAATGACAATAATGGAAAAGAAAAAAAAATCTGAAAAGTAAAACTAAAATGTTAGGTAAAATATATTTACTAATTTTATTTATTAAAAACGAATTCAATGAAAACAGACAGAACGACAGAATGACAGATAGATAGCAAGATGCTGAAAATTCAGTTTTGATCACATCAATAAATTACATTGTAAAATATTTTCAAATAGAAAACAGTTATTTTAAATAGTAAAAATATTTCACACTATTACTGCTTTTGCTGTATTTTTGATCAAATAAATGCAGGCTTGGTGAGCAGAAGATAATTCTTTAAAAAACAAAATTTTTTAATTCTGTTCAAAAACTTTTGACTGGTAGTGTATGTGTGTGTGTGTGTAAAGTATATATATATATCATATATATATGGTCTAAATAGGATGACTCATGTCAACAGGGTCGCAAGGAACTACAGAATCCGTACCATCTGAACCTTGCTGGGCAATAGACATTAAAACAGCAGTGCTGACTGGTGTTGCACTAGTCACGTCAACTCTGTAAAATTTTGTGAATGTACATGGTGTAGACCATGATGCTGCTGCACAAATATCCTCCACTTGAACTCCTTTTAATGCACACTGTAAGACCAAATAGTAAATCTTTAATAAAGGAATTGGGTTGTAATTACTCAAAAGAAATAAAACGTTCATTCACCTCTAATTTTTTGAATAATTAGTACAAAAATGTAATTTTAAGTTTACAGCACTCAAATGCTTTCATTTGTTTTTGGCAGTGTACTCAAATAGTTTTAGTACAATACTGTCTGATGTCACGCACGTGCTTACGTGCTCCGCCCTCAACTAGCTGCTGCAACTTTTTGAAAAGACGCCATGTTGTTGTTGCTCGCTGACTCGTCTCGGATTTTTTTAAATAAGTTTGCAACGCCCGAAAAACTCGCTCGTATTTTATAAAAATAACGTAGGAGGGGATATTTTTCAATCGCCTGTGAGGACCTTTGTGGGGAAACGCGGCTTGCAGTTTTCTGAAGCTGCTGGTGATAAGATTCATTGTGCTGCCCGCGCAAATGGTAATTCTGTCAGGACCACTATCATCAAAGATGATTGACAATTAGCATACAGTTTGGATTGGCGGTATGGTTCTGTTCTGGAAAAGAACTCCCTGCACATCCATGCAGCCTAGCATGGATGAGAGCAGGGAGAGCAGCGATAACCCCCCAGGGTTAACAGAACAGAACCAACAAAAGTATTGCAAATATCGTTAAAATTCAGTAATTTTATGTACACATTTTTAAATTAGTCTGATTCAAAGGAGAATCCT
The DNA here is from genome assembly GCA_039654775.1 of Spinibarbus caldwelli. Lineage (NCBI taxonomy): Eukaryota > Metazoa > Chordata > Actinopteri > Cypriniformes > Cyprinidae > Spinibarbus > Spinibarbus caldwelli. The sequence goes on from CM077238.1 coordinate 12,160,215, forward strand.
GACTGACAGAGGAGGATTTGGGGATGGAGGAGGGTAATTAGCTATTGAGCAATGCAAAAACTGCTGATAATACTGAGGGACCTTATATATGGATGCTTAGATAGGTGTCGTATTCCTATTAGTGATGAGTCGTTCTTGAACGATTCATTCATTTTGAACAAATCTTTAATGTGACTCTGGAAGAACGAGTCGTCTCGGGGAGTGATTCGTTCAGTCGCGCATGCGCAACATCTATCTAATATCCTATATATTCTGCACTGAATTAGTTCACTTGTTTCGAGTCTTTGGGTTTATCGAGTCGTTCGTTCATCACGTGATAGCCCCATATGCGTAACCTATGCAGTCTGAGCCGGAAAGAGAATTGATTAGTTCACCTCTCGAGTCTTCGGGTTTGAGTCGTTCGTTCATCACGTGACACCACCATATACTTAACTAATGCAGTCTGAGCCGGAAAGAGAATTGATTAGTTCATCTCATGAGTCTTCGGGTTTGAGTCGTTCGTTCATCACGTGACAGCCCCATAAGCTAAACCTATGCAGTCTGAGGGAAAAAGACTTAATAATAATAATAATAACCAACTCTTTAGTTTATTACCTTTGTTACCACATTCAGTGTTATGGAAAAGAACCATCATGGTAGAAATTCAAACATTTATAAACTGTAAGAAATAATAAGTTACAATTTGAGACCAGAAACGCAACACGTAACTGTAAGAGTAAATAATAATAATAATAATAATAATAATAATAATAATAATAATAATAATAATAACTATGCACCCGTTTGTAAGGAAGGTTGTAAATTAACTAATTTCTTTATCCAATGCTGTCACGTCACATGACAAAAGAACGAACGGCTCGAAAGACTCGAGAGTATATCCATATAGCTGATCGAGAAACATTTATTAGTCAGTTAGCAGATGACACCACCTTATTTTTAAGAGATGCTTCCCAAATCCCAATAGCAATTAACGATATAAAACTTTTCTCTAAAGCTTCGGGTCTTAATCTAAGCATAGGTATATGTGAATTAATGTCTATTAAAAACTGTACAGCATCCACTATTTTTAATATTCCAGTTAAATCTGAAATTACATATTTAGGCATTGTGATAACTAAAATAAAGATAAAAGATGTACTTTGAACTTTGACCCAGTTATATTAAAAGGCCAAAGAAGATTTAACACATGGTTGCAGAGAGACTTGACCTTGAGAGGCAGAGTATGCTGGCTAAGGTGGAGAGCATCTCCAGACTTACATATGCTGCACTCTCTCTATATGTGGACAACAACATTTGTAAATCAGTTGATAAAATCCTGTTTAGTGGTCTCCTTTTCTTATTAATTTGTAATTATAATATTGACAGAATCCCTTACAATTTATCTAAATTTCATAAACAGGCATTACTTGCATGGTCATTAATCTTTAAGCACAATTTCTCCCCTCATCAGTACTTTATTTGGAACAATCAAGACATTGTATATAAGAGAAAATCTTTGTTTTTTAGTAATTGGTTTGAGAAAAACATGTTGATTGTTTTCCAGTTATTTAACTCAGAAGGTCTTATTTTAAGTTATGAAGAATTCTTATGTAAATTTGATTTTCCAGTAACTCCCAAAGAATTCTCCATTGTCATGGACGCTATTCCTAAAGGAGCTGTCATGCTTTTAAGGGACTCTGTTAGATCACCAAGTACTTTACCTATTTATTTGGACCCATTTGAAATCCCAGTAGGAAAACTGTGCTTTTTGTCACATCCTTCATCACGTAACTATAAGATTAGCTCGCTCTTTCAAAAGGAGCTTGTAACAACTCCCTATGTGGTGTCTTATTGGAAGAATGTTGTTGATCATATTGATTGGAAAAAAGTATGGACACTGTCTTCGAAATACATAATAACTAACAAGGTCAGAGAAATTTCATTCAAATTGTTACACAGATTTTACCCAGCTAAAGTGTTTCTGAAAAGGTTTAAATCAGACATGGATACAAGCTGTTCTTTTTGTGGTGACCCTAATGAAACTGATATGCATATTTTCTGGGATTGTCCTCACACACAGCTATTTTGGATTGATTTCTCTAATGTTATCAATCGCAATGTGCTCCAGGGTTTCTCTTTGCTTTTTAAGGATGTACTATTTGGCTTCTTTAATATACAAAAAGATAAAATTAATATATGTTATTATTAACCTATCATTACTTCTTGTGAAATTTTATATGCACCGCAGTAAATTCTCTCATCAAAATCCTTTATTTATTGTTTTTAAAAAAGAGGTTCAACAGTATATCCAAACTATTTCATCTTCCAAGAATCTTAAAGCTCTTAAAACAGTTAATTTATTTCATCTTTTTAATTTATTCTGTTAAAGCTTTCGTTTTGTATTACTAATTTATTGTTACATATGTATATAAATGGTGCTTTGCATGTAATGTCACCTCTTTGTACGTAAAGTTGATATTTTTTGTACTTGTATCTTTGGTACTTTGGCATTAATATTTAAAAAAAAAAAAAAAAAAAAAAGACTCGAGAGATGAACTAATCAATTCTCTTTCCGGCTCAGACTGCATTGGATAAGTATATGGGGCTGTCACGTGGTGAAAGAACGACTCAAACCCGAAGACTCGTGAGATGAACTAATCAATTCTCTTTCTGGCTCAGACTGCATTGGTTAAGTATATGGGGCTGTCACGTGATGAACGAACGACTCAAACCCAAAGACTTGTGAGATGAACTAATCAATTCTCTTTCCGGTTCAGACTGCATTGGTTATGTTTATGGGGCTGTCACGTGATGAACGAACGACTCAAACCCGAAGACATGTCAGATAAGAGGTGAGGTGTGCTAATCATAGACTGAAGACCCAGGTAAACAATGAATTAATCTTTTCTGTTTCTTATACCATTATAGTTTTGTATTGTTTGTAGTGTGATCAACGTTTGCACAAGTAGTAGATGTGTTAGGGAAGTATCACGTAACATTTTAATTATATTTTGCTAAAATGAACGAAATGAATGAAATGACTCGAAAAAAGATTCGTTCATTTTGTAGAACGAGACTCAAAGGTCAGAGTCAGTAAAATAATCCGAACTTCCCATCACTAATTCCTATAGGTAGATGGGGATCAGCTGAGAGTCAGCTGATGCAAGCTTGACTAACGTGACCTGCCAGAACTAACGCTACGCTTGATGTTAACCTAAGTTCCTTGTTTTATTTGTTTAAATGTGTTTAGTGTCTTAGCAGTTAATGTATTTTATGCATTTGCAAATGATTTGAGCCATTTTATCCCGCGTCACTAAAGGTCAAAAATCGATTGAATTGATGAATCAGCTGTATTTAGATTGCATTCCTGGACATAAAGTTATGATTTTCATAGAAGTTTCACAATATTTTGATTCACTTTGTTCCACGAGTCGTACATTTTTGTAAGGACAGATATTTATAAATGTTTTCAAGTAGTTGGCTCAAGCCATACCAGTACAGCTTGTGTTATTTATCTAAGACATTTGTGCTCTTACTTAAAATGTAACATTTAACAAATAAAATTTTACAGTATAAATATTTAAAAATGTAATGTTTGTATTATGGGGTCAAAGTAAGCACCATATTTCACATAATGCATATCAAGTTAAATAACTGATTTGTGTCACGTGCTTTAAATAGATTTTTCCTGGTGTTTTGGCAAATATTACAACTTCAAAATCTGTTTCTTTTCAAGAAGCAGCTGGAAGTTTAGTTTGATATATTGATGTCCAATTATTAATTTTAATACGCATTCATTGTATAGAGATACTGAAACCTACCTACAGGTGCATCTCAATAAATTAGAATGTCGTGGAAAAGTTCATTTATTTCAGTAATTCAACTCAAATTGTGAAACTCGTGTATTAAATAAATTCAATGCACACAGACTGAAGTAGTTTAAGTCTTTGGTTCTTTTAATTGTGATGATTTTGGCTCACATTTAACAAAAACCCACCAATTCACTCTCAACAAATTAGAATACTTCATAAGACCTGTATGTATATATATATATATATACATTAACAGAATAAACAAGTATATTTATTTGTAATATGAACTATTAATCTATTTATTGAATGCCTGTTGTTTATTAGATAGATAACATGTTAGATAAATAACCAAGACATGTTTTTTGATGCTCACATGTCTCCTGCTATATTACTGACTTTACCATATACAGACTATATTTGATCCTTGAAAATGACCAGCAATCAGTCAGCTTATCTGTTGAGGGCACAGTGTGGTAAAGAGAAACAGCAAGAACAAAACAGTGTCTTAAGAAGCAGACCCTTGAGAGGCCGAGTAAACACTTCTCCTCATGGAGAGGCTGATGAGAGCCCCACATGGACACTGCATCACTACAGCGATCCAGGCCTGAAGTGATTAAGACTTGTGTGATTAAAGATTTGCTCGCACATGTTCATGACTCTTCACTAAGTTCTTCCCTCTTCAGCCGTCCCCACTCCATTCCCAGAGGGTTACTGTCTGGATGTAACAGTCGTGACCCCCTCTCATCCCCACCAGTTGTTTATCATCTCGGTTGAAGTGTGTTCAAATAAACCACTTATGAGACAGGCTTTGAGAAGGTGACATTGTGTAAAGAGTGTCACTGGAAGGAGAACGGAAGTTGACAGGAAGCTTACTTCTCTTGCAGGAAGTCCCGCGGTAGCCGGGAGCGCACACGCAGGTCCCATCTTCAGGAGAGCAGGAGCCTCCGTTCTGGCATGAGCAGGTCATGGAGCAGTTAGGCCCCCAGAAGCCTTGAGGGCAGATGCTGTCACAGTGGATGCCTGTTAAAAAAAATTGAGAGAAGTATCGGTGCATGTTCTACATGTGATTCCATATTTACTATTATAGCAGAAAACAGAAGTGGGAATAGATGCAGGAAAGCGAAACAAACAAAAGCAAAATAAATCAGATGCTTGTTTGGAAAAGACACATATGCGATGGGGGATGCCTGAACCTTAAGGGCACTGCTTTTATAGTAAGCTAGTATCACATTTTCTATTGGGACAGCAACAGAGTACCAAGCAGGCTTCTCTGAAAGCACAAGCCCTGGTTTCAAAAGCGTGGGGTGTGTGTAGGTTCATGCATCTCTTGGCCGCAGCACTGGGCCGTTCTGTGCTGTGATCTGTATGTATTTTTGATCAGACTGGGCCTCCCTGCCAGTGCAGAGTGTTCATTAACAGGGCCAAGTCCCTCGAGTGGTTGAGCCTCCTCTCCCATTCTCTTTCAGCTGGTTTGTGTGTAGAGTTCCACTAGGGACACGCTCAAGTACGCACACACACGCACACACAAATATATAAAGAAGAGACCTACTATATTGTTTCAAAGTGTTGTAATGAAATGACATTAGCTGGTCATGCTGGGGTTACAACAAAAACAGGAAAACAACAAGGCACATGGACACACATTCTCACAAACAAGCTTACAACAGAACCAGCACAGCAGACAAACAGCTAAATGCTAAATACTATAAAACAGATCATAACAGAAATAAAAAAAATACATATAAAATGTAATATAATAAAATAATAGAAAAGACACAATATGTATATATATGTGTATATAAATGTAGATAGATGGATAGATTTTTTATTATATGACAGATGGATAGTTTTTAAATTAAACATCTTAAATTAATCATAACTAACATTCCTCTTCCTTGAAGGCTTAACATTTATCTTTTCCTTGCAGGCCTAAAGTTTGTACGCTTTTGAGAACAAAATGTACCAACACTTTAGTTAGTATGTTGCAATTACGGATGCATATGGACAAGATGGCCAGACGTCTGTCTGAATATAAAAATAACCATAACAACCCATGACTTGAGTAATGAGCTGATGTAATCAAAAAACAAATTTGTTTTGCAAGTAACAGAGTGGAGGTTTGTTGAATTTCACTTATGAAGAACCAATTACATTAGAGAAAAATGATGTAATGAATCTTTGCCATGCACCTATGCTATACAAACTGTTTTTTTTTTCTTTTTTTTGGGGAGATTCTCTGCGATTGGTATGAGGTTCTCCTGGCCATGATTAAAGCTTATTCAAGGCATTGTCTGGACTCTGGAGTTAGTCTGGTTACTGCTGAGCAGCAGGCATAGTGGAACACTAGAGATCTTAGTCCCAAGTGATAGTGTTCATAGGTGGCGAGACATTGTCTGACTAAGAGTGAGACTCTCTTAGGAGTCAGGTAGCTGTAATTCTTAACTGATCTGTCTTAGGCCTGGTTCCCCAGTGCAGTCAGAGCTATCACGATTAGCTGTCAGAAAAGTCACCTGAAGATAATTTTTGATGTCAGGAGTCACCCGATTTAACTTAAGTCAAGTGCGTAGGGGAATTTCTACAATAATTCTGGTTATTAATATTATTAACATATTAAGAGTTCAGATGCAAAAGCCTCTAAGTGGCGTCATAGAAATTGCATAGAAAAGGACCTATACATTGCCATTAGAGTAAAATTACTGAACTTAAACATAGAAGCCTGATAAAAATGCTCATTTTAGATGAAAATTTCAGTCGGCAATCTTCATATACATAAATTATATACATATATGAAGAGTTCATTTGCAAAAATAGATTACTCCGTTTTTAACAATTCTCAAAAATCATGTTTTTTCATTGTGCATTCCAATTAATCTCAATCAAACTGCAGTTGGGTTATTTTGACTAGGTTAAAAAATAACTTTAAAAAACAGCTAACTAACAGAATAAAACACAATAAAAACATGATAACATAATAAAAAAAAACATGATTGTTATCTGTTTTTGCAAATAAATTGTTCATATATGGCATAGAAGGTTGAAATGGTGCACACACACACACACGCACACGCACACGCACACGCACACACACGCACACGCACACGCACACATACTTGAATTTGTGGTTTACGGGGATTCTCCATAGGCGTAATGGTTTTTATACTGTACAAACTGTATTTTCTATTGCCCTACACCAACCCTACACCTAAACCTACCCCTTACAGGAAACTACTGGCAATTTTTGAATTTCATAAAACACCATTTAGTATGTTTTTTAAGCCTTTTGTTTTACAGGGACACAGGAAGTGTCCTCATAAACTATGTTTACGTTGTAGTACCCATGTCATTATACACATTTGTGTCCTCGTAAACCATATATACCAGAACACACACACACACACACACACACACACACACACACACACACACACACACACACACACACACACATATATTCTCAAGCACATCCTTTCAAGCTGCAGCTCAGGAACCTCATTTACAATTTCCTTTGACAGAGACTTTCTGAGTGAGTGGCACGGCCCATTAAAACAGCATTAGTCCCAGAGCTTTGAATTAGACCGGGTCTAAACTTCAGGGACAGGCATCATACCTGCTTCACCTCTGTGGCAGAACAGAGAAGTGGTCGGATGGAGAGGCAACGGGGATGTGCAGTTAAGACAAGCCCAGCCACCACACATCAAAGGAGGGGCAAGCCTGTTTGAGCTTCTGCTGGGCTGGGCAGAAAAAAAGTCCTGCACTTCCTTTATTGTCAGCAATGAATGAGAATAGAAGAGTGCCCTGAAAGCCTAATGGTGACAAACAGAGGGGCTTTTGAGTAGAGCGAGGGAGAAGAAAGAGGAGAAGTGACTCTGCATATGAGACTTTTCTAGAAGAGAACTGCCAGGGGGACTGGCAGCCAATTAATGAATGAAGAGCAAGTACCATCATATACCATCATTTTCCACTGCACTTTACATGTTAAGAGGACACACAGACGCACATGCCTGCACACGTAATGCAAAGATTTCTAGAGGACACTCTGTGTTATACCCACGATCCTCCAGTCTAGAGCCCCTGGAGCACCTAATATCGCACGTCCACATTTCTTTGCTTTCCCACTCTATCTCTCTCCCAGTTATTTTGTCTCTTTCTCTTCCTCCCTCCATTAAACGCACACACAGTTTTTATTGAAAGTGACCATTTAATTCCTGTCTCACACATCCCTCTCTTTCTCTCTTTTGATAAAACACACTCTCAGCTTGTCTGTCCTTGGGCATATTTTTCTGTATGTTGTACTCCTCCATTCTTTAGTAATACTTTTCATTTTTATCACAAAAATCTTCCAACTGCTGCTCTTCAAAGACAGTCCGTTTACTTTCTTGCCTTACTGAGTTCATAATTAATATTTTATTTGTGATAATTTATTTGTTATTTTTATTACTATTTTTCACAACCATTTTCCACACTATCTCTGGCCCTTAGAATTAAATGGATTTTATTTTATTATATATATATTTTTTGCTGCTGTACTATTAAGCCTTCTATGTACATACTTTTGTAATTATTAAATATTTTTATATAATTCTTTGGCCAATTTTCATGACCTTTCCAGTTTGTGATTACTAAATAAGGATTTGTGAAAATCATTTTGGTTCATATGATTCACTTATGAATCATTCTATTTGTTAAATGATTTAATGAAAAGAACTCAATCAAAAGAACAAATTGTATAATTATTATGGTTTGCAAGTTTTACTGTACACAAAAGCCATATCTAGCCAGTGAAATAAAATGTTTTTTTTTATTTATTTTTTTTACAATTTTTAATAAAAAAGCTACAATATTAAAAAACTATACATACACATATATATATATATATATATATATATATATATACACACACACACACACACACATACATATATATATATATATATATATATATATATATATATACACATATATATACATATACACATACATACATATACACATACATATACATACATATACATATACATATATATATATATATATATATATATACATACATGTATATATATATATATATATATACACATGTATATATATATATATATATATATATATATATATATATATATATATATATATATACATATATATATATATATATATATATATACATATATATATATATATATACATATATATATATATATATACATATATATATATATATATATATATATATATACATATATATATATATATATATATATATATATATATATATATATATGCACACATATATACACACATATACACACACACATATATATATATATATATATATACAGTGGGTATGGAAAGTATTCAGACCCCCTTCACTTTTTTCAATTTTGTTATGTTGCAGTCTGATACTACAATTGTTTAAATTCTTTTTTTTTTCTCATTACTCTACACTCTGTCCTTTATAATGACAAAGTGAAAACATAATTTTAGAAATGTTTGTAAATTTATTAAAAAGAAAAAACTGAAATATCACATTTACATAAGTATTCAGACCCTTTACTCAGTACTTAGTTGAAGCACCTTTGGCAGCAATTACAGCCTCGAGTCTTTTTGGGTATGACGCAACAAGCTTTGCACAACTGGATTGGGGGAATTTCTGCCATTCTTCTTTGCAAATCCTCTCAAGCTCGGTCAGGTTGGATGGGGACCGTCTGTTGACAGCCTTTTTCAGGTCTCTCCAGAGATGTTCGATAGGGTTCAAGTCAGGGCTCTGGCTGGGTCACTCTAGGACATTCACAGAGTTGTCCCTAAGCCACTCCTGTGTTGCCTTGGCTGTGTGCTTAGGGTCATTGTCATGTTAGAAGGTGAACCTTCGGCCCAGTCTGAGGTTTTGAATGCCCTGGACTGGGTTTTCATTAAGGCTATCTCAATATTTTGGTGCATTGAGCTTTTCTTCTACTCTGATGAGTTCCTCAGTCCCTGCCGCTGAAAAACAGCCCCACAGCATGAGGCTGCTACCACCACACTTTACTTTTGGGATGGTACTCTGCAGGTGATGAGAAGAGCCGGTTTCCTTCAAACATGATGCTTAGAATTGAGGTTCATCAGACCAGGTAATCTTGTTTCTCAGAGTCTGAGGGTCCTTTAGGTGCTTTATTGCAAATTCCAAGTGTGTTTTCATGTGTCTTCACTGAGGAGAGGATTGAGTTTGGCCACACTGCCATAAAGCCCAGATCGGTGGAGTGTTGCAGTGATGTTTGTCCTTCTGTAGGTTTCTCCCATCTGCATATATGATCATGGAGCTCAACTAGAGTGACCATCAGGTTCTTGGTCACCACACTAACTAAAGCCCTTCTCCATCAATTGCTCAGTTTGGCTGGGGACCAGCTCTTGGAAGAGTCCTAGTTGTGCCAAACTTCTTCCATTTGAGAATTATGGAAGCCACTGTGCTCTTGGGAACCTTCAGTGCAGCAGAATTTTTTTTGTAGCCTTCCTCAGATCTGTGCCTCAATACAATCCTGTGTCTGAGCTCTGCAGGCAGTTCCTTTGACCTCGTGGCTTGGTTTTCGCTCTGATATGCATTATCAGCTGTGAGGCCTTTTACAGAGAGGTGTGTGCCTTTCCAAATCATGTCCAATCAGTTTAATATACCACAGGCGGACTCCAATCAAGGTGTAGAAACATCTCTGCAATGATCAAGAGACATGGGAGGCACCTGAGCGAAATTTCAAGTGTTGTTGCAAAGGGTCTGAATACTTATGTAAATGTGATATTTCAGTTTTTTCTTTTTAATAAATTTACAGACATTTCTAAAATTCTGTTTTCACTTCATCATTATGAGGTACAGAGTGTAGATTAATGAGAAAAAAAAATGAATTTAAACAATTGTAGTATCAGGTTGCAACATAACAAAATTGAAAAAAGTGAAGGGGGTCTGAATACTTTCCGTACCCACTGTATATGTGTGTATATATATGTGGGTCAAGGATGTGATGCCTAAATTTTCTGTCTGATTGCATTTGTTCAGTTGAAAATTGGTTTAAATGCATAAAAAGATGCCATATATATGAAGGGCCTCTCCCATGTATGAAGTCACTTTAACTTTTCAAAAGACATTAGTTATTTGTAATTTTTCTGTTATGCAAAGTGTCAAAATATCATGTGGTGCGACCGTCTGGCCATAACTTTTTTTTTGTAAACATCTTTGAAATTACCCTAAATGTATTCAGATTAATTTTCTGCACTATTTGGCATAATTTCCAAAGTGTTTTGTAATACTGTATAAAATTGCAAAGCATTTGTATTTATATTTCCGTCATAATATACAAACAAACTTTGTCCGATGATTTCCATTTTATGAAATATCACGTGGTGCGACCATCAAGAAACGACCATTTTGGGACTTTTATGTTGAAATCCATTCAAAGATAAGACGTTGCATTATATACCAATTTGCCAAGGACCCATGGAAGCATCAGGCAGGTTTGTAAGTCTCTTTCAAATCTGGAAAAAAATAATCTTTTTAACAGCTGGTATGTAGTTACCACATTTGGATATCATGTGGTATGACCTCAAAAAAAAAAAAAAAAAACTATGAATATTAAGTTATTTCTGCAATTATTTATTTTCATTATAAATTTCATAGTGACCTTTTGTCGGAAGCTAGCTTGTTTTGTTTAGGTGTCCAATTCTGTGCTTGTAAATTTTGACTGAATTTTAAAATATCATGTGGTGCGACCACTGCAGAGTGTTTTCCATTACAGATATATGTCCCAGATTGGCAGTTTTTTTGCTTTTATATTCAATTGATGGTTTATATACATAAAATACTTTATTGTAGTATAATTTGGAATATATTTTTATGCAATTTGGTTCATTTCAGACTGTTTATGTTTAATCTTTGTACAATATGAGAAAAATAATTCAGAGCATGTAATTTTAGTTTGATAATTATGCATTTATTAGTAATTTATTATTTATTTATTAATAACTATTTTAATCTATTCTACCAGATTATACTGCCAAGTAAAGTAAAATAAACGCTCACCATAGGCAATATGTTAATTCTGACCCTGCAGGTCTGGCACAAACTCCAGAAGTCATTTTCTACTGTAAGAAATATGTTCATGTTGTCATCTCAGAACCTGAGCCAGCAACCTCCCCCTACTCTAAATTCACCTTTCACAAAGACCTTTCACAAAGATGATGAACCGATCATCTCTTCATCTTTACTAGTCATAGCACAAAATAAACATGAATGAAAATCAGAAGGTATCTTGTTTCAACCGTGAAAAGATGTCAATACACACCATTTTCAAGTTCAAGTCCACCGACGTTAATTTACTCTCCTGTCTGGTTTGTTTTTCGGCGTTATAATATGTCAGACTGCCTGTTAATCAAACTCCCGGCGAAAGGGTCAATTAATATAAGGTATTTTTGTCATTTGGAGTGACCACTCATCATGTGCTGTGACCAATAATAGCAATAACTGTACTAAAATAAAAATAAAATATCTCATTTCTGTGGTTGAAATATGAATCACTGCTACAGTTTGCTTAAGTGAATGGTATTTTTAAAACATTTTTATCAGTTTTATGCAATTTGCAGGAAAAATAAGTCTGTTAACTACATTTAAGAAGGCAACTCTGAAATTATAGAACAAAAATAAGAGATCATTATTAACAAAAACTCAAATTAAATGCAAATACTTTGTTTCTAAACACTTTAATTACTGAGAACATTTTTAAAAAATGTTAAGCATGTTAAAGAAATTATTTAATTTTAATATAAATCATGGTCGCACCACATGACATTTTTTAAGGCTACGGCCAATTCATCTAGATGAAAAAACACTAAAATCACTTAATTTTCAATTTTAATATGAATTTATGTGTACACAACATTCTTAATGTTTGAACAATTACAGTAGATATTATTATTTTTTGTATTTTAAAATTGGCCTGTCGAGAATCCTTATACGTCAATACACACACACACACACACACACACACACACACATATATACATTCTAAATAAAAATATAAAATTAAAAATTCATTATTGCTCCTCAATTTCTTTAAATGAACTTTTGGGACTGGGAGGAAGTTTATAGTTATAGTATAGACTTTATAGTACAAACTCTTATTTCAGAAGATTAATTCAAATTTGATATGACCCATTTAAAATAGCAACCTCAAAAACATGACTACACGCGAGATTCCTTATCATACATTCTTATGCAATCTCTCTCTCTCTCCATCTCATGTGTAGCTCATTCTCTTAAAGTCTTAGACCTGACGCTATCTTCTCACATATGCACTATGTACGTCTAGCTCTGTTTCTCTCTCTCTCGTTCTCTCTCTCACTCTCTCTCTCTCTCTCTCTCTCTCTCTCTCTCTCTCTCTCTCTCTCTCTCTCTCTCTTCTCTCTCGATAGCGTCCATAAATCACTGCTCTGCATAGTCTCTTTGTTCAGATGCTCACAGTCTCAGAGGCCTATTTGCACCCTGGTGACTCCATTAGGCCTGGCAGATGGCGGAGACCTGGGCAGGATGCAGAGCGTGAGATTTCTGCGTAGCTGGCTCCTTCTTGCAGATAATGAAAGCCACATCATTTCCCAGTACACATGGTCAGAATTCGGAGACCTGAACGGAGAGAGTTATGGAGGGCCTGAAGGCAAAGCCACATCTACCATCTCAACCTGCTCCCTTACGCTTCTTGTATAACATGTTCACATGCTGAAGAACTTGTAAACACAGCCCTTCTGTGATATTCAAACATGTCCACTGCCTCTCATATCTCTTTCTTGGACACACAGTGCTGAGACCGCTGTAACAGAAGGTGTAAGCGCAGTGTGAAAGCCATATATGCAAACCGCAGAATGATTGCTTCATTCTGGGTCAGTGCAATCTAATTAGGTAACATGTTCAGCAACAGTTATTATAAATGCTTCATGCTTTCAGAGATATCATATTAATCTGCCTGCTGACTATGTGTCCTATGATAACATCTTTTGGAGGCATGGTGGTCCTGTGTAGAATAATCTGAACAATATACACACGCATATGTAGAATCGGTTTAATTTAACATACAACATTAGCAGGAGCTGAAACAAAAATATGCTATTGCTTTGCTATTGAAATCAGATGGGATTTCATGTTTTCATAATTACATTTCAGAAAAAAAATCATGAATTTTCCCTCAAGATGAAAGCAGTTGAAAGATTAATACTTTCATGATTACAAAGAAAACAAAGATTTTATTATTTCTGGATTACTTTAAAAATTAACACTGCAATATTTCAATGGAAAATCCATTACACTCTAACAATAAACTAAAGCAGATGATTCGGGGTGGATATTATATATTATATTTGTGTCATGAAGACACATTGTGGTCTCTCGAGAAACCTCAATATCTTCAAAATTCTGCCAGCTGATTCTTATAATGATTAGCAGCAGTATCACTACTAGTAGTAAGTCTGTTTCACACAGCTTGAGCAAGCAGCGCTGCAGTGTAACTGTAACAGCAGGGTCTCATTGTACTTTTACACTGACAGTGTTTCTGTAGCATAACAGAACTGCAGCCAGAGGCGGACAAAGTACACAACTTCATTACTTGAGTGAAAGTACAGATACTACTGGTCAAATACTACTCCACTATAAGTGAAAGTTGTAAAGACAGATTTTTACTTAAGTAAAAGTATGGAAGTACATGTTTTTAAAAGTACTTAAGTATCAAAAGTAAAAAGTAAATGCATTGTTTTATTGTCGCATTGTTGTCTACTTACAATAACTTATACCACAAATGCAGGCTTAGAAATACTGTAAGACTTGGCAACACAGGAAGGTCCTGGCAGATCGCAGGCTGGATTTTCGCAGAAAAAAAAGTTAAGTGAATCTGAAAATGCGCACACAGGAAAAACTGCTACATATAATGACTTTCGACTTGGGGACCTTGATATAAATGTAGTTGAGTAAAAAGTACGATATTTGTCTTTCAAATGTAGTGAAGTTAGCAAGTTTCCAGAAAAAATAATACTCAAGTAAAGTACAGATACTCAAAAAGTGTACTTAAGTATAATACTCAAGTAAATTTACTTTGTTACTGTCCACCTCTGACTGCTGCTCTATACAGAATATAAAGTCATTTCTGGATAACCACACTGAGTATTCCTATAACAACTGGCCATAACATAAAATGGGCTACCAATAATTTGTACTTGATCATCTTGAAAACTTCATCCTCATGAAATCAAAGCGTAGCTATAAACTTAAGTGTTTACACTAGTGTTCAGATGTTTGAGGTTGGTAATATTTTTAATGTTTGTAATAAGTACAGTATCTCATGCTAACCAAGCCTGCATTAATTGAATTAAAAAATACAGTAAAAAATGTGAAATATTATTACAATTCAAAATAACGGTTTTCTAATATAATATATTTTAAAATATAATATATTCCTGTGATGGCAAAGCTGAAATTTCAGCAGTCATTGCTCCAGTCTTCAGTGTCACATGATCCTTCAGAAATCATTCTAATATGATGATCTGGTGCTCAAGAAACATTTCTTATTATTATGAAACATTGTTAAAAACAGATATGCTGCAAAGAATTAAATTTTTTTTTTTTTACAATTATTTGATGAATAGAAAGTTCAATGTGGATAGTCTTTATGGTCACTTTTCATACATTTAATGCATCCTATGTGCCTGTCACTGCATGTTTAAATCACATCAATTCTTCTTTCAACAATGAGTGAGTAATTCACTCCAGCTTCTATGTTTGCTTCATAAAATCCTATTTTAACATGTCGATGCGATTATGTCACTGGTCTTACACTCACCTGTCCATCCTGGCAAACAGCGACAGAATCCACTCACAGGGTCGCATCCATCAGCGTGGTTACAGTCACAACGCTCGCGACACTCCAGCCCGTATGTGCCATCCTGAATAACCACACACACAAACCATCTTGCTAAGCTTAAACTGCCCTGTCATGACAAATATTTATAAATCAAACGGGCAGTCCTGCTAGCCTCTGGCAGAGAGACAATGGAACCGGTCCCGGGAAGATACTCACGGGGCAGGGCTGCTGGCAGCGTTCCCCTCTCCAGCCCGAGGTACAGGTACAGGAGCCGTCGATTGGGTCACAAGCCGCACCATTGGCACACAAACAAGTCTGGTTACAGCCCAATCCCCAAGTCCCGCTGGAGCACAGGATTGAGCAGTCTACACCCTGCCAACCTGTAAAACAAAGGGAGACGGTACAGACATTCGTTAATTTATCTACTCCACCACCGGTTCTTTCAGTTGTTTATTTGCTAAAAACCGAGGGGTTAACATTTTCTTTTTGAGTTCTAGCCAAAGCTTCTCTAGTTTATAACAGTGTTCAATTAATAGAGCGGGAAGAGGGGGAAGTGAGGTCACGTCTTGACAGAAGCCAGAGAATTCTTGTCTCCCTCGGCTCACGCCGCAAAGCAGTCAATGAGTTGAATATATGCATGGTTTGAGGTCAACATAAGAGCAGAGTGGGATAGGCAGAGAAGTTGTGTAGCACACTGGGGTTCTGCATTATGAATGGGATGAGGATTTTAAAGGTACTGTCTCTAATGAGCTTCCTTCCAAACTGGAGGGACCTGAATGAATACTCTGCTGGTGCAGGCCTTTAAGGACGAGTCCATGTTTATGCAACAATAAAGGCCATCCCGCAGGTACGGTTAGCTGCGGTCAGCCAGACGCTGAGCACTCACAGGGCTCTTGTGGATTCACGCTGCATTTTTTATGCTATTACAGCCTAAAAAGGCCATATATGTGCATGTAAGTGCTAAGTGGTTATGTATCCTTTGAAAGTGACCTGGAGAGACTTTGGATCCTTTGATATAGATTTTTCAGTAATGACAGAGATGGATATATAGAGAACGGATGGGGATATTATTTACTGTTTTTTTTTTTTATGTCAGATGTCCGGAAAGTGTTTTTGGAGTATAACATGCTTGTCAGGCATTCCTAATTTTTATTTATAGACAGGGTTAATTCTCTAAATATTGACATCTGTTTTAAAGTGAATTAGAAAATGATTAATTAGTCCCAGAGTAATCGAACGTAAAGATTACGACTTTTCCTTAGCATTTGATTGCATGTATTGATTGCTTATTGATTTATTTGTACAGGTCAAGCTATAATCTTGTTATTAGGTTGGTTGTAAACCCATAGTCTCTCATGACTTTCCCACTATTCATGTTAATATGAAAAATGAGGGAATAAGGATAAAAAGAAGAAGGAGAGCACATTATTCCGTACCTTCTTTACAGATGCAGGAGCCATCGATTGGTGAGCAGGATGCCTGGTTGTGGCAGTGGCAGGTGGAAGTGCAGTTAGTACCGTATAGTCCACGTGGGCAGGTTTGGGAACAGTCGTCTCCCTGGAAAACACACAGAGATGAACTGTTCAAGAAATATATATTAAACAAATTTTGCCCTGGCAACTACCTACAACAATGTATCAACTGTACAGTAATGTGTGAAACCACCCAGAACATTTTAGCCACGTTGGGGAGTAACTTACATGTCATGGCATTTCGTTATTAAATTATAAAATAAGGTTACACTTTATTTTAAGTAGTGTCCTTGTTACAGTGTAATTATACATTTAAGTACAGAGTAATATTAATTAACTACATGTACTTACTATAAGGTTAGGGTAAGGATTAGGGTTACTTCCATGTAATTATGCATAATTAATTGTAATTATAGTAGTAAGTACATGTAACATGTAACAAGGTCATCTTAAAATAAAGTGTTACCCAAAATAAATGTAACTGTACTCAGTTACAGTTACTGATAAAAATGTGTAATTAAATGACAATTACTTATGAGAATGTTAACGATTACAAAGGGGGTTATATCTGAATATTTTCACACACACACACACACACACACACACACACACACACACACACACACACACACACACACACATACAGATTTAATTGATTTCTTTCCCAAATTAAGATACTAATGTTTCAGGAGTTTAGGACACAGAATTTTTTATTTCCTATTTGAATTTATGTATATGATTTATTTTAAGGTTAACTGTTTTTCCAAGGTATTGTTAGATGCCAGTGTTTCCTGTCATAGCTATGCAAAGATTTGATTTCAAAAACAGTATCATAGCTATTAAACTATATTTTGTTATGATCTTAAATCTGTATTTAACCGATCTCAAAGTAAAAAGAGATTTTAAAGTCTGATTTTGTGGTGGTTGTGCTTTAAAATGAAATGATTGAAATCTTAATTCAAATGATGAAGGATTTTGAAAGTCTGACAGTAATTAGTGTTTAGTACTACTGTAAGGTTAACCCATGCCTGGTTTAAATGTTAGAAAATGATTAACAGTTAAAAACACTCATTAGAAATTTAGAAAAGTAATCAAAAACAATCAAATGTAATCAGTTACATTACTTTAAGAATATAATTGAAATAGTTACACTACTTATACATTTTGAGTAGGATAACTTGTAATCTGTAACCTATTACATTTCCAAAGTAACTTTCCCAAAACTGATTTTAGCAACTACATAGCAACACCCTGGCAACCATTTACTACACCCTAGCTACTCAGGCAGGTACACATTTCTTTCAGAAAATACTAAAATTTAGTTAATAAAATTTTTCTCTACTTACTGAAAACCACCTACAACAATTTTGCAACTACAGAGCAATGTGTTAAACCACCCAGAACAGATTATTATCCAGTAGCCACATAGCAACACCCTGGTAACCACACCCAGCATAATCTAGCAAAGGAACAGTAATGTGCTAAAACTACCCAAAAAATCTTAGCAAGCATATAAAAATATACAAAACCACCCAGAACTTTTTAGACAACCACCCACAATAGCACCTTAGAAACCAGCCAAATCACCCAACAACCTACAACAATATGCAAAACCACCCAGAACATTTTAACCACAACATAGCAACGTCCTGGCAACCACTAACAACACCTTAGCATTGTAGGAGTAAGTTTTGCTCGGGCAGGCACACATTTCTTTCAGAAAATCCAAGATTTTAGTTATCAGCATTTTTCACTACTTACTTATGTAATTTTACACTCTAACATGAGCACTGTGCTGTGAAGTGTGACTCCAAATCCCATCTGAGGATTCTGTCAAACTTCAACAGAAAATTTCCTGCAAAACATTCTCTGCAACAGGCAGGCATATGAGTTCAATACAGTTCAAGTGAGTAGAGAGGTGGAGAGCACATTTGCACAGCAGCAAACCTAAAGTTCGTGTGTAGCTTAGTTTCCTTGTTGCAGTCACACAGAGTGTGACAGCGGACGCTCAGAGCTAAAGGCTCGCTTTCCCCAACCACATTAATGAGCTGACAGCCCCTGGCCCTCGGCACCTCCGTCCATCCCCCAGAAAAGCATTGCTGATGACTGACAGACACTGTGTTCTTAAGCCCTGTTCCCCAGCCAAACAGCACCAGCACAATCTCTGTGCTTTACCAGGCTCAGCAGGGGAGTCGCCTGTATCCCAGTGCCGGCCATCGCCGGTGTCTTTTTGCCTCATCCCTGGCTCTGACTGACAGCTGACAAAATGATTTAGACTCCCAATTAGTGGGGTAATGGCAGTGTGCTGCGCGCCTCCTGCCTCCATCTCCCCGGTGCCGGGGATTGAGCAGCAAAGGACCCGCTCTCTCATTATCATCTGGAACTAGGTCTGAGTGGAAAGCAGGATAAGATATGCCACAGGACGCCATGGGCACCGAGCGGGACCGACTCTCACTCTCTCTCCATATATTTTTTGTTTCTCCCCTCTCTCCTTCTTTCAATCTGTCATCATTTATCTCACTCGCTTGCTTTGATACAATCATCTCCAATATTTTCTCTTACTCCCACTCTTTTCTTTCTTGTATGCTCTCTTTCTTTTTCATTCTCACTCTCCCACATTCCCCCATTGTATTCCCCATTTCAAATATTCTACCTCTCCATCTGCTTCGCTCGTCCATCCACTCCCCACATGAAAAGCTTACATCTGTGGATTAATTTTTCATCAATCTACGTGCAGTTATCTTTGTTCCGCTCAAAAGTGACAGCAAGCAGACTGCTAACAATGGCAGTTCTGTTCTACGGAAAAAGACTTAAAACTATCGGTGCAGGCAGCCGAATATGGTGCGAGAAAGTTAGTTTGTTCGACTTTTCAGTAGACCTGCAATTTACTGGTGAATGGGTTGGATGAGGTAAAAGAGTCTCTGGCTCACAAATGACCACAGGGATTTAGTGAGACCCGTGAATGCTCCAGATTACACTGACACAGGCCTGAGAGCACTCATTCAACTGGGTGACTGAACTCCTCTAAAAGCAGGCTAAAGTCAAACTTATGTTTAGAGGTTATAGAGGCTATATAATAAAATCAACAAAAATCATTAGTACATTCAAAAAGCTAGAAATATTTTCAAGCTTTAAATGGTACATGTTTATATTCAGTGAGGTCCAAAAATCTGAGACCACATTGAAAATCTTGGATACAGTATTTTTTAAATATTAAAATAATCATTTTTAGGATAAAAAAAAACAAGGAAAAAAAGAATTATTATTATATAAAATTATATTTTAATTAATATTGATAAGCAAATTTATTACACTGATCATTTGAGGTTCTTTGTGCAAAAAGTCAGTTTTGTTTCCACTGAAGCACAAAACAAATTCTCTTTGGATAATTCTCACATCATGCTGGAAAACAATTAATATTCTTAAATATTCACTTTATAATAAAATTAACACAAATCGTTAGTACATTCAAAGAGCTAGAAATGTCTTGAAGCTTTGAATTCTACATTTTCACATTCAGTGAGGTCCAAAAAAAAAAAAAAATCATTTCAGGGATTCAGTATTTTTTAATACATCTGAAAATAATCAGTTTAGGATAAAAAAACAACAACACTCTAATTAATTGTAAATAAGCAAATTAATTACACTGATCATTTGAGCTTCTTTGTACAAAAGATCAGATGTTTTTGTGTCCACAGAAAAACAACATGCTTTTGGATAATTCTTAGATCATACTGGAAAACAACATAAAACATTTGATAACACTTTAGGAACCAATTCTCACTATTAACTAGTTGCTTATTAGCATGCCTATTATTAACATATTGGCTGTTTATTAGTACTTACATAGCACAAATTCTGCATGACCATATTCTACATCCCCAATCCTACCCAATACCTAAACTTAACAACTACCTTACTAACTACTAATAAGCAGCAAATTAGGAGTTTACTGAAGCAAAAGTCATAGTTAATGGTTTGTTAATAGAGAGAATTAAAGTGTGAACACTTTCTTAAATGTTATTTTGATGTTATTTTTTTCAGTTAAATTCTGCAGTGAAGAAGTTATGTTGATAATAAAATATTTTTATAATTTAGAAAAATGCTAAATTAGTGGTCATTCATACAGTATCTACAAGTGTTGGTAATGAATGTTATTTTAAAGCATTAAAATTCCTACTAATGCATCTGTGCATTCTAGTGTAGTGTCAAGAAAGCGCACACGAACGTGGCATGTGTGCTTTCAACGTGGTACTACCAGCACATTTGGTCCCTCATCTTCCCACCAGTGCTCTCTCCAGTACCAGCAGCACAAGCATATATATGTTCCTTTCCCACCCCTATAAATATCATTCTCTCAGAACTCTACAGATGAGAGTTTTGGTGGCCATTACCCCTCTTATTTTCAACCAGACTGCGGTCAAATTGTTAACCTTTGTTGTTCTATAGGTCCGAATGAAAGAGCTGGCCTGGAAATGGAGCTTCGTGTCCCAATTCCATTGCATCTCGGTCAGACTCCTTGGCCAAAGCTCCTCGAGCAGTGTTTAATAGAACTGGCAGCAGGCCCCCCAAATCCAACACAAAGAGCAGGTGGTGAAAATTAAGATACAGTCTGTGCCTCCGCCTGCTAGTTCAAATCGCTGTAGTAGCTCTGCCACAGGACACTGCAACAGTTACAGCCAAGGCAGGAGTTGGCTACAGCCTCTGGTACGGAGTTTGTCTAAATCATCACTGCCGATCTAGTCTTTACCTGCGGCACTGTCTTAATTTTATCTGCTTTGCAATATTTCCGCTGTTTCTGAATGCAGCGGGAGTGAAATCAGTTCAGTGGTGGGGAAGATAATTGAAACTGTCGCTTTCCATGTTACATCTTACTCATAACTTTAAGTGACGCTACTGAAAATGTACAATACGCTTACAAGTTATCAAAAAGTAGCTAGCTACATTTAAGCTACACTAGCAGTAAAAAGTTCAGAGATGGTGGCATTCTTTTATTTTTCAGAAAAAAAAGCGTTTTATGCTCACCAAAATTGCATTAATTCGATCAAAAATACAGTAAAAACTAAATATTGTGAAAGTTTTAATACAGTATATTATAAAATGTAATTTATTCCAGTAACGACAATGCTGAATTTTACACATTTCTCAATATCAATGTTGAAAAAAATTCTGTCGAAAACATTTTTTGAGAAATCTTTCATGCATAGAAAGTTCAAAAGAAGAGCATTTATTTCAAATAGAAATATTTTTGTAACATCATAAATGTCTCTACTGACCCTTCTGATCAATTTAATGTGTCCTTGATGAATGAAAGTATCAAAAATAAATAAATAAAATAATAAAATAAAATAATAACATAAATAAATAAATAAAAACTCTGACCCCAAACTTTTTTAAAGATGTAATATTTTAAAAAAAACCATATAATATAGTCCATATAAGTCAAAGACATACAAAAACATACAAAACAAATAGAAAAATGTTACTAATTTTTTTTACTTTGGCTGAACAACATGAAAGTTAGAGTAATTTCTGGGTGAATTTGTAAGTAAGTATAACGCTGGTTTCATACTGCACGCATAAGCAGTGCAGAAGTGTTGCGTATGCAGAGCAGGAGCAGCACGCACCCATTGTGCTTTCATACTGGCAGCGTTTGTCGCGCGCAGCTGAACCACGGCTTGTACTGCAATACAGACGAGTATCGTCATTTCTGTCGTATTTTCCAGCGTTCTCCTCTGAACACTGTGTGCCATGTGCTTTGATGTATGATATGGGCAGTATACTCTGTGATGCGACCGTGTCCCCCTCCCCTCTGTCCCACACACATATGTAAAAATAACATACTTGAGCCAAGTTTTCAAGATGTGAAAAATTATGTCTGACCCTTCTCACATTTTGTATGAGGAATATTCATTTTTGCCATCTAACAGAAGGCTTAGAGTTGCATATGCTAGATTTAATTGGCTATGTTACATAAATCTTTTGTGTTTCAGTCTGTAAAATTAATAAATCATAATTGGGGGTTCAAATAGGACTCTGGGCTCACTATTTTAATGCACTGTAGCCGTGTGTTCATGTATATACTGTTTTTTTTTTTGTATTAAGGTGCGTCTATTGTATTGTTTGTTTAGTAATTATCGATATGAATTGATGTGAGACACACGCTGTGAGATCCAAGACAAATTTTGGAAAGAATTCCAACAATAAAGTGTAATTGGATTGAATAATTGAATTGAAAAAGTAATATTAAAGCTAACAAATGCCTCTAGTTTTATTAATTTAACAGACCTTTGAAGTTTGGGCAAAAACTTCAAAGGTTTTTTTTTTTTCATATGGTGATTGTGAAACACGAAACACATCACTTACATGATTTTATGGTGAAATTAGTTATTTTTAATATTAATTGGGTCAATTTTGATCAAGAACAATGCACTGTGATTTTAATACAGTATAAGCGGCGCAGCAAAAATAGACTCAGCGCCGAAATGATCGTGGCACTGCTGCTCCTGCTCTGCTCCTGCTACGCGCTGCTGCACCGCCTCTGCATGCGGTGTGAATGCTCTAATCTGTTAACATGGGCGCCGAAAAAAATACGCTCTGCTTACGCGTGCAGTGTGAAACCGGCATGATTTAGAAATTGCTAGTGCTGCTTTTAGTTTTAGTTACTCCCAAACTATTTTTTTTTTAGTTCTTCAACTCTAAAGCTACTATCTCTAAAGGAAAGTACATTTGCTTCTGAGGATGAACAAGATGAACAGGACTGTAAGCAATACTATGACATATTCAGTGAAGCAAAAGAACGAGTCATCCATCTATTTTAACATCTCTCTAAAATAAATTCAGTTTACTGATATGATCATCTCTCTATCTGTATATCTCATGCTCTTTCCTTGCATCTTATCACTTTCATTTTAGCATCCCCTTTGTTCATCAGAGAACACGAAGCTGGGTAGATTGTATGCCATGTGCAACCAACAGGATAGCAAAACAATTTGTTATTTATGTCATATAGAGTCTTGCCTAGATATCACAATCTATTTTGGAGTCCTTGTATCTTGCGCTTCTTTCTGTGTTTGGCAAGGTCTTTCTGTTAAGTCTAAACCTGCTGTGTAATAAGACACAAGCATTGCGAAAGTAGCATTGCTGAGACTCTTACCTTGTTCCCAGCCTCCCTGCAGGAGGTGATGTGTTTATGTGTGTGTGTGTATGCGTGTGTGTGTGTGTGTGTGTGTGTGTGTGTGTGTGTGTGTGTGTATGTGTGTGTGTGTGAGACCACTATAGAGATCATTTTCAAAGCAATAAACTGTATTCGCTGACACTTCTGCTTTAAGTATCAGGACACAAAAACTTTTCAAAGAAAGATCAAGGGAAGTGCTGACTAGAAATGTTCTCTGAAAGACGCTTCCAGTTTTCACTTAAAATCCACAATCATAAACCTTTATTATGTAATTATGAGTTTTGCCACCTTCATATGTCATATCTATGGCCCTGTTTAGACTTGGTATCTTCCATTTTCGGTCATCCGATCACAAGTGGTGAGCCAAGACATATTGCTGTTTGCACCTGTGTCACATAAATGTGTCTCCTGTGAACACTTGTGATGGGATTTTGATGGGAAGGTTACTGATTTTGTAAGTATAAACTTACTACACTTCTCACTTACTGCATGGTGTTAAAAGTGTAGAGAAAAAAAAAAAAAAAAAAAAATATATATATATATATATATATATATATATATATATATATAGTGCTGGGGTTAACGCATTATAAGTAACTTGATTTACATAATCAGATAAAGTTTTTCAGGTAACTAGTAAAGTAATGCATTGCTTTTTAATTTACAGTAGAATATCTGAGTTACTTTTTCTAATAAGTAACGCCTGTTACTTTGTTTTCCCATTTATTGACTAACAGCTCTCCTGTTCCCATGTTGAGAAAAATCTGCAGTAAGTGCAGAGGTGTTGTGTGCAACGTGTAAATATGATGGTTACTGTAGTTCTAAACTAAATATGAACATGCATTTACTGATCTCATTTGCACAAAAATAGATTTAGTATTCCTCAAAATGAATAAAAACTAAAATGCAAACTCAAATATGACGCAAACCTACAATAATTAAACATGTTAATATCTGAATTTACATTTCCTTCAGCCTGAGGCTTATTCATTTCACTTTTTGAGTGAAAGGGCTTTTACATATGCCAAAAATATTACTTTTATATATTAAAAACATACAAGCCCAGCTCAGAGGAGAAAAAAAGTAATGCAAAAGTAACATTACGCATTACTTTACTAACTAATTAATGCAATTAGTTACTTTTTAAGGGAGTAACTCATTATTGTAAAACCTTACTTTTAAAGTAACTTTCCCCAACACTGTGTATATATATTGTTATCTGGGGGCTTTTCTGAGATTAATTAATCATATCTATGTCACATATATGATTAAATAATTCTATTAATGAATTGAATTAATCAGCAAATTATGATATAATTAGGGCTGTAAACTTAATTACATAAAAACATGATGAATTTAATCATGTACTTAGAACTGTACTTTTGCACTGTTTACATAGTCCAATTATCTAAAAATAGGACAGAACAAATTCAAAAAATCATCATTTGACAAAAAGAGTAATTTGATTTGTAAAGTAACTTATTATAAAGTCTATTTTATGATTTACTAGTCTGATACAATAAAAGAAAAGAAAAAAGATCAAATAAAATAGAATAATAAATAACAGTAAATAAAATAAATAATATAAATATAAAATTATAATCATAATTTTTAATTTTAGCTTAACCACAAACCTCTGTTCTGAGCAGCTACTTATATATGTGATTAATTCATTTAATTTTTTTTTTTGTTAACAACTCTTTATTAAATTTTCTTCTGGGAACAGTAGTATAAATCAAAAAGCAATAGTGCAAATTTAGAACCCAACCCCAACACATCCCACCCCCTGGTAGACTTAAAAATAAAATAAAAATAAATAAATAAAAATAAAATGAATAAATAAATAAATAAATAAAATAAATAATTATAAAAATAAATAAATTAATACTAATAGATAAATAAATAATAAAATAATTTTGACAAAGATTTTGATTAATTAGTTTACTTAACTTAATTTTTAATTTGAACTAAAAACCCCTCTTCTGAGCAGCTACTTATATATGTGATTAATTAATTAAATTAATTAATTATTATTTAATTAATAAATAAAAAACTAATAAAAATGAAATTAATAAAAAAATTAATTAATTTGATTAAGCAGTTTAAATGATTAACACCCCAATACAATTGTATTGGTACCAAAAACATTCAGATATGACAGCTATTGTAAAGCCAGTTGTTGTAGGTGGTCTATAACTGTTGTCTAGGATGTATCGGTGTTTACACTACAAATGAGAGGGTTGAGTGATGTTAATGACAGGTATATAGGGGGCCTATATGTCAGGGGGCATATGAAAAAAGACCATCCTTTAGTTCAGAACATTAGCAACTATAATCATCAATGCTCAGCAGTCAATTTCATGTGACAATATTTCAGCATGGCAGGATTTACTAGTATTTAATGAATGTAGACAATGATAAATGATAAACACGGACTCACTGTGTAGCCTGGGGCACAGATACAGGCCCCAGTGAGACTGTGGCAGTCTGCTCCATTAGCACACTGGCACGGCACACTACATCCTTCTCCATAGTAACCCGGGGGACAGGTCTCATTGCAGTATAGACCCGTCCATCCTGCTGTACACGAGCATTCACCTGTCAGGGGGTGGCAGCTGAAAAGGAGAAAGACAGATCGACATTTAGGTACAAATATGCCTAAAGATACGTTGTGCATACGGCATCTAAACAGAAACACTTTGGTTTCCAGAACAAGGGAGCCAAATCTGAGGACTAAAACCATTTGAGTTCATCCATCCTGGTGTCTGTGAGCTCCACTCAGATAAATGGGGTGTCCTTTCTCTCCTTCATGTAGTAATGAGCCCCAGTGTCTCAGGGCCTAATCTACCCATACCAGGCATTAACATTGCATTAGCCAGGAATGCGGCTGAGAAATAATGAATGAAGCGCAGGTCGCGATAAAGAGCAAGTGCTATGCTACTGTTGAAAGGTGTTCGAATTTCTACTTGCAAGTCAAATGAAGTCAAATGGACTCAAATGGAGCTCTTTACTCACCCATGGCTCCGGAGGTTAACTCGAGAAAAGTTGGCTAGAAAAGTGATGATTGTATGACTGAAGGTTCAGCTTAACCATAGGGAACTCTACAAAGATGTAATGTTTGTATGAAATAACCTAGCTGATTTGCAATCTTGAAAGTGTGAGGAAATTATGATCTAATTAGGGGTGTAATTTAGTATAATTAATGATATAAGCGTGATTGAATTTAATCATGTCTTCTTTTTAGAAATGGCAGAAAAGAAATGCAAAAATGCATGGAAAATGACAAATGATATGGAAACAAAACAAAACAAAACAAAAAGTAATTTGACTTAGAAAGAGAATGTTTGCACTGTCTATTTCTTGATTTATTTGTCTGTGGATTGTTTGGCAAATATGAATATATATATATATATATATATATATATATATATATATATATATATATATATATATATATATATATATATATATATATATAATAAGCATATTGTGTAATTGATTCAAATATTTTTTACTCAATTGACAGTCCTAGATACAATGCATCCATAAATATACTGGTTTACAAATTTTAGACAATTTAGAGTTGCAATTTACAATTTAGAATTCAGAATTTTTTTCTTTGCAGGGAAATGAAGTGCATTGTAGGGATGCACTGATATTACAGTGTTTAAATTACTGCAAAATTATTACTGAAATTTCATGTTATGGACAATATTAAAATTCTTATATATTCTAATATTCTAAATTAACAATAAATAAATAAATAAATAAATAAATACAGCACTAAAAGCTATTGTGCAAATGTTTTAAATGCTACAAATTAATTTAGGGATCACAATATTTTACAATACAACATGAAAAAATGGATATTTGTTTTAAGATTTGCTAAAGATTACATTTAATAGTATTAAAAACTAGATCATTAATTTTAAGTGAGAATTAAATGTTAACAAAGGTAATCTAACTGTAAAAAATAAGGCATATGAGCATGCAAAATTAAAAATTCAATATTGGCCAATATCAATAAATAATAAAAAAAAAAACTGTAATATCAGCTGAAAACCATTACGGTTCTGATATGCATTCCTAGTCCATTGATTCTCGTTAATTCCAAGGTTATCATTCTAGTGTGGTCTACTGATGTATGTTAGCGTGTCTCACCTGAGTGTGTTGGTGGTGTTACAGGGGCAGTATTTGTCACAGATGAGACCGTAGAGGCCTGGTGGACAGAACCTGTCCTTGCAGTGAGGCCCTTTGAATCCTGTATCACACAAACACGCTCCGTTGATGTGGTAACACTTGGCCCCATTCTGACAGTCACAGTGAAGGACACACTGAGGTCCGTATGTGCCGACCGGACACTCTTCCTGGCACCTGGGAACAGTGAGGGAAGAAAACCCCAAAGCAATGTTTTGTATACATTATTCGTTACTCAGAGCAGCTCTGTAAGAAAAAGGAGCCCGTCAGAATAACACAAGCAGAATTAGTAGACTACAGAGTCATTCTAATCTAAGGGTCAAGGGTCAATGCTCTGGGCATCTTCTTTGGTACCTCAGGTTCATCAGCCCTCTGGTTTCGCCTGGGGCGACAGCAAACTAAGACTGCAGTCATTAATTACCGTGAATACAATTAGACCCCGGCTCATTCTCTCTGTTGAATAGCAAAGTGACTTAAGGAACAACGACTTCCACAAGATCTTCAATATACAGTCCTGGCAGAACATCAATCTTGAGTGTCCAAAGAAGCCATTAGGAGACAGATAAATAGCTCAATTAAATTATAAAACAGACGAGGTATGTTTCATGTTGAAATTACACCAGCGTCGTTTGTATCAGGAGAGACGGGTGTGAGAAGGACTTACGGGAAGGGAGGAGGGGGTACTAACGCAATCTGAGATTATTCCTGCTGGGCTAATTCACCTGTCACAGACCAAATGAATGAGGGCAATTTTGTTAAATATTAGAGGATAAGAAGTGTCTGTCCTGAAAGTGTTTTCATTCTGCAGACAATCACTTTACTGCGCTAATAAACCCTAAGCTGCTGCAGAAGACACGGGGAAATAAAGGCACTGAGCAATTTCAATTGGATCCTAATAAAACTCCATTACTGGTAATTAATGGGCAGAAACTTAACAGACCAGTGCGGATCCCGGAGTGGGATCAGTGGACACAGGGAATGTAAACACAGAGCAGTAAAAAAACAATTAATCAATTATTCAGCAACCAAATTTTGCAGGCTTGTTAACAAACTGCTTTTGTGGTAGTTTTTTTTTTAAAGACACAGAGGAATAATAACAGAAATGAGATCAGAACTGGGTATTTATTTGACCTGGTTGGGGATTTATTTTACCTGTGGCCACTGTATCCTGCCATACACTGGCACTGTCCTGTAATGTGGTCACACAGTCCTCCATTGCGGCATGAGCATTCCTTGCTGCAGTTGATCCCGTATTTGCCGAATGGGCATGGCTGAGCACACACAGACCCCTGTCCAGAAAGAAGGCACAGAAAATTTGAGAATCAAATGAAAGTCATTCACGACCACTAAAGCTGCACTGATTTATAGGAACAATTCACTCAAATAAAATTCTGTCATCATTTACTCCCCATTTCAAACCCATATGACTTACTTTCTTTCAAAAGGAGAAACACTTTAAAGGTCCGTTCACACCACGAAAGATAACTACTGTATAGCAATAACTATACTTTATAATACATTTTAATGGCTACTAACTTCCAACTTTTTAAAGCAGGGTAGCTTCTGTCAATGGAAAAAAAATCTTCTTAAAGTGATTCCAACTTTGGAATTGTTCCTCTGCGTCGTTATCATTGTAGCTGTGGTATGGACTTCCTATTCTCATAGAATTAGAACAATTATTAAAACTTTATAGCTATAGTTATCATACTTGGTGTGAATGTGCCTTAACTCTTATTCTCGCTTCTGCACATTAAAATTCGCTGTGATGTCATCAGTCACATGACATGCAATCATCACGCTGATGTCAAACAGGTGCCATATAGAAAGAAACATTGTTTTGGCTCCGTCCATGCAATAAGCAGGCAATGTCAATGTCAACTGTGTGACAGAGAGTCACTGAAAATCTACAGAAAAGTAAAACTACTATATTCTAGCAGTACTGGCCACGAGTATTAAGGAGAGTTCACACATTGGCTGGTTAAAAAATGTGTCCGTGAGAGCTACGAACGGAGCACGACTGCAATCCTGTGACAGGCAGTGGAGGGCGTGAAGGAGAGATGTGAGGGCACGAACAACGCTGTTCAAGGTCTCCATTAATTCGAGCTTGTAGCAATTTAAAGGGTTACTCCACTCCAAAATGAAAATTTTGTCATTAATCACTTACCCCCATGTCGTTCCAAACCTGTAAAAGCTTCGTTCATCTTCAGAACACAATTTAAGATATTTTGGAGGAAAACTGGGAGGCTTGTGACTGTCCCATTGACTGCCAAATAATTAACACCGTCAAGGCCCAGAAATGTATGAAAGACATCGTCAAAATAGTCCATCTGCCTTCAGTGGTTCAACTGTAATGTTATGAAGCTACGAGAATACTTTTTGTACGCAAAGAAAACAAAAATAACGACTTTTTTCAGCAATTCGTCTCCTCCGCGTCACTGTAGCGCCATTTTGGAGCGTATCTGCTGGACGCAAACAGCGTACACTGTTCTGTGTCAGCCGCACCACACAGATACGTTTTCTACGTTTATTTATGTTTTAATTTGAGCAAAAACAGCGTTATTTATTTGGCAGTCAATGGGACATTTATTTGGCAGTCAACCTCCCGGTTTTCATCCAAAATTTCTTAAATTGTGCTCCGAAGATGAATGAAGCTTTTACGGGTTTGGAACGACATGGGGGAAAGTGATTAATGACAAAATTTTTGGCCTAAATTAATTTAGATTTTTGATTAATGACAAAAGTTTTCGATTGTTGGCCTAAATCAATGATTCACGATTCAAAAATCCATGTTTCAAGATCGATGCATATGTATCGTCAGGGTTTGTGATCGATGCATCGAGAAAACGAGCGATTCGTTACACCCCTAATGATCACTATCAAATCCAGTCTTTGCTACTGTACCTTTAAGACCTTTAAGCAAGGTTCCTTAATCACTGAATAGGCGTTTATATGTAAACAGCTCGTATGATAATGTGCAGTACTCACAATTATAAGGTCAGTACTATTACACTATCTAAATGACCCATTTTTGAAGTTTCGTTTTAATAAACGTTGAACTGAAGATGGAGCGTTGGTTTGCGAATATTAGAGTAGGTCTACATACTGTATCACATTAAATTCTTTTCAGAAGAGAAAGGAAACTTGTGTTTTTGATATGTCCTCTTTACGAGTTTGAGATGATGCAAAAGGAGCAATAATGAGGCTCAGCAAAATTCACACAATTTGCTTCCAAATAATAACTTCAGCTGCTCTGCGAGACTCAGATCAGTGTCATTTCTTCCCCACTTAGGTTTGTGCATGTATCTACATTCAGATTCTCCTCCACCCTTCCTTCATTTACCTCTTAAACTCTTTCACCTTCCCTCCATTCACTTAACCCTCCATTTCTCCTTCTAATTACTCTCCTTTTTCCTTCCTTACTTCCTTTTAAGCGTGATTCACCTCTTCCGGCGCTTCAGTATCTTGCCCTTTTACTCTCCTTCACTTTCTGCCCCTCATTCCTTATCATCTGTCTCCTCATCTTTATTCCTCTCTGTTTCTTTTCTGTCTTTTATTCTCTCAGTCACTTTCCCTTTGTCCCCCACTTCTCCACCCTTTCGGTCCCCCTGTGTGCAGCTTCTTACCGTCCATCCAGCAGGGCAGGAGCATTCTCCAGTGATGTGATGGCAGGTTCCTCCGTTCTGACAGGGGCAGCGCTGCTCGCACTGTGGACCATGACTTCCAGAGGGACATCGCTCTCCACAGCTGCCGAACCACAAGAGCAAACACTTGAAACTCAGGCAGTCATTGCAAAGGATTGCAACATGAAACACAAGAACGTTCAAAGACTTTAGAACAAATGCTTCAAAAAAAAAAAAAAAAAAAAAAATCCAACCATATATTTTTTAAGTAACCTCACAAGAACTTCACAGTGTTTTCACTATGCTGACAATGAATATAGACAAAGAGTAAGTATATAGTATGTAGATTAGCATGGGAGACTGGGGCTAGTTGTCACATGGGGAAATACCTAGAAGGTTTTATGTTAAAAATCTCCAGGCCCGAAACTATTGATATTTTAAGGATATTAAATTTTTCTCCCCCATAAAAAAGAGATACACTTCTGTTCAAAGTTTGGGTGGCTAAGATTTCATGTTTTGAAAGAAGTTTCTTAATATGCTTAAAAAAACTGTTACTTTATTTGAGTAAAAACAGTAAAAACTGTAATATTGTGACATCTTATGACAATTTAAAAATAACATTTCTATTTTAAAATGTAATTTTTTTCTGTGACCGCAAAGCAGAATTTTCAGCATCATTACTCCAGTCTTCAGTGCATGTCACATGATCCTTCAGAAATCATTCTAATATGCCAATTTGCTGCAATAAGAAGCATTTCTTGTTATTATCAAACATTATAAATGTCTTTACTGTCTTTTTTGATCAATTTATTACATCCTTGCAAAATAAAAGTATTTATTTTTATTCAAAGAACTAAAATTGTACTGACCCCAAACTTTTGAACAGTAGTGTATATTTGAATTATATTTTTTCTATTTTATTTTTCCATATTTCATGTAGCACAAAATATTATGGCTTTTAATTTAGCTGAAAAAACAGACTATTTAACGGTAGGTTCTCATTGTGACAACACAAAAGGTCACAAAAGCTGAATGTGGCTCCTTGGCAAAGATGGTGGAAAGGTTGAATAGCTTTTTTTGTAGTCAAGAGGTGTGTGCCTATACAGAAATTGTCTTTCAAAAATAAACCTACCCTTTTCACCAGTGTAACAACTTGCCCTTGTCTCCTCTATATAAAGAATATATTTCAGGAAAGACATATTAACCTTCATATCTCTACATTGCAAACCGGTTTTATCCCTGGTACTCACATGGGACCCATGTAGCCTGGTGCACATATGCATTCCCCCGTCTCGTGGTGGCAGGTGGCACCGTTGAGGCATTGACACTGCAGCTGGCAGCCCTTGCCATAGTAGCCAGGCTCACATTGATCCTCACAGCGCCATCCTTGGTAGCCGTCTGTGCAGACACAGGCTCCTGTGATGGGGTTACACAGGGCCCCATTCTTGCACTGACAGCGGTTGCTGCAGTGGGGCCCCCAGTGGCCACTTTCACAACCTGAAACACAGAGAAGAAGAAAGAACACTTTTTTATACCAGCCAACTAAAATGCTGCCACACTCCAGTCAGAGCTGAGGATAAAAACTCTTGCTTATCAGTATGACTCGGTTGTATTACATTCCAAACAGTGACCTGTAATCCTGGTAAGTCATAGGATTTTATTATAGAACATATGCTGACATATGCAAGTTTGTACAGTGTTTTGTTAATGCAAGTGAATCCCACTGTGAGTGGGGATTAGCTAAAGCATAGATTATTTACATCCCCTCATATATTCTTTTTAAATTATCAACGAGCTAATACCATGCTGATAGCAAATGCTATCAATAAAAAGGGTAAAACTGCAAGGAGCTAATCTTGCAAACGCACCTAAAGTGGCCCAGATGCTATAAAAGACTGACACAGTCATTCTTGTGTTTACACGGCATTAGCTAGCATAAACAGGGCCATAACCACCATAGACATCAATTTTGGATTTTTTTTTTTCTTTTACATTTGTTTACACCCTTGAATAAATTTTACTGCATGCATCTGGAGATATTTTATTTGACTCTAAGAGCACTTGTGGTTTCCCTCACCACATATTTTCAATTTCAATGCTAACTATTAATTCATGCTAACTTAGTGGATATTTCTGCATCATCACAACTGTTCAAGTGTTTGAGGTCAATAAGACCTTTTTTTTTTTTTTTTTTTTAAAGAAATTAATTCTTTTATTCAGCAAGGATGCAATAAATTGATCAAAAGTGACAGTTAAGACATTTAAAATGTTACAAAATATGTGACCCTGGACCACAAAACATGTCATAAGTAGCACGGGTATAACAGCCAACAATACATTGTATGGGTCAAAATTATCGATTTTTTATCGATGCAAAATATCTTTAGGATATTAAGTAAAGATCATGTTCCATGAAGATATTTTGTAATTTGATAATATTTGATATTTTATATCAAAACTTAATTTTTGATTAGTAATATGCATTGCTAAGAACTTCATTTGGACAACTTTAAAGGTGATTTTCTCAATATTTAGATTTTTTTTTGCACCTTCAGATTCCAGATTTTCAAATAGTTGTATCTTAGCCAAATATTTTCCTATCCTAACAAACCATACATAAATGGAAATGAAATTTCCAGATGATGTATAAATCTCTAAATTAAAAAAAAAAATGACCCTTATGACTGGTTTTGTGGTCCAAGGTCACATATTTGTATTTCAAATGAATGCTGTTCTTTCGAACTTTCTGTTAATCAAAGAATCCTGAAAACAACAGTATCATATTTAATGTTTTTTGAGCACCAAATCAGCATATTAGAATGATTTCTGAAGGATCATGTGACTAAGCATGTAATAATGGCTGCTGAAAATTCAGCTCTGCCATCACAATAATAAATTACATTTTAAAACATTAAAATAGAAAACAACTATAAATAAATATATTTTTCTGTATTTTTAATGAAATAAGTGAGAATAGCGACTTTTTTTTTTCAAAAACATAATTGCAATTTCTTACAGATCCCATACTTTTAAACTGTATCTGTCATTTAGATGATGGTTTCATCCAAAGCAACATACAAATACATGTTAAAGGTACCATATGATCCATATTTAACCACTGAAGTTCCAGATGCTTGACTAAGCTCAGAAGGCTATTTTGAAAGTGGATGAAGCCCTAATGAAGACTGTGTGCTGCGAGACACCAGCGTCCGTCGTCTATGCCAGACGAACACGAGGTGGATGATCAGCACTTTGAGAAGACAGCTTGGCACAGAGGGGGGTCATGGAACAACCTAGGGCTGCGGCAAGTCTTTCCCAGGAGGTGCGATGTAGGCCGCATTAAGTAGCTCAAAGAGGGCAGGAGGCACGTCACAGATTTGAGTAAATCTGCTAGGGATGAGTTCTCCTGTCGGTTGAGCTCTCACACCACACAAATGACCAGGGCACATTAAAGGCACGAAACCTGCGGGAGGTCAGCGAAGACGGATGAGCTGCTCATCATCTGCTCCGCTCGCAGTCAATCAGCACTCATCACGCTCCTCTCAGCTCTCCCACACTGATGAGAGAAAAAGAGCAGAAAAACACAACACATCCACCGTTTGCCTCACTCAACGGCCCCCGGACCTCGTCAACTCCCCATCAGGCCCAAAGTGAGCGCTTCACTTTCAAAAAAGCCTCATACTGGGACGCGAACAGTTTCCCTCCCATTCAATACGGCAAATCCAAGTCCGCCGGCCTCTTCATCTGCAGCCATTCTGAATCATTGCGGAGGAGGACAAATAAAGTGGAAATCTAGTCTTTTTCTCTGGTGCTCAGAAGCAGCACAAAATGTTGCCATTGAAGACTCAAAGCCTCTTTTCCCCCCACAGCGAGACGCCTCAGCACATTTCCTCCTAAAGCCCATTATCTCGGCCCGTCTCTTCTGCGTTTAGTTTCAGACTCGCCGCAGACAGTCTCTCACTGCGGGCCCTCTGACAGCATTTAGCCGTGATTAAAGAGTCAGAGATCATTTGGTGCCACGGGCAAGGCTGTAAAACACACAGTCTTATTCCTATTTCTCTGTGTTTAAAGTATCTAAAGGAAAGCTTCCATAAGGATGAGTCTAATCGGAGAAGAGATGAAGGAAGAGCGGATGAGGGCCCCATTGGGGCGATGGACGGTGTGTGTGGGCAGAGATTCAATGGTAAGTACACCAAACAGCCGACCTGCAACGCAACCCCTATTAAAAGCGCTCAGCATTGCACAAACAGGCTAATCAAAGGGTGCATTTGGGGAGACAACCGATGCTACTCTTCACAACAAACTTGCACCTTGAGGCATCAGGACCGAGCTGTGAGCGTGTGATTGTGTACTGTACTTTGATGAGCAGAAAAATGTAACGGCCTGATTTGATCAGATGGTTGAGAAAGATCTCAGCGCAGGGCAGCGCCATGCACAATCCTGTGAGAATACCTAATACTGCTACTTGAAGTTCTCTCATAAGCGTGGCAAGCCTTATCACAAAACAAGTGAAATCCCTTCAGCTGCAGCCTGATCTAAAAATTATTAAGGCTGACAAGAAAAATACTGTATGTATTTTGGTGCTACATTCTGCCTAGAGCTGTGTGCGCAGCTAAATAAACACGAACATCACAAAAGACTAATTAGGGAGAATTCCAGAGCCTAAACTCTTGTATTTTCTATGAAGACAAAATATCTCACTCCTGTGGAATATAGAAGCCCTGCTTACGCTGTCTGTTTTTATTAAAAATCTGTTTTGTGTCGGAGCCATAGCCTTCAGGGTAGTGCACCTACATATTTCACAACTGCGCTTCATATCTCTCCTCTTCTATCGCTTCCTTTCTCTCCTCAAACTGTCAAAGTTAATCAAAGTATAACTTCAAAAATAAAAAAATTATAAAATATTTATATAATAAATGTGAAATGTGTTTTATGCCATGTGAAAATCTAAGGCTATTTTATGGTAAAAATTCCCTTTATTAGCATTTTCTGTCTCACATGCAAATAAAGGCAAAAATTAAACTTTAAAAATAAAGACACATTTTTTGGAAATAGGAGTTCATTTATTTTTTATTTTTTATTTTATTATTTGGTTGTTTTATGCCACATCTGCATCCAGGGTTATTTTCATTGGAAAAATTAGGTTAAAATCAGTTTTAAAAAAGTTAAATGTATAAAAAAACAAATACAGAAACAGTGCTTTGCATCATTCCTTTCCTAGAATTTCCTGTCTCTCCTCACAGTTAAATAAAGGCAAAAAATCAATTTAGAAACTATTTTATTTATTTTATTTTTATTTTATTATTTGTTTGATACCACGTCAGCATCAAAGGCTACATTTTTATGACTAAAATCAGTGTAACATCTATAAAAACAGGCATGTAAATTAATAAACATATATAATATGTACATATATACATACTGTATATAATGTATATTAATAAACATATTTAAAAACGGTGCTTTGCATCCCTTCTCTTCTCAAAATGACAAGCCAAACTGGCCAAAGATATAATTACATACAGAAACAAAAAACCTATACATTATCTTTAGATGTACTTTACTAAACACATCCTTTACTTAACTTTCTGAATAAAATCTCTGTCTGATGGAAGATGGAAGTTTTTCATCATTCAGTAAAAACACACACTAGGTCTTGTATGGCCTATGACATTTAGCATATACCATTTTGTGACTAGATTAAAATGAATATATCAATCTTTTGCCAATCTACCATTTGCCCTTTTATCATCCAATAGATGGACCACAGCCATCTAGATGTTTGTAACAGGGCCAAGGGTTTCTGAATCAGATAGTGTAAAAGGAAGCACTGTACAAGAGTGTGATTACACTGTCTCTATCACAGCACACAATGCCTCCAGGGCCAATTACTACTTCCTTGCACCCAGTCCAGCCCATTCCACTCCTTTAATTAAAGCTCCAGCGGTGGAGGGGAAGACTCTAGTCAACCCCTTACACCCAAGTTTTAGCTTTTATGGTTAATGACTGGAGGAAGTGCATCCAGACAATTAAACCTGCAGATAAATGAAGATCCCAAAGCTTGGCAGATGAACTCTTGTGTTTGGGTTCATCTCTGCTATGCCATGATGAATACAGGATGGGAGTTTGTCTCTACATGACAGAGTGTCTTAATTACTGAGCAATGTCACAGCACCGTGTGCTACGTGACTCAAGTCCGACTCGGCACCCGATGACCTCATGACCCAATGAGACCTGTTTTGTGCCAGTTAAGTGTGTTTTTTAGAGCACAGGTTACACAGAATCCTTATTAAGTCACTGAAACAGTGTGCAGCTTCAAAGAAGGCAAAAGTAAATTAAAGTGCAAAGTGGCATAAAAGAACGGGAGATCCAAATGTGCTCTGATAAAATATTCTGTCCAGTGAGAAATAAGTGAAGATTCATATACACTCAGAAACCTTGGCTGATTGGATTTAGACTGCAAGAATAGAAATTTTAAACAATTATAAGTCCTGCACTCCTATTACCTCACAGGTATTCTGATTAGGGAGGAGGGAGGAGAAGAAAAACTGCAAAATTAGATCATTTCAATAATAAATTAATTTTCAAAACATCTCACAAAAGTTGTTCACATAGATCTTTTGATGACAACCTTTGGAGGTAGAGTAAATGCCATCCAATCATTTGTCTTAACTATAGGCTACATATTAAACAACAACATTAGATAATCAAAAATATGGTAACATTTCACTCACTCATTTTTATATAAAAAAAAAACCTACTGACAAAACTCATTATGTGTATCTTTAACTACACTTGGTCATGTAAACAGCACTATTAAGCTGTGTACTGTATGTTTGATTCACTAAAAAGAACATACTCATTTGTTTGGGAATCAGATTAAACTGTTTGCACTGTATATGTTTCACATTCAACAAACTGGATCTTACAAGTAATTCTATATATATATATATATATATATATATATATATATATATATAGGTGCACCTCAATAAATTAGAATGTCATGGAAAAGTTAATTTATTTCAGTAATTCAACTCAAATTGTGAAACTCGTTTATTAAATTCATTGCACACAGACTGAAGTAGTTTAAGTCTTTGGTTCTTTTAATTGTGATGATTTTGGCTCACATTTAACAAAAACCCACCAATTCACTATCTCAACAGATTAGAATATGGTGACATGCCAATCAGCTAATCAACTCAAAACACCTGCAAAGGTTTCCTGAGCCTTCAAAATGGTCTCTCAGTTTGGTTCACTAGGCTACACAATCATGGGGAAGACTGCTGATCTGACAGTTGTCCAGAAGACAATCATTCACACCCTTCACAAGGAGGGTAAGCCACAAACATTCATTGTCAAAGAAGCTGGCTGTTCACAGAGTGCTGTATCCAAGCATGTTAACAGAATGTTGAGTGGAAGGAAAAAGTGTGGAAGAAAAAGATGCACAACCAACCAAGAGAACCGCAGCCTTATGAAGATTGTCAAGCAAAATCGATTCAAGAATTTGGGTGAACTTCACAAGGAATGGACTGAGGCTGGGGTCAAGGCATCAAGAGCCACCACACACAGACGTGTCAAAGAATTTGGCTAAAGTTGTCGTATTCCTCTTGTTAAGCCACTCCTGAACCACAGACAATGTCAGATGCGTCTTGCCTGGGCTAAGGAGAAGAAGAACTGGACTGTTGCCCAGTGGTCCAAAGTCCTCTTTTCAGATGAGAGCAAATTTTGTATTTCATTCGGAAACTAAGGTCCTAGAGTCTGGAGGAAGGGTGGAGAAGCTCATAGCCCAAGTTGCCTGAAGTCCAGTGTTAAGTTTCCACAGTCTGTGATGATTTGGGGTGCAATGTCATCTGCTGGTGTTGGTCCATTGGGTTTTTTGAAAACCAAAGTCACTGCACCCGTTTATCAAGAAATTTTGGAGCACTTCATGCTTCCTTCTGCTGACCAGCTTTTTAAAGATGCTGATTTCATTTTCCAGCAGGATTTGGCACCTGCCCACACTGCCAAAAGCACCAAAAGTTGGTTAAATGACCATGGTGTTGGTGTGCTTGACTGGCCAGCAAACTCACCAGACCTGAACCCCATAGAGAATCTATGGGGTATTGTCAAGAGGAAAATGAGAAACAAGAGACCAAAAAATGCAGATGAGCTGAAGGCCACTGTCAAAGAAACCTGGGCTTCCATACCACCTCAGCAGTGCCACAAACTGATCACCTCCATGCCACGC
Organism: Spinibarbus caldwelli; assembly: GCA_039654775.1. Lineage (NCBI taxonomy): Eukaryota > Metazoa > Chordata > Actinopteri > Cypriniformes > Cyprinidae > Spinibarbus > Spinibarbus caldwelli. The sequence goes on from CM077238.1 coordinate 12,200,557, forward strand.
CGAATTGAGGCAATAATTAAAGCAAAAGGAGTCCCTACCAAGTAATGAATACATATACAGTAAATGAACATACTTTCCAGAAGGCCAACAATTCACTAAAAATGTTTTTTTTATTTTTATTTTTTTTTATTGGTCTTATGAAGTATTCTAATTTGTTGAGATAGTGAATTGGTGGGTTTTTGTTAAATGTGAGCCAAAATCATCACAATTAAAAGAACCAAAGACTTAAACTACTTCAGTCTGTGTGCATTGAATTTATTTAATACATGAGTTTCACAATTTGAGTTGAATTAGTGAAATAAATGAACTTTTCCACGACATTCTAATTTATTGAGATGCACCTGTATATATATATATATATATATATATATATATATATATATATATATTTATTTATATATATATTTCTTTTTGTTTTTACATATTTTGTATTGTCCTTTTAAGTTATGTTTGTTTCCTTTCTACCCTGTCATTCTCGAGAGGAGTAAACAAAGTAAGAATTTAATTGTACTAGTACATATGACAATAAAGCTCCTGAATATTGAATCTAATTCATTCAAGATTTGGACCAGACGATTTTAATTCATGAAAATAAACTTGCTCATAAAAGTTACTTGCTCAGGAATCAGACTACCCTGCCTTTCTGTGAAAAAAACATATAGCACATGGTTTATTTCACTAAATAGAACCAGGTCATAAGTCATCGTTCAGTAATCAGACTTCTCTGGTAATATGTTTTGTGCTGTAGATTCAGTAGTGATGTTAAAGAACATTTAAATAGTGGTGAATCAAACTCTGTGAGTATTTTAGAGCAATATTTCATCCATATCTGCAGAAAAATGAGCACCATTAATGGAGCCAAACGTCATTCTTTTTTTGGTATTTTGAAAATGGAAAGGTCAGTTCTACTAGCAGAAGTTCCAGAAGGGCGAACATCACTTTCAGTGCCTTTACCGCTCAAATTAAAAACAAACATACGCCTCTTTCCTATCATTATTCATTTAAATTTCCCACATTTATCTTGGTTCTGCAACAGACGGACAGACCTATAGTGCTTTGATATACATTTACAAATATAGCTCTTTTTTGGACAAAAGTGCCGATTGTTTATTACACTATGATAAATGTCTCCTGGACATGCTGTTAAACGTATAGTTGTAAAAGCTGCCAATACTCTCACTGTGAAATGGCCCACTGGGCCGTCTAGAGCTCCACTGACACTTATCACTTTGTTATTTATTTGTGCGCTGAAAGAGCCGACTGCTAAAGAATGAATTAGGGATACATTAGGGAATTTGGGATACATTATGTGGGGTGGAGAGCTGATGGATGCTATTCTAAATATACAGAAGGAACTGCCAATAGTCATGTGGGGTGGATAGTGCTGAGTTGTAATAACAGAGGGGGGAGCGCTTGCACTGCAGCTGCCAGGCAACCTCGATGGACCGGGGCGTCCCTCCTACTCTAATTTATCTCAGACAAGCCCCTGCTACATGTTTCCTTTTCCCCAGTAGAGAGGAACAGCATGGGACCTGCCAGCCAAAGCCTCAGGGGAGACACGTAGCATAAGGATGTGCTGATGTCGTATCTTTTCACGCTATGACTCACGCTGTGTTATGGTTCACATGTAAAGACTTTTACTGTACTGTTTTGATGTATTACAGTATCTGCAGTAAATTAACATTTCATCAACAAACTTGTGTATGTTAACAGATTTAATTTCTGGTTTAGCAGTGCTCAGTAAGATTGCCCATAGATGAATGACTGCCCCATTGAATTGTCAAAACTACTTTTCTCACTATACTATATATGTGTGTGTATTTGTATATATCTAAATGACTAAATGTAAATCTATCTATTTATCTATCTATCTATCTGTCTGTCTATCTAAAATGAATAATGATTATGTTTTTATAATTAACTTTTTCTTAGCAAGAATGCATTGATTGTACTGGGCAGTCGTGGCCTAATGGATAGAGAGTCGGGCTTGTAACCCGAAGGTCGTGGGTTCGAGTCTCGGGTCCGGCAGGGAATACCACGACTGAGGTGAGACCCTTGAGCAAGGCACCAAACCCCCAACTGCTCCCCGGGCGCCGCAGCATTGGCTGCCCACTGCTCCAGGTGTATGTGCACTACTGTGTGTGTGCACTTGGATGGGTTAAATGCAGAGCACAAATTCCGAGTATGGGTCACCATACTTGGCCACACACCACTTCCCTTTCCCCTTGATTTGTTCAAATAAATCGATCAATTCTAATGTTTCACAATTTTTAAAAAATAAATGCTATTCTTTTGATTTTCTTTTCCAAAATTTAACTTTTACTTGGAAAGAATGCATTGATTTTATCCAAAATTGATCAAACTGATAAAAAGTGACAGTAAAGACATTTATAATGTTATACAAGATTTATTTTATTTATTTGTTTTTTTTATGATTAAATGCTTTCCCCCCCCCTTTTTTTAATTAAAAAAATCCTGGAATAAAATGTATCATGGTTTCCAAAAAATATTAAGTAACACCACCGTTTTTAAGTTTTTTTTTTAATTTTTTTTTTTTTTTTTAATTTTTAAATTGTAATAACATTTCACAATATTACTGTTTTTACTGAATTTTTGATTTAATAAATGCAGGCTTGGTCATCATAAGAGACTTTTTTTTCCAAACACATTTAAAAATGTTTTTGACACCAAAACCTTTGAACAGCAGTGTACTTTAATATTATTCATGATAATGCTAAATGACATGCAATTTAACACTGCCAAGTGTATAGGGGGAACACCTATGAAAAAACTGTCCTGTGCCACATGAATTTTAGCAAAGGTCTGGGATTGAATATTTAAAAGTATGTAATAATTATACACATTTAGGTTTTAAAAGATGTGATGCTGAGGCCATTGTTAACTTGGAATTATGTTTTCAAACACAAGACAACTTAGTGGGCATTAAACTTTTTCTCCCGCTTGAGCACCTTGTATTCAAAGAAGGTTGTTTAGAGACATCTATATCAAATTAAGCACTGACTAATCACTGTCTAGAAAAGACACTCCTCTGTGGATACAACTAGGTCATTTGTTCGAGATATATCTAGGATGTGAACTCAGATCAATATCAGCCTTGAGAAGTCACCTTCTATTCAATACAGTGCTAGAGACCTTTCACAGAGAACCTGCGGGATGGCACTATCAAATCGCAGCATCTTTTGTGGAGGGTGAGGAGATCTTTGAAGTGAATCATGCGGGCACAAGTCGGGTCATTATGGCGCTCCTGAATAATTCGAGAAAAGCCATGACCTAGTGCAGCAAACCAGTAGCTTATTCAACAAAAGTCAGAAGTGCCCTCCTCAGCAGATTGTTACACGGGCCGTTGCTTTACCAAATTAATAATTCTATCTTCCTCTCCTCCCTTGGGAAAAACACAAGCTATTCTGTAAGCCACGAGGCCAACAAGCACGAAAAGAGTCTCTTTTACAACGCTCCACCCAGAAAGGAATGACTCGGAATAAGATATGCATGAGATGGAGATGCACGAGACAAATGTGATATCAGCAGTGACCAACAACCGCTGCTCTTGAGACAATGTCAACCCAATAAAGCCCACTAGTGCTGCGCTTAATTTGCACCCATCGATTTCCTATTTTCAATTATTAATTCTAATTAGGATGAAGTAGATGGTGCCAGGGGCCGTGGCAGAGGGTCGATGATGGAGAGGCCCGACAGATGTAGGCGAGTGATCCACATAAGGGAAAGAGTGTGACTCTACTCTACACCAATGCTGGATTTTTGATAATGATACTCATAGATTTAGTGATTTAAACCCAATTTCTAAAGCTTTTTAATATCATTATTTTATATGATCATATATCCTGATCTGAGCCGGGGGATATTATGCTCACGTTAGCTTTGATTCCTCACCTAAAAGCGTGAAAGTCTTTCACCAGGGGGCAGTATACCACATAGTTCAAGCACAGGTCAATATGCGGAGAAGGCTGTGTGCCCGCCAATGGTCTGACGTACAGAATGGTGCTTCATGATGTATGTTTAATTATGAAGTTGCTACAATGTGGTGACGGTTGCAGCCTCTCCTCCAGCTAGTGCTGAAAACACAACAACCACTATGATGCATTACCAATAATCCACAATGCATTCATCAAAAAACATGGCCGCCCATTGAACTGGACTTGCATAAACTGGAAAATTATCCTGTTAAATTTACGGTAAAAACTGGCAGTTGCAGTTGTGAGAAATTCACCGTAAAAATACCATTGCAGTGTTTCAAGTTCTATAGGATGCGTGTATATGTTACAACTTATAACCATATATTTCATTAGGTTATATAATGTTAATGCACCTACTTGATGGGGTGTAACGGTATACAAAAATGATGGATCAGTACATATATACAGTTTGAAGTAATGGTTCGATATGTTTTCGGTACAGCAGGGGGAAAAACTAAACATAAAATTGCCATTTTAAATTAAACAGTGGTTTACTGAACAAATTGGTCTTTCTTTTAATAAATTCACTTATAATTAAAATTTTCTTAGGGATAAAAATCTACCTCAGCTTATGCTCTAAACTGTAGGAAGCTCTTTTACATTACTCTAAGGTTACAATTAACAACAGAGTCCAAACTTAAATTATTATTTATTTTTAAATATAATAATCAACACTCAACTTTAAAAAAAATGTATAGCAACATGTAAATTGCACATAATGCAGTTTTTAAATTAACTTCTAAATTATAAAATTTCTATTTGTTGTTGAAATATATTCATTTACACAGTGGATGTCATAACTTGTTTCATAACAGATAATTAATAATAAAATCAATATAAAAAATCAAAATAAATCAATAATTACAGATAAGGTCAAATATACTGAGCATGTAGTCTAATATTTCACGAATTTTCGGAAACACTTTATTTTAGGGTCTCTTAACTAGTTGCTTATTAGCATGCATTTTACTAGAATATTAGTCATTTATTAGTAGTAATTAAGCACATATTAATGCCTTATTCTACATGACCTTATTCTACATCCCTAATCCTACCCAATACCTAAACTTAACAACTACCTTACTAACTATTAATAAGCAGCAAATTAGGAATTTATTGAGGGAAAAGTTGTAGTTAATAGTGAATAAGTGTTCCCTATTCTAAAGTGTTACTGAATTTTCTTCTCAATGCTTTATTTCTCTAGCTAACTAACAAGCTGTGGACACTGATGACTTGCCTGAGGTAAATGAAATACTACATGACATTTTGTTTAGAAGCTGTTTTATTGATGTTTTCCCACAGTTAAAATGCTGATTGAGTGATTACATGAGGCATGAGATGTTCATTCGTGTTTATTTTGCGTTAAAGCTATGAGTAAAGAGGAAGGCATGATCACGCTCACTCGCGCTCTGTTGAGGCGTTTATACAGCGATCTGTCATGCCACATCAAAGAGTGTCAAAAAAAAACAAAACAAAAAACAAAAACATAATTTGAAAAATTTGACTTTTTTCATCAAAAGTAACAATATATAAAACTGGAAGTTTCAAATTAAGTTCCTCTCATGCAGTGGTTAAAAAATGCTGTAATTTTTTGGTACACTATACAAAACAAAATCATATGAGATGTGTCATACTGTAAATAGCATAGCAATTTACTTTTTTATTGCAAAAAAAAAAAAAAGAAAGAAATTGTATTTTAAAATAAAATTACATATAATGCGATGTTAAACCATTTATAGTTTTTCACCATACATGGTTAAAGTAACTTTATAGTAAACATGTTTCTACTGTAGTAGTCTACAGTATTTTTCTGTAAAAATTGCTACATTTTTTTTCAGTGTAGCATTTTATTTAAAAGCTACAGTCTAAAACCTAAGAACATGCAGTCCTCTCTTACATAAAGCATAATAAAAAATGTAAGAATAAGGTTGTAGTTGTAAAACATACTATACCAGAAGCAAGAAGCAAAAGACAAGAGGAAGAGTCTTCTAATACTGGGAAATTTTCACTTGGTTTGCATGTGCCTATTTCAAAAACCAGAAGACTGCTTGTTATGAATCCATTACTAGAACCACTTGACCATTATGCCAAAACAAATAAACAGAAATGAAGACCCAGAAAAAGGCAATTAAAACTCATGTGTGGACAGGGACAATGACAGAGTAATGTTGCATGAAGATCTCTCCTGACCTACACTGCCAATGCATTATGGGTTTCCATGGCATCTGCACCTGCTGAAAACTGGTAAGGGGGGAGGACAGAAATGAGGTTATGTTATATATCTTTCCTCGGGTTTGCTGCTAGTCTATTGAGCATGAACTCATTCTGCAGGTGCTGGCAATAGTATACTGCATAGTATGTGAAAAGAAAGTATCTCATACAAAAGCCTTATATAGAGCGTGCACAGAAGACTGAGTTGGAATAGCAAGCTATCATAGCAAAACATGCTAGTGTTTCCTTGTAAATTGATTCACAATAACAATGCATTGGCATGTTGGAAAGGATGGTAGTTATAGCAGTGTTCAATGTGTCTGTTTAACTGAATGATGTTTACTAACCACTAATTGTATATTACTGCCTCATGGACATCACTCATCTCTGACTGAGAATACTTCCTGATTGTAACATTGATACATGCATTTTCTGTGAAGCAGCTTTGAAACAATGTATTGTGAAAAGCACTATGCAATTGAATTATGCAGTGTGAGAAAAAGTAAATATTTTCATAAATGGAATTCGTGTAAGGCTACGGCAAAGTCTTCCTATGACCGCAAGCACTTTGTGCGTGTATATGCATACGCCTACAGGCAAATACAAATGCTAGTAATAGACAATTCTTGGTGGAATTATCTCTCTCAATCCGCTGCCTGCTGCTTCCGATTGCAGCTGTGGGAATAAAGCTGCCTGTAACTACTGTTGTAGGATCTTCTACACTAAGGAGAGCTACAAGGGGAATGGGAAAAGTTGACTGCATGCGCAATGAAAAAGTTTTAAAGGGATAGTTCACCCAAATATGAAAATTACCATGATTTACTCACCCTCAAGCCATCCTAGGTGTATACGACTTTCTTCTTTGAGACTAATACAATCAGAGTTATATTAAAAAATGTCCAGGCTTTTCCAAGCTTTATAAAGAATGGGGGTTGAGATTTTGAACGCCAAAAAAAGTGCATCCATGCACTTTTGTTTACAGCAAAGAAAACCAGTCTCCTCTTGGCTTATATCGAAATACCCCGACATTTTTTTACACAAATGCTCGTTTTGTACTTCTAATTCATGACCGGTGTTTTGTTTTGCTGTCTCCTCTGTGCTTACGCATTCGCCACTTCTCACCAGAGCTTATCCTACGCCTACATCCTACATCATCCGCTGGAACGCCACTCTCTCGTGAACACGCGTACAACAGTTACCGGAAGCAAGAGATTACGGTTTATAAAGTTTTGGATATTTTTCTTACAAAAATGCATTAATTCACTTCAGACAGCCTTAATTAACCCCCCGGAGTCAGGTGGAGCACTTTTTATGATGGATGGATGCACTTTATTGGGTTTCAAAATCTCAACCCCCATTCACTGCTATTATAAAGCTTGGAAGAGCCAGGACATTTTTTTTATATAACTCCAATTGTATTCATCTGAAAGAAGAAAGTCATATACACCTACAATGCCTTGAGGGTGAGTGAATTATGGGGTAATTTTCATTTTGGGGTAAATATCCCTTTAACCTGTGAAAATTTTTAAAAACGTTAAAAAGGGTTATTTGAGGAATAAAAATTTAATTATGATTAAATATTTGTGTAAAGAAAAAATAGTTTTATAGTTACATCCTTATCCACATTTAAATCATTGTGCAACCACCTTCTCAATCAACTTGAAACAAAACCAACCTGCACTGAAATGATTTTGCAGAATCCAGAATGTTATTTGTGGGCCCCATTGACCCTATAATCACATATTATGCTAGGTAAAAACACTGGACTTTTCAACAAAACAAAACAAAACAATTGAAATTGAAATGAAATAATAATAATTATAACAAGTTATTAATAATTACAATAATTATAAATAAAATTAAGATTGATTCACTAAAGTAATATTTATTACAATAATTAATAAATAATATATGGGATGAGTAGCCCTGTTGGTATGTGATCGAATCCTATAATGATAAATAATTTGTCTAGGGGGTTTGGCTTGTGTTGTGAATGGTGTACAGTAGAAAGTATGACCTGTAACTTGGTGTTTTTTAATAGAATGTCTCTAGGGGATATGAAATCTATTTTAAACATGTCCGGATAAAAAACACTTCATTATCACATACACTTCATAGCTTTACCCTGCAGTTTGTTCACCAACTCAACAATCAACATGTAAGTGCACGATTCATTGTTTCTCGCAATGATCATGCTTGTGTAAAAACACTGGAAATGACGGGTGGTCTTTGGGGGCATTCTTCTCCGCACCATGGATCGAGATCCTGCGAGCGCCCCTGGATATACTGCCACATCACACCAAAGCTACAGCGAAAAAGCATGAAAATTTTCCTTCCATGAAACTTTCCCAACACTTTTCTCCACACGTACACACACAGATCAGTATAATTGGCTTTTAATGATCTGACATTATGCTAATGTTCATTGTAAGGAGATAAATCTTTGCGAGGGGTTTACGATTCTCGGCAGGTGGCCGTCTGCCCACCAGAGCCATGGAGATTAAACATGGAGGACAGACTCGGGAGAACAACAATGACGTGCTCCATCATCGAGGGTCAGAGTGCATCGTTTGAATCAGTTTGCGTGGGAAAGCAGATTATCTTTGCAACAATGACTCCATGTGTTTACATCATCAACATTAGGCTGAAATGAGAAGAGATGTTTCTGTTGCATTTGTAAATGTTGTTGGATTAAACAAGTGGGTTGTTTTAAATCAACCATAACCCATGCAAACAGCCGTTTAAAATTTAAATGCTAAGAATTGAGGTGTTTTGAGAAATATTGGGTTCACAGGAAACGGCCACTTGAGCTCCATCAGAGAGCTGCCCACTTAAGCAAGGACCACATTAAAGCTTCATTAGCGGAGTGACTGCAGCAGCGAAAGTGGAGGTAAGGGAACAGCCTCAGTGGCCGAAGAAGGCTTTGGAATGAAGAACCGCTTCTGCGGTCGGGGCTCTGAGGGTCCTGTGAAGTGGCCAATGTGTGTCAATCACAGCTGTCCCTCTCCTCCCTCATCCACTCAGCAGTCACATGAAGAACCCTCAGGAGAGTCTCAGCCTCTCCGGAAAAGGTTGGCAGGTTCAGAGGCGCAGAATTATCCGGAATGAGCGGCAAGATCTCTGAATGCAGTTTTGTTCTTCTTGTCTTTGGGAACTCACCAGGGCCCATGAATTATTCTTGTGGATTCTCAAAGTCACAGTGAAGTCAAAGGTACACATCAGTGACTCCCTGAGAAATCAATTGTGTATCTCTTTCTCTAACTGACAGTCAAAAATAGATTTGAAGAAAAAAAGGCTTGTTGCTGGGGAAGTTTTAGTGCGAGTTAATGGATTATTAGTCATGATCTCTTGCATAGCAATAAAACTGCTTGGTACTAAGAACAACTGGCAATCACAAGACTCCCAATGCAGTTATTTGTTACTTCCCTCATGACAGATAGAGTTGTAGATGTCTGACGAGAAGACAAATAGAATGTAAAAAAAAACAAAAAAAACGGATTCATCCATTCTTTGGTAAAGTTTACTAGAGAGAGGCTACCGTATTGATCTGCCGAGGAAAAAATCCTTTTTATTCCCCTGATGAACAAAAGCAAATGATCTTATCTAAATCAGACTTAAAATTAGTCTGCCTCACAAGAGCTGGTATTTACTCTTGTAGATGCGCAACTGGGGAAAAAAGAATCAATGCTGGACAAGATATTTAAAAATAAACTTACAGGAGGTAACAAAGACTTTCATTGAACAAAATTTCTCGACTCAGTAAATAATTTAATTAATCAGCATTTATGTCTTGTTTTCTATTAAAAATATCTAGACATCCTTAAAACAAATTTAATCTAGAAAAAATAGCATAATACATTTTGAATATATTTTTTAAATATACATAAATATATGATTTAATTAAATATATAATTAAATTTATAAATGAACCTATTTAATATATTTTCAATTTTATGTTTATGTATATAAAAAACATTTTGCCAGTGAGGCAAGAAAAATAAACTTAATTCAATAAATATTCTCTGAGACAAAGTATTAATATTTTAGTAATGCATATTGTTTAAAAGATACTACTTAACAGATGACAAGACAATACTGATTAAGAGGTTTTTTTCCAGTTAAGTCTTTATCTTCACAATTATTAATAGCAAATCGTTTCTCAATTTCTCAAAGGCAAATAATAATCCACAATTATTCTTTCATTCAAAACGAGTTTGAGGCATTCCACAGCACACTATTTTATTACAGCCCTGACAGTAACCTTGAATTCCTTTGGAGATTATTCAAAAGAGGAGCACAAGTGTGAAATCGTGGAAGCAACTAAACGTTCTTTAAAACTCTCCTTTGAACCTTATCGTCTAGATGCCCTTTCTCAGACATAGAGATCACAAACCCCATCCCTTTGTTCCTCTTATTAAGCCTTACCAATGCACACCGACCTTTCTCTTTCCCTGTGCCTCTTTCCTTTTGCTCTGAGCAAAAGGCAGGAATTTAATTGAATTTCAGGGCTTTTAATGTCTGCATCAGGATAATCAAAGCAAGCCAGGAGTTGTTTATCATGACCTTGGGAGCATCAGCAACGCCACGTTCATAGAGATAGCCATTGTCCCCAGCTTAAAAAAGGAAAACCAAACAGTATTGCATAGGACTGTTAGACTCTGAAGCTCAGTCAGTCAGAAGACATAATGAAAAATTATGAAATAGCAAAGATGCTGTTTCTATACTTCTAAACTGATGGGTAATGTCACAAAAATCAGAAACAGAGCACTTCAAGGTTATAAGGCCACAGTAAAAATTAAAAACACATCTAGTCTTCTCAAAGGTGCTGCAAGTTATCTACTAACTGGAAATTATAGCTTTCATCCAAAACCTAGAAGACTAAACATATTAACAAGCTAACTAGGAAGCATCAATGTCCATAGCACACAAATATTGCTTAATAATCTGTTTTTAATTAAACAGAATGATTTTGTGTCCCTGTTTTTCAGTGTTAAATGAAATATGTTTAATTATATTGAATTTATTTTTCATTAAGTGTGTCGAAATGCATTCTGGGATGTCATGCTACTTTACAGTTTGGCTAAAACTAAGCATCTTAAGAGGAAACCAAATTAATTTGTTTACCGTTTGGATCAGCCTTCATGTCGGAAGCCTGCTTACGCTTTAAAATGCTGTCTCCGTAGGGAGCCAACTAAGTTTTGGAAGCTAAACAGATACATATGTTAAATATATAGTTCATATATTATAGCTGGTTGAAAACTGTCATTAAAATGTGAAGGCTGTTGTTCCTTATCCTTAATCATGCAAAAACAAATTGTTCTCTCAACAACCTTCTTAAGAAAAGTGTGCAACAGCCGACAGAGAAGAATGGAGCAGAATTCAGAATAAAACCCCAGTTACCTTGGGGCCCGAAGCACAATTTGATTAAAAGTTTGTTTTTCTTCCCTCTCCTCAGTTACGGAGGGGGCGCGTCGATGCAGCACTGACAGTTAATTGGACTTGGCAGGGCCAGGAGTTCATTCGTCAGCATTGTGTGGGGTTTGCCAGAGAGGAACAGGACAATCAATGTCCCACAGGACGGCCAGTAATCAGTGCAACACTACCATGGAGTGCAGGGTTAAACATCAAGAGACTGCAGGTGCAGGAGGATCTGAGGCATACCGCTAATACTATAACCCTCCCACCCCACCACCACCTACCTCAACAACATAATCAGCCAAGCACACCCAAGGACACCGCAGAGGCAAGGCATCATGGGGTAGTGCCCCAAGAACAAACAAGCAATATCACAATTTATTGTACTTTACACTACCAAAACTCTCTCTCAGTTGGACAGTTGTGCTTCTTTGGAAGTCATTTCAGTCATTCTCACTAACATATCAAGTATGTGAATTTGGCATAATAAAAAAATAAATAAAAATGTTTCCCTTAACCATAAAAGGAGAGTAAATGGTGCACCACATTGGTGCAAAGTATGTATTGTTATTGCTGACTATTGCTACCAAAAATAAAAATAAAACTATCAAAAAATCATTTTATATATATATATATATATATATATATATATATATATATAAATTTTGCCTTGGAAACGAGCTGAAATAAGTTGAAGTACTAAAATTACTAAAGCTATAACAAAAAAAAAAATGAAGTAGAAATGCAGTATTTAGAGAAAATATGATTGCAATTACAAAACAAAACAAATTTAGAAAAACAAACAAAATTTAAAATGAAGACTGAAAATATTAAAATAAAAATGAATTCAAAATATTAATAAATTATAGTAGTAGTATGTACTAATTGCATATAAAGTATACTAAAATAACGCTGATGCACATATTGCAAAAATAATTGCTGTAAGTTAAGATATCATCGTCCAGGAAGTGAACAAAATTTTTCTTTTTGGTAGGAAAGCAATAGCTCAAATAATTTTAACAATATCATTATTAACAATAGCAATTCTGATTAATTGGTTTGTCTCACTTTCCATCATTCCATCTTGTTTGATAAAATTACAGAATTCTGTATATTACCCAAAAATTGTTCAAAATATCAAAATGAACTTCAAGTTGACACATCAAGGATAAACACACCCTCTTTGCACCCTCTTAGGTTCAATTTGTTCATTGCCATTGTGCAATCAAGTTATAATTAAAAAAAAGTTTAAGTGCCTGAGGTTAGCCAGACTTTTGGTAAACCATTTTATAAAAAATACTTTAAATTACAGCTGTGCATATTCAGTTTTGAAAAGTTTAAGAATTCAATAGGTACTCCAATACAAAAGGCACAGAAATGACCCAACAATAATCCACATAAAGAATACCCGCAGTGACTGCCGGTACCCTTGAAATCAAGGCCTACAGACTTGTGCAGGGGCATGTGCTCCACAGCTCCTTTAAGTAGAGAATCCAGTTCCCTTTCCTGCCTTCACCTCATCACAACATGACCTCTAATGCCAAGAGCAATTTCTGCTCAGAGGCTGGAGAATTAACATCACAGCGAGTAAAGAGATCATCAAATGTAATGATCAATGAAATAAATTGAATCCTGTAGCGCTAAACTTCATAAACATGGAAATCAACCCCAAAATCAAGTGTGACTCAGACTATGAAATGACCACAGCAGAGCCCACCCCTGCATTAGTATGCTGCCAGCAGCTTGTGGTTGCACTGTCATCACAACATTTTAGCTATTTTAGACCCCACAAAGAAGTGACAGAGCTTTATAATGTCCTTTTTCAATTACGAAACCTAAAGGCTGTTTAAACTACAGACAACATTCTACAATCTGGCTTTACATCCTTTGTGGACATCTATTTGATGGTTATATCTAGCGAAAGGAGGCATAAATGATTCCTGTGCAATCACAGGCACTGCTATCATCTCCGACACTCATCAAAATAGCTGGACCTTTTCTAAAAAGCCTTCATTCGAGAAAGCCACTGACTGTGTTCAGAGAAGATATTGCTGTTATCAACAACGCGCAATATGGAAATAATCACGGCAGAGAAATATGAGTGCTACAATAGGCCGTATGGGACATTACTCTAAAATTAATTGTGCTTGAATACAACAAAAGGCTGATGAAAAAACTACTTTCCTGGTGGGATAGCAAAAATGCATTCAGGGCTGAGCTAAACAATACCATAGGGGTAGATTTGGGGAGTTCTGTGTGTGAGAGAGTGGCCTATAAAGAGGGCACAGGGTTTGGCCCATTACAGCTGGACAATTAATAAGTGTGAACAGTAGGGAACAGTCACATGGCCCTCTCAACTCCACTGATAGCAATTAAAAACACTACTACAGTGATTTATATAACCAATTTATTTAAAAACACATCATCTATCAATGCTCTAATCACACACACACACACACAGACACACACACCTTGAATCCTGAATGATTGGAGCAAACTCCCTTCAAGGACCGTTTCTCCATTATATTTTTATTCCATCCTCATCCAGAGAGTTTTGGGGTCAGTCACAAACAGCAGCCTCGCTTTTGACAACAGAGATGCAGCGCCGGCTCATAAGTGAGCAGGCTGCGAGGCTCGAGGGGCTGAACTTTGTGACTGCAGACACGCACACACAAACACCTGGGCAGTGTTTAGGTCACAGAGCAAATCTCACTCCCTCGCCACCTCTCACAGCACGCTTTGATTCTTCAAAGTCAGAGAAAAGTCTGTATCGATGATAATTTTTCTGAAAGCTGCAGGTTTGGACCGTGAGAAAGAGATGCTGTCGGGCTTTTTAAGGAAACCCTGTGCGTAGCGAGCGATCACATTCATTCAGCTATATAATGAGGTATCCCACTGATTAAGTTTTGTTTTTCCTCCAGCACAGTATAAATGATTTGTGCTTACAGATGAGACAGATGAGTTGTCACTGTGTTTGGAATGCACAATTACTGTGAGTGATCAGGTTCTGGACTTTTCTGTCACCTTTTCTGATTTTGCATGCACGCCACTAGACCAGAAGAAGGACGCACACTAAAAGGCCGAAACTATATGGACACTTGAACAACACACCTATACTTATATACTTGGTGGGCATTTAATTTCAAAAACATGAGAATTAACAGACTTGGTCTTGCCTTTGAAGCTAGTTTCCACTCATCTGGGAAGGTTTCCAATATATTTAAGAACATGGCTGAAGGGGCTTTCTTTTAAAGGTGCATTTCGGAAGATTTTTTGGGCATAACTTAATGAATTTTGAGCAAGTACATAACAAAAACATCTGTGTTCAAAACCTGTGTTCTTCACCTGGTTCAATACAGTAAGTCTATGATAACGATTTAAATTTAAGGGGTCATGAATTGAGAAATTTCTAATGAATCATATTTCCGTATGTTAGTCCTGTAAGTTTCAGAACTCAACATTTCTTTTTTGTCCAAAAACAGATTTTATTGAAGCCAAGCTGCCAAAATGACCTGTTTCATCTCAATATGATGTCGTGGTGCGACGAAAGACGGTTTTTGCAGAAGATCTACACCTACTTCTACATCATTACCTCTTTAGTTCGCCCACCAATTCAAGCACGTAGTAGGAGTAAATACATTTCAGTCCTTCAGTAAGTCACTGTTCATTTGTTCACTTCATTTTACTGTGGCTGCTTTTAAACAAGACACATTTCTACAAGCTTTTCAGAGAGATTGAAACTAAAAGAGATGCAGTGCTGACTAGATTGGATCCGACAGTAATGTCACAACACAAGTGTGACTATTGTGTCACTATTGCTTTGTCGGTTACAGATCATTTGATATGAACGTACAACACAGCAGCGTCCATCTATTGTTTTAATATGCAAAACTGTTGAATGTGGCATGCCTATCAAAACAGCATGTTTCAAAAAGAGGGTGAAAAACAGAATAGAAAATAGCCTATTACTACTGAATTATGTTTTTTGATGTAAAAAGACTAAATCATTGGAGAAGAATGTAATTTGTCACTGGAAGATCGAGTTATGACATTTTGATTAAAGTCACGATGAAACGGAAGTAGCAAAAGATCTTTCTTTTGTATTGTGAGGAGAAGTCCAGATGTGACCAGAGTGAATTTCATCATGAGGTTCATTAAACATTACAAGGTCAAAATATAAAAAAATAAATAAATAAATAAAACATACTTTGGATAAATCTTTCACAGTAAGATCAATAACATACATTCCTAAAATGCCTACCTGTGTTATTGAATGTTATCGCATGTTATTGATTGATGATTTCCAAATTATGTTTCATTTTTAAAAAAGATTTTTACTTTTTTCATGCCTACTTCAAACTGAACCACCTAGTAGGTGCAGAAGGTTTAGAGTTTCTTCGCTGTACATACAAACTCCAAAAATCATCCACAAAACAAAGGCTGTAGTAAGTAAAACTAGGGCCCAATGATTTCCGTGACGTGGATGGAATTTACTGTATAATGTCACGGAATTTGTCAAATTTTGGATGAATCTGTGAATACTAAGCTGCAAAAATACCATTTAAATATGAATCATGCATGTTCTGCGTGTCTCTGTATGAATGAATGGTGTAGACCCGCAGTACCAGAAAAAATATTTACCAGAATTCATTTACCAGATGTAAAAATGTAAATACACAACAAATCTGTGAAAATAAATAAATAAATTAATTAATAATAAATAATTTTTTTTCATAAAATCAATGAATTAAAGATGCTTTTGATTATTAAAATTTAATCAAACCATTAAAATGGAATCCAGAAAATTAAACTGTGTAATAAATTGTGTAAGTTTTATGATTTCAATGAATTAGACATGCTTTCTGATTAATAATTTTTAATTTAACCATTAAAATGGAATCCAGAAAATTAAACTGTGTAATAAATTGTGTAAGTTTTATGATTTCACTGAATTAGACATGCTTTCTGATTAATAATTTTTAATTTAACCATTAAAATGTAGTCTAGAAAAATTAAAATGGAAAAAAAAAAAAAAAAAAAAAAAAAAAAAACAGATTTTGGAAAAACAATAAAACAGAATTTGGGAAGTTTTATAGTGCCCTATAAAACTAAAATATATACTTATTTAAATAAGTGTAAAATGTAAACAAGAAAAACCCTTTTAATAAGGTTGAAAAGGTATTTTTAAAAAAGCTGATATACAGTACAGCTAATACCAAAATAAAACTCATTGATCCATTAATTCATAATTAAATCATAATAGATCTATAAATCATCATTAAAAAATAAACTTACCATAACATCAACGATTAATTTAACAAAAAGTAAAATCAATGAACGGCTGTGTCACCTGCACTGCAATTACCTTTCCAATTATTCCAAAGGTGTACAGTGGGGTTCAGGTCACACTTTGTTCTTTTACACCACACTCTGTAAACCATTTATTTTTGCACCTTATTTTGTGCACAGCGGAACTGCCGATCATGCTGGAACAGAAAGGTATTCTACTAATAGCAATGGCTGAAAACCCATTAATTAGAAGCAGGTTTACACATACTTTTTGGTCACCATGTAGTGTATATGCAACACACACACACACACACACACACACTGACCTCAAACATAAAATTGCTCCACATTTCCTTTCCTCACTCTCTTACATACATAGAGAGCCTCACACATATATACATAAAACAAAGCCAATAAAGCTCTTATGAGTGTGAGCTGAGAGCACTTCCTGGTGCGGAGTGTCTGTATTTGGAGCTTTTGAGAGCACAGCAGCAGCAGTGCTGAGAGATTAAAGGAGGCAAAGAGAGGAGAGGGATGAGAGAATAGGGAATGAGAGAATGATTTATTTAACTGCTTTGTAGATGACAGAGGAGAGTCGGCGAGAGTGTGTCCTTCTTTCCTGCCAACTTTCCCTTCTTGCCCTCTCTTGAACACTGAATAGGTCTTCGATTTCTTTGTGGTGTTTGCTCCTTCTATGTAAATTTTCATCTCTGCCTTTTTTCCCCACTCTAATCACACCATCCATCTGTCGCATTTAATTCAATTCAGTTAAATTCAAAGTTCAGTTCAGGTACGTTCAATTCGCTCTCTCCCTTTGACGGCGTATCATGTCAACGTACTTGTGCAGATCTGGAATGGCACCATCTGTTTGAGGGCCTCTGTTGATAAATGAGGTGTCGTGAGCAGGTGAGCCCCGAGGCCCCCCGCGACCCCTTCCCTTCCACTTCTCCTTCCTTCAAACCCGCACACATTTCTTTCACATCGTCACAACCTGCACTAATGCGGAAAAATTGGCTCCTAAACACTTCCCAAGATAACTCCCATTAGAAGTCATTAGTTGAGAGTGCACTGTATAACTACCATCAAAATCTGGCTCAACCAAACAGTCAATCCGAGGGACTGCATCACAGTACATACATTCCCATCTGAAATGAATCATTTGAATAACAGTGTAGAAGATAAAAGATAAGTGAAGTGTTAAAAATAAGCACCGGTTGCTATGATTCGTACATGAACGCAGATCAGACTTGATCTGTCACTCTTAAACCGCTTATTTTCACCTAAAATGAAATAATGTTTTGCTCAGTTGCCAATAGGTCCTGCTGTTGGTTGCCATGGCAGTCAAGCTGCCACAGAACCTGACAATAATATTCTGCAATGCAAATGTCTCAGTCTACACCCTGACTGGGCAATGTGGGGAAAAAAAAATCAAGATATATTGTGTAACTTCACAGAGAATCTCATTAGCACTGCACACAGTTCACTTACAATTTGCAAAAACATTCTAAAATAATATTTACAAGCATTTTATCTACAAACAAATTTAGTAATTTGCCAGTTTATTTGTTTTATTTCAGTAAATACAGTATTTAATGTAATTCATTTTACTGAAAATGACAGACAAGGCCAAATAAAATTGGAAAAAATGAAAATATTAAATAATAAAAAATTAAAATAAATAAATAAATATATATAATTATTTAAAAAATACAAAAGCAAAATATAAGATCAAAGTAAAGCTGTCATTTTTTAAGTTAACATAAAGTGAAGTAAAAAGATAAACAGCCTGAAAACTTTTCAAACTTTTTGATGCCAAGCATCTACAAATGTGAAAAAAAAAAAACCAGCATATTAGAATCATTTCAAAGAATCATGTGAGACTGAAGACTGAAATAATGTCTGCTGAATTAAGTTTTGGCATCACAGAAATAAATTACATTTTAAAATATATAAAATTATTTTTTTATTCTAATAATATTACACAGTATTACCGTTTCACTGTATTTTTTATAAAATAAATGCAGCTTTTCACTGTCCTCAGTTTTAAAACCCCTGGCTTACAAAATATTACACTATTGGTTGCTTGTTGATAGTTCTATGTGTAAGGTATACGCTTTTGACCTGGAAACTGTGCAAACATCAAACAAAACTAGAACATACCTCTACATCGGAAAACAAACACCTACTGTATAGAGGCAGCTTTTTTTCAGCCTCCCCACTTCAGACTTTCATTCCATGCCACTGCTACAAATGCTGTCTCATGCCCTGAACAGACAGATTTGATTGACTGCGCTAAACCAGAATAAAATATATATATGTATGTTGATGTGGGTGTAGCACTCATTTCCATGTTTATTCATATTTAATATGATATTTATATTTTTGTGCCAATCTGGCATGCATGTTTCAGGCCATAATGACAAGCTAGAGACTGATGAAGATGTAGCCATCATAAAGACTGCAGCTGCTGAGATACTGTATCAAAATCTATTACGCAACATCCATCCTCACCCCAGGCTAATCAATATGAAATGGAGAAATCTGTAGATGCATTCTGGAAAAACTCCCCAAACTCAGCATTCTCTTTGGTCCTCCAGTCCACCGTTAATTCTCACGCTTTGAACAAATTATCAAATAGAATGAAACCCTGTTGCCAAAGCAGCAGAAATAAATTTGAGACTGGAATCTTAAATAGACTGCATGAGACAAGTGCTTCACTGTAAGAGCATAATTCAGATTTGTGTGAAAGCCTTTATGTCGCTGATGACCTTGCAGTGACTTTTAGCACCTGAAGCTTTTGGTACGGTCCAAGGTTATATCTCGCATTTGTAGTCTGACAAACGTGATGGCTACATTGTCTTTAGGCAATGGCAGATTGACCTCAGCGGGAGTGAAATGACAGGCCTCTTCTATTCACCTCCCTCCCTCTCTTTCTCATTCTTTCATTTCATTTCTATCCCTTCATCCTGGTGATAAGCTCCACCTTTCAGTTTTCATTTCTGACCCAAATAGCAGGCTCCTAGTGGGTGCTGCTCCAGTAACGCTGGCCAGCCTCTTTGATGCTGCTCCAGAGCGTCAGCGCAAAGCTCGTCACTTCAACTCTCAAGCTCTTCAGTTGCCCAAAAGCAGCTCTGTTTTTCATAACCATATCATCCCTATTGCTTAGCATTATCCTATATACTCCATTCATTCAGAATGCACATAATACTCAGCTTTATCTCACTCTCATACCTTCTCATTGACTCCACCGGCAGGCATTTGTGCCGGTGACCCAAAGCCCTGATTGTGATTAACGATCTATGACTATTTGTCTCTGTTCGCTCGCAGGATCCTCGAATGTGATGACAGAATCCACCCCGGGACAGCCGATGTTCCCAGAGAGAGAGGGAGAAGAGAAATTTACCTTGAATCGCAAAAAAGGGGAAAAAAAAAAAAAAAAAAAAAATGATGCACCATTTATGTACGAGTGAAAAAAGAGGTCAGATTTAATTTAAAAATTGGCTCCCATTCCTCATTTCTACAGATGAAAGCTCATAAATGAAAAAGCCTGGCCTAACGCCCGGTATGGAAATATAAAAGTTATGAATAATGCTTCTGTCTCAATCACCAGGTCTGTTTTAATAAGGTGGATTAGTACAGAACAGCACCTGCTCAGAAGAATGCGTGGTCCTCAGACAGAGATACCCAGGGGAGGATCTTGAGCTTCAGAGGTGGGTTCCTTTCCTCTGTTGCCCACAAAGAACCCTGCTAAAACTCACGAGTAAAGTGCAATATAGAAAATCGGTCTAGGTCATTAGTGCCGGTCGTGTCTGTGCCTCCTTCGCAGTGGCCGGTGCCTCTGAAAGAAAGCTGGTGATTTACAGACTGTTGGTAATCATGAAATGGCTCCTTTGTTAATGAAAATGCCCATAGATCCATACACAGCCTTCTGCAACCATCATTCACTGGTAAATATGGCCAGCGAGTGAGCCACAACCAAGCCGACAAGCCGGAAAAATTAACGAATCGGGTCAAAACACACGTCTTGAATGAGAAAATCAGCGTCATGTACATTGACGAAGGCTTGCACATCAGTTATCGATGCTGGACCAAAAACGACTAAGGACATTAACGTGCCTACTTCAGCACAGTAGTTTGCGCCCCTGCTATTCTTCACATGAAAGAGCTTTAGTTTGTTGTCCCTCTTTCCTTCAAGTTCCTCAACACATAAATATTAAACAAGTCGATATCTCTTTCTCTCTCAACCTCTAGTCTCTCCTGCTACCTGCTTTTTCATCATTTAGTTGATTAGAGAGTGAATGTCGATGGCTTCCTATTTTGTCCCGCAATGTTTCAGCCATTGAGGTAAAGGCCTGTTAACCAATTCATCTTGAGAATCCAATGACAGTCTGTTTGTTTTTCACATGCAGATTGATTCCACCCTGTGCACTACTTATCATTTTAATTATGATAAAGACCATTTCACCAAGTACTGGGGCAAAAAAACAGGCCAGCTTCGTCTAATCCATCTATCCATTCACCTATCCACCCACCCCATCCATCCATCCCACCTCCATCAAACTATCAATCCAGCAATCAACCCATCTATTCATCCATCCACTCTTCCATTCATTAGTCCATCCGTCATCTATCATCTTGACTAGCTTTGTATTGAATAGAGTTGGAACAACTAGTCAATAAAATTGATAAACAATGAATTTAGATTAGATTTTAAAATAGTCGTAGTAACAGTTTTATAAAAAAATAAATAAAAAAAAACTATGCAAAAATGGCAGAACATACAGCAAGAGACAACATTCATTTTACTGTTATATTGATTTTTCAGAACCGTTTCTAACAGTAAGCAAGCAATTGTTGCTGTCATTGCTAAACTTTAAATACTTCACATGATAAGCTTGTCAATCAAACAGAGAAAAAAAGCACAATTATTTTGGACAAAACAATTCATCATTGGATTTCACATTTAGGTTTTAAATTAACCATAATGAATTTTAATCCTATACGTGAAGCAAGTAATTTGATGTTATAATTGTGGTCTGTATAATGTATGCAAAACACTGAGTGGAAATAAATGTGTAAAATGAATGATACAGATAAAAACACAGTTTGAAAACAGCCAGAGTCAAAATAACCATTAAATTCTTTAAATAAAATTATAAATAAATAAATACGAATACATATAAAAGCCAGAAAAAAGATTTTAGAAATAAAATCATGATTATTTTAATAAGTATAAATAACCAGAACTGCCCGAAGGTGCAGGAGTTTTGGAAAGAGGTGGCTATATTTATTTTCCAGATGATATCTATAAATCTACCCATGAACCAGAAATTTTTATTCTGGGAATTATTCCTGAGAATATTGTTCACTATGGCAGCACTCGTAAACTTGTTGATACTAGTATACTTCAAGCAAAGCGTCTGATAGCTTTGTACTGGAAGAAAGTGGAAAGGCCGTCTATTGTACAGTGGATCAATAACATGTCCTTCTGTTTAGCGATGGAAAAGATAACTTGTATGTTAAAAGGTAAACTTTCTTCTTTTGAGAAAATTTGGACACCCTTTATATCTTTTATATCAAATTCGGATTTCGGCAATGCACTGAATGACACAGGAGAAGACAAGATAACTTGACATTTGACCTATCTCCCTATCCCCCCTTTTCATAGATTTATTTAAATAAACCATTGTGGAATAATGATTTGGTGTATGCCTTCTATGTATGTTTTGTATTTTCAACTTCTCCTTCCTATTGTATTACTGTCTGGAATAACCAGTGTTACTATTTAAAATAACCTGTGCCTTTTTGTTTGTTTGTTTGTTTTTTCATATGAAAAGATGTAACTACAATATTGTTGTATTACATTGTTACAGTCATGGCCAAAAATATCAGCACCCTTGCAATTCTGTCAGAAAATGCAACACTTCTCTCAGAAAATTGTTCCAATTGCAAATGTTTTGGTATTCACGTGCTTATTGTTTTTGTTTGCACTGCAACAACACAAAAAAACACAGAAGAAAAGTCAAACTTGATAAAATTTCACACAGAACTCAAAAATGGACTTGGCAAAATTATTGGCACCTTGTCAAAATTGTAAGAAATAATTGCTTTTAAAGCATCTGATGCTCCTGTAATTTGAATTTAGACAGGCCTGTGGCAAGTAACAGTTGTGGGCAATATAGTAATCACACTTGCAACCAGTTAAAATGGAGAAAAGTTGACTCAACCTTTGTGTTGTGTGTCACACTGAGCATGGAGAAAAGAAAGAAGTGTAAAGAGTTGTCTGTGGATTTGAGAGAAAAAACTGTGGAAAAACATGGACAATCTCAAGGCTACAAGTCCATCTCCAGAGATCTTAATGTTCCTGTGTCCACTGTGCGCAATATCATCAAGAGGTTTACAGCCCATGGCACTGGACCTAACCTCCCTGGACGTGGACGGAAGAGCAAAATTAATGAAAAATTACAACGAAGGACTGTTCGAATGGTGGATAAAGAACCCTGATTAACTTCCAAACAAATTCATGCTGATCTGCAGACAGGGTACAACAGTGTCAGCTCGCACTGTCCGTCGCCATCTGAATGAAAAAGGACGCTATGGTAGGAGACCCAGGAGGACACCACTGCTGACACAAAGGCATAAAAAAGCAAGACTGGAGTTTGCCAAAACTTATGTGACAAAACCACAATCCTTCTGGGAGAATGTACTGTGGACAGATGAGACAAAAGTAGAGCTTTTTGTTAAAGGACATCATGGCACTGTTTACAGAAAAAGAAATGAGGCCCTCAAAGTAAAGAACACAGTCCCTACAGTCAAACATGGTGGAGGTTCAAAGATGTTTTGGGGTTACTGTGTACTGTGTGAACGGTATCATGAAATCTGATGATTACCAAAGAACTTTGGGGGTGCAACGTAGTGGCCAGTGTCAGAAAGAGGTCATGGGTCTTCCAGCAGGACAATGACCCGAAACACACTTCAAAAAGCACTCAGAAATGGTTACAAACAAAGCGCTGGAGAGTTCTGAAATGGCCAGCAATGAGTCCAGATCTGAATCCCATAGAACACCTGTGGAGAGATCTCAAAACAGCAGTTGGGAGAAGGCATCCTTCAAATCTGAATGAGCTGGAGCAGTTTGCAAAAGAAGAGTGGTCCAAAATTCCAGTAGAGAGGTTTAAGAAACTCATTCATGGTTACAGGAAGCGATTGATTTCAGTTATTTTTTCCAAAGGGGGTGCTACCAAATATTAAGTCAAGGGTGCCAATAATTTTGTCCAGTGCATTTTTTGGGTTCTGTGTGGAATTGTATCAGATTTGACTTTTCTTCTCTCTGTTTTTCCAATTTGGACACTTTTATTTTATTATTTGTGTTAAATAAAAGCCTCTCCGAGGCCTGACGCCCCACCCACTGTGTCTGTCGTTTGCTCCTCCCACCACACTATATCTATATATATATATGTATATTTATTACACCGCTCTGGAATACTCATTCAAAAGCTATACCATCATCTTACATATTTACTGTAAAATGAAACCAGAGGAATTCAGTATTAATAGTAGGCTTGTGGTAATATTGTTGAAGTGCTCATCTTGTTGCCAGAATGCCACTGTTACAGATTTAAGGTAACAAAAAATATGATTTTAAAACGCCTCCTTCTCAAATAACAATTCAAGTCCTCATGTTTATTTATGCAGTGAAAAGTGCATAAATAATTAGTGATACGGTGTGTAATTAGTGATATGACTGTACATTATGCCTCAAACATCCGTCTTGTATAAATTTTGTCTAGGCTCAATGCCATTTGTTAGGAACAGTGGTTCTTTGCAGCAGATTTGTGTTTAAAAAGCTAATAAAATATTTAAACAAATTTTTCAACTATTTTTGGTCTAATTATTTACATATGTGGCACGTAGCTATGTAATAAGCGGGATAATACACTATCCTTTACATATTAAAATTAAATGTGTGTGCGTTATTTCTTTATTTTTGCATTACACATTTTTTGTGCACAATGTTTTGGATACAATTAACAAATTGACAAAACATGGAATAATTCCATAGTCAGAGAAATAACTAATCAAAATAGTGTTTTTTCCTCTCAGAGCTTTAGCAGAAAAAGTAACTTTTTAATGCAACTGCATAATTGCACATCTCATTCGTCCTCCATGATTTCCAGCTTTACTTTTTAATACAGCTGGCAAAAGAAGAGAGGGGAGAGAATAAGTGAGAAACATGGTAGCTTTGCAGTGGCGTCTGGGGACTGGTGCAGCCATTAAATATGTGAGAGTGAGAGGGCCTTAATGAAGTGAACTGTGCTCTCAGAGTTAATGAGAGAGTGAACTCACCACTAGAGCAGTCCAGTCCTCCCCAGCCTGGCTCACACTGACATGTATCAGGAGACACACACCGACCATGGGCACACTCCTCAGTACATCGTGCTATCAGAGAGAAAAGAACAAGAAGACAGAGAATGCTTTAAACAGCAGAAATAGAAAAGGATTCTGGCAAAACACTTTGCAGAGAATAAATGGAGCTTGAGGTCCAAACACAAATAAGTTGTTGGATGCATCTTGCATAAGACAGGAATGTGAATTAGCACAGGATGCTATCCAGACACTGTAGGTCTGAGCCTCCCGCAAGACATAATTTAGCCGCCTGCAAATGTCTGCTGATGTGCTGATATGGAGGATAATGACTACACTGGCCATTTTCCAAAGATGGTTGTCACCGATGCCTCCTCGCTAGTGCTGTCGAACACAGAGCAAAGCCCTTCTTATGGTCGCACGTTTAAAATGCTCACTCTGACCACAAGCTAAACGATTTCCAAAGAGATTGAGCCCTTGGTCAACATCTCAGTTTATCACATGAACCGTGCAAAATGAGCCAACGTAAGCAGCCACAGCCACAAGGAAACAAGCAGTAAATCTCTCCAAATTTGATCAGCCTGCACTTTGCCACAATACTCTAACGCAGCATCAGCCAGCCTTCATGCTGTTTACGAAATGTGCAGTTTTCTTGATCATTCCTATTGAACAACACAGCATCCAATTGATTGCCTATAGCATTAGTATTCCTGCCCGGGCCCTCGTATTCGGTCAGATATTTGGATTCGGACAAGTAATAAAATGACCTACATGGAGTTTTTGCCAGTTTTTTTTTATTTTTTTATTTACTTTTTAAGGATGATGAAAAAGATGAATTAGAGGGAAAATATATAGGCGTTAAGCATGAATAATGCTTAAGGGAGTGAAGGTCACCTGGCCAGCAGGACACAAACCGACAGGCTCTTATCGGAGTCAGGAAACAGTCGACCCCCAAAGCTTCTGGAACAATCCACTTTGATTGGAATCAGCAGTAACTCTCCAAGTATAGGCGGAAGAGAGCATGTACTTCTAGAGATTTTAGCGTGAAGAAGGTAACAAAAAAGTGTCAGATGCTATGGTATGTCCTTATCTTTGATCATGAAATATGTGAAGGTTGGTTCTATAAATAATGGAAAGTTAATGTGGCCGGTCATGCATTTTGTTGAAAGAAACCTGATAAACACAATGTGATGACCAGCATTTATCTTGTCCGGTTAATACGCGTATTATGATTCTCATGGGAAACAGTGAGAGAAGTCTTCCCTAACCTTTTATAACCTAAACACAAACTCAAAAGTTAATGAATTCAGGTTCTCATAAAGTGTTATATAGCAATACAGTGGAGTGTGTGTTAATCTGAATAAATCAATTCAGAGTGAACTAAGGGATTGGTACTTGGGCTTCTTTTCCCCCCTTCTACTCCAATGTGTTCCTCCAAACCGCACAAGAGCCACTCAGTAAGGAGCTATATTTCAAGTTCTGTCACGTTCACAGGAGCCCCGAAGTATGACACAAATCTTAAATGTCAACACTTCAGGAACAGTGAATTATTTTGGCAAAATTTGCCCACACATTTTGTGGTGCTTATGATAATCTAGTTTTTACCAGTAAATTGTTTTGAAATATTACTATGCATTTTTATACAGAGGGAAAGCGCTGCAGATTTCTTATATTTTTAAGTAATGAAAAAGAGTAAGTTTTTATGCATTTAAAATGCACTGTACACGAATGGAGGTTTCTATACGAATCAGCTATGGGTACTTTTATACCATGTGAAAAAATATCTTTAAACATAACCTTCACACTCCCATTAGTTTAATTTGTCTATTAACCATTAAATAACAACCATTAGTTATATACATGCATATGTATGTACGCACTAATAATAGAATAGTAACTAGAACATCAGCAATTCTTCATAGATCCAACAATATTCATAGTATTTACTTTGACTTTTCTTAGTTTTCTTAGCACATCACATCTAATTTTATTGTGGGGCAAAACTGTTGGTTGTGATGGAAATGACAGCACAGCTGTCTGATAATAATGATAAAAATGTAAATATTATAATGGATTTTCATAGCTAAAATCTGAATAAAATTGAGAGTCTGGGTTAAAAAAAAAAGTCTACACCTCACAGTGAATGTGACCTTCACATTTCAAAAGGAAAGAAAAGTCAACACCATAAAAGTGCCAGAAGTTATTTGTATACAGACATTGCAAATTGCCTTTTTAGTTGAAAAAGTTGAGACGAGCCTCTCAGAATGAATATAAACATTTTTGTGCATGCAAATAAATCACTTTCATAAGAGTGAATTAACGTGTGTGCATGTTTTGATGCTGGCACACACTAAAGCTGGCTGCATTAGGTAAAGGATGAGGCAGGACTTGCCCTCATTCCAGGCCAGCACGGCTATAGATTATTGCTCTTTCAGCCTTCACCTGGGTCCTCAATATTGGACATAAGCACAGGAAGGGGGTGGGAGAGAGGGAGAATCCCAAATACCCAGAGGATGGTGCTTAGAGCAGAAATGCTCTACACACAGAAAATGCTAAACCTGCCACTGGCAAATAATGCAGTATGGATTTACACAGCACTGAGAACCTGATATTCAAGCATGCCAGTTCTCCTCCAGCTTAAGAAAAAAGAAAAACCCTTCGCATTTTGTGCTGACAAAGACATCAATTTGACTTCTTGAAATCAATGAAGCCACGCAACATGCTCAAAAGCGAGGTTTAAAAAACTCTGATGATGAAATGATTGATTTTTGTTACAATCAGCAATTTCTGATCAGACAACAGAGACGAAATGCTAATTTGTCACATCTTTTCAGCAAATTAAAATGAATTTATGTAACGTAGGTGAAAGGATAAAGCGTGCCTTCTCCTGAGAGCTGAACTGATGTACATGTCTATAATACTTCAGAAAATAGGTCCTGCATTTTAATTAAAATTCAATGAATCTTCTTCCTTCTACACAGAAAAAGTCTATGTCTGCAGGCTGTGGTGAAAAATTACGTCTTTCATTTCGATAAAAGGCTAATCTCATTACACACTGGCGTTATCATACCGTGTAACAATAGAGCCAATTGTAATTGTCATGCATTATTACACCGAATACTCATCAGGCCAAAGATTTAAACATACAGTTTGACAATCAGTCAATCATTTAACACATTAAATAATCCAAGGTTATTACTGTATGCATCTATCACAAAGGATCTACTTTATATCCTAGTACAGTGTATGAACTTTTTAATAACAAACGTAAAACAGGATTTGGAATCAAACATCTAATCCATCATTAAAACTAAGATGTGAAATCTACTTTGAGATGGTGCATGGGACTTTATTAGAGCATCTAATTCTCCAGTAAGAAGCTGCAACATGCACATAGCATCATTAATACTGCATCACTAACTATTTGAGACTCTTCTGACCAGATGGTGTAAACTGCTTTGGCTCCATGTACTGCTTCCTTCTGCAAAGAAAAGTCATTTTTGCTCAGTATGAACAAGATCGCCTTCTCGACATTAAATGCACAATCCACACTTGCAAAAATAGTGCTGGTGTTATGAGAGGAACAGACTCACTGGCTTCCAACAGTCACTACAGACTAAGTCCACTAACTGTTTGGGATTGATAGGAGTAGTGCATGCAGGTTAAATGACTCACATGATTCGGGCACGTAAAACAAGAAGAAGTCTTGTTTGATTGACCTCCCTATGGACACAGAAGGCAACCCGCAAACATGTCGCCTTCAAAGCGACTAGGCTGTGTTGGTTTAGGCCATTAATGAATTATGCCTTTAAAATTCAGCCAATGCACTAGGGACTGATTCTGCTAGGAAAGCAGCTCATAAAAGGCTCATATGAGAGGATAAACCCTGAGGTGTTCAGATTGAGAAGAAAAGCAAAGATCCACATATATGTAATGAAAATGGCTTTAATACCTTCTCTTGTCCCGGCGAAGTGAACATAGCTAGTTCTACAAAGCTCTTAATCCTGCCAGTGAGAGCAGTAGGATTATTCACAGAGCAGATACAGCAAAAAAACAACCCAAAAACCCACAGACCTCTCTAAGGTGACCACACCATTGCACAAAAACTCCTTATTAGACTTCTTGCTGGCACCACACATACAATGATTAAATTATACCTGGAAATCAAATGAAGTCTGAACAAAAATGAATCCCTAGATGAATAAATATTTTTAACAATTTACATTTGTTGAAGACTTTGTAAAGAAGTGTTTCTTCATTCATGGTTGTACAGGTAACAAATGTCTGCCACCAAGTTTGGCCGGTGCACTATTTACTAAATGTCTAACAAATATAGGCAAAAGTCCAGAAATTAAATAAATTAATGAAGTACTTTACAATGAGGTATTTAAGTAAAATAGCTGTAACACACAGCCTCTAGTGGTTTACTGCTTTTATAAAATGCAAAGTAGAGCAACAAGAAAATGCTCAGTAAATAATTGCTTTTATTATTTCACTCAAAAATGAAATGAAGGGATAGTTCACTCAAAAATGAAAATTCTGTTATTAGTTACTCACCCTCATGTCGTTCCAACCCCGTAAGGCCTTTGTTCATCTTCGGAATACAAATTAAGATATTTTTAATGAAATCCGAGAGCCTTCTGACCCTCCATAGACAGCAACGGAACTGCCACATTCAAGGCCCAGAAAGGTTCTAAGGACATCGTAAAAATAGTCCATGTGACATCAGTGGTTCAACCTTAATTTTATTAAGCTACGAGAATACTATTTGCGCTGAAAGAAAACATGGTGAATGCATGTTGAAGACTGACACGGAAGAGAAGAAATTTTAGAATAAAGTCATTATTTTTGTTTTCTTTGTGCACAAAAAGTATTCTCGTATCTTCATAAAATTATGGTTGATCCACTGATGTCACATGGACTATTTTAACAATGTCCTTACTACCTTTCTAGGCCTTGAACGTGGTAGTTACGTTGCTGTCTATGAAGGGTCAGAAAACTCTTGGATTTCATCAAAAATATCTTAATTTGTGTTCTGAAGATGAAAGGTCTTACGGGTTTGGAACGACATAAGAGTGAGTAATTAATGATAGAATTTTCATTTTTGGGTGAACTATCCCTTTAATTTTCACAATAAACAATTCTTCCGCCAAGTAATTAGCCTAAAAGGTTGCATGCTAGGTAGCATCTTGGTGAACAAACAACTGATTTTACCTATTTTATCAATCAGAGTTGGAACTACTCATTTTATAAAGTATATTTTGGTCAACTCCATGTTCAGCCACATTTTAAACAGCACAGAGGCAATAAACATACCATGAGGTCACTGAAGGGAAAAAAATTATGCCTACTATCTTCTCCACAGATGGTGTGGTTCCATTACAGCAACAACTGTTAACATGAAATTGTTGCAGCTATTGTGTGGTAATGAGAATATTATTGATTATTGTCATTGCTTTCTCCCACTCAGACCACCAGACAATGTCAAAACTGATCCCTATCCCAGCTGCACCTAATCCCATGGTTGTTAGCAGTGCCTTCAGGCTACAGACAATAGCTGGACACAATCCCACTCAATAAGGACAGAAACATGAGATCAACATTATCTTCAACAGACCATGGTCACTCGCATTCAGCCATAAAAAAAATTCCTGTTACTAAAGGTCATTGTTGAAACCTCCTCCTTTCTACAATGACCTTTAGTAACGAAAGAACATCTGGTGAACAAGCTGTTGATTTACAAGAGGGTTACAATGCATGTATTATTCTCTTTTGGCACTTATTGTTCAATATTATACATTTCATTTAAAAAAAAAATCAAGAGGATTTGGTCATTTGGTCAGTTAGTTTAATTATAACAATAGTGAACCCCAAAATAAAAATTGCATCTTCATTTACTCACGCTCAAGTTGTTCTATACCTTTATTTATTTTCTTATTTCTCTGCAATTCAACATGAAAATCCTTGAAGAATGCTCATGCTGCTCTCTTCCATTATATTATATTATATTAAGTAGAAAATCAAAAAGTGGGGGAAAAAGTGGACATTGGACATTGTGCTGTAAATAACTATATTATGTTCTACCAAAGAAATAAACAGGTCTCGAAAAACATGATGGTGAGTAAATGAGAGTTTTTATTTTTGGAGGAATTAATCCTTTCAAAGCTAAAAAGAGAAACAGTGTGAGCAAATATATCAATTAAATAACTGCTTGAAATATCAAATTGCTCAATACCTGCTGTCATGAGAGCGAGGTGTGAAACCGTAAAATTAAAAATGTCCTTGGATCATAAAAAGTGTTTTCTGTGGCATATGTAAATGACTAGGCTTTTAAATCAAACTACAAAGACTGACAATGCCGGTTAGGTCTCTGTGACACGACGACAGCAAAACAGCTGCTGGGTCTCATGGCTCGTTCCATGGTCTAAAAGTCTAAAATTCTCTTTGATACGGTGAAATTAAAATTAAAATTAATTATGAATTAGTGTGTGAATTCATATAGCAGCATCACAGGTTAGTAATCACCATTTCAACCGTCCACAGCATCTGCATCTCATCCTCTTCTCTTCATAACATTGAACTGAAGTAAAGTTTTATGATTCCTGCAGAGCTGAATATCACAGCGGCCCATATCACAACTTAATGTAGGCTGTTAATTTCTTTCATTCTCATGGGAGTCCATTTAAAACGCACAGGCTGAAGAATTACATGACATTATGCTTATTAACGTCAAGATGCTTTAGTAGTGGACACTGAATTGAGACCGAATACATTTATCATAACCTTACATATTTAAAGCCTAAAAACATGACCTCAGGTATTAAGTTTCATGCAGACATAGCTGTCCATGGTTAGCCATCCATTCAGAAACAGACATCCATCAGAAAGCCGTCCCTCCCTCTTGTTAATAATGCCGAGTAGCTGTGAGGGCATCAAATCCCATTTGCTCTTAAGCTACGTGTGCTGATTTTTATCCTCTCCCTGGAGCTCGGTAAGACTGTCATTTACCTCATCACCTTGACACGGTCCTGTGCGAGGTCCTTTCACGCAGAGATTTTTGCATATTGTCAAACAACCGCTGAACCGTGCGAGCCAAAGGTCTGAGCTGACTGACAGGATTCGCTCACTCGTGATTAAAACACATTAAAGAATAATGAGTCTGGCCTACACAATAACCAATCCTGAGGAAACAAAACACACATTTACAGTCTTGGCAGTGGCAAAAGACAATAAACTAGTATAAAAGCTGACATTTTTGACATTCACTGCTCATAAAATAATCACTAAAATCTATCATTCAGACCACAGCAAGGGAAAGTTGTTATTTCCTTAATTAGCGTATTATCTCCAGAACAGGAGGAATTAGGACAATGTATTTGCAGTGAATCACTCAAGATTCTTTTTTCTAAAAATGAGCGATAACTGAATGCTATTAACGCCGTTGTAATGGCGTACTGGCAGTGTTAAAACTGAAAATATGAGCAAACCCAATATGAGTAGGACCAGTAATGAAAGGCACAAATTATGTCTAGAATATGCAGTTGCAAAAATGCCTCAAAGATGGCTGAGATTTTGATGAAAGCCTCCAGAGAAAGGAGCGGGGTTCAAGACTTAAGAGGACATCGCTCAAGCAGATGAATGTTTTTATTGTGCTCATAACCACTTGCAAGAAAGAGAAATTGAACTGTGCTAATTTAAGAAGAAATAAGTGAACGAAATATGAAAGACACTCACGGACACACAAGTCTCCGCTCTCGAAGTAGCCAGGGCAGCATTGAGAACGCCGACGGTACATGGTCCTCACCCCGCGCCGATAAGCTGTCTTGTAGCTGGTCCTGAGAAGAAACATATACACAAACATTCAAGAGAAAGCATGAACATCAATAACCTAGCAGGTGAACTCCACAAGGGCAGAGACACAAGGACATTATGGTATGCACCTGGCTACCATTAGCTTTTCTATTTGTGTCTAATCCAAGCTACACCCTAGAGGTGGAAAGGGGAAAAATAAACATAATTAAAGTGAGTTAAGGAAAAGTTTTCACGTTCAGTGAAGGACAACTTGCCTCTGAATGCAACATTGCAGCACAGTGACTCATTGAACCCACAGCTTTTAGCCGGGACACTGACGATAAATTCTTTAATGCAGCAATTAAAACCAATGTAATGTCGGATGACAGTCAAACGGCCATTTCCATCCTGACTCTGACCACTACAATCACGGCTGGTAACATTAACACTTGGTAATAAAGACACTGGCACACCGGCACCTTGATTTTTATGTGTCTAGAAGGAGAGTGCTGCTTGTTGCCATGGAGCGGAATTGTGACAACTGTAGTTCAAAGGTCAGGGCCATGCTTACCTGTGTCTGGTGCATTTAAACCAATTGAGGATGTCGGTGCACCTGGTGTAGTAGATCTGGTCAAAAGGATGAGCGTAGGATTCCTGAACAGTCACTGCATAGCTGAGAGAGAAAAAGACCAAGAAGAAATTTAAATCTCTCGTTCTTTTTTTTTTTTTTGCTTTGTTGCAATACATTTAAGCTCTCAACCCTTTAGACTTGAAGGCCCACACTGTCCAATACAGCATTAAAAGCCCTTCCATTTCAAGGGGAAATACTAATACTTTTTTCTGGAACTTCTTCTGTAATTACGAATAACACTGCTTTTTTTCTAACTTTTTATTAACAGAAACTGGGAGTGTATATATTAAATCAATTAACTAATGAATTTTGTGATGCAACAAAATTCAAGAATCTCATTTTGTATGTCTCAATAAAAATAATAGTTACGAGGATACTTGCAAAGATGAGCATTTTGACACATACAAGTTTGTATATTTAACCGTTCAAGGCCTATAAATCAGAAAAAATAACTCACTAAATAAGTTCAATACTCCCGCACTCTATGCATTAACAGTGCAAAGTTTGAGCTTTTTTGTACATTTACGTATTTGCATATACAGCAATAAACCTACCCCATTAAATAGTCACTAGAGTAAAAGCTGACAACTTGCCGTGGGGACCCCTACCTGAAATTGCCCAAACATGATTATGCTGCAGAGAAACAAAGAATTTGCTGGTCTCAAGTCTATAATTAACTGTACTGTGAAGGTACTGTATCCCAAGAAACAAAAACATAAAATACTCAAATGTAATATTCAGACAAGTATCCATCTATTTTGCTTAAAGTTCAAAACAACTTATATCTAATAACAAGACTAGCATAATATTTCCCTTCCAAAGCTACAGTAAATCTAGAAAAACAAGATGTGTTGTCTTAACTTCCTTGAAAAAACATTACAAAACTGTTGCCAACAAAATGACATTAAAGCTCCGAAATATTCCCTTACAGGGAAGAAATGCAAAAACTCATTCATCTCTGCAGCCCTCTGTCCTCCTCTCTGAAGAGGCAATTGCTGCTTCTTATTTGTCATAACTGATAACACCCTTTACAAACAATAATTTTTCAGGCTATAGGTTCAGTCAAAACAGATTGTTCTGGTCAACTGGATGCTGTTCTGCCAGCTTTATTTTAGCAACTTATCCTTACTCTCTCTCCCTCCCTCCCTGCCTCTCACACACACACACACACACACACACACACACACACACACACACACTACAAGGTTAATAATAAGAACGTCTCGGTTACGTATGTAACCCTTGTTCCCTGAAGGAGGGAACGGAGACGTCACGTCGGTGACCGACAAATTGGGATCTCTCTTAGAGAGACCAATCCACTTCGAGTGTAAACTAAACGAGCCAATGCACATTGGTATGCGATGATTGCATCCAGCTGCCGCTGATTACAGCGTGAGTATAAGTAGGAAGCAGGTGCAACGCATATTCAGGTTTTCACTGAGGAGACGAGCCGGTGACCCGGCCGGTCAGCGGTCATTGGTACAGGAGCCGTGGCGACGGGACGTGACGTCTCCGTTCCCTCCTTCAGGGAACGAGGGTTACATACGTAACCGAGACGTTCCCTTTCAGTCGGTCACTCCGAGTCACGTCGGTGACCGACGAATTGGGATCCCTACCAAAGCGCCACGGATGCTGCCCCTTCCAGTGTCCTGTGGGAGTCTCCCGCACCCCCTCTTTTGGATTAGGCCGGGGATCACCACAAGAAGGCCAGTTACTGATGTCATAGCACTACCCACTCAGTGAGACTGGATAACACTGGGAAAACGTACCCGTTCTATTTGGAACAGGAACGTTGCGGAAGTTACACCCTTCCCGAAGGAGGTTTCAGAACAGTTACTCATATGGTCAACCGTTTAGGTGCATATGGAATTGTAATTGAGGTGATTGTAACTCTCTTAGAAATGGCAGAAGTCTGCCAGGGAAACACGGGCTCTGAGGCTATACCGTGGACTTTACACATCTGGGATCCACTTAGGTCACTACATATGGACCCCAGCCCCCAACCGGTTCTCAAGGATTCATCGAATGAGGGCCTGGCGCCAGACGTTCCACCACGTCTGGCTGCCGAGGGGATGGAGGAGCTCAACAGGGTCTACTGTACTGAATCTCTGGAGCAGTTATAGCAAGCCAACCCGAAGCCGGGGCCTCTCAGTACTTCTACCCATTTGAGGTGAGAACACAGGAGGATACAGGCTGCACATGAAGGCTACAGAATCTAACAAACGTGTTAGGGGTCGCCCAGTCTCTACAAATATCTGCCAGCGAGGCACCACGACTCAGCACCCAGGAGGATGCAACACTTCTAGTAGAGTGGGCTCGCAACCTGAACGAGCAGGGCACACCCTATGCCTGATAAGGCAGGGTGATGGCGTCCACTATCCAGTGGCCCATCCTCTGCTTAGAGATGGCATTCCCCTTCTGCCGGCCTCCATGACAGACAAAGAGCCGGTCTGAGGTCCTGAAGCTTTGTGTCCGGTTTACGTAGCATCTCAAGGCTCAGACGGGACAAAGCAAAGCTAGGGCTGGGTCTGCCTCCTCTGGGGGCAGTGCTTGCAGGCTCACCACCTGATCCCTGAAGGGAGTAGTGGGAACCTTGGGCAAATAGCCGGGCCGGGGCCTCAGGATTACCTGGGAGTCAGCCGGCCCAAACTCTAGGCACGATTGGTCGACCAAAAATGCGTGCAGGTCCCCTACCCTCTTGATGGAGGCCAGTGCAAGCAGGAGCAGAATTTTCATTGATAAAAACTTCAGCTCAACTGTCTGCAAAGGCTCAAATGGGCCCTGCTGTAGTGCTTTGAGCACTAGAGATAGGTCCCAAGAGGGTATAGAGGGGGGCCGTGGAGGATTTAGCTTTCTCGCCCCCCTAAGGGACCTAATGACCAGGTCATGCTTCCCCACTGACTTCTGGTTAGCAGCAACCACAGCGACATAGACTTTAAGGGTGGAGGGAGACAGTCTTCGCTCCAATCCTTGCTGCAAAAAGGACAACTCGACTCTGATC
This sequence comes from Spinibarbus caldwelli, assembly GCA_039654775.1. Classification (NCBI taxonomy): domain Eukaryota; kingdom Metazoa; phylum Chordata; class Actinopteri; order Cypriniformes; family Cyprinidae; genus Spinibarbus; species Spinibarbus caldwelli. The sequence continues at coordinate 12,237,251 of CM077238.1, forward strand.
GGGCATCTTCGGGGGTCTTCTCGGTGAGAAGAACACCACTCGACGAACAGGTTCCACTTCAAGGTGTAAGCTTGTCTCGTAGATGGTGCTCTTGCCGAAGTGATGGTGTCAACTACCTCTTGGGGTAGGTCACATAGAACCTCTGCATCCCGTCCAGGGACCAGATGTGAAGTTTCCAGAGGTTTGGACGCGGGTGCCACAGGGTGCCCCGTCTCTGAGTCAGTAGATCCTTCCTCAGAAGAGTTGGCCAAGGAGGGGCTGTCACGAGAAGCATCAGTTCCGGGAACCAGGTCCGGGTGGGCCAATAGGGCGCCACTAACAGGACCTGCTCCTCGTCCTCACTGATAGAAGGCTCACTGGGGGAAATGCATATTTGCACAGGCACCACGGCCAGCTGTGTGCCAGTGCATCCCTGCCGAGTCTTTCCTCGGTCAGGGAGTAAAACAACTGGCAGTGAGAGGTCTCTGGAGAGGCAAAGGTCTACCTGAGCGGCTCCGAAACATCTGCAGGCCCGGAAAGTGAATGGCACGAAGCGACCTCAGATGCTTCTGACTCCAGAGGAGGAGGTGGCGGGCGAATTGCGACATGCGATGGGAGCATAGACCACCTTGTCAGTTGAAGTACGCAACGGTCACAGTGTTGTCCGTGCGGACCAGCACGTGCTTGCCTCGTAAGCGCCCTCTGAGATGGTTCAAGGCCAGGCGTACTGCTAACAACTCTTGGCAGTTGATGTGCCAGTGCAGTTGGGGGCCCATCCAAACACTGCGTTGTACGTGGCCCCCCAGCCGGTGGTGAAGGCATCCGTGTAAACCACAGCATGCCTGGAGACCTGTTCTAGGGGCACTATTGGCTGGAGAAATGCAAGGTCTGACCACGGGGGGGAAGATTTGGCGGCAGGCCGGTGTGACTTGGACCCGGTGAGTGCTGCGTTGCCATGGCCACCTTGGGACTCGGCCATGAAGCCAGTGTTGAAGCGGTCTCATATGAAGCAGCAGATGACGCCGTCCTGCTCTTGAACATATTCAGCAGTTCAACACCGACTGAGCATGTCCTTGCATAAGGCATGCTCGACCGAATCCAACTCCATACCGAGAAAAGAGATCCTCTCCGAGGAGAGTTTGCTCTCTTCCCAGTTGACCCGAAGGCCCAACCGGCTGAGGTGCGAGAGCACCAAGTCCCTGTGTTCACACAACTGACCCTGAGACTGAGCTAGTATGAGCCCGTCGTTGAGAATGCGAACACCCTGTTCTCTCAGGTGAACAAGGGCTGTCTCCGCAACTTCGTGAAGACATGGGGCGACAGGGACAGCCCGGAGGGCAGGACCTTATACTGATATGCTCGTCCTTCGAACGTGAACTGCAGCAATGGTCTGTAGTGCGGAAGGATCCACACATGAAAGTACACGTCCTTCGGGTCGATCGCTGCAAACCAATCTCGGGGACGGATTCACCCGAAGATGCATTTCTGCGTCAACATCTTGAACGGTAACCGCTTCGAAGGGCCCGGTTCAAGACACGCAGGTCCAAGATCGGTCGTAACCCACCGCCTTTGTTGGGTACAAAAGTAGTAGGGGCTGAAGTAGGGGTAGTAGGGTAGTAGGGGCTGTAAAACCCCATCTCCATCTCGGCTGGAGGGACCGGCTCTATCGCATCCTTCGCCAGTAGGACTGCAAACTCTGCATGCAAGCCAGGAGCATCGGTCGCCTTCACTGATGTGAAGTTGAAGCTTGGGGGCACGCCAAGCGAACTGAATTGCAAAGCTGAAAAGGAGCCAGCGAGACGATTTGGGTAGCCAGGCACCCAGACACCGTACAAGCTGGACCACCTGGACCACCGACATACCCGCGGTGGGGCAGTGAGGTGGAACGCAGGGACTACGCCTACGGACCGAAAAGGGGTCTGAGTGTGTGGTGCACGCTTACCTGGTTCCACGGTTGGCAGAGGGTGCGTGAGTAGGGCCTTTGATGATCCTCTCGAACCGCCCGCTGCTGCCTGCTAGTGAGAGAGGAGGCTGAGTGTGGTCCGGTGTTGGTCCGTCCACAACTCTCCATGCCCTCTTGGGACCCAAAGACAGAGAAAACCGCTCTCCTGTCGAGATTTTTTGGAAACCAGATTCTCCACCTGGCCCTCTTCCGGAGGAGGGAGAGGTGCATTCACCACCCTCCAAAGAGCAGTTCCCTCTTCTCTGGGTCGCCCATCCTGGAGCCTCTTGCTTTTCTGCTCACCGCCAGGTTGACGGGGGCCTGGACGGGCGGGGCGGCCTGCCTACGGTCAGCTCCATGGCGCCGCTTGCTTGAGGCTGCTGCGGATGCGGCACGGGAGCGGGGGTGGACGCAGGGGGCCGCCCTCGGCGACGAGCAGCCTGGGGTGCTGCGGCCGGCGGATGGGTGGAGGCAGCAGCTGCCCGCTGGGGCAGGACATGTGCTTCAATCTGCTCCTTTGCAGCCGAGAACTGCTGGGCCTGGTTCTCGACTGCGTTGCTGAAGAGGCCGGTCTGGGACACAGGGATCTTGAGGAACCGACTTGTCGGCGTCCCTCATGTCGACCAGACACAGTCAGAGATGGCGCTCCTGGACCACAAGTGTGGACATCGCATGACTCAGAGAACTCGCAGTGACCTTCGTCGCTCGGAGCACGAGATCAGTGCAGTTCAGAGCTCCTTTTAGAACTTCCGGATCATGACCACCCTTGTGCAGGTCCCCCAGTGCTTTAGCCTGAAGAACCTGCAGTAACGCCGTAGCGTGTGAGGTGGAGGCAGCTTCTCAACAGGCCACATAAGCATCGCCGGACAGACCAGACGAGTACCTACAGACCCGGGAGGGGAGGCACGGTTCGCCCTGCCGGGTGGAGGCGGTTTTAGGACAAAATTGCATCGCAACCGACCACTCCATCGGGGGGACCCCCGTATAGCCCCTAGCTGCACCAGCGTCGAGAGTGGTGAGGGAAGAGGAGTTAGCAGGTCGGATTCCGGCAGAAAAAGGTGCCATCCACGACCTGGTAAGCCCCTCATGCACCTCCGGGAAGAATGGCACTGGGGCAGGGCACTGAGAACCACCCCAAAGAACCAATCGTCCAACCTTGAGGGCTCGGGACACTGTGGAGGTCTCCACTCAAGCCCTACCCTCACGGCGGCCTGGGAAAGCACAGCCGTCATTTCCGGATCCGATTCAGGCATTACTGCAATCCCGGAGGGCAGCAGCGCAGCCGAATCTTCCTCTACAGAAAGCTCTGGCTTACCATCCGATGCAGCAATCGACATCCGGTCGTCGGGGAGGAGCACCGAAGGATACTGCTGGTAAGCTCTTTGAGAGGGCACAGCGTGTTTCCTCGGCCGCTCACTGGTTGCGGTGCGCAAGAGGAGCGATGGTCCCTCGAGGGTTGGTTCCCTGGAGGGTTTGCCACCACTATAACCCTCAGACCACACGTACTACCACCTGAAGTAGTCCTAGCATGTCTGCAGCCAGGATGAGAGCCAGATCGAGGCAGGCAACGGAGCTCTGCCCCTCTTTTGAGGTAACGGAGCCTGGTCCGCAGCTCCCAGATGATTATCTTCCCGCAATGGTTTGCCCAGACATGTGAGGCAGCGATCGTGACCATCACCCAGCGCCAGGTAATGACCGCATCCAGAAACGCACGGGTGGTACGTTGTCTATAGCAAGACCCACATTGTCTTTACAAAGACGTAACGCCAGACACAACGTTGTCTTTAAAAAGACGCACCCGTGAATGCTCTTTTAAAAAAAAAAAAAAGCTCTTTTAGCGTGCTGAAGCACACAGGGGAGATGGCTGCCTGCAGCACAAACAGGGGGTAGTGCAGCCTGCTGTGTGCAACCCACTCGACACGGGAAAACCACCACCGCTGAAACGCCGTACCACCAACGCCAAGAGCTCCAAAGAGCACGCTGAATTCGTTCAGTCTTCTTCTCTCAGTAGAGTAGTCAGGAGCAAAACGATGTGTTTGCTTGGCTCCGAAGCAAAAAGCTGAATATGCGTTGCACCTGCTGCCTACTTATACTCACGCTGTGATCAGTGGCAGCTGGATGCAATCATCGCATGCCAATGTGCATTGGCTCGTTTAGTTTACACTCGAAGTGGATTGGTCTCTCTAAGAGAGATCCCAATTTGTCGGTCACCGACATGACTCGGAGTGACCGACTGAAAAGGAACATCAATATTGTTTTGTGTGTTTATTGACTGAACCTAATACCTGTAGGCAAGTGTAACCAGATCAACACTCCCAAACACAAACCTTTACATCGCTTTAGCTGTGCCATTAAAAGTGAATACAGTCAATACAGGAACAAACAAATGTAAATCCCCTAAATCTCTGACATAACAGAACAGAACTACACATTGTTTGTGTTTTTGGACTAATCCAAACAGCTCATAACCACTTACAGCCCACCTTATACAGAACAAAAGTTTATCCACTGTTATCCACTACATTTTCATCAAATATCCATTCAAGTATTCTGTTTCATTCTGACAAGTATGCATCTATTACAAAACAACTTTTTATTTCAGCAATCAGTGTTGGGGATTCACCTAACTTGACACTGGGCATTAACTTGACACAAAATCAACACTATTTTGAAAAACTAAGCTAAAACAATGTAGTTAAGTTAGTAGCCTCACTTCTTATAGTACTAACTTGACTATATTTTTCTATAGCCCAGTTGTTCAAAATAGTGTCAGTTTTTTTTTAGTAATAAGCATTTTTTTCAGCAAGTAGCAGGTAACTTGACAAACACAGTAAGTCATATTTAACATCACATTCAATTGTTGTATTGGCAATGTATAGAAGGGCACTTAAGAGAATACATACAGTACAGCTTTTCCTTTCTGTCAGATGAAGCACTAGAAAGTCCAATGCATTCTAGTGAATCAGTTTGTTTGGACTGTTGGAATACATGAACTGATTCAAAACAACTCACCAATTCGAGCCCCACAAAATATTAAATGAAATGCTCATTGCTATGTATTCGTTACATAAATTAGGGTTTATTCTAGTGTATTTGCTGTAAATGTATCTAGTCAAGTTAGATGCAGTCACCCTAACTGAGATTGTCATATTTTATAGTTAATTTATACTACTTTTTCAAAATAGTAGCTTGGCTGAAGTTGACCAATTTTAAATTATGAGTAACCAGTGAGCAGCATCACAACATTGTTTTTAAAGTTTACAATGTAATTGTATAATACATATACACTTAATTATTATTATTAAATTGTATTATTAATTTTTTGTTTGCAATAACAATACTATCAGTAGTAGTTGCAATAGTAGTACTGGTAATTAATCTGAATATTATTATTATTATTTATCGTTAAGTATCTATACAATGTGCAATTTTTGTACACTAAATAAATGAATAAAAAAATGTATTAATTGATTCATTCATTTATTTCAGCCATTATTATTATATTACCGACAACTCAAACAATCACACAGACATAAACCACTTCACCATTAAGTTACAATCTTCTTTTGACCAAAACATCCTTCTGACATGTCGGAGAGGAACTATGCTATGTGAATCCCACAATGGATAAATGGAAGGTAAAACGGAGTTTAACACAGGAGAGTGCCCCTCTCTCACCTCTCCCAGTGACTGCAGACATTAGGGTCATCTGGGTTGAGGCTCCATGCGCTGATAATGAGGCCCAGAACAGCCAGCACAGGCAGGGCTAATGGGTAGGCCCGTACCGGCCCCATGACTCCTCCTAAGAGAAAGAGTGAGAAAAAGAGAGAGAGTGAGAGAGAAAGAGACAAGGACACTTTTTGTCCTTTATCATTCTAAATTGGAGCCCTTGGAACATTCTTGGAAGTGCACTGAAAAGAGATGATTTTTTAAGAATAATATCAAGAAATGTTACAGGAATTCAATAAGCGTGTGACCGTGTGTCTTTGTTATCAGCTGACCGAAATGGGTGAATAACCAAAGTGTGGTGGCAGATGGCTGATATAATGGTGTGAAATGTGTGTGATATAGACTAATACAATTTAATTAAAACAAATGAGATGTACACAAACCCCTTTTTTACACAATATTTACTTAATAATCTCAAAATGTCCAAATATTGTGGGATTCATTCATCTGGTCTTTATGCACATTATATATTTACGCATATTTGTGTGTTTTCTGTAACACTTAGCAGAGGATATTAGTCCCATGACAGTGATGAAGGACTCTTTAAGACCACACAGGGTGAACCGTTTGTTTAAACCGTCAAGATATTTCATAAGACACATGATGGGAGATGAGCATGTGTGTGTGATGAATTGACATGACAGAGACAGATGTAGAAGGGCACGTGAATGACACACTGCTCAAGCATGGGCCAGCGAAGCGTGAAAGCACTGATTATGTTAAACGGCAGGGGGTATCGCAGAAGGACACAAGAACAACAGTTTGCTTGATTCTAGGCAACTCTAATGTATCTGATCAGAAAAGAAGCACTATTACAACCGTAACGTCCTGGTGAGGCGTAAGTGAGTGTGCTTGTGACATTTTTATGATATTGCGCTTTGTTTGGACTGTATACCTGATCTGTTAATGATTTGCATGACGTGTCTAATAAAATTCGCTTCACTCACTTGCCAATCTGAGACCATTGAAAGGTCTTCACAGGTCATTCTTGTGTGAGAGAAAATCAATATTGATTTCATTTCCACTATATAACAGTTCATTCAAAGGCAGAGACTGAAGTCATGTTCATTTCTGTAAAAAGGTTAATTTACACAGTCACCCTTTGAAGGCTTCGTATCATTCCACACTAGGACTGCAGCTGTAAGACATCTTTATTAGAGGAAAGCTGTTATGATGTTCTGCTCAGCTGTACAAACAGCTGTTCCCTATAGTGAATCACTAAAATGACAGCTTGGAAGTTCAAATGAAGCACACTGGTTTCATCTGTATTCCTTTGATAGGTGGACATGTACATTTTGCATGCTTGCATAGACTTTGAAATGTACAATAACGTAAAAGATGTAAAATCTTTATAAATCATCTGATGATTGGTCAGAATCGCAAGTGCTAGAACCTTTACGAGGTTACCGCAGAACTGATTTCAACTGAGACACAACCATATAGCAGGAAACTTTAGGAACCTAGTCTAAGACCTCTTTATTTGCAATTTATTCATAAATAAAATCCAAATTGCCAATGTTACAGTCGTTTACTGAACTGTGTGTTTCTATGCTGTGGTTCTGGAAAGTCTTTAGAAATCACACTGAACAGAATGAGCCTCAGGTTTGAGCATGTATGAAATAAAATAACCAAAAGTCACACAGTAAAGACACAGTAAAGAAAGTTCTTTTGAACTTTCTGTTCATGAAAGAATCTTGAGCAAAAAAGTATTGCGGTTTCCAAAAAAATATTAAACAGCACAACTGTTTTCAACTGTGAATATAATAAGAATTGTTTTTGAGCACCAATTCAGCATATTCTAATTAGCATATTAGAATAGACTGGAGTTATGGCTGCTGAAAATTTAGCTTTGCCATTACAAGAATTATATTTTTAAAAATATTAAAACAGAAAACACATTATTTTAAATTGTAATAATAATTCATAATATTAAAGTTGTTTTTACAGTAGTTTTGATAAATGCAACCTCTGTAAGCATAACAGACTTCCACAAATATTACAAAAATCTTACCGAGCTTTTTAAAAGCGGTATATGTTGAAACTAAATTTAAAAGTTGGATCAGGTAGAAACAGCCAAAAAAACAAAAAAAACAATTGCAGATTACCAAGTGGCTGTTGATTTGTCCTGCTAACCTTTTAACACAGGCCAATTTTAAAGCATGACAGTTATTGACAACACTGCGTGACATCCAAATGATAGAGTAAATGTAGAATGTCAGCTATAAACATGTATGGATGGCAAAAGCAATAAGTTTTAAGGGATGATCAGACCACTTCTTCTGTAATGAATTCCATGTATTATGAATCACTGATTTGCACCGTAAGATCACTTAGCCTTTAATCAAAATGCATCTGCGGCTCTCTGTTATCCCCATAGACTTGCGGTGGTTCTCGAGCATGAAAAAGATTGTACTTTTGTCATGGCTTAAGTAGGAGTACCATAATGAGGCATCTGACATCAAATTATTCTGTGCTTCCTCTTGAAGTGCAGGTGACTCTAATGAACACTGATTTCTAAGAATTAAAGCTGCGTGGATCCGACCGGCATAATGGTGATTGCGAACAAGGAGAGACAGGAGCAAAGGCAATGGATCCCAGTCGGACTCACCTCAGACCACGGGCTACAATCCCTGGAGATGTCTGCTGTGGAAGATCACTGCTCGCCCAAACCAAGCAACCAGACACAGAAGAGCTGGAGACCAGACAGACCGATAATCAGGCTCAAAGCAAAGAGAGGGCACCTGGGTATTGAGAAAGAGAAAGAAGAAACAGTTAGTGTTCAACTTCAGAACAAGAGAGCAGGGGAAAGGTCTAAACAACAAAAGAGAATGAAAAGATTGAGGAAAAGGGACACTCAGGAAAGGGACTCGAGCATTGGGAGCTCCCCAGTGCAACAGCTGCTAAATCCCTGATATTAAATCTAAACCGCATTTCCAGTTTAGAGGGGATGCAACATTGGGCTCATTCGCCTCCTGCTAACACACAAGGGTGAGAGCTTACATTACCTTAAGAGCATGGAGAGTCAAAACCTCTCATTGCCCCGCAAGCGCCACGAGAGCATTCTCAACAATAGCAAAAGAGAACAAGCTATTCATGGCCATTAACGACACAATGACAAGTACCGCCGTGCCGACAGCTCGGGTCTAACTAGGAGCCTCATATTCCTCAGCCTCATTACGCGGATCTTCATTATGCCTGCTTCGGGCCTTGGGTCATCTACGTGGGGTTCAGAAAAAGATGAGAAAAATAACACTGTGGGTGCAAACAAAAGATTCCATTTCCTTACTGTCATCGAGAATCATTATTTATTCTCCTTCTCCTTCAGATTCAGAAGAGGCCAGGCAGAAAGCCGCAGGCGAGGACACGGAGTGGAACAAGAGCAGGAAGACGAGCTGGAAGCACACTGGAGGGGACAGGCTGTCTGGAAGTGACCTCTTCCACCGCTGTTCTGTCTACAAGCTGAAAAGTTCAGCAGTCAGCCTCTAGAAGCTACTGGGTCTTGTTTGTCTGTCTAAGTAGTCCGTGGAGCATCACTGAAACACATGCAGTTTGAAGATACTAAGATGTGACGGAGGTGCAATAATCCACGTCTCATGTTCTGTTGGATTTACATAAGAAGTATTCTTTAGAATCCCGAGGGGAAATTCTACGAACAAATGATGCTCTGAATTCTTCTGTTTATTAGTGGCAACAAGCCTAAGGGTGCAAAATGGGATTGCATATATTACCCCAATGAGGCCCTCAGGGTGGAATGTATAGGCACATCACTGGACTCATTACAGAACATAATGAAGTGTGTAATTGAAAGCTAACTGAATGAAAGGTGAGAGTTAGATTGAACCGAAAGTGGAATTTCCATTTGAAAGAAGCTAACTCTGTAAATAATAAAACTGAACACTGTAGTGTGACTGTATCTTGCTATCATAAGGCCACTCACATATATTGATTTACATTTTCAGCATCACAGTGTTGAATGGATAAATTATTTTGACAGTCTTTTATGCTCACCGAAGCTGTATTTATTTTAACAAAATACAGTTACAATTTTTCTATTTTAATATATTTTAAAATGTTATTTATTTCTTGTGACTGCAAAGCTGAATTTTCAGCAGCCTTTACTCCAGTCCTCAGTGTCACATGATCCCTCAGAAATCATTCAAATATACTGATTGGATACTCAAGAAACATTTCCTATTATTATCAATGTTCAAAACAGTTTTGCTGCTTAATATTTTTGGGAAAACCATGATACATTTTTGTCCAGAATTTTTGGAAGTTAAAAAGAACAACATTTGAAATGTTTTTTGTTTTTTTGTAAGACCTATTAGATATCTTTACTGTCACTTTTGATAAATTTAATGCATCCTTACTAAATAAAAGTATTAATTTCTTTAAAAGAAATTGCACTGACCCCAAATTTTAAAATGGTATTGTAGGTTATATGCCAATATTATGATAGAGTTTTTAATTTATCGGTATCAACCAGCATTTGATTTTGATTTTGTCCTGATGCCTTGTAGTATTTAAAATGACTCATTTTAGTTTTCAGTATTTTATTTTTATTTAGACAGAACGGTATCGAATTTTAATATCGGCCATTTATCATAATCAAGCATAACATGACAATAATTAATCGGCTGAACGGTACTGAAATTTTAATAACAAGCATCTCTACTATTAGAGAGGTTGTATTTGTTTAAAACACTACACCTACATCACACTTCAAGATTAATCTTTGAATAAAACCTCTCAGACAAACAGCTTAGTGTTACTGAAATGACAAAATGCATTAGGCTCTGTTCTGCTGCCATGTATTTCAATGGTTGTAGTATTACATGACAACCATGAAACAAATGGGTAACTAAAAGTATTTCCCCAGAGACCGTGATACTGAAATATGAAGCCATACCATTTTACTTCTCATTAATGAGTCTGTGCACATAGAACAATAACCTAAAACTCAGATCAATATGGTGGACCACAATGTGTATTTGTTGTCTCCTCTGCCTGCCTGGCATCACAATAGTAACAACATGTTTCATTGTCTCCATTTCACACACTAAAGATCCTTTTCATAAAACTAAAACTCCCTTTTGCATTCTTTTATCCTGCTGCACTTATTTTTGGCTTTGGAATACAACAATGCTGTAGTCTAGTAGTCTTCATAGACTTTGAGGTATGTAAATAATAAAAAAGTGCCAGGTGATACTGCTCAGTGTCCAGACTCTTGAGAGAAAAAGAGTCCTTTAAAATACTCAGACCAACTCTGTATTCCCACCTTGTCAACCAAAGGAGACATTGACATGATTCAGGACATGCACGTATTAGAGCTCAATGCAATTAACCGACCAATTCCCTGATCCCCCTGCATCTGAGCCCCTCTGTGAGTGATGTTATGGGTCTGCTGGCAGCTCTCTCAACGATAAAGTAAAATCAAGCCATCCACTCAGACAGGAGTCATGACCGCATCTTAAGTTTATGTCAGCATGTCACCATGCAATGGTTATTTATTTCTGTCCTCATTTAGGAGAAGCTACTGACCATTTACATATAATCATTTAGAACTGAAGAGGTTGCTGACGTTGGAGCGAAGACACAGATTAGAACTGCTGACATGAATTTCAGTAGTGACTGATTTCATATACAGTAAAGCACAGTGTTCTACTGTTCTACACGTTTCCATCCGTCACAGGATTTCTGTCTTCATGTACAAAACTAGATTAGATTTGTTAACACTACATGCACCAGTTACAGCTACGTTTACACTGCAAGCCTCATGCTCAATTCTGATTTATTGCTCAGATTCGATTTAGTGTTTGGCTGTTCACTTTATTTATGTTTTTTTTTAAACGCGTCCAATTTCAGATTTGTGTGAACCTGTCACAGTCCTCAACTTCCCCGCTTGTGCAAAAGAACAATAACAAAGATGGCACATAGCATGCTGTCATATAGAAGTAAACATGGAGGTCACTGAAGTTAGCGCTTATGCGTTTATTTATAAGGTGATATGTCGTAAAATCTAGTAAATCTGTACGCAGATGATAAGTAGGACAAAGGAGAGGATGAGGGGGAAGAGTGCTAAGTTTTTCTCATAGTTTTTCCTCAGGTTTTGTTTGTTGTCACTGTAATACTTGAGTTGTAACACCTCACTGTCCCTCCACAAAGTACCTTCGCAGTTGTCTTCCACATAGTGACCAAAGAACTACCAATGTGTTAAATCTTTCAATTGACTCCCGTCAGCTAAGAATTGTGACAAATGTCAAATCAGAGTGACAAAGTTGCATGAATTCTGATATGACTGTTCAGACTGAGATTGCATTAGACCTGTATCTGAATTAGGAGCACATATGAAAGTAGAAAAATTTGTATTGAAAAGATCAGATTTCAAGTGGTTTGTGCTGGAAAAAAAGTCTTTGAAGATGACAACCATTTAAAATATTGTTTTTAAAATAATATTCAGTGTCTCATGATCAGAAATCTTTCTAATATGCTGATTTGAAGCTCAAGAAACAGGTCTTATTATTATCAGTGTAGAAAACAATTGTACTGCTTTTGGTTTTTGTGGAAAAAATTTTTTTCTTAGGATTCTCAAGAATAGAAATGTTAAAAAACAGCATTTATCTGAAATAGAAATATTCTGTAATATACATTTTACTATCATATTATAGCATTTTAATGTCCTAACCAAACAGAAGTATTAATTTATTAAAAAAATTAACGAAATCTTACTGAACTTCAGTCTTTTTAACAATACGACTTATACTTTGTTTTCATATCCCTGACTTTGTTTACAATTTGTAAATCCAGATTATATTCAGTGTGATTTCAGATTCTAAAAGTACTGTTTAGACCCACTGAAAATGTTTACATACATTTGCGTCATACACATTAAATTTTCTGCATATATGAAGAGCCATATTTAGTGTCAATGTTACCATAGCACTGTGAAGCCTGTGAGACCTGTCAGTGTTCCTGTCACGAGAAAGCAACAACGTCAGCTGATTAAAGAATTTTGGCAACTCAGCATGGCACCCCAGCGCATAATTGGCTGGTTTGCCTTAAATTATGCCAAGAAAGCTTTCTCCTCATTTTTCTAACTTTACTTAACAAATGTGGGATTTAGAAGCAGCTTCCTGAAATTCTATCTTGCTTAAACTAAACCAAAATTACTTGAGAAGTCATCTTTTAATCCATTTGTATGAAATAGTCAGATTCAAAGTTTCACATGCTAATTAATAATTTATTTAAAGGATTATCTGAGAAGCAAATGGAAAACATAATATCTGAGGTTCTTGCATGAAGATTTTCATTCCAGCTCAGCCCTGCATGCAAACATATCTACTGTGTGGATTCACAATAAAATGAGAAAATAATCATATGGCTGTAACAAGTGGTAACTCAAGAAAAAAAAAATAATAAGGTACTCTCTCTGATTATTATTACTAAAGCTGTTTTCAACCAAAAGGTCACAGACTTTCTCACATGAACCATGTGATTGACCTGAAGGATCTAACTGTTAAGATAGCCTTGTCTTGTCTCATTTGGAAGCATGGACCATTAAGAGTGCCATGGTCTGTTAAATCGCAGCAGCCAAGTAATTCCTTTCTCTATCTGAATGATCAGTGTGTGTGTTTGGACCTAAGTGCTCATGCTTCCTTTACCTCTAAGCAATGGCTATCTACACAGATTAGTTCAACAGGTACTAATCTGTCCTGATTTTCTGCCTTAAAACTTTCAATCACTATCAATCTTGTTACGAAGACTGCCAAATGGTATTATACAAAAAACCCACACAATATTTTGCAAAGGGCAAACAAACAGAGTCAACAGATAAGCCAATCTCTTGATCAGCAGCACTCTGTCCTGAATGAAGTAAGTGTGGATAAGAAAGCGTGGAACTGAAAAACACAGCGGGGAAATTTAGCGAATGCTCTAGGTCACTTAATTCTGGGGACATGGATTATTCATGTGGCAACCATTGATCATCATGACCCTCATAAATCAAACAATGTGGCATCTCGCACCACCACTGAGCCTGGTTACAGACTGCTAATCTCAACGCCATCCTTCATCACTATAACCTTTCCTTATCCGCAGTCTACACCCCAAGACAGAACTGAGTTTTAGGGGACAGGTCTTTCACGTTGATCTTATTTCACCTGTTTATGCAAAGAACAATGCAAACTTTATCTCTCCTGTCATGCTGTGTGCTCTACTCCTGCATAGGCTATCAAAGACCTCCAGCCATCTAACTCAGGACACCTGGTTGCAGCACATTGGATGCCGCAGGCTTACAGGAGACTAAATATAATTTAGGCCATGTTTATCTCTCGTATTATATCTATCTGATCACAAGTGCTCAACTGAGATTATTGTGCATCGAAAAAGCATCTTCAGTGACCACTTGTGGTTGGAGGGTTTCTGAATTCATATATGCATATACATCAATTATGTCAGCGCCTCAGTGCATATTTACGAATATCCAAAAAAGTAAACATCACAAAGGTTTTGGACTCTTTTTACATTGGATGTACATAAGCTGTTATTTGATATTTAATTGTGCACACTCATTTTCTCCATTTTTACATTTAAATGACCTTTTCTGTGATCTAATGATCAATTTAAAATTAATAATCAATCATTTAAAATATTGAGGCAAATAAACATTACTAATTTAAAAGGTTAATTCACACAAAAATTACAATTCTATCTTCACTTACTCATCCAAATCTGTACAACTTTTATCACAAAAGAAGATGTTGGTAACTAAACAGTTTTGGTTACTATTGATTTCCATTGTACAGACAAACAAAAACAAAAACATTTCTCTAAATATCTTTTTTATGTCCCACAGAATAATTATAATAAGAGTCATATAGGTTTGGAACAACATGAATGTGAGTAAATAATGACAAAAAATTCATTTATGTGTGAACTATCCCTTTTATAAAGTGCAATCTACAGCAAATCTCATGCTATGTTAGCCTATATTACAGCATATATTATAATTTTGTGATTCTTAAACTCACCTCTTACTTTTTACTTAGTTTACTTTAATTAGTTGTAGTTTTCACTTTCCATTCATCTATTATATACAGGTGCATCTCAATAAATTAGAATGTGGTGGAAAAGTTCATTTATTTCAGTAATTCAACTCAAATTGTGAAACTCGTGTATTAAATAAATTCAATGCACACAGACTGAAGTAGTTTAAGTCTTTGGTTCTTTTAATTGTGATGATTTTGGCTCACATTTAACAAAAACCCACCAATTCATTGAATTTATTTAATACACGAGTTTCACAATTTGAGTTGAATTACTGAAATAAATGAACTTTTCCACCACATTCTAATTTATTGAGATGCACCTGTATATTTCAATATAGCCAATAACGTTTATCAGCTTACTGGTATGGGAAAGATTTCTAATAATGGTGCATCCCTAATTTATACCAGGTGTAAACAGGGCCTTAAATGTCCAGTGGGAAAATAACTTGACCTTTCATAACTTTTTAATAGACAACAGTGACCGCATTATAATGAAAGGCTGCTAAGAACATACTGTACCAACAGATCAACAACTTTCTGGAGCATAAATACAAAGAAAGCAATGATTACAATCATTACTGAGGCATTAATGAAGAAACCAAGAAGCTGAAGGCAAACAAAAAAACAAAAAAAAACAGACAAGATCAACACTAATGAGGGATATATTTAACAGCTCTCTGCCTGTTAATGTACCTTGTGCTCATTTGCTATTTCAGTATGGCACGCCCTATCTTGTGTCAAACACACCAAGTCTTACAGTCTTAATTGCATTTATTTTGAGCAAGTGACTGAGACCCGTCTTCCTGAACTCAGTGCTGCTCCACAGTTATGATTCATAATGTCTACATGAGCCTGAAAGAAACAGAAAAAAGCTTAATTAAGCAGAATAAAAAGTCAATAAGGTCGTATTACAGTTTCTGTGCAATCAAATGCATTTGTTTGATAAATCTCTGAAAATGAATAACACATAAGTTATTGACCAGTCTTCATACTGTCACACTCTTCACACCCACTCAAGCCTTGACACGCCATCCCGCTGCCCCAGTCAGAGGGCAACAGCAGGGGTCCCTTGTCTCCTCACCAACCCCCAGCAGGTTCCAAACAAGCTCGCCACAGCCCAGTCAATTACTTCCCCTGTGATTTCTCACATAATAATAGGATCATATGCATCTGGTACACGTCATCCAGCAAATTAGAACAAATTAGCAGTGTGTCGGCGAAGGAGGCGGCGCTATGTTTGTATACGAAACACCTTCGCACCTTCAGGTGCAGCCTTGAGACAGAAATGATAGTGGAATATTAAAGCTCTTTGGGTCTGGTTGTAGTGCCTTGCAGCGGTGCATAAAAAACAAGGCCATCAGTTATTGCTTTATAGTTCCGGCAGACTCTCAGGCAAGGGCTTAAGTCAGCACGAGCGCAGTAGGGCAAGGTATAGTGATGGGTGGAGAGAAAAAGGTGAAAAGGAAAGATACGGAGAGGTAGGGAAGCAGGCTGAGCAGCTCGCCATGAAATGCTGAAACAACAGCATGGCTGCCAGGGCAATTTTACAGCTCAGTGGTTTCACACCTCAGCCGTCGCCCTTCCAACTATGAACATCCAAGTCCATTCTGCGTCTTCATTTATTTGGTGTCAGCGTCCAAGGACGCGCAAGGCTCGGCATGGATCGGGGGCCCGTCCCAAATGTCTTCGGATAAGTGGTGTGTGAAGCCGACAAGAGAGTGGAGAGAAGGAAAAAAAAAAAGGCATTATTTGGCTTCCCAAAACCATGCTACGGGTGACTCTCTCCTACATTCGGCGAATCATTATTAATGAGCTTTGAGCACAAAATACACACCCAGATCAGCCTCGGCACATTTGCTTCAAACTTGATTTAAGTGAAGCTGTCCATCTTCGCTTAGTCCTTGCAGGACAGATAAATTCATTCGGTCTAAATCTAAATGTCCAGTAGAAATAACAAACGAGGGTGACGATCTATGGAGTCCCTCAGCGTGGAGGCCGAACTTCAAAATTCGACATAAGCGCTACGATTTCTGGACACATTGTGAATTCGACGAAACAATCCACTGTGTAAAAATAGTTCGCTACGTTGCTTCCCCCCTAAACTTTGACTTTGTCAAGGTCAAAGCTGTGAGCTAATGGTTTATTAAACTGCACTGTTGCTGCTGCACCATCGACAGGGAAGTAAAAACCTATGATCGTGACATGAGTGCGTGAAATATGGCAGTATGATTGGGGTACTTAAAAGATTAAGAATAAGGTTGATGTGCCCTGGCCTTAGAGAGGTGACATATTCACTCCATCTACTGTACCCACAGTATTAAATATACATGCTCAATTCATCGCAAAGTCCTCCTTAAGTCCTTGAGGAGCATTGGGGGGGGGGGGGGGGGGGGGGGGGGGGGTAATGTTTTACAAGTAACAGACGTTACATAATCCATGATGGATATGATGGAGTGCTGTACATACGTGCTTACTAGTGAGTCCAACTTTCAGTTCACTCAGAAATAGTTTTTAAAACTTAATCATGAAAAAGTAACAGCAACATTTTTTGTTATAACAAAAAATGTTATAACAATCAAGAAAATTGTTTTCTGTTGGTTGTGCACAAGAATTATAAGAAAACTAATTTTCATAAACTATTTTATATATATATAAAATGAATGAATCAATGAATGATTTTAATAAATTTTTAATGTTTTATTCTGGTATAACATTGATCAGAAATCATGACATTTTTTGCAATTATTTTATTCTTTTGACAGCACAATTTTTTAACAGAAAACAAATCTGTTTTTTATGTATTTTAAGGATTATTATATGATTTAACATCATTTACAATGGGTAGAAAAATATTTGCTATATTTCAGTAGATAATATTATTTAGAGTAGAGTAGGAACATTATCATGTTGTCCTTATTACATAAAATTTCTTATCTCACACTGTATAAATCAGTGTGAGTTAAATATTTCATACAAATCAGCAATCGCTAATGAGGGCCATCAAAACATTTGAAAACACCCGCTATAGATTATAAGTTACTGTATTTAAACTATGACGTAGAGATACTTGTCCATAGCAATAAATTCACTTATTATTACCAGTATAAAAAAACACTTGCAAATCATGCATAGCAACTGTACTCATTTGCATATGTAATTTTAAGTGGAATAACCGGAATAGTATTTTCTTGTAAAATGCACTCCATTAATTTTTGTATTATTTACAACTACCAAAAAAAAAAAAAAAGACTCAGTCACTTGACAATGAGAAAAAAGTACCACAAAAGTACCTCAGTGCATTATTAAAAGTAACAATGCAACATGAGCAATATTAGTTATGAATAACACAATATTTTGTTCATTTTTAAATGTGATGTTCCCCAACACTGTCCTTGAGCACTAAACATGAAGACACCTCTGCCAATATTAGACTGTCATACAAAAACATCTAGATGGAGGAGAGTGCACCACACACACACATTCAAGAATGCATTAACACAAATGCTTCTCAGAACTTGGCTGAGTGACATGGAAAATGTGAGAATTCATTAGGAACAAATGTAGTCTATAGAAAGGAACATCTTAGAAGAATCATCTGATGAGCATTATTGCAGTCTTGCGCAAAGTGAGGTAGTGCGATTAATCTCGCACCTTTTCCAACGCTGCAGCTTCCTCCGCACAGGTCATTACGAGGGGTCCCTCACCACACACAGGCAAACAAATGAGCCATTACCGCCATCACTCAGGCTCCAATTAAACAACCCATGCAGCCCCTGCTCCTCACAATCACTGCCAATTAAAGCCCAACTGTGTGAATTCCAACACCACTAATTACATGAACGTGATAGAACTTTCTGACATTCCTCTCTAAAATTAATTTACAATATTGTTCAAAATTAATAATTAAATCTGCTCTGCCCTAGGTAAGCCACCCTGCGCCTTCATCTGAATTAAATCACATTTTTTCAAGGGTTCAAAACCAAAAACTCACAAAGAATGTTTCAAGGTAAAGTGCAATTATTAAATCAAGGTAAATGTGTCTTATCTAGATGTAATTTGCAGTAGAAGGAAAAGCAGAAGTGTTAAATATTTAAAAGCTAATGATTAAATCCTACCTTAATATCTGAACACTGGACCCCATGAGGTGGCACTTAGAAGACGAGTCCCAAAAAAAGTTTTCACATGCACATTCTCTCTTTAAATAACTTACCGGTAACTCTTTCACTCAATCTGTTCTCCTTTGCTAACTCCAAAAAGACAGCTGATGGGACAGTCCACGGTTACCAGAAGTAGTAGCTCTCATCACCACCTCCATTCTCATAAGCGAGACTGATAGGAGTAAAAGTGGCCTGGTCAGAGATCACTGAATTATTCATATGACTGGCAGGTGTTGTTGATAGGGCAGCTCTTCTGCATTTCCAAGTCCCAGGTGTGGTTTTAACAGCTCTATGTTCACAGCCCTGCCTATAGCTGCCATTGATTGCAGGCTAAAGACCCTGCTGCTGAATAAGCAAAGGAGCTTTACATAGTGGCACATGGTGCATCGCACCAATAACACTACAGATCCATCACAGCCCATGACACCCACTGGTGCGGAGGGGAGGGAGGGACATCCTACAGTACCTCTGGGTTTAGAGTTAAAGACAGAGCAAAGAATAAATGACATTCAAACAGGACTGTTCAGCATGATTGAAGCTAATCTAATATCCCACCGTGCTTCTGATGACCGCTGACTCTGGAGACACGGATTTGAGTACAATACAAAGCTGCAATAAAAAAGCATCTGGACTCCGTGGAGTCATGCATAATAATGCGACTCTGAACTAAAGGTTTCCTAAAACTTAAGAGAATGACATTTCTTTAAACCTCACATTTAAATAATTAGATCACACTAATGTTTTGCTGGTTAAGGGAAAGTTCACTCAAAAATCATCACTCATGTTATTCCAAACCTGTATAACTTTCTTTCTTCTGTTTTCCATACAATGAAATTCAGTGGGGTCCAGTGTTGTTTTGGACCGCAATGACTTTTATTTTATTGACAGAAACAGTTGAAATGCTATACGGGTTTGGAATGACACAAAGGTGAGTAAATGTTGACACAATGTTTGTTTCTGGGTGGACTATCCCTTTAAGGTGGTCTTGTATGCCCCTGTCATGTGTTCTAGAAATTGGTATGGGAATGGATATGTCAACTTGCAAGCATACATACACATATCGCAATGCAGGAAAGAAAAACAAAGCTGTGAAAATGCCCATAGCACTACATACCATTAAAGGTCACAGTAGGTCATTTCTCAGAATCAACTGCCTCTGGCATATCAAAATATAAAGCCATGAATGTCCTGTGCAGGCTTTTACATAGAGACTTTTTCCATGTGAAAAGAATGTAAAGTGCTTCCCTGGCTGTGCAAGTACAAATGTTAGATTTTCATTAAAGATGATGTAATTGGCTGCAAATGCACATTCGTTGTGTATGGAACGCTCATTATAATGTATGTGAAATATTAAAAGCTAGCACCAGTCCTTTGTAACAAGCTCGTGTTTCATTAAAAGTTCAAGAAAGAGAGTTGCACCACCAGTTCTAGAGATAATGGAGAACTGTTTTCCTTTTTGCTCAGACCTTTGGATGTCATCAAACACACTGAGCTGTTCTATCGCTAAGTTCAATTGAGATGTCTCTGAGCACAGTTGTCTGGCCTAGGACAGGACAGAAGGAAACACCAAAAGCAATTTCCACCCAGGTGATCCCGCCCCAGGGCCCCAGCGGGGTTTAGACGAGGAAATTAAACTCAACGCTGGTCCCGCTGCTTGAGAACTGCAGTCAAATGAACAGCCAATGTGCAGTCTTTTACCACTTCACAGAGAAAATATTAGCAGAATAAAGAAAGAGGTTTCCTGCAGGGTGTGGAGTGAAGCGGCTCACGCAGAATGGCTAATGTCCTCTCTCCTGAGTGATGGAGACGTCTGCAGGTTCAACTCTAACGACTCCCGGAGCCTGTGCGGAGAATAGTAATTTACCAATCACGCTGTCCATACTTGAGTAGAGAGCACACAGGGTAAAAAAAAAAAAAAAACATTATGATAAGTTCAGACACAGTCATGACGCTTACCCATCAGTGAGAACAGCTGTATACAAACCTCTCAAAAACTAACTGAGAGCTACAATCAATGGAGGACTAAGAGGAAACCAACTAGAACGCGCAGAACACAAAGTACAGAGCGGAACAGACCCAGCATCACCCTCGGTACATCCATTAAGATGTCTCACAATACAAGACGGATCCATGGAACACTGAGCTTGTTTAGGTCTCTCTATTGTGAGTGCTGGGACAGGAATAGCTTGAAGCAAAAAAGCATAAAGTTAATGGGGGACACACTCTCTGGGATTGCAATGGTAAATTATGACTCCCATAATATACAATTCAGGGGCACTCTTGGTTTACAGTAAAGGCTGGATGAAGTCCTTGGGCTATAGTGCTCATAATGGGTGCCGTAACTGAAAGCCTGTAATGTTAATGAATAACCAACTCAATCCAGATCCAAAATGATGCTATAACTCCAAAGCTCCAGTGGAGTCAACAAGCAGATGGCCTGGTTTCTGTGAGCTACTCAGTTTTGCATTAATGTAACTTTTCAATATAAGGAAAGATTTATATGCGGCATTAAAAACAATGACCCTTACCCACTTCAGTTACAAAACAGAGCCGCTTTAGTTTCCGCGCTCGCAACGATCCCTCATAAGAAGCGTCCTGCGGCGTGACGACATCAGGTCAGGAAGGCTGTGCGGCTCTGAGAGCTGGTCTTTATGGTAATACTGCTCTGATTGAGATAAGTGGCAGATGTAAGCAGGACCATCAGCAGTATTTGTAAAAAGTCAGTGGATTCTCGAGGGAGAGCTGCTTGTCATTACAACCGCCGGGAAAAGACCTGATGAGTGCATTATTCAGGACCCGGCAGAGCCGCAGCTAAGAGGTGTGGAGTTGGCATCTGAAAGACGAGCTCTATTGAGCCTTGCTATAAGCTCACATCAGTGCTTGTTAATTGGCTTTCCTTAAAGATGCTCACAGCCGATCTTTATTTGATTCTATTCTTGTTGCCTCTGAACTTACAATTGTGTGACTTATCATTCGCCATCTGTACTGAAGAGCGCAGTAAGATATGAAAGATTGTTTCACTCCTTACTAGCTGGTGAAAACTTTAGCGTTCATCATATTAAGTATTGTCATTTCTTCTAGACAGTGGAGGACCTGGGATTGGCTTGACATAGAAGCACTAGAACTTTTCAGGGAGGGCTGCCCGTTAAAACCAAATACATACACTACAGTTCAAAAGATTCAGTCGGTTACATTTTTTTAAAGAAAGTAAAGTTTTTGAGAAAAGTATCTTTACAAGGATCCATTTATTTGATCAAAAATATTTTAAATATTATGAAATATTCCTGTGATGGCAAAGCTGAATTTTCAGCAGCCATTACTCCACTCTTCAGTGTCACATGATCCTTCAAAAATCATTCTAATATGCTGATTTGGTGCTCAAGAAACTTACTGTAAATGTTAAAAAATAGTTATGCTGCTTAATATTTTTGTGCAAACCATGATACATTTTTTTTTAGGATTCTTTGATGAATACAAAATTCAAAAGAACAGCATTTATGTATTTCTTTGTTGTCGCTTTAATGCATCCTTGTTGAACAAAAGAATTAATTTGTTATTTAAAAAAAAGTTTTGCTGACTTCAAGCTTGATTGGCATTTTGTATCCACATTTTGTAAAATCTTAGATTCTAATCTTACATTCACCAGACTCTAGACTCATAGGGTTAACATTTTCAAATCCTCAAAACAAAACCTTTTTCATGTCTTGTCTGGTTACATTTATTTATAAATTATAAAGTATTTGATAATTTAGAAGCTAGTTTGCCCTTCTATCCCGCACTTCCATGTAACACATAGTCTCACTGCGAATGGCTGATTTTTTTTTACACTAATGTCTTTGCAAAGAAAAAGTCCCCTGAGAGTTGTCTAAACCAGGGGTTTTCAAACTGGGGTCCGGGGACCCCCAGGGGGCCCCAAGGAAGTGCTAAGGAGTCCTTGAAAATGTTTGGAGAAAAATCATAAAAAATGTAAAAAAAAAAAAAAAAATGTAAAAATTATATTATTATTATTATTATTATTATTAATTTTAATTTTAATATATTATATTATATATAATTATAATAATTATAAAAGAATTACCACAAAAATATGACTGAATAAGAATTAAAAAATAAATTATCCATAAATGTATTAAAATCAATGAGTAAAAATGAAAACAAAGAAATAAATACAAAATATATTAAAATAAATTCTAAAATGTAGAATACAAAGATACATAAATAAATACAGTTCTTTAAATACATTTTAAATAATACTTTTAGAAAAAAAAAAGTAATTTATTAGAAACTAATTATTTTCCAATTAATGTTTTTGACTTGCTTATAATATGAAATTTTCGCTGTGTAAATTGGGTATTTATACAAGAAACTATATAAATGTATTTTACATTTACAAGGATGGGGGTCCCTTGCACAATGATGATTATATTTGGGGGTCCGTGGCACCTAAAAGATTGAAAACCCCTGGTCTAAACAATCCTCCTCTTTCAAGTGTTCTGTTGGACAAATGCAGCACAAAAGCACTGTTTGATTATTAATGAGTAGTCAACACGGCAAATACGAGTTGTTCTGTATCCTAAAGAAGTTTCCACCGTGTTTCATGCAAGCCCTTACTTTGTAACATAAAATTACAACACCTTTCACTCTGCTCCAGGCATTAATAAAAAGGCTTTTTTGGTCTTATTGTGCACGATTCATCTGTTGACTTTTTTGTACATTCATATAGTACCTTATAAAAGTTTAACAAGCACTCCATCTCTATACTTTTCTGTAATTAAAGACATTTGGCATGTCTCTTTCAAATTAGATTTGGGAATTTTCCTCCCAGTGAAAATGTAAACACTAACCTCTGGGTTAACGTGGAGAAAAACATCTGTGAGACCGAGACCAAGTACTGACACAAAGATCTTAATTGAAAGAACAGAATTTGCATTACTGAGACAGGCGATGGCATGCAACATTGTAGTCCACAGTGAAAATATACAGACTAAGGTCAGGAGACAAGGATGGGGAAAGATACATGCTATCAAAAAACACACACACAAAAAACAAAACTGTGGCTGTCCTTGATCTGAAATCTTCTGTATATGCCATCAGAGGAAACGAGAAACATACATCAAGGTTTTCAATTACTGAGCAAAAGCTGACCCAAGAAGGTTCGGCTAATGGCTTTATATTTTTCATTAACATTTCTTAATGCTCCCACTATGACCCCAGGGTATTTGTTCAGTGTATAATGTTCAATGCGCTTCGGATAAAATAACATCTATCGGGCAGCTCATTAAGAAATCAGCTTGATTTGCAGAATAAAGGTCAGGTCTTACTATGCCATTGAAGGTTTCTTCTACTGAGCACTGTCTTCAGTGCCATTGCATATCATCCAGTGTTACTGTAACAGACATGCTAATATATGCATTGTGAGATGTAGTTACTGTCAGTCCTCTATTACAAGGTTTGACTAGCTGTTTACAAC
The DNA here is from genome assembly GCA_039654775.1 of Spinibarbus caldwelli. Lineage (NCBI taxonomy): Eukaryota > Metazoa > Chordata > Actinopteri > Cypriniformes > Cyprinidae > Spinibarbus > Spinibarbus caldwelli. The sequence continues at coordinate 12,261,575 of CM077238.1, forward strand.
AAATCATACTACATTATGAAATACTGAATACCATGTTAAAGTAGAATAAAAGAGATGACTGATTTCCTCTGAATTTCGACCTGTCCAACCCTCCAACAAATAAAATGTTTTTAAAAAAACATTACCAGAAATGTATAATCAAGTGAACTTTTATATGCCCATTACAATTTAGAAAATGATTCATTCTTATAATTGGCTGCTGTTTCATCCATCATTTTATGGTTTACAAAGACAGACTGTTTAATAATAAACCTACATACATATTCTTACCATCTCAGTTTTTGTTTTGTTTTGTTTTTTTGGGGGGTTTTGTGCATTTTTCACAAATAGGGTAAAATAGGGCCTGAAAGTAGTATTTTATGCTAATATAAGTAAAAGGGGTTGCTTAACCTTCAGATTATGTTCAACCTCAAATGGTTAAAGTAAATATTATATGAGCCATTTTATTTTCTATTAATTTTATATGAGGCTTGCCATTTTAAAAGCCTTTTTCCAAAGAGTGTAAATAGTTTAAAACACCAATGTATGTGATTATGAGATTTTCTAGCAATTAACATTAAATGAACACCAAACGGACATTTTTTATACCATAAATAATAAATTAAAAAAAAAACATAAACCAGAATACGTAACAGGTCATGAAACACTGCCTGCATATTCAGATATTAATCCTGTTTCAGCAAAGGTAAAACATTTTCTTGGGGAAAAGTCCTATGTAGCTCCATAAATCTCTCTTGTAAAGTGAGCCCATCAGCAATGATAGGAGAGATAGGTATAAATCTGAAGAGCAGCAAAACATTAGAAACAATTTTATACAATGTCATGACGTCATGCACAAACAAACACCAGGGCCATAAACAATTCATCTCAAGAGTCTTCCATGATCAGTGCATGTCTATAGCATCCTAATGCATAATACATCTACAATCCAACAGCCACTTCATCTATTCAAGTCTCCATATCCCTGTTTGTGTCAGTCATAATAATTAAGGTACAAAATTGACATGAAAATGAGTAAACCAGTAGACATATAAAGGAAATGGAAACTAAGCAGACACTCTGATGAGGGTCACGACAAAACAAGGACATTTCATCCAGTTTCTATAGCAATTTGCCAAACACTGATGATTACCTTTACACACATAAAGCATCAGTCTTTAAAACTCAAAATGGATATTCCATGATTCTTAAATCTCCTTGATTATATTAGCATCTAAATCCTCTAACATGTTCCATGCAATGGCTGAAACAAACATAAAATATAAAAATGAGCTAACAGCTTGTGATACTAATGTTAAATTTATGTTGTTGTGATTACATTTAACCAGACTGAATAAAAATAAATAAGCCTTTCAAATCTGAATACTAAAACAAAAGGATGCAGCTCATTTTCTGCATTGATCTGAGTCAGTGTAGCCACAGAATACTAATGAAATCTTAATTTGAAACTACCCCTATATGCTTCAATTCACCAGCACCAATACCTAACCAATTAAAATGAATCTCATCTGCAATTTGAAAATCATCAGGCCTAAATATTTCAGAAATGTGCAAAAGCACGTCATAAATTTAAATTTGATTCAGAACTTAAAATGCCAGGCAAAGCATAAAGTTAAAGCGCATCGTCCTTAGGAATTCAAACAACTATTAGCAATGCACAGCCAGTGTTCCTTCATTAATCAGCACTAATTAAGACTATTGATTGAAGCAAACATCAGGATTTCCAGCTGAAAGGGTTTACTAGACTGTAAACTCTACAGGCGATGGCACAGCAAGGAAAATATCCAAAAGATTTGCCTTTGCCCTTGGTTCAGGCTTCACTTTGCAAACCAGCTCAGAAAATTAAACCCAAAATGCCCCTGCTTCCCTGTCATTAAGTGCTGTCAGGACGAATCAGAGCTCACAGGCCAGTGGTGCTGCACAAAGCAGCGCTCAGTCTCTCATTGTTGAGCCTCCTGTCTCACTCACACACATGCATGCTCAGTCACACAGAAGGTTAGGCTTGACAAAAACGTCCCAGGACTCAAAACATAACACATCAAGGTCATATTGAACTAGTGGTAATAGGTACAAGCAGTCAAAATCAGCAAACATTATCATTATTTTCATATTTGCTCTAAATCTTGTGCATCATTTATTTAGATATTGTTGTTGTAATATTATATTATTCATGATTCTCTGGTGAAATGTAGTGTCTGTATTTACATAATAACTATATATTATATTGGGAGAAGCAAAGTTTTGCACCTTTTCACCTTTTAAACCTATTAGCAGTTCCGGAAATAACTTGACTCAAGACTGAGCTGCATTTAAATTTAATGTGTAATTTTTACAATTTGCACATATTAATATATATTCATGCATTGGGGGAAAAAAACAAACAAAACACAACAATGCCTTTTTTAGTTTGTCTTGAAGGAATAATTGGGCAGAATAAATAGCAGCCAAATAATGAATATCTTCTCAACAAGACTGCTGTTTAATTAGGCTAAAAGCTCAAGACTGGAAACAAAAGCTGCATTACTGTATTGGCAAAGCACATTTATGACTTTTTGACAGATGGCTGTAATGCAGTCTAGGCAAGTCGACTAACCAACACGCAAGCAAACACAGCCCTAGATATGCCAGACAGACTGAGAAACAAATGTGAGTCAGACAAAACTGTGCACAAATTTGCTTCACATCCAACAAAAGCCATAATGTTTTTACACATTCTGAACTAAATGCAGGTCATGTACACTTCAAAGATGAGTACAAAAAAATAAAAAATAAACATCTGACTTTCATGTCAGTAACAGAAATATTATGCATATTATTTTACATCATAAAGGGTATTGGCCAGTCATCTATATGACATTAGTTTGCAATGAGAAAGTCAATAGTCCTGATGTTACGAGACATTTAATTTGGTTTTTAACAGCCAGAGAAAGCAACTGCCTCACAACTTGGAAAGCTCAGACATACATTTTCAAAAAATAAAGTTACAAAATAAACACTTGTCAAATCAGAAACAAACGATGTCCCACAAAACAGCATACAGTGACAGTCTTACATATGATAATAAACACTGAAGGGCCAACCAATTATATTTTATGCAGAGCTGTTCTTGTCTCTATGAAGGAATATTGTCCCTGATATTGCTGCTTGAAAAAAATGACTCTACTATATCATCTAAACCTGCTATATTTCTATATTTACAGGACTGCATCTGTTTGGTAATGCACAGGGGCTCTGAACATCTCAATAAGTCTGTTAACAGAGCCATCTAGTGGCCCCAAAACTTTAAATCAAAAGTAATGAATGAAAAGAAGACGATCCCGAGCGACTGGTGCGTCGTCTCTTCTCAAATGCTTTATATGCCTTTAACAGAAAAAAATACACAGTAACTTGTCTATTCAGTAAACGCTTGACTTATTTGTCAAGTCTTCATTAGCATACATAAACTCGTTTTATGAATACCTGTTAATGTTTTACTGTTACAGCGTTACATTTACAGCCCTTGTAAATTACAGTGGCAAGACAAGGTTTCGCAGACATCAAAACATTACGAGTGGTTTGATAACGCAATATTCTATACTATTTATTAAATAATATTCCGTCAGTAAAAGATGCAGTTAACAAGATAAAATATGGATAGATTAAGTTAGCATATTTGATTTCAATGACATATACGACAACGCATTTAGTTTTATTTATAACAGCATATCCTAGCTAAAATAATCAGAGGCAGAAAAAGCTCGACTGAATGAAGACACTGACTGGAGAACTATACATCAACTTTGGCTCTAGAAGAAAATCTACCACGCTTACAAATAAATATAGACTGCAGCGATGTATTGACAGCTCACACAATTGATCTTATCGCCCAAACTGAGCTAAAATTACATATGATAAAGAATAGTTATCAATTAAAATAAATAAATAACTTAATTTTCTCCAAATAAAACATTTTATTTACTTTCGTTAGCGAGCTTACAGAATGAAAACAGATGTAAATTTCTTATATAAAAGAGTAGCCTAGGCTATTAAATATCATTAATGAAACCATATGTCCTATATGTACCTTTACTGGCCAGTTTAACTATCAACTGCAATTGTACTCGAATAAAATGTTCACAGACTAAATTTATAAAGTCCTCTGAAGCTAAATTTTATAAATACGATTTTTTCAATAGAAATTCAGCATGATACAGGCTATTCATCCCGTTTACTGAACAGCTTACATATGATTCATTTGTAATACTATTTTATTCCAGATTACAGTGTTCTACTATAAAATAAAGAAGCGAAATATAAAATAATAACGTTACCTTCTCCTGGTCCGTTTTACTTTCCCTGATCTGAAATCGCTGCTTGCTGTTCGTCCATAGTCTTCGTCTCTGGAATTAAACTCTCCACTTTCTCGTAGGTAGGCTAATTTATGGCAGTCCTGGAGTGTGTTTTATAAATTTCGATGTGCTGTTCGCCTTCTCAGGCTGGTGTTGCAGCGCTGCGCTGCGGATCGTCTCTGTGACCCGCGCCGCTGCCGAATGTTTCTGCCTCTCGCGCGGCCTCATTTTAAACTCACGTGACGTCAGAGATCATGGTGCTCAGACTGCAAGCGCTTAGTAAACAACACACAGGCTCAATATAGCATACGTTTGGCTGGAGAAAACACAGTTCTCGGTCAACTTTTACCTCAGTGTCACACTTAAAGCAAAACCACGATTTTAGTAAATACAGTGAAAAAAAAACAAAAAACATAAACATTAAATTAAATCTCACTCTTTTTACATGTTCCTGCTCTTGTGAGCAAGGTATTCTAATGAAAAAAAAAAAAAAATAAATAAAATAAAATAAAATAATAGGACATATTGGCCTAAGAGTATGTAATTATACTTTTGTGAACCACTTAAAGATCCAATCAGTTCCCTATGGTCCAAAACTTGTAAATAAGATTAGACTACATTAGATTACAGAAGTAAATATGGGTTGCAAATTAGTGCGTTGTATTGACTTTTAAAGCACACTGAATGCAGAAAGACAGCTTTGTAGCCTACACTACATGTCAAAAGTTTTTGAACAGTAAAATTAAAAAAATAAATAAATAAATAAATAATTAAAAGAAATCTCTTCTGCTCACCAAGCTTGCATTTATTTGATCCAAAGTACAGCAAAAACATTCAAATTTTGAAATATTTTTACTATTTAAAATAACTGTTTTCTATTTGAATATATTTTAAAATGTAATTTATTGCTGTGATTTCAAAGCTGAATTTTTGCATCATTACTCCAGTCACATGATCCTTCAGAAATCATTCTAATATTCTGATTTGCTGCTCAAAAAAATGTTATTATTATTATTATTGTTATTGTTATTATTATTATTATTATGCTGCAAACAGCTGAGTGGAATTGTTTCAGGTTTCTCTGATGAATAGAAAGTTCAGAAGAACAGCATTAATCTGAAATAGAAATCTTTTGTAACATTATAAATGTCTTTATTATCACTTTTGATCAATTTAAAACATCCTTGCTAAATAAATGTTTTAATTTCTATAATTTCTCACCCCCCCCAGAATAGTATAGTGAAATGTTACAAAAGCTTTTTATTTCAGATAAATGCTGATCTTTGTATCTTTATATTCATCAAAGAATCCTGAACAAAATGTACTCAACTGTTTAAAATATTGATAATAATAATAATAATAATAATAATAATGTTTCTTGAACAGCAAATCAGCATATTAGACTGATTTCTGAAGGATCATGTGACTGGAGTAATGATAAAAAAAAATTCAGCTTTGAAATCACAGCAATACATTACATTTTAAAATATATTCAAATAGAAAACAGTTATTTTAAATAGTAAAAATATTTCACAATATTACTGCTTTTGCTGTATTGTGGATAAAACAAACGCAGGCTTGGTTAGCAGAAGAGCATTCTTTAAAAAAAACATTAAAAATCTTACCTGTTCAAAAACTTTTGACTGGTAGTACATATTCATCAATTTTAGTTTTCATCCATTTCATGTTTAATCATTTAATCCTTTCACAATGGATTTCATTGTACACAATATCTTCAACATTAATCTTAACGTCATATAAAATGATGAAATAAATCTAACCTACTAAGGCTATTGTGTTGATTAGGCTTCTCATTTTCCACCATCCTTTTTTAACTTAATACGTTTATGACGTTTACGTTTATTGATAATAATAAAATACACAACAGTCTGTTTCTTCACCCAGCAGTGAGTATATAAAAGCCACCATATAGGAGCAGAGTACTAACCTGTATCCTAGGCCCATCCTTTAACAGATCCTTCATGATAACTTCATAATATGCTACACAAAACTGGATAAAGCAGACAATAAAAGATCTTAGTTTGTATCTGCAAATAAAGCCCTTCACAGATTCCAGATCTACACTGAACACGTCTTGAATAAAAATGACTTAGGACGAGACCATTTATAACAGTGAATCAGTTTCAGCTCATAAATATCATTTTCTGTTTTTGCTTACTCTTTTTCAAACTTACACATCATTAATTTGACAACTCTTCAATTTTAATAATATCTGATGTTCCTAAGAGGACATGATTTTTTGCATACCTAAATGCAAATTCAGTAATTATCCAGATCTGCTTTTTATGATATCACAGGAGGGAGCCTATCAGAATAGCTGACAGAGCAAATCTGCCTGTTGCACCAAATTGTTGAGTAAGTTACTGATAAATTGCTTACACCAAAGGCTATAGTTTTCTGTTTACACTGCATCACAATGTTGAGAGTCAAGATAGATGCACTTACATTCTTATGTCAAAAATGTTGGCTAAACATTTTTCTTATCATGCTTAGTAAGGCCTGGTAATGCACAATTGACTTTAGAGTAATTAATTCTCTATTTGACATTCTCCATCAGAGTACAGATGGGAATACAGAAAAATATATAGCAGTATATAGGAATAATATCAACCACAATAGCACTATAAACAGCAGATGAGAGGATGGAATGAGCAGAGATAAGTTATTAGGCTGAATCCGCAAAGCACAATAACTGGACTGGTTCCGGCATAAACATAGATAAATGCTGAGAAAGAAACCACTTCGGAAGGAGCAAAGAAGATGCATCTGTTTACTAAGCTGTAGACAGATTTAAGGCCTTGAAGGGTGTCGAGAAGATTTGTATAAATTTATGTTTAATCTCCAAATGGGGCTAGTTGCCCTTCCTGTGAAATGTGGTCTAAATAAGTGTCCAGATATTTGAACTTTATTTTTTCCACTTCTTCAGGATAGTATTATATTGTATTAACAATATCATTTCACAGCTGGTTTATCTGGTCCATCTTGCATGATAATAATAATCCAAGACTCTGAGATTGCAATATGGACAGGTATATGTCTTTTCTAAACAGATATGATATGTTTTCTGTATAATTTTCAACTGGTTAAAACGTATGCTACAGGTTTTATGTGAAATCATAAGTTCCTTATACATAATAATAGCTAACATAACATTTTTTTTTTTTATGGAGTTAATGATGTAAGACCAATGACCAAAATATAATGCAGAATATATTGTGTTGGTTATGTGATTATTACATTATATATATTCAGTCCAGTGTAAATGCCTCACCACAGGCTGCTATGTTTCTATTAAAACGACACTTTTATAGAAGTTATATGGACTTGAGATGTTTGTTTTGCAGCAGGGACTTTTAAAGTCAATTCAAACTTATAATAGACGGTTACTTCCAAATTGCATGGAGACCTGAATGACAGTACATTTAATATTTTTCTATAGGCCTGTATCATCTATTGCCAGGGAGAGTACTGCAGGGGGTCCACACTCCATAGAGAAAAACCTTCATAAACAAACAAATGTTTTAATGAAAGAATTTAAGCGTTACCAATGATAAAACTTTACGATCTTTAGCTTTCATATTGAGGGTCTGTAAAAGCTGAAAACGTGCAATCTAATATACTGAAGTTCTGTATTGTAATACATAAACGCATAAAATGGCAGGATGCTGATAAATGATTGTTGAAATTTCTTAGTTTTAATTAGAAGGCAAGCTTATTAAAAACAATGTGCAGTAATAACGCATTTCCACCAGCAGATGGGGTTATTGCCCGCACGCGGTCATGCTTTCCGGAAGACAGATGTAAATATTTTCATGACGCAAAGAGACAATCTCTGTACCCATCCTCTACCTCTAAAAATACTCAGTTTCTCCCTGAATAATCTATTCTTCGAAACAACCTTCATCCTGCCTGTCAGAAGACCATGCGAGGTTGTCGTTGACTGCATTCTGTCTTTATTTATTTATTTATTGTAAAGCAAACAGCGATTGGTAGGGTGTGATAGGCTATTCATAGCTTATGCATCATTGCTCTGTCGGCGAGTGAGTTGGTGTAGTCTGCGGATCAGATTGCTCCTCTTTGAATTTTTCTTTTTACTGCCGAGAAGCCAGCTTTTAGGATTCATCATGCAGAAAAGGAGGAAGCCAGAGCCGATCCAGCTGAACCCAATTCCAGATGGGAACACTATAAACGGAACCGGGGCCACAGAGTGAGTGGGCTTGAGTCTTACGATCTCATTTCATGTTGAACAAGCTCTTAGAAGACTTCATGAAACCAGTTGCTTCATTCATGGATTGTTTGGATTATTAAGAATATGGTTCGACTCTGACAAGGCTGCTTAATAGATTTAGCGTTACTAAATCAGCTTGTATTGGGCATTAAACTGGTATTAGTTTGGATATTTTTGAGGGTGTGTTGGTTCTAAGTGTCAGCAGATTTATAAAGCCCACGAATGAATTGTAAGCTAAAGGTGATTATTATTAGATGACTTGCATAACAGCAAATATGGGTTATTTTTACGAAATGAGTGCCTTTTTAAATTTAATTAAGCGATTTTAAAGAGCTGTCAGATTTTAAACATTCTATCAGTTAATCTCTTTGAGTGTTATTAAATTGCATTGTGCCATCTAAAGATAAATTAATATATTGTAATATATATTGGAATATGGCTATGAGATTTGTTACAGGTTTGAGAATAACAAAGTTGACAGTTTTACAGTTTTAGCTATTGTGCTTCAGTTCACGACTCTAAAAAGTGTGTGTGTGTGTGTGTGTGTGTGTGTGTGTGTGTGTGTTTGTGTGAAAGCACCTTAATTCTAACAAGAAATGAGCACCAAATCGGTATATTAGAATGACTGCTGCAAATTCAGCTTTGTCATCACAGGAGTAAATTATGTTTTTAAATATATTAACTGGATATTTTAAATTGTAATAATATTTCACAATATTACTGTTTTTACTGTAGTTTTTAACAAATAAATGAATCCTTGGTGAGTATAAGCGACTTAAAGTTAACGTTACTGTTTTTTGTGGGTTGTGCTTAGAAAAATATCTAACAGTAAAAGTTGCTCACAGTTATTTATTAAGTAATTTTACGAGGAAAACAAATTGTATGTTGTTTGTGGAATAACCCATATATTAGTGTTGTTTAGTATCCATCAGGTGCACATAAAAGAGTCGCATCTCCTGGCGCTAAGATCAATGAGAATAGCTTATCACATTTGGACAGAGCTGCCAACACAACACTGCTCTTCTCTGTAGTATGTTGTCCAGTCATAAATTAGGCCCAAAATGTAGTATTATAGGAGCAGAACTGGAGAGATAAAGTATCTGAAGTTGTCTGTGTGTTTACAATTTGTAGAGGCCAAAAATCCAGTGTTTTGTTGACCCTGATGTAAAACAGAAATGTACATGATGGTGATATCATTCTCTGAGCCCAAGTGTAATCATCCAGTTTACCTCAGTATGTGATTATTGAGGATCTTAACTGAACACCAAATATAGATGCAAGTGACGGCAACATATTGATTTGTTTGTCAGCTTCACATCCCCACAGATAGATATGCTGACAGAGGACCACCTCTGTCTGTGCTACCTTCGTTTGGCAGGCCTGTGATTTTTCTCTTCTTGAAGCCGAGCCAGTGACAATCCTCACAGCCGGAGCCAGTGGTGCATGTCATTGCCTCTTGTTTCGTCGAGCTCACTTGAGAGCTTAGACACTTTTCCCCTCTTGTAATCTCTCCATTTGGCATTAAGAGACTATTAATTATTTAGGATAAAGTTGCAGTCTTGTATATTAGAAACTGGCTATTATTTGTACATAAATAATGAGTATTAGCCGTGCTATAGTGCGATAGAAGAGGTGTTTGGGAGAATGACAGTAAAGCAGAATTACATTCCTTCCTGGAGAGCAGGACAGGCTGTGGCGAGCTCGCTTTGGAATGTGTGTGTGTGTGTGTGTGTGTGTAGCGGTGATTCAATCCTGTGGAAGTCAGTGTTATAGAGAGAGGCTCAGTGGAATGTTAAATACTGTGACAACACTTTTTTTTTCCCCAGAAGCCTCTGCTTTAAATCTGTTGTGGCAAGCCTATCTCAAAGAGTGCAGTTCATATTATTTTCTAAGTTCTTGCTTATCACTTGTGAAGCACTTCATATGTATCATCTCTTTCATGCATTTACAATTTGTAAATTAGGAGTAATACAGTAACAGTATCTGCTTCCAGTGGAGAGTGAAGTGATTTAGAAGCCATAAATATATTATATTAACAGTAATGAAAAGAAAAGTTTTTTTTAAGACCAGACATGATTTTCTCATTCATATTTTCATTTTGGTGGCTTAAAGGCCCTATAAAGTTTTAATAATTGTTCGAATTCTTGGAGAATAGGTAAGTCCACACCATAACGGTAACAGCAAAGAGGAACAATATGGTTGAAATCACTTTCAGAATGATTTTTGATGAACTGATAAACAATAAAAATGGTACTTCAAGAGCTCGAGCATTTAAAAAGGCAGATGACAAAACTGCAGCATGCACTTATAATAAACAAAATTATATTGTTTGTTTGTTGTGGAAGCAAATACAGTTATCATTTTGTCTTTATAGTTATTGTTGTTGGTGTGAACAGGCCTCAAAACAAGCCTACATTTAGTATGTCACCACATGTATACTGGTGTTCAAAAGTTTTGAGTCGGTGAAATTTAAAAAAAATTTTTTTTGATAAAAGTCTCATGCTCACAAAGGCTGCATTTATGTGATTTAAAATACATTAAAAACAGTAATATTGTAAAATATTATTACAATTCAAATGTTTTCTATTTTATTATATTTTAAATTGTAATTTAATCCTGTGATGGCAAATCTGAATTTTCATCAGCCATTACTCCAGTCTTCATTGTCACATGATCCTTCAGAAATCATTTTAATATGCTCATTTGGTGCTCTTGGTTTCCTGTTATTATTGATGTAGAAACAGTTGTGCTGCTTAATATTTTTGTGGTCATTTGAATCACTCAAGTGTCAGACTTTAGTTCTGGTGATACAGTTCTGCTCTAAAAACGGTTGCTTTCCAAATGACTAGTAACCTTGTTTTATTTACTTACCAAAGCCAGTTTTCTTTGGATTTGGCACTTGACAGTGCTAATTTTGTACCCTGCCAATATTGTTTCATCTCTCTTCATTGGCAGCGGTACCTCTGCCGCTATTGTTTCCCACGAGCTCTATGCGGCATTGTGTCTTTTCAAGATTATCAGTAGGAAACCACACAGTTTTACAGTGTTACACAATCACACCACACACACCATGGCACCATCTGCTGTTCTCCATTTTACTTAAGAGCACTGCTGGGTGTATGAATGCTGCTATAGTGCATCAAGAAGAGTTTGATAATTCCCAGACATTCCCTATACCTGTTCCCTAATTCTTTACCTTCATCATGTTTATGTCTGAGATCTGTTTAAATTGTGGATTTACAGGATGACAGCACAGATGTATCCACAGGAGTGATTTATGGAGCGTAGTTAAATATTGACCACAGAACAATCTCTGGTTTTGCGCTCCTCCCCAGAGAGAAATGGTTTGTTTCTGTCTAACCTCAGCTGATCCCGGCGCTCCCTAGTGTTTACATCCACATTCCAGTGCGCAACATGTGAAGTTGACCACTTATTTCCTGTGTTTGATCGTACGGTATCCACACAACTCTTCAAAAACTCAAAAGAAAAAAAGGAAGAGAAGTTATGATTCTTCAAAGTACTGCTCTTGGGCCTTCAAAAGCTTTTCTGATTTTGAATCTCAAACTTTCTGTATCTTTCCTAAAAAGAATCTGCTCTTTTTATGTAAACATAATGGTGTATCAAAGGTTAGACTAAATAATTAAATACTGTGTAGTAGTATTAAATTATTTATTACTTTCATACAAGTTGTTGCAGCATAGCATGCTGCGTTGTCACTACATTCTACATTAATACTGTGTTGCAAAAAACACCCTTTCGGTTTGTATTATGCTCTGGAAATAATTTATTGTGTTGTTGTAAATATTTTTTGAAATTAATGATTCAATTTTCAATTAATTTGTAAAATGTTATGAATTGATTTTATTAGATGCTCTTCTTGATGATGAATTTTACAATTAAAGTGAAAAACACATTTTTGGGGGGAAAACATAGCAGTTTGTTTATGTGGAAAAAATTGTAGGAAAAAGAACCTTATTCTTGGCTTGCAAACTTTTTTTTTTTTTTTTTTTTTTTTGTGGTGTATTGGTTGGTTTTTAAAGGATCATGTGTGACACTGAAGACTGGAGGAATGACTGCTGAAAATTCAGCTTTGCCATCACTGGAATATAGTATAAAATATAGTAAAATATAAAACAGATAAAAAATTAAATGTTAATAATATTTCATAATATTACTGGTTTTACTGTCTTTTTGTTTAAATAAATGCAGCATTGCTGTTACAAATTTATAAACCAATTTGCTGTTATGCATTTTATTAACCAATTTTGCCAATTATAAATCAGTAATTTATGTTTTGCAATGCATTATATCAGATTGTTATTTTAATTTTGTAATTATCTTTATAATATATTAATTCAAAATATTTTTTAGATAATACTGCAAAATAAAAAACTAGTATTATTTTAAAAATGAAATTAAAATAAAAAATTAAATAAAAAACAGTAATTTTTAACTTTAAATGTTATGGTCAAATGTTGGCAAAGTAATTAAAATTTTGAACTACTGTTCAAAATTTCAACCAACAGAAAAAAATCTGGCAGTAGAGCTCTGTTGTGAGCTTTATATCCTCTGTGGCTCTTCACATGGACTGAAACCGCTCTGGATAAGGCCTCCTACATGCAACACAAGGTTTGAGTTGTGAAGCATTTTTCTCCACTCTAGCATCTTCTGCGTACTTCACCATTATCACGTCTCCACCGCAGCATGTCCACGCCACCCACTTACACCCACACAGCAGCCTCGTAACCATGGTTATATCTGGCCTTGCTGTCAAAAATGAAAGCATTTTGCCTCATTCTGCATATAGATGAGACAAAGACATCCTGGAGTACTTGTGCTGTTCTCATCCACCTGAGTCGTGCTGTCTGTCCTGGAGCTTACATGCTGTGATATTTTGCAGACTGATCAGCAAGCTTTGATGTAGATTTATGTGTGAGTGTCACTTGTTGTGGACCAAAACATTGTTCAAGAGCAGAACAACATGTTTTACATCTGAATTAGCTCAGTGTTTAAAAGCCCTTGAGGCTCATGGTGTCCAATGGTCCTGAAACACTCATTTGAAGATAAAGCATGAGATACACCCACATCACAGATGTCTGCAACGTGTGGCACAAAAGCTGGATCACAAGCTGCAGGAAACCTAAGATTATGTTTAAATAATTGCTAATTAGTATCAATATCGGAATCATAAGACTTTTAATTGGTTCATTTGAGCACACAAGAAGATTCATTCATGATTGCACCTGGTAAATGCAGTTATGCAACAGTGAAGAACGCAGTGCTGTTGGAGGAGATGCAGAGAGGATGGAGAGCGGAGGGTCATGGAAGTTCGCTCTTCCAGCAGAAAGCTAAGGAAATACATCACCATGACAACAGGGCCAAGGGAAAGGTTCGCATGCTTAGAGGAACTCCCTGTTTCCTCAGACAGAGCTTTAGGAAGAAGATGTTATAAAGCCTTCTCACCACTTACATTTCCACACACATTGTACAATAAACCTATTCAGTATTCCTACGTTTTCTGCCTTAAGGATGGGAATATGTTTCAGCATGCAGGAGCTTTGGCTTATTACTGATCACAAGAGAGGAATTCTTGTTGTAGACATAATAATGTATAATATATAAAGTCTAAGAATGTAGCAGTGTTATTTTAGTATTATTTATATACTATTGTAGAATGTATTAATATTTTAAAGGACATTTTCTTTTTCTTTTTAGTTACATGTACTTTTGTCATTTATTTTTATATCATTTTAGTGTTAGTCATTTTAGTACTTCAGCCTCAGCTTATTTTATTTTAGTTCACGGCAATATTTCTATTTTTTTAAGTTATGTAATATTTATGTTTTATTTTCTTTCACCTTTTTAATTAACTAAACATTTTTACAATAAGAACACTGGACTGTAATTTAAATGACAGTGTCAGTGACATTATGCATTTTTGTCCTATTAATTTATTTAAAAATACATCAAAAAAGTAACGCATACATACAATGACTTAAAGGAATAGTTCACCCAAAAATGAAAATTTTGTCATCATTGACTCACCCTCACATCGTTCCAAACCTGTATGAGTTTCCTTCTTATGTTGAACACAAAAGAAGATATTTTGAAGAACCAAACAGTTGTTGGTCTCCATAGGGAAAGAAATACTATGGAAGTCAATGGGAACCATCAAATGGTTGATTACCAGCACTCTTCAAAATATCTTCTTTTATGTTCAACATAAGAAAGAAACTCGTACAGGTTTGGAATGACATGAAGGTGAGTAAATCATGACTATATTTTCATTTTTGGGTGAACTATCCGTTTAAAAACACACTCTGTGATATCCATGATTTCATTTACTGATTTAAAATTCATTTTGATATTTTTTGGGGGGTATGAAGTAAAAAATGTCAGGGTGATACAACTGTCCTGCTACTGTACTGAATAAAAAAGACTTTTTGAAAGAAATTCTAATAGAAAACCTTAAATAATTTTGCATAATTATCTATTAGGAAAAATAAAATTTTAACAAAATTGCTTAACGGATTATTAATAGTTGAAGCATTTGCTTCAGTTAAAGAGAGGAGCTCTGTAGACCCTCATGGCTGTTTTGAGGTGTAGATTGACCCGTTTAGTTTCATCACTTTACAAATTAAATTCATTTTTCTGTCTCTCTTAGAACAAATCTGGAAGCTCTGCAGAAGAAATTAGAAGAACTGGAGCTGGATGAGCAGCAGAAGAAACGTCTGGAGGCTTTCCTCACCCAGAAGCAGAAGGTCGGAGAGTTAAAAGATGATGACTTTGAGAAGATTTGTGAGTTGGGTGCAGGCAACGGAGGAGTGGTCTTCAAGGTCTTACACAGACCCTCAGGCTTCATCATGGCCAGGAAAGTATGTTATGATAAAACAAACTGCTACAACCTGTGAGGGTGTTAGTTTCAGCTTTAAGCATGCTAGAAAGGTCACTGAAGTCCATTGATTGTCATTACCAGCCTTGAATCGATCGGATGCAGTTTTAGAGCTGCTTGCCTCAGAGCCAGTGCTGCCTCTCCAATATCTCTTGAAGGCATCAGCTATTCATGTCATCATGTCTTTTTATAGATTGGAAGAAGTTAGACATTACAGCAATAAGACATGACATTCTGTTCTTAGCATGCAGAATCAATACTGTGACATTTATTGCACATGTAATGCATGTAGTGAAGCTAATTGCACTTGACTCAGTAGAGTCAAATGACACTTTTCCTAACAAACTTGTCCAAGAAGGAAATCTACTTTTTAAGCCAAAAATTACCATTAGTCCACTACGTGTGATGAAACAAATCGTCCTTAATATGAGACCGCCCAAGGAAGAAAACAAGCTGAAGTGCAGTCAGCACACTAACTCCAAACAGCTCATTTATAGCATACATGAAACAAAGAATTGACAGTATGCATGCAGAGAACCAACTCCTTATCAGCTAACTATAAAATGCAGACACCCTGGCAATTACAGAGAGAAGCTAATGAGGCTTCTGCATTATGCTTTGCCCTGCACTTAAGAAGACAAAATCGCAACATTGTAAACATCAGTATGAATGTAAAACATTAATATAAAGAAAAAATATGCAAATTTCAGTGTTTGGTTTTTATTAAAAGTAGTAGATTTCAACCTTTTTCATATAATATAGTTCTCTTTTTCTTATTTTCATGCAGTTGATCCACCTAGAGATCAAGCCAGCAATAAGGAATCAGATCATCAGAGAGCTGCAGGTGCTGCATGAGTGTAACTCTCCCTACATAGTGGGCTTCTACGGAGCTTTCTACAGTGATGGAGAGATCAGCATCTGTATGGAGAACATGGTACTTCCTGCTCTCAGTGTCAAACATAATACAGAGGAATATGAGAATTTACATCTCTCTTTCTATATATATATACCAGTATAAATATATATAATCTGTTGGATAGTTTGAAGTCAGTATAGTTTGATTTTTTTTAAAGAAATTAATACTTTTAATTGGCAAGGATTCATTAAATTGATCTAAAGTGACAATGAAGACATTTATGTTTAGATTACTATTCCAAATAAATGCTGTTCTTTTGAACTTTTTATTCGTCAAAGAATCCTGAAAAAAGATGTTTCCACTAAAATATTAAGCAGCATTACTGTTTTAAACTGATAATAATAAGAAAAATATTTACAGTATTTTAAATATATTCAAATAGAAACCTGTAAAAAAATAAAATATTTACTGTTTTTACTGTATTTTTTATCAAATGAATACAGCTTTGGCGAGCATAAGATACTTCTTTCAAAATATATGTTCATTTTATATAATATAATAAAATATAAATATTTCATTTTATCATTCCAGCGTCCTTTCAGTACACTACCTTTGCTTTTATAGATGCTTTGTAAGTATTGCTGAATTTAAAAAAATCCATCAAAAATCTTGGTAACACTTTACTTAAAGCCTTTATGTGTAATGTATTATAAAAGTAGTTTTAATGCATTAATTATGCCTTGTAATGCACCTTATAATGCATTGTACAATCTCATGAATAATTGTAACTACAGTTAATACATTATAACACTTATCAGTTCATTGTTACACCATGCATTTTAAATTCGGTTATTATTATTTCCAACAAGATATAATGTATTACAACACACATTATGAATAATGATAATGCATTATGCCATTTAATAACCCTTTATAATGCATTATACATAAAGGCTTTAAGTAAAGTGTTATCGGAATCTTTTACTGTAGGATGGCGGCTCGCTGGACCAGTGCCTGAAGAAAGCAGGCAAGATCCCAGAACAAATACTGGGCAAAGTTAGCATTGCGGTTGGTATCTCTGCAAACTTTCTCAACAATATCCTCAGTGGTCTCTTCTGGACTGTTTCCAGAAAGCAAGGCTAAAGCACGGTGCTTAATGTTTCTGGACCTGTTTCCTTTCTATTCATGCAGGTGATAAAAGGCCTGTCCTACCTGAGGGAGAAACACAAGATTATGCACAGAGGTGACTGGTGCCGTGTTATCTCTAACTGATATCTGTTCATTTACTTTTTCTGTTGACACTGTATTTACTGAAGGGAAGACATTGCCCTTGTCTTGCAGACGTGAAGCCATCTAATATACTGGTGAACTCGCGTGGTGAGATCAAGCTGTGTGACTTTGGTGTGAGTGGACAGCTCATTGACTCCATGGCCAATTCATTTGTGGGCACCAGGTCCTACATGTCTGTAAGTTTATTCCCTACAGAAATACCAATTCAATCAAATCTTCTTACTAAAATCCCATTGAGTTGTTTAAAAAAATGACCCATTGTGGTATAATATATATGTTAATATATTATTTAAAAAATGACCCATGTTAAAATAATAATATATATTATAATTCAAGGTATATACAGTACACAGTTGTGGTCAGAATTTTTTAGAAGGCTGTGGAAATAAATCTGCATTGTTTATCCTTTTGATCTTTCATTTAAAAATTTACATAAATCCAATCTTTCTTAGAAGTAAAACAATTGAAAACGGGGAAAATCTCATGAAATAAATGTTTTTCACTAGTATTTGTTGGTCACAATTATTTGCCCCTTTTTCTTCAGTACTTTTTGCAACCTCCATTTGCCAAGATAACAGCTCTGAGTCTTCTCCTATAATGCCTGATGGTTGGAGAACACCTGACAAGAGATTTGACCATTCGTTCATTCAGAATCTTTCTCTCCAGATCTTTAAAATGCCGAGGTGCCTCTCCTCTACATTTCACCCCACTCATTTTCTACAGTGTTCAGGTCTGGGAACTGTGATGGCCATGACAGAACCTTCATTTTGTGCTCAGTGACCTAATTTGTGTTGATTTGGATTATTTTCCTGATAGAAGATCCAACCACGGCCCATTACAATATTTCTAGCAGAGTTTTGATTTGTTTTCTGTTGGTATTTGATAGAATCCACAATGCTATGTATCTGAACAAGGTGCCCAGGACTTCCGTCAAAAATATAGGCACACAACATTTTAAAGATCCAGCAGCATATTTAATGATGGGCATGGGGTAGTTTTTTTTATACCTGTGAATACTATCTCATGTGTACCAAAAAGCTCTTTTTAATTTAATCTGTTTGCACCTGTTTGAAGTTCCTGTAGTGTCTGGCAGCTGAATATGCTGGAGTTTATTTTAGAATGAGAGCAGAATATTTTTTCTTGAAACGCTCCCAAGCAACTTGTGGTGAAGTAGGCGCTGTTTGATGTTTTTTTTGAGGCTTTCTGACCCCAAGGCTCAACTAATTTCTGCAATTTTCCAGCTGTGATCCTTTGGTTTTACTTATTCTGATGAATGATTATGGGAATTTGGCCTTTGTGTTAGCTCATATTTATACGTCTGTGAAACAGTAAGTCAATTTTATGTTCATAGCCACCCTTCTGTGTTAAAAAAAAAAGGTTGTTAAAAATTGTGGCCAACGTGTATTGGAGAAAAAAAAAACATTTATTAAAAGATGATTTCATTATTTCCCCACTTTCAGTTGTTTCACTTAAATGAAAGGTTAGAAGTTTTTGAATGAAACACCAAAATGATAATGCAGATTTATTTTCACTGTCTTTTTTGCTCATATTTACCAAGGGGCCTAATAATTCTGACCACAACTGTACTGATCAGCCACAACATTACAGCCACTGACAGGTGAAGTGAATAACATTGATTATATCGTTACAATGGTGCCCGTCAAGGGGTGGGATATATTAGGCAGCAAGTGAACAGTCAGTTCTTGAATTTCATGTTTTGGAAGGGCCAAATAGTAATGGCTAGACAACTGGGTTACTCTTATGGGGTGTTCCTGGTATGCAGTGATTAATATCTACCAAAAGTAGTGCAAGGAAGGACAACCACTGGTGAGCTGGTGCCCAGTGCACCCTGCAATACTACAAAAAAATGTTCAGGAATGGCTTAAGGAACTTGACAAAGTGTTGCCTACACATCTGTGGGATGTGCTGGACCAACAAATCCAATCCATGGAAGCCTCACCTTGCAACTTACAGAATGTAAAGCATCTTCTGCTAATGTCTTGGTTTCAAAGATACCACAGGACACAAAATTAGGCAGGTGGTTTTAATGTTCTGGTTGATCAGTGTATTTTCTTTAAAACAATCTTTTGTCAGTTTAATTCTTCAGCCAGGACATGAATCCTTGGATGTTTGATTTGGAGTGTCTCAGTACAGCCATCTGTTTGTTCAGGCTCCTGTTTTTCATCACATCGCTTCCTTTATGATAATGTTCATTTCCTCTCTCTATGATCCGTCTCCTTTTATCTCTGTGTCCCATCTGTAGCCCGAACGCCTTCAAGGGACTCACTACTCTGTCCAGTCTGACATATGGAGCATGGGTCTCTCTCTGGTGGAGATGGCTATTGGACGCTTCCCTATCCCACCACCTGATGCCAAAGAGCTGGAGCAAATCTTTGGTCAGCCCCTTGAGGGGGACCCCTCGGCCAGCGACACCTCCCCTAAACCCAGGCCTCCTGGTCGACCCGGCAGCTGTGAGTGTCTGTTTGTTATCCTGTAACTTATGTTAGAGGTGTTTCTGAGACTATAATATATAATAAAGTGATTTTATTTTTAATCGGTTTGTCTTTTCAGCATACGGTCCAGACAGCAGACCTCCCATGGCTATATTTGAGCTGCTTGACTATATTGTCAATGAAGTAAGCTTTCAGTAGTGCTTAAAAGATCACTAAACAGTTTTATGGCAGTGAATTAATTAAAGTGAGGATTTATTGGCTGCTTCACTTAGCCTTAATGGAGCTGTTTGTCTTTTTTTTCCAGCCACCTCCCAAGCTACCAAGCATCTTTGGTGCAGAATTTCAGGACTTTGTTAACAAATGGTAAGCAAAATTGCACCCTAGCTCACCTAGTAGAGCATGGCGCATGTAATGCCAAGGTCATGGGTTTGATTCCCAGGCAACTGGCATACTGATAAAAATGGAGGGCAGTGAAAGCTGCTTTGGATAAAATCATCTTCTAAATGCACAATTTCTTCTTCAGTGGTGCTTGCTGCTCCATCTAGTGGTTGAGCTAAAACTAGTTTGGGGTTCTCCGGTGAATGCAAGTTTTGCAGGAGAATGCAGAAAATTTGAGTCTCATTTAATATTTTTTCATCTCCATGGCCTCCTAGGTTCTTCATACTAAACAGACCAGTGTATTAACATTTTTAATTCTGTCGCTCACTGTTTCTTTTTTTTGTGTGTTTTGTGCAGTTTAATCAAAAATCCAGCAGAAAGAGCAGACCTCAAGCAACTGATGGTAGGAACAATCATTTTCTTTCAATACTCATGTATATATTTTTCCTATGAATGCACCTCATGCATCTTACGTCTAATCATTTTTTTTCCCCAGGTCCATCCTTTCATAAAGAACTCAGAGGCAGAGGAGGTTGACTTTGCTTGTTGGTTATGCAGCACCATTGGGCTAAACCAGCCAGCAACTCCAACTCACAGTGTGGGAATGTGAGAGCAGCCATCTTTTTCTA
This sequence comes from Spinibarbus caldwelli, assembly GCA_039654775.1. Lineage (NCBI taxonomy): Eukaryota > Metazoa > Chordata > Actinopteri > Cypriniformes > Cyprinidae > Spinibarbus > Spinibarbus caldwelli. The sequence continues at coordinate 12,282,650 of CM077238.1, forward strand.
CGCCAGCCATTTAGTGTTTTCTCACCCGCAACATCTCCAGTTCCACCCTACCAGTCAGTCCAGAGGCCAACAGCAAACTACTGCCCTCTTGAACAAGCTCCTCTTTATTTTAGATGTTGTCTTGAGTATTAATGAGCATACTGCTGTAATTAACAATGCATTACGGCTCCAATAGGTCACTTGAAATCTATTCTTCCAAATATTGGTTATTAAACGCTGATAGCATCCATAAGACCAGTATTACAAAAATGTATTTTATTTTTTCTTACAAAATTTAAATTTAATGTTGATTGCAAAGGCTATCAAAGGCTGAAATTACAACGGAAAAACTTAAATGCTATGGATCCTCCTAAATTTTAAGTTGCTGTGATCATGTTATACTTTTTAAACTCTTAATTTCAAGGTTTATGACTGCACTATCAGCTACCCCTGACGTGGTTGCATTATTTCATTGTAATGTTATGCGTTCTGCTTTATTTCAATGGTGAATTTGCAGCCTTTAACTCAAAAGTGAGAGAAAATCAGTCATAACTTATACAAACTTGTATATTATAATCAAAGATTTATTTAACAGATGACAACTGATGGAATGTGCCAGTGCTTAAGTTGTATGCAGTGGATTAAAAAGGACAGCTTTATCAGAATTTTCAACAGTTGTTTTATTTGAAAATCATTTGTGAACTCCATTAGTCTGTTCATGAGGTCTAAGCTTGAGCTTGAGCTGGAGCTGGAACAGAAGCAGCTGCAGGCTTCTTGGCCTTGGTCTTCTTCACAACCTTCTTCTTCTTCTTGGGTTTCAACATCTTGGCCTTGATCTGCACAAAATTTACAGATTTAGAAATTGCTTAGCATGTTTATCAGACTATAGTGACACTTGTGGGTCCTTACGTCAGGGTTGTGTGCCAGGATAGCACGGCGACGGGCTGACTTGGCATAGGGGTTGAGCTTAATCATCACTCTCAGGTTCTTCAGAGGGTTCTTCTTGAGCACTCTGCGATGAATCTTGTGTCTACAATTGCATAAAGATACTTGTTACCCTACTTGTACTGTGTACTAAAAAAAAAAAAAAAAAAAATCTTCGAGTTTCAAAGCAAGATGGCTCAGAACTTCCTATACAATCATTAGTCAGAAACACGGACCTGAAGTAGGAATCTCATCACTGCAATGATATGTTGGTAATATAGATGATCAAAGTAACCAAAACTTACTTAGCAGGACGAAGTGCCTTCTGGACCTCCTCGCTCTTCAGGATTCTGTGCAGATCTGTGTTGTTCATTTTGTGCATGGGCAAGCTGGAACATGACAAGACAGTAAGTCCAAAAGTTTCTGCTCAATATCTACACATTTTAATATCTAGGTGTGCATCTGAACAAGTGGGGTTCCAGACCACCTTATTTTTCACTCAGACCTTTGATATTATCATGGTGTTCAAAAACACGGACTAAAAAGTATAAGCTAATCACTGTTGTTCAACGCACAACCAGACAAGGTTAAGAACGAAGGGTAAGGGAGCTCACTTGTAGTCCACTTTAAGGGAGGAGGCTTTGCGCCAAGTGCCATAGAGTTGATCCAGTTTACGGAATGCACCCTCAGTCCAAATGCAAAAGCGTCCAATGTGTCCACCTGGAGCAAGCTTCAACAAGTCCAGTCTGCTCACGGACTGCAGTGTGATGCCTGAGAAAAGAAACCTTGTGGTTAATGACTTTGCAATCATCTAGATCAACATAAATTGATACAAGTTAAGCGATGTTAAGGATCAGAACTTCCACTGAAATCATAGGATTCATAAACACGGACCAGAAGTGGATATCATCATGTTTAAAGTGTGTTCAAGTGAAGCAACTGCAAAATACAAGATCTCGTACCAGGGATGTTTCTGAAAGCTCGTGTCACACCGTTGTCTTCGTTGTAGATGATGCACGGTCCCTTACGCTGGATACGCCTTCGGTTCCTCATCTTACCCTTACCGGCACGCATACGCTGAGAGGCGTAAACCTAGAGACCAGAAATATGCATCAAAAAGAGTTTATGCTGGTAATGCGCAACATTTTAAGTCAGAGTTTGAAAGTAGCTCACCTTCTTGATGTCATTCCATGCCTTAAGCTTCTTCAACAGAAGCACGGCCTCCTTAGTCTTCTTGTATCCTTCAACTTTATCATCAACAACAAGGGGGACCTCAGGAATCTCCTCAATGCGGTGACCTGAAACATTTGCCATTTGTTTTAAGTCAGTGAAATAAAAAATAAATAAATAAATAAATAAAAACCTTTAAGATAATAGCAAATATTCTATATTTATTGCTGTGCTCAGCCTTCGAAGGCCTAGTTTGGTTTGGCCCTTCTGCAAACTAAGGTTTCTCTAGCACTGAATTGAAAGCAGAATGCTAATAAATGGCAACCCACATAATATATACAGTGCATACAAGCACTGTCATTATAAGGACCCCAGGGAGACCCCAACTTGTAGTAAATGAAAGGATTTTCTTTTTTTTATTTTATTGACAAAAACACTTCCACGTTCTGCCCAATGTCCTTCAAACAAACATGCCAACTGAATGCTATGAAAACAAAGTGCTTAATTTATTAGACCACCCGTCGTAATAAAGAGAAAACACAAATATTTTAGGAATCTGTCAAAGAATTGTTTAAATCTAAAAATGTTAGTCATTTATTGGGCAAATAAACTGAAAACTAAATATTTATTCACATAATAAAAAAAATAGCCTCCTGCCTTTCATAACAGCATGCATTCTTGCTGGCATTGTTTAGCTACTTTTTGACTGTAACTGGGTATCTGAAAAAATCTTTCATAGATCTTTCATTCTTTCATAGATAACAGAAATAATTATATTATATTATATTATAGCATTAGAAATAGCCTACTGTTACAAAAGAGATTACACATAATTGGAGGACTAACCAATACAGATAGCTAAAAATGATTTTAGTAAACAGCAATACTGTTAGTTTACAGCAGCAGTGGCACAAAGCTTATATTATTTGTTATAAACCTTAAATACATTTGTTTTAATAAATTTGTTGAGTACTGTATATAGGCCTATAGTTTAAATCTCTTCATCAAAAATTAAGATAATAAAGATGAATAAAAACACAAACTCAGTGTTAACAAACTTTTTGATTACGGTCACGTTTACTGTAATTTCTTTATCCTGTAAAAGGCGCCTATGAAGCATATGATATTTATATTCAGACAACTATACATGGTTATCCCTTTACAGTTTCTACTCTCATAAAATACGTGCACTACGTGTTGACTTTTAAACCTTAATTTAACGTTCAACAACAGATATTTCAGCAGAATGAATGATTTTGCGCTGAATATTAATCCCTCTCTGACGCTCGTTCACGCGCCCACGCTCATTCAGTAAAGATTTAAACTTAACAGAGACTGTCAGGACAGAACTTTATGCAAAAATGGAAATGCTCGTGTGAATTTGTGACATTTACAGATAAGGATATAACTTGAAACTGAACGTGAACTGAACGTTTTTGGGCTGAGGATGCACATGCATCTGTCAAAGCGCCTGACAGGGCAAGCCAATACGCTAATGTATTAACTTAAAGCTTAAAATAAAGAATTCTCATGTTTTGTGCAGCTTGGATCACATACTTCTCCCGCAGCATCTCATTCTGTTTCCTCCACTATTTTTAGATGCATTTTGGCCATAGAAATGCGTTATTCAGTGCTGTAACATTAATTTGACACGACTGGCTAAAGTTGGACGTGCATTGTGGGCAGACCCGACTAATCGATAATGAGAATCGTTGTCGATGATTTTCATTATAGATAATAATCGATTTTATCGATTAGTTGTTGCAGCCCTAGAAAGGATTATGAAGCTCTGGACACAATGTTTTAACTTACCTTTGGCCATGACCAGGGCAGGCAGAGCAGAGGCAGCCAGGGCAGAGCAGATGGCGTAACGCTTCTGGTTAATGTTGATCCTGCGGTGCCAACGGCGCCAGGTCTTTGTGGGGGCAAACATACGGCCACCACGACACATCTACAGTGGAGTCAAGGGTCAACATTTCTCACTAAAGGGCCTGTTCACACAAAGGTGAATATTCAGTGCGAAAATTTGACGCATTAAGCATTTTGATTTGAATCAATGGCTGTTAGTGTGTCCGTTCAGACCATACAAACATTTACATGTCTGCAATGTGACTTCCCCTTCACAGAAAGCTGTTCTAATGTCTCTTCCATTGCACTACAAAGAAAACTGGCCAACAATTTTGCACTTTTGGTCACATGCCAAGAGCTGCTGCTGTTACAAAGTTTTGTTGGCACGAACAGCAGAGGAAGAATCCTGAACCAGCTCTCCTGTCTGTGCTCTTCTTTTTTCAGCATCATTTAATAATCACCATAGTGAACACAAAAATCTGAACTGCTTTGAAAACAAGTAAATTCTGTTTGACTAACTTTGTGATAAATGGGTTAGAAAAAAAAAAAGTTGCAGAGAGCCGTTTATGTATCATAGTAACTGGGGTAAACCACTGTATTTCTGCATTTCCCATCTGCTGTTTTTTACTCATTGGTCCGAACAAACGAATCGAAAGCGAAAATCAGATCAAATTTCAATGCTGAAAATTTGCGTTTGTGTGAACAGGCCTTCATTTTTAAATGTGTATCTGTGAACCAGCTCAGTCTTAATATTCGTCAACCTTCCACACCAGCATAATAAGACAGTAGGCAACTGTCGCTGTGCATAGAGTAAGACGCAAATTACACCATCACAGCAAGGGTTGCTTATAATCAAGATTTGACAAGCTGTTCAAGTAAATGTTGTGATAGTTCAGGATACATTTCCAAAAGCACCCTGTCCAGAGCGGTGGGTGCCACCACCACGCACACGGGGGATACGGGCCACGGCTCTTCCTGTGCCCCAGGACTCAGCGCTGGTCTGGTGACCTGAAACGACACACATTTGAGTCATATTTGATCATGTCATACCATGGCAAAATATCACAGACAGACAAATGTCTCTTAGAACTTCCAATATAATCAACCGTGTATTAAAAACAACACTCACCAGCCAGTGCACTGACAGCGTAGGGCTGGCGCTTGTTCTTGCGCATGTTGGTATGCACAAAGTTCACAACATCAGGGCGGATGGGAGCCCTGAACACTGCAGGCAGAGCCACATTTTTGCCTGATGTCTCCCCTTTCTCGGAGTAGACCGAGATTAACGGTCGGGCACAAGCCTAAAACAACAAAAACAGAGGCATGAATAACTTAAGGTATTTCCATTTACAAGTTCATTCATCAGTTGTAACATTGAATCTCGCTCAGTCTTTGTTTTCATCAACCTTCTGTGCCAGCATGAGACAGCAGGCATCTGTCACTGAACACAGAGTCGGACGCAAATTACACCATCATAGCAAGAGTACCAGATAAAAACTTGGGAGATAAAAAATAAAAAATAATAATAATAATGTGAAAAATGTAAGTATAGTGGTGGGAAATTGCTGCAAATTAAAGTGATAATTGAGCGTAAAATCAACTGTGTTATTTGCTTATCCTAAAGTTGATCTAACTTATGACTACTATCATGGGGATGAATAAACGACACAGTTATTTTAAAGTGAATGATCACTTCAATACTTGTCTATTGCACACCTAAACTGAAGTGTCTGCGTGCAAACCTAATACTAGGCCACAACACGCAAGATAACATATCCAACTATGTTCTTACATATGATCTCAAGGCTGTTAAATTCTATTTAGGTATTAGGGTTTCTAAAAGAACGGAATAGCATTTCTTTAAAATCGTGTTTGAATTTCGAGGTAATAACCTCTAAACGGAGTCAGCTGAAAAATCATGACTACACGTGTGTACACGCCGCGCTCGATCAAAATGGCTCCCGAGAGCAGCTGTTAGTGCAAGCATAGAAGCTAACGTGTAATATTTCACCCAATAACCAACTGCTGATAAGTTATATGCACGTAAAACAATATAACGAAGAAGCTTTATTGAAAACGCGCTTAAGGCGGTGGAACAAATGATCTCTGTGCTCACCATTATTGTAAGTTTTCACGGCTCGCCAGGAACCACGCTCCTATCTCGATGGCGGCCACGGAAGAAAAGGAAGAATGAAGCACTCCACCGCTGCTTGCATATCCATCCGATCTATGTCACTTCCGCCCAAGCCTGCGCTTCATTTTAGACAGTAGCTTTTTTTTTATAAACATGTTCTAGATTTAGTTATAAAATCATTTTCCATTATTTATTATTTTAATTACAATGAATTGCAATAGGATACATGCGATAAAATAATAAACGTTGTAGTATGTTTTGGCACTATTTAAGTCGTGGAAGCTGGCGGATGGATCATATGGATCTACTTTCAATGATTTATTAGAATATTTATAAATGTTTGGATTTTTAGTAGTTCATTAGTTGCGTCTTAGTTTAAAATAATTGTAGAAAAAATAATTACAATTTTATTGTTTAATATTATTTTTTTTAACAAGAATAGGCGTGGCAAAAGAACGCATGCGTCGTAATCCTCGTGACGTACATTAGGCGCGCTGTAATCAAATAGTTTTGAATCGTGAAGTTTTTAATTCAAACGAATAGAATTTGTTAATTACATCTGTATTTTGTTTTCAAACGATTGGAATGGGATCCAAAATAGTTTCAGACGCCAACGCATTTGTTAAATTTCTGAAGTGAGTTATTGTACGTTTCTTCTCTATTGCGATTGACTGAACTTGAGTAACTAGCAGACCTGTATTGTTTTGCTACGTACAGTATATTTTATAAATGTGTAATTTATACGTTTGACTTAGATTTCTTTCCTTGCTTGTTTTAGGTTGTGTCAAGATGAAAATAAAGAGAACTGCACGTATACGGTAAAAATAACATGGATGTAGATGAAAAGAAAAGATGTTCAGACTCATGCATAATGAAAATATTATTTATTTATTTCAGGATGATATTTCAGTACTACTGGTGGAGAAGGAAGAACTTTTGCACGACATAATCGGTGGAAATCAGCCTATATTTGTCTGTGAGAAAGCAGTAAGTCAGTTTATGGCCCCCATATACATATACTATAATGTACACATAACATTATATAACATGTGAACTTATTTAATGAAAAGCAACCAAAGTGGGAACCAGAAGCTACAGAAACTACAGCTGACACCAGTGTTGTTGAAGAAACTCTTTTTAAAGTGGAGCAAGATCAAGGGCCTCAGCCTCTCTCTGTCATGAAAGCAAGGTGAAAGAAGCTGCTTGTTGCAGTATAGTACGATTGAAGAATTCTTTTTCCCTCACGAAAGCTGAGCACTATAATAAAAAATTATTTTTACTCACTTTCTTTTACTAGGCAGCTATTGTCTTGGTACACCATGGCTCAAAACCCCAACATGCCCCAGGTGGAAGCCCCAGGGACTCTGCACCCTCTGTGGGTCCGTTGTGACAAATTGGACCCATGTGCCACTGCCTGGCTTGGAGTAGAAACTGTCTATAGTGGGAACAAAACCAGTGGTGTCAAACTGTATACAGTCAGTTGCAAAGGTAGTAGCACTTATTTGTTACTCATGCATTATTCAAAGGGATAAGTACCCATAAAGAGAGACAAAACCTTTCCCAATGTTCTGCAGGTCCAACAGGAGATGAAACCTCTTTCCCCACACTGGATGAGCTTAAACAAGAGCATGAGAAAAGACACCACGCTTCTACAGTAAGATTTTTTTTGTCATTTAGCTCCTATAGGTTTCTCACTATTTGGTATCTGTTAAGAGTATTATGATTGATTTTTTTTCAGGTGGCGACCAAAGGCTATGCACAGTACAACCTGTTTTGCTCCTTAAAAGAGGAGAGCATGATGTTTGAGTCCCAGAGCAGTGTAATAGCGAGTCTCACATGGAACAATGTGGAGAAAGTATTGGAGTGTCCTCCGTTGTCTTCTAAAGCATCTCTGGTCAGCATCAGTGTCGCAACCAGTTGCCTTTGATACTTTAGTCCCAGTTAGTCCCAAGTTTTGATCATACTGCCTCTTGAGGTTACTAAGTGATTTGTTTAGCATTTTTTTTTCCTATTTACAGAATATCAAAGTTGCAGTTGGAGACATAAGGAGTCCATTATATCAGACCTATAAAGAGATGGAGTTCCTTCTGGTAAGTGTTGGAAATAAATTATGTGTCCTATACAGTGTAATTTTAATGTTATTTATATACTGTTTTGGTGTTTTGTTTTTAGATTTTCAGGTGTCATTTTAATTTTAGTTAAAGGGTTTTAGTAATTTTGTTCTATGCTTTTGTCATTTTTTAAAAAATTCTATTTAACTTTAATTTAATTTATGTAATTTTAACTTAATTTTAATAAAAAGCATTTTAAGTTTGTTTGTTGTGTAATATTTATATTTTATGTTGTTTCAGCTTTGTTTCAATTAATGAAAAGTATTTTAAATAGTTTTAGTTAACAATAACAATGTTCTTCTGTAATAATTAAAAATAAAAAATAACTTACTATAATAAAATAAAACTTAATTTATTCTAGACAGAGAAATGTTTATCAGTATGTATTGTATTATATTATATTGTTAATATGTACAACCCGAATTCCGGAAATGTTGGGACGTTTTTTAAATTTGAATAAAATGAAAACTAAAAGACTCACATGAGCCAATATTTTTATTCACTATAGAACATAGATAACATAACAAATGTTTAAACAGAGAAATTCTACACTTTTATCCACTAAATGAGCTCATTTTAAATTTGATGCCTGCTACAGGTCTCAAAAAAGTTGGCACGGGGCAACAAAGGGCCGAAAAAGCAAGAAATTTTGAAAATATTCAGCTGGGAGAACATCTAGCAACTAATTAAGCTAACTGACATCAGGTCTGTAACATGATTAGCTATAAAAGGGATGTCTTAGAGAGGCAGAGTCTCTCAGAAGTAAAGATGGGCAGAGGCTCTCCAATCTGTGAAAGAGTGCGTAAAAAGATTGTGCAATACTTTAAAAACAACGTTCTTCAACGTCAGATTGCAAAGGCTTTGCAAATCTCATCATCTGCAGTGCATAACATCATCAAAAGATTCAGAGAAACTGGAGAAATCTCTGTGCGTAAGGGACAAGGCTGAAGACCTTTGTTGGATGCCCGTGGTCTTCAGGCCCTCAGACGACACTGCATCACTCATCGGCATGATTCTGTCATTGACATTACTAAATGGGCCCAGGAATACTTCCAGAAACCACAGTCGGTAAACACAATCCGCCGTGCCATCTGCAGATGCCAACTAAAGCTCTATCATGCAAAAAGTAAGCCATATGTGAACATGGTCCAGAAGCGCCATCGTGTCCTGTGGGCCAAGGCTCATTTAAAATGGACTATTTCAAATTGGAAAATTGGTTCTATGGTCAGACGAGTCCAACAGCATGGCTTCGTAGTAGAAGAGTCTAGGTGCTGAATTGACCTGCCTGCAGTCCAGATCTTTCACGTATAGAGAACATTTGGCGCATCATTAAATGAAAAATACATCAAAGACGACCACGAACTCTTCAGCAGCTGGAAACCTATATCAGGCAAGAATGGGACCAAATTCCAACACCAAAACTACAGAAACTCATAATCTCGATGCCTAGACGTCTTCAAACTGCTTTGAAAAGAAGAGGAGATGCTACACCATGCTAAACATGCCCCCATCCCAACTATTTTGAAATCTGTAGCAGGCATCAAATTTGAAATTAGCTCATTTTGTGCATACAATTGTAAAATTTCTCAGTTCAAACATTTGTTATATTATCTATGTTCTATTGTGAATAAAATATTGGCTCATGTTATTTGAAGGTCTTTTAGTTTTTGGTTCGGGTTGTAATATATAATTATAATATAATATAATAATTTTCATGCCATCAGCATTTATTGTTTTTGTTTTAAAACATTTGACTAGGCTCTAGCAGAGGGTTTGAGAACAGGAGAAACTGAATGGTTGGAACCAATGGAGACTAAGTCAGCAGTGGACCTGACCAGAGCACTCCTTGAGGGTATAGCAGCTGTACTGATTAATTTGTGTACTGTATGTGCTGTATACAAAGCAAGAAATCAAAAATAGATATAAATGCTGCTGATGGTCAGTCCTTGAATTTTTTTGCTTTTGAGTGTAGCGTGTGCAGTTTGAGGGAGACAATCTGCTGATTTATGAAGCTGTTTTTCCCCTTGTTTTAGAGCTTGAGAATTTTGGACAAGGAGCACCAGGACACACTGTCAAAGCGTCTGAGGTAAATTTAATAATATAATATTAAACAGCACAATTCTTCATTCACTTTTATTATATATTGTTAGGTAAATTCTAATTTTGTGTTCCACTAAAGAAGAAAGATTCATACAGATTTGGAATGAATGAATAATTGAATGAAGGGGTAAACAATGGCAATTTTATTTAATTTAATGTGTGAACTATCCATTTGATCTTTTATACCAGAAACAAAAAGCTAAGACAGATGCTATAGCAGCCTTCAGCTCGATGGTGATTGAGAGAGGAGACCTGGACTTTACAGAACAACTGTGGGAGAAGATGAGGAAGAGTAAATATTACCTTTGGGAATTTTCACGAAATACAGTAAAACATCTTTACTGAAACCAAATTTAATATTTTTTTTTCTCATAGGCGTAACTTCATATCAAGACATAACAGAATGCCTGAAAATTGTTGTCAAAGCAGTGAAACTTGGTAAAATCAAACCATGGGTGTGTGCAGCTTCATGTCTATTTAAATGCACTAAAGATTTTTTTTTGGTTAACCATTGTGAATAAACATGATCTAACATTTTTATTCTTTTTTTCAGCATAAATATTTAAAAATTATGTAATGAGGGTATTGTTTTCCTTAGATCCACAAAGACAGCAATAGCACTCTCAGTAAGCTGATCCTGCAGTCGTACCAGCAACAGATAGACGCCTTGCCTCTCACTGGCCTCGCACCCGCTAATATGCTGCTAGAACTCGGCCTGGACAAGATCAGGAAAGACTTCATCAACTACCTTGTTGGTACATGCATTTTCAAATTTCAAATCTAGCTGTTTTTTGGTTTATAGTTCACTTCATCTGTTAATTACCTAAATAAAATGTTAGTTTTTAGATGCTCTTTGAGAAGTAGATTGAAGACTTAATTCTGATGTTATTCTTTTTTAGGAAAGGAACTTACGACTCTCAACTATTTGGTAGAAAACTACTTTTTACTTTAATTTTTTTCCTACGATTTAGATAAATACTAGCACGTACTGGGGATGTTTATACATTTTATTTGTAATTTTTAGAGATACTACTTGGACACAGAGGTGGACCTGCAGGAGCAGGTGATAAGAGTGAGGAAACTGCACCATCTGCTGGAGATCCTGGGCACCTGCAGCACTTTCCTCAGTCTTCCTCATGATCGCCTCTTCCTTTTCACTCAGTGAGTTTCCTGCCCTTTCCGGAAATTATATATTAATCAAATGGTGATTCAAAATGTAGAGAAATAATATATCATACCATTTGTTTCACAGGAAATTATGATTTATGATTTGGAGAACTTTTTTTTATTATTAATTTATTTATTTTTTCCTTCAGAGTGCACTGCAGATCCCTTGATTGCATTGGGGATGGTGCATAACAAGAGAATTAAACAAATGAAAAAACAAATTTCAGTAGTTAGATCTTACATTTTTCTAACCATGATATTTGAAATCAGGTCCTGTTTGCAATACTACAAAACATCCAACTATGATGAGGACCATGTCTTCCAGCTGCAAATTAAACCTGCGCTTATTAGCTATTTTTATGAGAAGTGAGTATTTGCTGCATTTCTTATGAGCTGTCATATTCTCTCTGTATAATTCTTCCAGTTGATGTAAGATGTATTGAACAGAATAATGATATTTATTTGTAAGCATGAATTAATATTTGTTTTATGTTATTCTCTCAGGGAGCAACCGTTCTCTTGGGCTATGGAGGTGTCCAGTGGACAGGGGTCAAAGGAAGTCAATACAGCATTGTATCTCAGTGACAAGCCTCTAGTAGACCACATTAGTTTTGACTTAGGTGAAGTCACTAGCTGTTTTTTTCACTTGCTGTTCTAGTTTTATGTCTTGTTGTTGAGTTATTTGAAACAAACATGACATTTTAAATTATCTGGTCACACACATGCAGATGTACCCCTAGATGAGTCTGTGAATGGAGAAAGTGAGAAGATGTCTTACTACAGGACCATGGTGAGCTGTAGTCTCATCAGCTTCACTTAACACTGGTAAGACTCCATATCATGGAAATGAACTCACAGAAAATGTCATTTCAAATGTCAAATGCCATATTTATTTGTTTTTTTTTTTATGCAGTAGTTTTAATTTGCTTATGCACAATACTTTTCAAAAGTTTGGGGTCATTTTTTAATGTTTTTTAAAGAAGAGTCATGATCACCGGTGCTACATTTATTTGATAATACAGTCAAAAATAGTATTGTGAAATTATATTATTGCAATTTTAAATAACTGTGCTGCTTAATATTTCTGTGGAAACCGTTTTACTTTTTCAGGATTTTTTGATGAATAGAAAGTTCAAAAGAACAGCATTTATTTGAAATAAAAAAATTTCGTAGCATTTTACATATTTATCACTTTTGATCCATTTAATAAAAATATAAATTTCTTAAAAACTTACAGACCCCAAACTTATGAATGGCAGTGTATATGTAACCACTTCAGTTTGCAGAAGTTTAAGCTTCAACAAGGTTTAAGACAAGAAGTTTTGTCCACATAGAGAAAAATAATTTCTAAAAGCAGATGACTATTTGCCTATATCATTAAAATTCAGCATAGTGTCCTTAACCTTCTCAATGCAAATAGTATTAACCAAGAAACAAGGGCCGAATTCAGTTTGTTTCCTTTATAAAAAAAGAAAAGTTAGTTTCGTTTGCGGAGTAGGAACATGAGAAAAACAGCACTGATCAAAATGCAGAGGGTGCACACTGTGGGAACCACAGCCTCGGTCACCATCTCCATGTGGCTGGTTAAAGGATCTGAAATGTATACACAAATGTGTTAATCAGACCAAACATTTTAGCATAGCCAAGGTTCACACTGCTTTTGCATTACGGAGCACTCAAAGGGTTAATATAGTTCTCTTCTAGCTATTGTGTGTGTGTGTGTGATGGCTTACCATGAATAAGTCTTAGAATATTGGCAGCCGTATTCCGCTGTTCCTCTAATGAAGAGAGAGAAATAATCTTAGGATGGCAGTAGGACACATTAACCCTTTGAGGGCCGCTGTGTAAGCTCACAATAAAGCGGCACAGTCAACAGGGTTATGAGCAAAATGGCAGCATGCCATCCACGTCAAGCATCCTTTTAGTTTTATACTTACATTGGCTGTTTATTTGAGGATTATAATACCGCACATACAGTATTGATTCATCAAAATAGTATTAAGAGTATTAGCAAAAGCAACATTTTAAGGTTCTGATTAGAAATATTTCCAAATCTTGATAATCAGATGATTACTTGCTGATAATCAAAACTTCAGCAAAGCAAGCTCTATTCAAAGCGGCAGACAGTTCATCAAGTTTATGTTGCCTCAATTTCTGGTCGCCAGTCCATAAGCAGTATGTCATTGTGAAATTATGAAGTTGTATATGATATATTATTTTGTTGAAGCCATCAGCCCACATTATTTCTTTCTTTTTTTTTTTTGACTCATCCTTTCGGGTGAAAAACTACATTACCCAAGACTTTGCAAATCTCCAATCAGAGAATCGAAACAAGCAAAGCATGCCAAAAAAAAAAAAAACTTTAGTTCTTTCCTTCATTAAGTACACTGTCTTGTACCTTTGTCTTTTTGTTCAATGTTCAAATACTATTTTGTTTCAAATCAAGTTTGTAATGTTATGATTTGCATTTTTGCTGATTGGTTTGGTTCATAGCCTATAACTCTTTTTAAAAAAAAGAAAGAAGGAAAAATGAATGGGAAACATAACTTTCAGAACCAAGGCCATGAAAAGAGGGTGAGCACTGTTGCACTCTAATAGCTCGACCTAATGAATTAAAGGGGTCATATGATGCAATTTCAAGTTTTCCTTTCTCTTTGGAGTGTTACAAGCTGTTTGTGCATAGATAAGATCCCTGAAGTTGCAAAGACTAAAGTCTCAAAACCAAAGAGATATTCTTTATAAAAGTTAAGACTCGACCACGCCCCCCTAAAACGCCTCGTTCAAACACGCCCCTACATGTCTATGTCACTGTGTGGGAAGATTTGCAAAACACCGCCCAAATGTATACGCAAAGAAAGAGGGCGGGACTTTTATTCTCGCTGTATTGTTGTTGCTGCCGCCAGCGCCATGAGAAAAGAAAAGAACAAGTTACTTCTATATGTACCCTAGTGTCTAAACTTCATCATGCACTGGCCAAACCTTTGGCATCTCTACATGATCTTTCTTTTCCTTGGATTTGCTTCTAGCTGGAGGGGCAAACAAAGAAAAATCCTGTTAGAGGTTTCAGCTCAGTCTGTTTCAGACCTTCCCAAAAGTCTTTGTCAATCCGTTCTCATGGTAAGCATACCGAGTCCCTATGGACACTAATGGCTAAGCAGAAACCTAGTCAAACCACAAATGAGGTTAGCATAATAAAACAGTGGAGATCCAGATGAAGACAAGGAATGTTCTCATGTACTGTTCAAGAGGAATTTGTTCCCATCGAATTTATTCTTGATTAAAGGCTACATGATTATTTCTTTTAGTCTGTGATCAACAAATGGAATTTTTCCTTGTTTGCCCCGGTTCTTCAACTAAGTTCGAATCAATAATCCACTGACCTGCAGCCAGGAGCTGATTGCTGGTGGAGCAAGTCTCTGTAGCTTTCCTTTTCCAGTTCTCAACCTGCCAATGATGATGATTCAGAGCATAAAATCATTGTCTCATTTATTCATACTCTTCTCTTACAGATAGAGGCTTGCGCAGATGGGCACTCCTTTCAGGATTCTGTTCCATAATCTGTCTTTTTATATGGTATTTAACTTGACTGTTTAATTCAGTTAATTACACCACCTTTAATACATAGTTTATATAAACAGTTAAGTATAAAATGGTTTATATGGTTTTGTATCATCTGAAAATAAACATTTGGAACATGTCCAAGGCAACTGGAGTTTGTTCAATATAAGGCGACAGAAAAATAATTAGAAAATACCATTTATATGGTAATTACATGCTAATCTTGGGGGTTCTCCAAGATGGTTTTGTTGGTAGATAACCAAATGAGGTTGTTGGTGTATTCACCCTAAACAGCTATTTAATTGGAAATGTTCTCCGCAAATATTTCATTGTCTCTAAATAGCATGTTTCAGTACCAAAACAGATGCTCTAATCCAAATAGTACCGCAAGACGGCTGTCAAACAATCTGGAGCAGAATCAGTTCATTCAAAATGTTAATCAGCGAGCAAACAGCACTTTCCTTAAAAATTGTATTATTTAACTATGAGTGTGTGGTATGTGATTTGGTTCCTGCCACAGTTTTGTAGTCTTTTAGTTATTGTATTTTGTGTTTTATATGTATTCATAAATATGTATATATATTTGTTTATTTATGGTTTAGCTAGAGTCCTTGCAATGCATAAAATTGACATTTCATGTTAAAACAGAAAACATAATAAGAAAGAAAGAATTGTTACTTTTATATATCTCTAGGACTCAGTGATTACTGTATGTCTTTCATTCTTTTTTTTTCTTTTTTTTTTTTATTAACTCATAATGGGCATTTCAACAAAATAGATGTACCTCTCTCTGATTGGGAAATCCATTAAACTTAATGATTCGTTTGTAGAACTGAACAGAGGCCTTGGGGTAGCGAGGCTTATTTTTGTTCCTGAAGTCCACATAGTAAAGGCCGAACCTCTCTGAATAGCCCTCATCCCACTCAAACTTGTCCAGAAGGGACCAAGCGGTGTAGCCCTTCACATTCACTCCATCCCTGATAGCTGCAGGTTAACAAGAAGTAAAATACAGTATAATTTGTGATGATTCTGTCATCATTTACACACCATCAAGTCTTTCCAAACCTGACTTTCTTGTGTAGAACACAAAAGAAGAGATTTTTTTGTCCATACAATGAAAGTTAATGGGGTCCAATATTGTTTTGTACCCCATTGACTTCCTTATATGGAACAGTATATTTATACAAAAACAGTATAAACATTCTTCAAAAGATCTTTCATTTCCATTTTTGGGTGACCCATCCCTTTACTCATTTTTGGACTTGTTACCTTTGAGCATCTCATTAATGTAACCCTTGTAATACTGTATCCTCCAGTCATCACACAGTTCTGTGCACATCATCTTCTCTGAGACCCCGTTCTCAGTGATGAAGATCATGGGGTTCCCATATTGAGTCTTTAGAAAGTCAAAGAGCATAAGTCAAAAGTTGTCAATTCATTACATGGTACTGTCACAAAGACATTACTAATAAATATATTATAAAACAAGATCAAAGTTCAGCATGAGGAAATGATGTGAAACAGTGCCTTTTAAACAACGACAGCCTTTGTGCACCTTTATAAAGTTGAGCAGACGGCGGAAGCCCCAAGGAACCGAGTAGAGCCACTCCGAACCAGGATCAGGCCAACGTGGGTCGACCAGCTCTGCTACATCCCGATCTGAGAAGTAGGTGGAGCCACGGTTGGAAGGGAAGCTCTTTTGGGTGATGTAGCGTGTGGTGAAGTGCCCCACACCTAGGAAGTCAGAAGTGCCTTTGATGTAACTCCTCTCCTGAGAAGAAAAGGTGGGAAGGCGAGACGTTCCCAAACCCTGCTGTGCGCTTTTTCTCCCTTGGATACAAAATTGTCATTAATATGCTGGATTGTGCCATTCTTAACCTCACATATTAAACATTTACTTAGGAACAGTACCTATGAAATCCTTCATCACTTGAGGATAATCTCCATGAAAGATGGGTGTAGCAAACCAGCCTATGTAAAACTGGACATATCTCTCTGCAGCCTCAATGTCCTTCTGATTAGTGATGTCCACAGGCTCGCCCCAGTCCCCGGACAGTGAAATACCCACCATACCTAGAGAAGAAAGCAGCCAGAGGGTTCAGAGGGTGTGATTTTAATAAGCTTATAGATACTGGTAAGCTCATACCTCTTTGTTTGTTTCGCCACTGAGTATCGTAAGTGTGCCAAACCTTAGAATGTGCCTGTTAGTAAACCAACACAAACAGTATTGTGCAATAACTCCATTCTGAAATACGATGGTACAATATAATGTCAAGGGAGTGATGTGTTAACTTACCTTAATGATGTGATGAGCTGCTCTGTAGGCTCCAGTGCCCCTGAGCTTCAGTCCTGGAGCATGTTCTCCAGTTTCATATCCTTCCACTGCCACTGACTGACACACAATGAGCATTAATAAGCTCATCCTTTACACATTTCTTTAATTTGCTGTTATTAACTAGAGATGAATAGAGTGAGCGTACCCATGGGTTATTAAAAGTTATCCAGTATTTGACACGGTTCCCATAGCGTTCAAAGCAAAGATTGGCAAAGTCGTTGAAAAAATTAATCATGCTGATGTTCTGCCATCCGCCATATTTCTCCTGCAAAACCTATCCAAATGTACAGACATGATGATAAATAATAAAACCTTCCTAAAAAGGTTACAGACTAATCCATTATTACTGCAGTCAATACAGTGGATGAATTAAATTCATTAAATGTGTATTCATCTTTTTACTTGTCAAATCTTGACAGATATTTTTGAAAGATATTCTTGAGAGGGTCAAGTAAATGTAAAATGAATCGAATTGGCTCTTTTTGTTTAGAAAATGAAAAGGAGGCTGTGATGGACAGGCGAATAGTCTGTTCGTTATCTTAAGGTGCTGCCACTTTAGCAAAACTCAGACTTTATGTGGGCAAGAAAGCAATTAATGTCAATATGTAGGGATGTATGAGATGTAGATATAAAGCACAGCACATACAGAAATCACATTCTAACCAAGCAACTTGTTGGTCAATGCAGCGAATCCACATCCAACTTAAAACCGTTCATTTACACAGGGAATTTTTCCGCTCTCAAGCGAAACTCCTGATGGATTTCTGGATTTCACGTGCAACATTTCGTTAAGCAACAGTAAATATGTCACACATTATCACGTCTATTTTTACAACACTTTTTTTCCAGTTTTTGTAATATGTCATTAATTTTTTTACTCAACTTGCGTTATCTGAATGAGCAAAACAAATTAAAAAATAGCCTTGTTTTAGTTTAAATAAAATATGCCGTTTAAGATCTATTCATTAAAACGTTCTAGAGAGGTTAAATCAATCAGAATATAAAATTTTAAATAATGCTTTTAGTAGGCCTATTGGATATATGCAGGAATACACACCTGTGGCAGGTCCCAATGATAAAGGGTCACAATGGGAGTGATATTGTGTTCAAGCAGTTCATCAATAAGAGCATTGTAGTACTTCACTCCTTTCTCATTCACATGGTCAGCTGCAAATACAAAAACAGTGGAGGTCAAATATTTTGGGAATATATAAAAATCCTACCTAGAGCCAGTAGTACAGATACTTACACCTGATTCCAGTTGGCATGATCCTGGGCCAGGAGATGGAAAACCGATAATGATTCAGATTCAGCTCTTTTATCAACGAAATATCATCCTATAGAAGAAAATGAAGCAAAAATGTTGTTGCATTTCAGCTGGGGCATTTCATATTCAATGTCATAGCAAAAA
This sequence comes from Spinibarbus caldwelli, assembly GCA_039654775.1. NCBI lineage: Eukaryota > Metazoa > Chordata > Actinopteri > Cypriniformes > Cyprinidae > Spinibarbus > Spinibarbus caldwelli. Next base: position 12,301,387 of record CM077238.1, read on the forward strand.
CCAGCATGGTCACCTTGATTTTGTAGTATCCCTCACATGAAGAGTCTCCAGTATCATTCAAGAACGTCTTTCCCTTCTTATGAGTGAACACATCCCAGATGCTCAGTCCTTTCCCATCTTTGTCCCAGGCTCCTTCTGTTTGATAGGCTGAACTGCCGGCGCCCCACGAAAATCCTGACAAATGAAGTGAAACGGTAGAGAAATATTATGTCAATGTATTTAACTTTCATCATTGATATCCATGCAGATCAACTCATTTCACAAAGGCCATAATGTCTGAGAAAGGAATCCATTTGGTAATGGTGGCATCGTACCATTTGGAAAAGTGCCATAATAGAAGGAGTCGTGGTTGTTCGCTGACCAGTCGAAGTCCTCAGCCGCAGACAGACACAACACCAGCACAAGCACATGACACGCTCGTCCAACACGGTGTAACAGCATCATATTCCAGATCTCAGCTCCAGCTCAGTGACTCTCATCAGCACCACACTCTCCTGATCTGAGAGGTAGTTATTCTTTCACTACACATCACTCGTCGCTTTTGCTAAACACAATGAAATTTGCCCAGTAATGAATGACCATTGACCAATGAATGACAATTTTCATGCTCGTCCTGATTTGAACATACCTTTTTCAGAATTTGCATTGATTCCTGATGGAAATGCCTTTAAAATCGATGAAAACTATCCCACACCTTGATATCACATCCAGTTTTGAAGTTTGAATATTGTCATACAGAGTCTGTTACTGTTCAGCTTGGGTGGCAAAGCACTGTGCTGTACTAAAGGTGGTCTTATGACCCCACTGTAGACCCAAAAGCCTCCCTATTGAGGGTCAATGGACTGTGATCACATTTTGCAGTGGTGGACAGATCTCCCACAAACAAGGGTTTCACTCTGTAAGCAAAGTTAATGTTGGAGAGGCTGATACGCTTGTGTTTACTACAACAATGATAGCATATGGTGGGATAAACTGACCCAAATATTATACAACAGGTTTCAGGTCTTACTCTGACTCTTATGTTGAGTTATTGTGACTTTAAGTAATCCACAACTTGTATTTTAGCAAGCAGTAATGCGTGAAAAGCAATTAATGGAGGAAATTAAAAATTTAATTACATATGTAAAAAAAAAAAAAAAAAAAAAAAAACTGACGTATCCACAAACCTTGCTTTCTATATAAATAGAATTATTAGTTAAAAGTTTACAGATAAAAATATTTTTAAAATGTAGAAAATTAATATTTATTTTCTCCAGACCTTGCTCTGAAGTGTAGTACATTGTTAAAGTTGAATTACATATGTAAAAAAGTGATGTATCCACAATCATGCTTGCTTTCTATATAAAATAGTGTTATTAAATAAAAAATATTTATTTTGCACTATACATGAGGATACACACACACACACATATATATACAGTTGTGCTCAAAATTATTCATACCCTCGGTAATATGATCAAAGAAAGCTGTGAAAATAAGTCTGCATTGTTTATCCATTTGATCTTTCATTCAAAAATTTCAAAAAAGTCTTCCTTTAATTGAAGTAAAATAAAGTGAAAGTGGGGGAAAATCACATTAGGAAATAAATATTAATCTCTAGTACACAATGACCACAATTACTGGTACCCCTAGAAATTCTTATGATTAAAATATCTCTGAAGTATATTCCCATTCATATTTGTATTTTTTATCACACCAGGGTGACTAGGAACATGAAGTTGTCCACCCTTGGCTTCCTGTTTCACAGGATTATAAATATGAGGAACACAAAGGCCAAATTCCCTTCATCACTGATCACAAGGATTAAAACCAAAGAATATATTTCTGATGTGCAACAAAAGATTGTTGAACTTCACAAATTTAGAAAGTGGCTTTAAGAAAAGAGCTAAAGCATTAAAAATCCCCATTTCCCCCATCAGGGCAATAATTAAGAGGTTCCAATCAACTAAAGATATTACAGATCTGTCTGGAAGATGACGTGTGTCTATATCGTCCTAATGCACGGTGAGGAGGATACAAAAATGGGTCACTGAGAACAAAAGCAAGCTTCTGCCATGGCCGTCCCAGTCCTCTGACCTGAACCCTGCAGAAAATGAGTGGAGTGAACTGAAGAGAAGAAGCACCAACATGGAGCTGGGAATCTAAAGGGTCTGGAGTGATTCTGGATGAAGGAATGGTCTCTGATCTCTTGTCAGATGTTCTCCAAACTTACCAGGCATTATAGGTGAAGATTCAGAGCTGTTATCTTGGCAAAAGGAGGTTGCAAAAAGTATGGAATAAAAGGGTATGATTAATTGTGGCCAATGTGTATTAGAGAAAAACATTTCATAATGAGATTTCTCTCCCATTTTAAATTCTTATTCTCCAATGAAAGGTTAGATTTTTGTTAGAATTGAATTACTAATTAAAAAAAAACGTTTGACGTCCATAAACCTTACTTTCTATATAAAAAAAACAAAAATATCAAATATTAACATTTATTTTGCACAATATACAGGAGGATATACATATTTCTAAAATCTATTTTGCACTTTAAGAACATATAAATATTAAACATTCTTAAAGTTATAAGAATATAAATTTATCTATTATTGTGGCTTCATTTGTCTCCAGAGGTGCCCCTCTTTTTGTGAAGTGTAGTACACTAACAGCTTTTTGGAAAATACTGAATGCTGGAAGTGTTTTTACTGCATTGCAGGTTCATGCTGTGGTTGGGAGGGGGCAGAAGTCTGTTGTCACAGAAACTGTAATTTATTATATTAATAATACTGGCCAACAGAGGAAATGCATCTGTCATCATACTCACCTTTATTAGCATGTACCTACAGTGTAATGTAAAAATCTCATTCACACATCATACACTTACATCAAGGCAACACCAAAACACCTAACCAAACAACCTGCCTCACTCTGTTAAAGAAACAGTGTTAAGTTGAAGTGTTTTAAAATGCAATTATGCTGAGCACCTTCTTCAAAATATGCAGAAAAGATGTTTTTCTTTAAGAAAACATAGGAACTCTCTGTACATCAACAATGCTGCACACGAAGTACAAAAAAGGTCGAATACTGGCTCAGCTAGAACAATTGTCATGCCCATGCATACACAACCTAGTCCACACACTCACTCCAAATAGAAAAAAATACCTCTGCGAATACCTCACAACATGAACATGTACATACATAATTCTTATCATCAGTTTCATAATCATAATGCATTCAATCTGAAAGCAATACAATACAATATTAAATAAAGCCTATATAGTACAGCATCACTTGGTGAACACCATGAAATAGAATTGGTGCAATCTTTAATTCATATGTATTTAAAAAATACATAAAGTGCAGGCTTGGCCAACAGCACAGTAATAGGAGGAGTTGTATTTGTGCTACACATACTTTTGGAGGATTTTATAGATGGGTGAACCAACAGTTTATCTAAAACAACACCAATCTAAGACAGAGAGACTGTTGTAGTCTCTATCAGCATGCCAAATGTGCAGACTACACACCTAAACACAGGAGTAAATGATAACGCCGTCTTTGCAGGCACAGTCAGTAGTCATCTTCGTCTTCCTCATCTTCTAGCACCATATCGAGGTCGTCATCTGCATCGTCATCCTCGTCATCGTCCTCTTCCTCATCCTCTTCTTCCATGTCATAGTCTGTTTGAGCACCTAATACTAGTTTGGTCTGGTTGATCTCAGTCTCATCATCTAGGTTGACTTCCACCTGCGCACAACAAAATATAAATATCATAATTTGCCATTTGTCAAGAGAAACATCTTAACTGGGTGTGAAAAAAGACCATTGTTTTTAAAAGAACAGCTTTAATAACTCTGAAGAAAGTCTCTCATGCTCACGCAGGCTTAATTTATTTCATTAAAAATACAGTAAAAACAGTAATATTGTGAAATATTATTGCCATTTAAAATAACTTTTCTATTTTAAAATGTAATTTATTCCTGTGATGGCAAAGCTGAATTTTCAGCAGCCATTATTCCAGTCTTCGGTGTCACATGATCCTAATATTGCTCATTTGGTGCTCTAGAAACTTGTCATATTATAAATATTTTTTTGTGGAAACCATCATACATTTTTTAAGGATTCTTTTATGAATAGAAGTTCAAAAGAACAGCATTTATTTGAAATAAAAATCTTTTCTAACATTATAAATGTTTTTACTGTAACTTTTGATAAATTGATTGTGTTCTTGCTGAATAAAAGCATTAATTTCTTTCATATAAAAAAACTGATCCCAAAGTTTTGAATGGTAGTGTACAGTAAATCTGAAAACTTGATCATAATTTAATCTCCTGTTGTTCTGACCTGATTGTGTCATGTGACCAATAAAGATGCGGGATTGACCACAAAAGTGAATTTATGTTTTTTTACATAATGGAGTTTTGCAATATAAATCACTATTCACATTTGTTGCATGAAAGGCGAACTTAGAAATTCTGCCTAGTGTTTCATGAAAAATAAATAAATAAATAATAATAATAATAGGTTAAAAGAAAATACGAGCACAAAATATTATGATTATGTTACTATTACTTTTATTATTCTAAAATATTATTGAGTGTACTGATCCTTTAATGTAAATCACCAGTTCAGAATAGTTTTTTTTGGTGTTGTCCTTTTGTTTATTTACCTCAGGGGCAGGGGCTTCATTTGGGCTTTCTTCAGTCTGAGCATTTATCATTGACTTCAGTGTCCCTTCCTCAAACTGAGGAACAGAAATACAGAGATCAGTTTTATGCACAGAGACCACAACGACATTTTTTTTAGATATGATTATTCTTACCTTAAGTCTGTTCAGCTGATCTTGCAGCATGACTTTTATTTTTAGAAGAGTCTCCTCTTCCTTCTTGAGCTCCTGAAGGCGACTCAGCATAGTGGATGAGTGTTTCTACAGCATTCCTGCACACAAAAACACAAGAAGAAGATATCTTTAGTTTGCTCTATTACAGGACATGACCTCAGAATTAAGAAACAAATATTTATAGCTTTATATGAACTACAAATTACATTTAAACAATGTTGAAATTAACTGTACAGCCAGTAAGATCAAATCGTAGATGGATTTTGTAATCGTGCTTGCTGTTTGGTTCATGAGTACATCATGTTCCTGATCTCCTGTGGTTTAAAGACTGCTGTTGCTTTTCCTGGGAATTACGCTGTCATTCCACGAGTTATCGAGTTTTATTCAGACTGTTAATAGACATGTAAATAATGCATCTTCTAAACGGTTATTTTACTGATATTTTCTAATGTAAAACCCGTGTCGGAACACAGTTTACAATAATGTACTGTGCAGACTCAGCTCATTTAGCAAGCATGCTAGCGGAAATAAATAGAGTTACAAGCAATTTATCTCGTTTAGCGTCGCTCATTTCTTTTTTATCCTCATAAACTAAACGACTTGACTTACTTTATTGGTTCAACACGCACTGAGGAAAGTGCATGGTTTCGATTAAACTTAATTTATTTTCTTTTCAACTCCACAGTTGTAGCATTCTGAAGAACATGTCACGCGCACTTCAGCACGCACGCGCATTTAGGTCTGAGCTGTCCAGAGTCGTTCTACTATAGTTCCCTTCTTCTATATTATATGGTATAAACAAAAAGACGATACAACTATACATTATAATATAATATTTAGATTTCGTTTTATGTATTTAATAGGCTATTTAATCTGGATTTTATTTTTTATCATTAAAAAACACGGTAAATATAAATGATAATGTCAGGGCATCTTTTATAATAATTTTGGCTTAAGAAGGCCAACAAGTTTATTATCATAAACTTGTTGTTATTTAATTTTATTTTTATTTATTTATTATATTTTGTATTTATTTTTTTATTTAGATTATCTAGGCTATTATTATTATTATACAAGTCTGTTAAGCTATTTTAAATCTTCAGACTTCTAGATTTTATTTTTTAATAATTTTATTTTTATGTATTTTAAATGATAAATATTATATTTAATTTTATGGTATAATTTGTTTATATTTATAGTTATTAAAATAACAAATATACAAATAATAATGTCAGCGCATTTTTATAATTATGTTGGCATTTTAAACAAAGAACATTTATTATTATTATTATTATAGTTTATAGTTCTAGTTATAATTATTATTAAGATTTTATATTTAGTTATATTTTTTCTTTTTATATGTTCTAAATATTATAGTTTTATTTTTAATATATATTAATATTCTTCTTTTTGATACAATTTAATAGATATTATATTCGTATTTTTTATATGTTTACAATTGTTGATATATAATTTTTTTTTTTTTTTTTTTTTTTTTTACCGAATAATAAGCATTTCAAGCACCAACCCACACTACATTATGACATTCTGCACGGAGCGCAGTAGCGAGGCCATGTGGAGAAATTTAGGAAATGCATTACCATAAAAGAGAGAATGTTCGGAGACACATCAAAGTCTAAGAAATTTAAAATAACATTCATGCTATTCATATCCATGCTTTTTATTTTTTAGATATACACCTATCTAGAGAGAGCGAGAGAGAGAGCAAAACTTAAAAGTTTACATCGGTGCCCCAATTACCTGCAGTGCTGTACTGTCTTCACCTGCATATGGTGATGTTTGAACTGGCAGGTGTCAACTTTACAGCACCAGGAAGCCTAATTCACTGCATGTTTCGAGTCCAGCACACATAACACACACCCTGCTTCTCAAATGATTTGCACTACATTAAACTTCTGAGCTGATATTATCCTATATCATTGTGTGCATTTGTCAGAGCCTATGGTACCATTAGAGGGCATTGTTCTTTTATTCAACTGCCTGAACTAATAAAACCTTTAGTGTCAGCTTGAAAGCAATGGATGCTTAGAAGGGCATCCAAGAGTATTTCTCGGGAACATTATTTATTACGACTGTTTTATGTATCACATACAAAACATATTGTGCACTGTCCTAATGTATGTTTTGTATTAGATGACTGGAATTACTTACACAACATAAAAGGAAGACTTGTGTGATATACACACAAACTCAAAACCTCCATCCAACCTTTTTTGGGTAATAAAGCTACTTGCGGGTACCACCTCAACACATCAACCTATTCAGAAGACATGTACAAGTTTTTGCACGTGCCCAAACAATTCCCAAAGGAAAAAAAATGCTCATTTAAAGTAAAATCACAGATGGAACTCATTGATGTGGAGCACATCTAAAAGCTCTCTTAATCAGACTCTCAAAATGTTAGGAGAGCCCATTAGGTTCTTTTATAGGATTCCTTGACTAAACCCATCCAGATGTGTACACTGATACACAGCATGTGAGCACCACTGGACAGTGTAGAGAACAAGGGACTGTCTAAAAGATATACCTGTGTGTTTCATGCATAAATCATGCTAAAATAGTCATATTATGATTTTTAGGGGTTCAACTGCGAGGCGCTGAAACCCTGTTGTATTTGTAAGGATTTTTATTATGATGATTATTATTATTATTATTCTGCTATTAAATTGATCAAACCGTAAGGCTTAGAGACTTGAAACTTGGCCAGATGGTGCAGTTCAATTTGGGGAGGCACTGGCAAAGACTCACCCCAATTGGCCAGTAGGGGGTGCTACAGTGATCAAAAACATGAAATTGCTCAACTCCTAGACCTTTTGTCGTAGACTCAAGTGTCTTAAAGTGTCTTTTTTAAAGTCTTAAAAAAATTTTTTTTTGAAAATAGGCTCATTTTACAACTCCCCAAGAGTTAAACAGTTGAGTTTTACCGTTTTTGAATCCATTCAGCCGATCTCCGGGTCTGGCGGTAGCACTTTTAACTTAGCTTAGCATAGTTCATTGAATCGGATTAGACCATTAGCATCTCGCTCAAAAATGACCAAAGACTTTCGATAATTTTCCTATTTAAAGCTTGACTCTTCTGTAGTTACATCGTGTACTAAGACCGACGGAAAATGAAAAGTAGCGATTTTCTAGGCCGATATGGCTAGGAACTATACTCTCATTCCGGCGTAATTATCAAGGAACTTTGCTGCCGTACCATGGGTGCAGCAGGCGCAATGATATTACACAGCGCCTGAAAGTAGTCCCCAGCTAGGTAGCTACTTTTCATTTTCCGTCGGTCTTAGAACATGATGTAACTACAGAAGAGTAACTCTTTGGTCATTTTTGAGCGAGATGCTAATGGTCTAATCTGATTCAATGAACTATGCTAAGCTAAGCTAAAATTGCTATCGCCAGACCCGGAGATCGGCTGAATGGATTCAAAAACGGTAAAACTCAACTGTTTAACTCTTGGGGAGTTGTAAAATGAGCATATTTTCAAAAAAAGTGGAGTGTTCCTTTAAGCACAAGAGACACTGCACGATTTTCGGCTGTCCCAGACGAAAGACTGGCATTGTGAAACAATTGTGGTGATTTCTGATTCGCCACGATTGTTTCACGATGCCAATCTTTCGTCTGGGACAGACGAAAATCGTGCAGTGTGTCTCGGGCTTTAGACCATCTTCTGACAATCCTGGCAAAAAGTTATCCAAAGCTTTTTGACCTAACCGCACCCGAAAAACGCCTGAATGAATTTGACGAAGAGTTCACCAAAGTGGACATGAGGCTATATCTCCTCAACACTTTACTGCATTCAGATCAAACTTGGAGTTTGTTATCACATCCATGACCATGAGGTGACCTGCAGAATGTCAGCACAGTGCCACCTAGTGGTCTGGAGATGTGAAAGTTTGCTCTGTTTGTTTATAACTTCTGAAAGGTTTGGCCAAAAATCACAAGACTAGTCTCTATAGATTTGGACCAGCATACTGCATTGGATGGTATCTGATTTTGCCATGTTGGCCATTTTGGGCATCCACCATTTTGAATTTTTTCTTCAAATGCTATATTTTATGAACGCATTGGCGTACTGTCACAAAAGTCGATATGTGTCATCTGTCCCATGCCCTGAAGGTACTCAGCTAGTTTTGGGGCAGCACCACCTTGTGGTAAAAATATATATTGCGCCACATATTGGTCAAAAGTGATAAATCATTAAATAATATGACTAGTGATTGTATTTCTGATAAACCCTGGTAATTCATCCTTCACTGGAAGTTTGATTGACAGGCGATCTGACCAATCATAAGGCCGAATTTTTCCAGCAAACAAATGTCAGTGGTCTTGATCTTGTAAAATGGTGTGTATTAATGTCTTTCCAGTTGATGTTCATTCATGTTTATTTTGTGCTATAACTAGTAAAGAGCAAGAGACGATCAGTTCACGTGCTGCTTGAACTGAGGCGTTAGTGATCTTTCACAACACAGAGCCACAAAACTGTTTTGTTTGAATTTCTTAAAAAAAGACTAAATTTAAAGCTAAGACTTTGCTTCATACCAGAAGTAACCTGCTCTGTCTTGTCTGTCGGCACGTTGGCAGTTTCTTCTTTGCTCTGTGATGTATTTTCCACTGCGTGAGAACATGATGTGTGTCATGAGAGCGCCATGGATTGTTGGATGTAGCAACAGCAACTAAGGGGGACGAGTCTGTGTGAAGGGTCAATTGCTGCTTGCAGCTATATTTTTAAATTATTTCATTATTATTATTTACATTCCCCCCTATTTTTAGCTTGTATTTATAATAGTTTCTGTTTATTATATTATTATTTTTTTATTTATTATTTTACAAATTATTTAAACCCATCCAGATGTGTACACTCACAGCACCACTGCATAAATCATGCTAAATTTGTGATATTTTGATTTGATTTGAATTATTATTAGGGATTTAAGAAGATAGTTATTTTATTTATTATTTTTATTTATTTATTTATTTATTTAATAATTTAACCCATCCAGATGTGTACACTGATACACAGCACCACTGGACATTGTGTAGAGAACCTGTGTGTTTGATGCATAAATCATGCTACAATTGCCATATTTTGATTTATTACTATTATTATTAGTGATTTAAGAAGATGGTTATTCATATTATTATTATTATTATTATTTCATGCTAAAATTGTCATATTATGATTTTTAAAATTATTTGATTATTATTTTTAGTGGATGTTCCCCTATTTTTAGTTATTTATATTATTATTTTTATTTATAATTTATTATTTTTTTGTATTATTTAAACCCATCCAGATGTGAAGACTGATGCACATGTGAGTAGTTGTAATATTTCATATTTGATTATTATTATGGTTGTTTTTTAAGTTTATTTAAAAAATCTATTTTAGAATTATTCCAATTTTTAAGATTTATTTCATGTCTAATGAATTTTACACTTTACCAAAGACTGGCATTACATTCAACATTTTGAGAAAGTAAGACTTTTTTCATTTCAACATTTTTCTCATTACATCATTGTGTATTTCATACATGATATACAGTATGAATATATTATATAATTGCCAAGAAGGTGCTTGCGTGAAGCTCATTCGTGCAAGACTCCTGAATCCTGATTCTTATCAGCTCCTTAATCGTTGCTTTCAATCTCCATATATCTCACGTGAGGATGGCACCAGCAGACATGTTGTGGCAGATATGGCATTTCCAGATAGACTTCTTTTTGGCCAGGTGAAAACCAAGGCAGCGGCTGTGGCAGAGAGACAGCCTGGTGCTGCCATCCTCAGGTAAGGTCACTGGGTTCAGTGAGTGCACAGCACTTGGATGATGGTCACTGGAGACATCTGAGGCTCTGATAACACAAACCTGGCCAACTTCACCCACCTCTAATGTCACGTCTCCTCTCTTCCCGGCCAGACCTCTAAAGAGGGCTTAGCGCTTGTGTGCTGTATACGTGTATGGATGCCAGACTGCGCAGAAGGATGTAACTGAAGCGCTCCGTCAGCACAGAGGGAGCCCATAGTGTTTGCTGCCTGCCTCTTTTGGGGTCAGAGGGGAAATGGTGCAGGGCTTACACAGCTGCCAGTTCCAAGCACAGACATGGAAGAGACTCAGGGAGTGAGTGGGTGATTCTCACGGAACATGGTCAGAAAAATATTTCACTCTAAAATTAAAGGAAAGAAATGAAACATTATTTCATTTTCCAGACATATTTAATAAAATAGAATATAATAAAATAAAAATGAATTAAAATTAAAAATATAAAATAACATGCAATAATATAAAATATATATATATATATGTGTGTGTGTGTGTAAAATAAAATTAAAATTACATTTCTGAGCCTTAATGTTTTTTAATTATTAAAAAAACTGATAAACATAATTAAAAATCTAAATAATATAAAAAATAAAATAAAAATATTATCAAAAATGTTGAGATATAATGTAAAATATTTTAGATATAAAATAATATACAATAATATATATATATATATATATATATATATATATATATATATATATATATCTTAATGATCTAAAATTTTTATTTACATTTTTTATTATTATGGGAAGAAATACAATATGTAACCCGGACAGTTCATGACAGGCTTTGTGAGATATTCAAGATATTCTCATGGTGGGCTTAACTGTGGACTCTGGCTCAGGCGACTAATGTGCTGCATATACCAATCTGCACCCCGCAGAGCCCCCAGTTGCCTTCTCCCTGTCATCACAGGGGCCGGGTTGCTGCTGGCCTGCATTTTCTCGCAGTGAGACCTTTCCTCGAGCTGGCTGTTTGAGTGCTGTGGGGGCTGCTTCAAGCCCAGCACCACTCTGTTTGAAGGTGCTGTATGGCTGAGGAATGCAGAGCTGGGCGTGCTGTTTGAGGGGCCTCACAAAAGGGAAAAGGGAGAAAGGGAGTCAGATTGAGTCAGCGGGATTGACCTTTGGACAGTCAAGTCAGGAAGTTGTGACTCAATTTCACAAAGCAACAGTGATGGAGGGCTCAAAAAAAGCAATGAAATAAGAAATATATACATTGCAAGATAAGGAGATAAAGTATTCATGAAAGAGAAGGAATGGAGTGGGAGTGGTGAAGAAAAAAAGATGCATTTTTGAGTATCCCAAGCCCCAGCAGCTTAACATGGGAGCCATATTCTTGTCATTGTTTCTTATATCAAACTGGTAACAGTGCCAAAGTATGTGCTCAGTCTTGTCAAACAATCCAATTTCATATTCTCTATCTGCTTTCTCATTCAAAAGATGTTTATTTGTAAGGAAGAACCGACAATATGTACAATGCAGTTATACAAAATCAGACCGAACATGCCGTTTACCATAGCCGCAGCACTTTTTTCTCACAAAATCTATTCTATAAATGAAAATGCACCAACAAACAAAACCATAATATCCAGGATGTTACCCCTTGAGCCCATAATGGTGGAAGGAGCCCTGTGCGCCAAGGAAAAGGAAAAGTGTGTGTGGGGAGACTTCAGACTCTTTGTTTTCAAAGCTCTGTCTCAACCTTCACCTTTCCCATCCGTTCACTCTTCCTTCTACACATATCGACTCGCGTGCATTCAGACACGCACACATCTCAGCCATATACGCTTCTGCACGTATACAACTACATGAACACAATTGTCCTCAAAGGACTCCATATATTGCCCGCTGTTCTGAACTGGAGCATTAATTCTGTATGAACCACAAACTAGGACCTGTTTTTTTGGAGGGAATTCTATTTTTTCCCGCAATTTTTGGTTTCACTTTCAAGGTGTGGCCTTGCGTTCCCTTGGCGGTGGTGTTCAAACACAGTTCCAGGCTCAAGGCTGCAGTCTGTGTCTGCCTGCAGTCCATGCCGAAACTGGGTGAGTGCGGATGTGTGAACACAGTGGGCTTCTTTATGTGTGCTGTGATTTTCACACCAGATGAATTACCTGCTTTGAGTTCCTGCAGTGGGTTATGATGACATCAAAGATCACGATTAATAAAAGAGTCTCAGACCATCATCAGAACCACCGCAGAAATGCGACTTGGTCAGCAGAGTGGTTTGTGTCTGTCAGCACCGGTTCTCACAGGGTACGTACGAATCAGGAGTCCCGCCACTAAAAAAAACAGATAAGGCAAGCTTACTTTCTCCCAATGACTCACAGAAGTTTAACTGACAAGCTTCTTCAGAAATATACGTTTTAATGTGTTGCTTTCATTTGGGATTTAGTAGGGATGGGAGATGCCTCTTAAAGGAATAGTTCACCCAAAAATGAAAATTCTGTCATTAATTACTCACCCTCATGTCGTTCCAAACCTGTAAGACCTTTGTTTCACATGCATGCGTTGTGGTACTCTCGTGAATAGCGGCGGAGACTGACCTGGAAAAGAAATCATTGAATAAAGATGTTTCAATAGAATTGAAAATTGTTTTCTTTGCACACAAAAAGTATTCTTGTAGCTTAATAAAATTAAGGTTGATCCACTGATGTCACATGGACTATTTTAACGATGTCCTTACTACCTTTCTGGGCCTTGAACGTGTCAATTGTGTTGTTGTCTATGTAGTGTCAGAAATCTCTTGGATTTAATCAAAAATATCTTAATTTGTGTTACGAAAATCTTAAGGTCTTAGGTTTGGAACGACATGAGGGTGAGTAATTAATGACAGAATTTTCATTTTTGGGCGGACTATCCCTTTAAAAATTCTGGTTCCATCACAGTTCAATTAACAATTTTTAATACTTTTTCAATCAATCAACCAATCAATCAATCAATCAATCAATCAATCCACCCATCCATCAATCAATAACTTATTGAATTTACTTCCCCCAGTAGGTCCCACTCTTAAAAATAAAGGTGCTTAAAAGTTTCTTCACAGCGATGCCATAGAAGAACTATTTTTGATGCCACAAAGAACCATTCAGTCAAAGGTTCTTTAAAGAACCATCTCTTTCTTACCTTTTTATCCACCTTTTTCTTCAATGCAGAAGTAAGCCTATGGGTGAGACTTCTGGTTCATTAACCGTTATAGATAAATAACGAGAAGAATAACAATGTGCAGTAAACGGTAAACCTGTTTGCGCTACAAACCAGTGTGTTCATAATTAAGATAATACATTAAAATAATATCGTAAGACACACAAATTTTCAATATCAAGCAGCAAAACGAACTGTTTTGTACAGCTAAAAATAGCTGGACACGGATGAGACCAGAAGCTAGACCCATAGAATTTACAATTGGCCACGCCCATTTTTACAGCAAGAAAAATGTGATAATCTGAAGAGCCTTCTTTCACCTCAAAGAACATTTTGTGAAACTTCTATGGCATTGTGAAGCACCTTTATTTTTAAGTCAACATACCAGAAATAAATGTAATACAATTCTTGTAAAATGTGTCCTTAGTGTTTTTAGAAATGTCATAAACGCAATTTAATAATTCTTTCTAAATATTATAAAAAAGCTCAACAAACAAAACTGTGGTAACCAATTTCATTTGTTCTTTTCTCAATTTATTTATATTAAAATGGCAAATATGACAACCAAACTAATAAAGTATACATTTTGCCATATGAAATAACTTGAAATTCAGTAAATTAGACTACACTGGTCGTGCTGTATGTTTGTGTTTAACCAAGAAGAAGTGTCTTATAAGAATCATTCCTTTGAAAATCTGACTTGAGCGCTTTTGTTTTTGATTTACACAAGAGTCAAAAGAGTCATTCCTTTGGGAAACAGTCAGCATTATACACACTGTTGTGTATTTTTCATTCAAATCATTCACACAGGAATCACATGCGCTACACTGATCGTGCTGTATGTTTTTAATTCACTAAAAAGAACTAACTCTTAAGAACAATTTGCTTGGAAATTGCACTACTCTGGTCGCATTATATGTTTGGGATTCACTAAAAAGAACTGGCTCATAGCAATCTTTTGCACAAGAATCACTCGCACTACAGTGCTCATGATGCATGTTTTTGATTCACTAAGAACTGTCTCACAAAAAACGATTTGCTTTGGAATTGCACTACACTTGTCGCGCTGTAAGTTTGAGATTTACTAAGAACCACCGGCTTATAAGAGTCATTTGTTCAGGAAACTGAATATACAAGTCACCGTATGTTTTGCACTGGAGATTCATTAGTGATGTTCCTAAACCTTAAAATGTGGTAGTTTACAATGGAATGCATGCTGGGATTATTGAGAGAACAAAGGACTGATGTGATTGGATGTTGATACAAGCTTTTAGTTCTGATAGCATCACTCAAATGTAAGGCAATGACAAACTGTTACACTAAACAAACTTAGCGTGGAGGAGAGCACTAATCAAAGCAGCGCAAATGATGCATGGTCATATTCTGGCAATACGTTCATATGAACAGGGACCACAGTAAAAGGCCTGTTGATTTAGGCTGGACTAAATGGAAAGAGCTTCTTTCTGTTACAGCCGAGGGAATGCCTCAGATCACGCATGCGGTTTGTGGACTGTTGTTGATCTGATGTGGTTCAAGAGAGAGAGAGAGCCTAAACTAGCATCCAAAGCCAGTCACTGGAGCACTGCTCTGCTCACAGCTGAAACTTTTAAACGAACTGACCACCCATATGCAGCAATCCTGCTCTTGGAGGCCTGTTTTTTAAGAGGAGCTGGGGTGAGTGAAATCCCAAGCCCCTCTCAGACTGGCTCTGTGGCTTTTGCCCTGTGGAGCTCTGGTGTGGTTAACTTACACAGTCATTCAGACCCATTTCCCCTCGTCTGCCTGCTTGTTTACATGTTTCAGAGCAGTTCACCTTCAGTGGCATTTCGTGTTAAACGGCTCGGTCACGTCAGAGCCGCATGGCACACAAGACATAATTCTTGCTGTTTTGGTTTGTCTTTGTTTTCCTTTCTTCCTTCTCTCTCACATCAATAATTCATTACAAGTCTGTTTTTTTCCTTCCCCTATTCAAGTGAAGGCCTTTTAATTCCAGATAGCATTCTGCATGCATGGCTGAGTAGAGCGCTGAAAGATTTTTGGAGGGAAATTTTAACTCTATTTATTCTCTTTCTTCTGAACGTCAAAGGGGAGGAAAGGAGGAATAAGGAAACTATAAAACATAAATCCACCCTGGGAAAGGGTGAGAAAGGGTTTGTTTAGCCAAATGTCAAATTCCAGTCAAAGGTCAGGTGTCTGTCCTTTGTGAGTTTTCTTTAGAATGTACAAATGTATAGTTAAAACCCCCAACAGATTTTCTATTGCAATGTTGAAAGCAAGAGTTGCAAAGCAAACAAAATAATAATCCTGTCATCATTTACTCACCTTCATGTTACTCCAAACCTTTATGATATTCTTTCTTCCATGAAGCATAAAAGTACATTTCCTCTAATGAGCTGTTAACTACTTTAACCACGTCATTGAATCAGTGAGTTTTTTTAAAGAACCAGATCATTTCAATTAGTAAAAGAATCATTTAGACAGGTTTTGTAAACTGGATCCAACGATTAATTTAAAATATCTGATACAAAAGAACGATAAGTTCATGAACTCAACCTTTCTAATTTTCCCATAAGTGTGCCTATTTCTCACACGGAGCTATATACTATGGCTTCAGAAGATTTGCGACATAACGCATAAGTCATTTGGATTTTAAAAAAACATTCATAGTCCTTTTTTGGCCGTTTTGAAGCATGACAGATCCAGTCCTCATTCACTTTTATTATATTGAAGAAAAATGGTCAGAATATTCATTAAAAATTTACATTTTGTGTTCTATGGAAGAAAGAAAGAGAAAGCTATGCAGATTTTTGGTATTTGGTTTGGTTTAGCTATTTTTATAATGACTTAAAACGTATAGCTACTGTTGTTGAAAAGTTTGTGGTCAAAAGAGTTTTTAAATGTTTTTGAAAAAAGACTCTTATGCTTAACAAACATTATTTGATCAAAAATACAGTATAAACATAGTGTGAAATATTTTTACATTATTTATTTAAAATAACTGTTTTTCTCTTTTTAATTAATTAATTATTTATTTTTTATATAATTTGTGATGGCAAAGCTAAAACTTCAGCAGTCATTACTCCGGTCAGAAATCATTCTAATATGCTGATGCTCAAGAAACTTTTCTTATCATTATCTGTGTTGAAAACAGTTGTGCTGTTTAATATTTCTGTTTGAACCCTGCTACATTTGTTTCAATATTTTTTGATGAATTAAAATAACATTTATTAAAATAGAAATATTTTGTGACATTACAAATGTATTAACTGTCACTTTTGATCAAATTAATGTAGCCTTGCTGAATAAAATGATCAATTTATTTAAATGTATTTATTTGAACGGTAATATATAAAACCTTATATCTTACTTCCTCTGACAATGATTCATGATAGTTTCTCTTAACTTATCATCTAAATCAAATATTGAAGGTCCATTCCATATGTTACTTCTGGAGAGACTCTGTAGGGAAAAAAATCCAAAGACAAATGGAAAAGGCTCTGGTAATTTTCTGCCATTATCCGTTAAGGTTCCGGACACTTCCTTAGACCTAAAACACAACTAAATGCAATGTCTAATTAAAATATGGGTAATGTGAAAAATCAATACAGAAAATTCCTTCATATTAGCACCCTACTGAACCCTATTTTTATGGACATTTTTGGAGTGGAGCACCAGGTATTCCTCTCTTCTTGTTGTCATTTGTTCCATCTCCTTGGGTCATGACCTCAATCCTGAAGCAGTAATACCCTTAAAAACACATACACTTACATTTGACAAAATAAAGAACTTTTCTCACTTTAGAGTTCAATTGGATTGATGAAAGCTTCAACAATGTCATAAACTAGCAAATCGGAAAGCATTATTGATGTTAGGACTACAGGGACAAATAAGCGGGATAACAGAGAGGTGTGAATTCAACAGTGCTGACTGATTTGTGTAATGAAATGATGTGGTTGAGCGAAACTAATGAAGGTGGAAAAGAGTTACTGAGCGTTGTGTGTCATACCTGAATAATGTCGACCGGTAGGCACGGAAGACCTGCGTTGGTTGTGTGGTTTGAGTCTGTACACTGTAACTATAGGGGTGACAGTCTGCATTAGCTCCAGGGGGAATGTGTGAACACATTGACAAAACCATTCATTTACAAACACTTCCACACTGAGGTCTAGCACCTGCAGTCCAAGTACAACCCCGATGAACATACAGCTGTGTGTGAACAGTGTAACAGCGGCATTGCGCACTTTGATCGACGCGGCACACAGGCAGCCCTGAGCTGCAGAAACATCACACATCTTGTCTGATATTCTGCATGTGCAAACTGTGAAATTCCAGCCGTGTGAAACTCAACCCGTGACAAATGATCAGCCAGGGGAATTCCAGTGTGTCCGTTGCCATACAACAGGGTGTGTGTGTTACAGCGGGTCCGTTTGGGTTCCGTGTGGATTCCTCCCAAACCGCACACACTGATCCAACGGAGAACTTGGCTCTGAAGCTACAGGAATCCAGTTTGGATTATTATATTAATGTTAAGCCCTGAGGGGTGGGCTGCTAAGTTAACACTGACCTTTAGAAAGTCCAAAAGACAACATCTCACTGACTCACTCACAGACTACACTTAAAGTCAATGTGAATTGCTTTTTGCAACCAATTTACTTTTAACTTCTGTAATGTGACATATTTATGAGTGCAGTAGGATATTCGGCAAGGAAATCTTGATTTTATTTACTGGAAATTGATTGGATAGTGAAAAGTGGGAATGGAAAGGGAAAGTCATTTCAGTGGAAGAGCAAGTAATATATATTTATATTTACAATAATATTCCATCAGTCCATCCAGTAATATATTAAAATACATCACAACTAAAAGTAATGATAACTTGATGATTCAGTGGTTGATTCAGTAGCCGCTATGATGGATTCAATGAGTTCATTCAGTGGGATTTAAATGACTGGCTCAAAAGAGTCATTTGTTCATGAATTTAATTACACTGTTTGTTTTTGTTTCATGAAACAGAACCAGATCATAAAAGTCATTTGTTGGTGAATTGGACTACACTACACTTTTACCAAGCCCTAGTTCGCAAAGTGCATTTAAATAGCAAAAAATGATTTTGATTTACAGTTCTAGGAACTGTTTGCCAATTCACCCTACCAATATGAGAGGACAACCCACATTAACAACAAAACAAGATAAACAAAAACCTGCAGTCATAGTGAGGAGACAGATCATTATTAGTTACAGATGATTACTTTGTGGAGGTTATGCATTAACGTATTCAGAATTCAATATGCAATATGTTTTCGCTCCAATCTGTCATCACTATTGGAATGCTTGCATCTTATAACCTAAATACAGCACCATAAAATTTTTGTACGGTATGCAATAATGTCAACATTCATTCAGTGCCACAGCAAGCAGCACAATCATACGCTGTAGGTGTGAAGCCTGTAAAATGTCCATTTATTTCCAAAGCCCGTTAAACAAACGCAGCCCTGCGCAACTCAACAGCTGATGTCATTTCCTGCCATTTCCCTGCCTGGGCTGGATGCCACCAAATACCACTTTCCTAAGCCATGCTAAAGTCAAATGAGATTTCTAAATGATTGAGTCTTTTACAGCTCATTTCCAAACTTCCATTCACTCATGACATTTTCACCAGCTTTATCCGCTGAGGCCCTTCCCCCGCTACCTCCCTGGTACTTGTGTCACTTTGATTTTTCTAATGGATTGATTTAATATAAAAATATGGAAAAATAAATTAGTTTCATGTGCCTGGCTGAGCAGCAGATGATATGTGGTCATCCGAAAACCAACAGTTGCCTCTCTCCAATGGTATTTCTGGAGCCGTGGGTCTACTCTGTCTCTTTTCATTTCACTCAAACAAAACTGGATGTTTACATGGTCAGGAAGATGTTTTATGCTTTCTCTGTTTCTGATCACATGGCCTGGTCCATCAAGATCTTCTTGTGTTGAGGTTGAAGTCACAAGAAGTGTGGTTCTGTAAGTAAGCCCTTTCTTTTTTTCAAAGATATCTACCGTAATCTGGGGGTGATGGTGATCTGTGTCAGAAAAAGATGGCTGCAGATTTCACAAGAATGCTTTCAAGATCTTAACAATTCCTGTGTATGTGTTCGACAAGGTGTTATCAGACCGATCTCAATCGTACAAGTCATGGAGTATGACTTCTAGTTCTGGCATGTCTGGAGGCACGCACACATCGAGGAGAAAAAGACCATAACGTAAGGCGTCGCAGAGCAAAAAAAAAAAAAAAAAGTAGGATATGGAGAAGTACTTCATCTGCTGTGACACTGTAATTTCTTGTCCCTCAGCTTGGTTGTTAAAGCGATAGTTCACCCAAAAATATAATTCTGTCATCATTTACTCACCCTCAATCCCGAAGCGGTATGCATTTACAGGTTTATTTATTTATGCATGAACGTTGCAGCCGAGGTTCACCCACGACCCCTTTTTATAGAGAAAGACAGTCTGGAAAGCCTGCAGACGCAAGGCAACTGTTGGGTAGATTTTGGGCCTGCTGGAGGAAGTGTTGTGGAGGGGCCACGGGTTTGGTTGCTAAGCGACGAGGGGTGCGCAGGTTTGGGGTAATGAGTGAGAGCTGTCTGCTCAATGTTCCGGGTCTTGACGAGAACAGACATGCTGGCCTGGGACTGCCTGTGTGGAGCTGCCACCATGGCCACCTGCTCACAGCAATCATCACCAATGCTCAGGCCAGCCACTGATACAGCATACAGACCCAATTAAGAGCCCCTGCATATCCCCCTCCAACCAGCCATCACTAACACTCTTGCCAGGCTGACAAGGCAGCCTTTTTCCCCCTGAGCACAACTCTAATTAACAGCGGTGGATGTAGAGAGCCCGGGCAGTGTGGAGCTACTAAGAGGGCCTGGGGCACTGGGCAGGTAATCAGCTTAAATACAGGTTTATTTCCTGTCCTCTGCTTCCTGCTGTGTCCAGCAGAGAGTGCATTCTTTTATCTGTTTATCTCCAATTTTCTCTGACTTGCATCATGTCTTTCAGACTCACTGTCACCTCGGCTTAAGTGCTGGGTCTTGGGCGGCCATCTCCTCTCATCAGATGCTTTCAGGAGATGGGCTTGCGGTTAGTTTTTCTGACAATGCCTGGATAAAAGAAGAAAGGGATTAAATAAATTCAGTTAATAATTATTTATAAATATTTCTATTTGAGTATAAGTAAATTGAATAATCTGATTAATGCTCCATTGAGAGGATTTAAAGGGATAGTTCACTCAAAAATGATAAAAACTTCTGTAATATTTATTCTCTTTCATGTTGTTCCAAACCTGTATGACTTTATTTCTTCTGTGGAACATAAAATAATATATTTTGAGGATTTTTTTCATACATTGGAAGTCATTGGTCACCAAAACTGTTAACCAACATTTATCAAAATATCAATAAAAGTCATGCAGTTTTAGAATGACATGAGGGAGAATAAATGACAACAGAATTTTCATTTTTTTTTAATGGCATTATTGCATATTGTAATTATGAAATACATTTTTTGTGGTTGAATATCCTGCAAAAATAACTATTTCAAGATATATACCATTACTGTGATATGAAATTATATAAGATTTTAGCAATCCAGCATACTTCACATACTCGCCAAGTTAATATAAAAGAATTATTGTAAAAAATTTGAAGAGATCCTGCTTTGCGGTCCCCGAGCTTTCCAAAGTTAAATAGCCCTCTTAAAAAGCGATCCAAAATCCAGTCAGTGAAGTTTATGACACTTGAATGTACCTGCAAAATACATATACACAAACTACTGCTGTTTGACAAATGCGGAGGATTACACAAACTTGTGGAAATGGGATCTATGTGATTGTTTTCTTTACTGTAACCCTGGAGATAATGGAGTTCAGTTTGACTGTAATAGTAGAAAGAAAAGGCTGCAAATGACATTGTGAAATGAGCTCATTATAGCGCAGGATTAAGCGGATGCTGTGTTCCAGCAGTGAGCCCTGGACGGGGGAGAATTTCCTCTGTGTGCTGAGGTGTTGTTGTTGGAGGCCCATGGATGGCTGTCGTATGAAATATCCTTTTCCCTATTGCAGATTTGACTCTTGCTCCAGGTCCATGACTTGAATTTTGGTTTGGATCGTTTGGTTTGTGGAGCTCAATTTCAGGTCCGTTTGGCAGTTTTTGGGGCACTGGGGTAATATAGGTCTTGATTAATAAATTGGATGTTTGTTTTTTCTATCATTCATCAGATCTGGAATTAGGTCAGAGAAATTTTCAAACAAAATTTGCCTAAGCCAACAAACCCAGCTGCTTTTAAGCATAAAATGCCACTGTATTTTTTATGCTTGTGATGTGGTGTACTGAGGACATTAAAAACTGTTTTTAGAGACAAAATATTGGAGGCTAAAACCACACAATCAGCTATCAATACTGTGCTACTTAAAATCAAGTTCCTTCAGGGTAACAAGTCCCTGTGGATAATAATGGCAAATTACCCTGCTGAAAACATTTTAAACCAGTCTTAGTTGGTTTGCTGGTTAGTCTCTCCACCTGACCAACTGAAAAGTACCCCAGACCCTTTTGGAACCAGCTAACAGACCAGCAAACCAGCTGAGGTTAAGCTTGGTTTTTTTTTTTTTTTTTACTTAATTTTTTTCTCAGAAGGGCATGACACTGATCAGTACAGTAAATGTGTCTAGACAATATTGACCAAAATATCATCTCACAATATAACTGTGATCAGATACATTGCTTTACTTTCGTTTAAAAGTTAAACTATTTTTCAATTACGAAGCATTAAAGGCTGAAAGACAGACTCCAGCACAAAATTTGCTATATGTTTTTTCTCTGCTTCCGGCAGATGGCGCTGTTTGTCACATGGGGCTCCACCATACTTGCATGAGACACATTCAGCCAGAGACCAATGAAATGTTCATAGCATGCATGAATGTACATGATGATATTCATTGGTGAACAAAATGAAAATGATTTAATCGCATAGAACACATTCACTGCCAAACAAACAACCCAAATTTTCTATATATGACCTCAGGCAAACTAACTAGCTTGGCGAAGTGAAGGTAACTTTGATAAAGGCTATTGTGTTATTAGTCTGTAAAAGATGATCAAAGCCTATGGTATGTTAGCAAAAATGTTACCTGCTACAGTGAAACATCTGAACATTATTATATAGAAGTGACTCAAAATGTAAGCCCTAATATGGTACTTCATTGTCTGTTATTAAAAGTTTGGAAGAATGCCTGAAGAAAACGAGCACGAGAATAAAGTTGTCAGCCCTGTTAAATACTATTACGTTTACTCATAATCGGTTATTAGCGAGAGACAATCAAATTTTATGACCAAACTGTTAAATTTTCAGGCCTACTAGTTGTACGTCTTTAAATGCGTTAACACACCGTGCACCCCGTGTTTGTTACGATTCTTTGTGTAGAATTTCGTACTCATGGAGATAGAAATATGAGTAGTGTGGCATTTTAAGATTTTAGATCCAGTCTTCCTCTGGAGCTAATATCATCTCTTCTTCTGCGTGGACCAAATGCTGTATTCTACAGGTAAATAACGAACTAACTAAAAGCTGATTTCTGTTAATTAAGATGTACACGCGTCTCGATTAAGTCTCTAGGCCTATAATATAACTTTGTTAGCTGAGATACATTAGTTATGGATGCTGCTATCTTTAGTCTCTATGGTTACAGGTGATTCAGGTTATGGCCTACTACTGAAAGTTAGTGTGGATGTCATTGACTGTGGCAATCTTTTCAAGTAGCATAGTTTTTTTTTTTGTTGTTGTTGTTTTTTTAAGGCTAACTTGCTTTTGAATCTCCTGAAATATGAAATAATAGCAATTAGTGAAATACACAATAAATATAATCAAATGCAGACCTATGGTTATTATAAAAATTTTTAGAATCCGATCCAAACCAAAATTCAAGTCATGGGCCTGGAGCAAGAGTTAAAAGCAACCCTACCCTAACTATACTCCTTAAAAATGAATGTAGAGTTTTATAATAAAAATACTTGGAAATGGAAAGCAAACCGGATTTTCATCTGTTATTTGATCATTCAGTAGCAGTTCATTTGAAACCTGTTATAAAAGTGCTTTCAAAATTTGATTTCCAGTTACAAATGCTGATTATTAATGTAGCCATGTGACATTTCTTTAATGCTTTACTAGTGTCAAAAATCTATATTAAACTATAAGTCATATTTGTCTCAGCCTGTTTCTGCAAAATAATTATCTACTTGTCACATAATACCTTTCTTAAAGTCATCATTCTTATTTAAAATTGAAGCTTATTATAAATGATTTATCCATGTGCATCATTACTATCATAAGCTATAATCAAAAACATTAACTTCTTCTCTTCCACGAAACAACATCTCTTCTCTGATGAAGCTGAATCACTCTGATATGTCACAGTAATAAAGAAAATACAGTCAAGAGTTAAAAAGAGTCTCAGTTACTAAAACAGTAACCTGAAATATAAAAATGGTCAATGACCTGTTGAATAGGGGTCCTCATCAGAACATAGAATGTGGATTGGTCCAATCTAGAGCAGTTTGGAAAGGGCCTTCTCTTTGTCTGACATGAGTGTGGGTTTAGTAAGATTGCCTTTTTTAGCAAACTATCTACAGCAAAACCTGCACCTGTGTTGGTGAAGGGTTATTTATTATATGATTTCAATTGGCCTTTCACCACCATCCCCATACAGAGAATGAACTACTGCTTAGTCCGGACAGTTTTCCTCTCTTCTTTGTAAGTAGCCTTGTTAGGTTTGTTCTTTTTGGGATAACAATAGCTAGGGTTGACAGAGATGCAGAGAAACCCATTTTTACTTGCTTATTTTTAACACTTCCTTTGTGTCTCAATTCTCTCCCAAATTGTCTCACCAACATTTAGAGATGATACCTTTGACTTAGTGTCACTTGTGACATGTGGCATAAATTATGGTCCATTTTGCAGCTTAATTTGGATTCACTCACTGCTGTAAATACAATAAATGACAACCACAGTTACCTGCTGTTGCAGTGTGAAAAATGACGATATCAAACCTAGCAGTATATATTGTATATACACACACTCACACACATACATGTCTATTGCCTATTGGGTTAGAATTGTGGAAGGTGGGAGGGAGTAGGTAGTGCAAGAAGAGGAAGAGTAGAAAGTGGCAGAGGGAAAAAAATTACCTGGTATTTTTTGGATTTGCATAGGACTGGCAGGGGTCTACATCTCTGGGGTCTCGCATTCTCTCTCTCTCTCCCTCAGTCTTTCCCTCACACTGCCCCTCAGTATCCCTCTGTCTCTCGCTCCGTGGGGCCGCACTCTGGATGAAATTTCAGCAGGGTATGAGGGAATGGTTCACAGAGTTTAGCACCTTTTTTAACATAGGCAAAATAAATGACTTCTCCTAATGCTCTAATTGGCGGTGGTTTGATGATCAGGTATCATGGCCTTCAGGCTTGAAGCACCTCGTTGTTTTTCCCCTGGCCTGCTGAAAGAGCCTGTCTGTGCCTCTTAATGTCCTGACTTTTACTTTTTTGATGGTTAATACTTTGAGAAAGTTTTTTTCATAAAGAAAATTTTGTAATATACCATCCAAGTTTTCACTTTTTATTAAACTATATTTAAAAATCCGATGTGAGAATCTATAGAATGAGTGAAGGCTCATGATATATTAGGAAGACAAAGAGTGTTTTGCATACATACATAGAGATGCCAGAAACAGAAAGTAAGTCCTCCTTTGTTCATTTAATGAAATATTCCAGTAATTAAATGTATTTATTTATTTGTTTGTTTGTTTATGTGTTCATACCTTCATACATAATTACACACATACATAATATTATAATTATTTATATTAATTAATATTAATATTTTGTTTAACATTTAACATTTTTTACAGAACAGTGACTTAATCACATTTAATAATAAAATGTTACTTAAATATTAATAATAATAAATGAGCAATGATAAATCTTAATCATTAGCACTAATGTAATATTATACTTTAAGAA
The DNA here is from genome assembly GCA_039654775.1 of Spinibarbus caldwelli. Classification (NCBI taxonomy): domain Eukaryota; kingdom Metazoa; phylum Chordata; class Actinopteri; order Cypriniformes; family Cyprinidae; genus Spinibarbus; species Spinibarbus caldwelli. The sequence continues at coordinate 12,327,239 of CM077238.1, forward strand.
CACCAGTCAGCCCAACAGAACATATGCTCAGAGTCTATTTTTATTTCTTAAGCTTACAAATCCAGTGTGGTTGCTTGGCAACAACTTTGGCGTTCAGGCCTACTACTTTCCATGAATGCAGAATCCAAAACAAGAGTTCATGTTTATACTTTACTTTGAGAATATGGCAGTTCTCACATTTTTTTCATAGGGTAAGTACTTGAATTTCTTATGTGCAAAACGTATGATGGATGATGTAAAGTTTGCAGAGAAGAGCTACTGTAGATCAATTTGTCTGTTGCAAGGAGGGAAGACAGACCGTCAATTTCTTTTTTTTATGGTTTTGAGTTGAAACAACTGCATCGGAATAATTCCTTTTATTTATTTGAAGGTTTTTTTTTTCTTCCTGCTCTGGTAAAAGCATGATTTTGATGCCAGACTTTTAATCTATGCCAGAATGGGTCCATGACGCTGCTTGCTTGTAAATCAGTGTTAGTAAACTGAATTAATGATCAATGAATCAAGTCTGCTCACTGCGCCTTTGACAGTCTGGGCCTCTGCCCAACACCAGGCATGATCTACAGCTCAGCCATTGTTTGCATCCAACTACAAAACAAGGATTTGCTCCTTAAAGCGCTACATTCCCTTTCAGAGACTTTATGTGTCTACTTCTGATCGAACTGTGGTTGCGGATCAAAAGATTTTCTGTATTCAAGAGTTTTTTTCTTCTTCTTTAGTTCTGTGTTGAATTAATATGCAATACAAATATTTGCTTACTGTTAACTTTTAACCTTTGTAACTGTAGCAGGCATTCAGTACCTCCCATTCACAACATTGTTCAATGTAATGCTATTTATAGAGGCCTCTGTCATGCTGAGCGTCCTCTGTTTGTTGTGAATGAAGCATGGAGGTTATGATAAAGTTAGTTTTATTATGATGGGAAGGGGTTTAAACAGTTCATAGCATATGAAAAGAGTTCTGGTATTGTAAATTGTCTAATACAACACTGTTCAAAAATTTGGGGTCAGTAAGATTATTTTAATGCCATTGAAATAAGGCTGCAATTACTGATGGAAATAGAATAATATTATTACAATTAAAAAAAAAACAAACAAAAAAAAAAAGCTGAATTTTCAGCAGCCATTATTCCAGCCTTCAGAGTCACATGAATCTTCAGAAGTCATTACAATATGCTGATTTGATGCTCAAGAAACTTTCTTATTGTTATCAATGTTAAAAACAATTGTGCTGCTTAATAAAACCATGATAATCAGGATATTTGGTGAATAGAAAGTTCAAAAGAACAACATTTGTTTAAAGTAGTCTTTTGTAACATTGTAAAGGTCTTACTGTCACTTTTGATCTATTCAATGCACCCTTGCTGACTAAAAGTATTTAAAAAATCATATTGACCCCAATTGACAGCATAAGTGTTTGGGTAAATGGTTTTTGAGTCTTTTTTTTTTTGCTGATGGGCCTTTATGGCTTATAAACACTCTTCGCATGAGAAACAGTGCTTTGCTGTGTTCATTGGTTCGCACATTCACATAAGATCCCTTTAGCATAACCATCCCATCTACTCTTTCTGTCTAAATTGGTGCCAGATACCTTTTAAAGCTGGAGTCGAGTCTCAAGCTGGATGATATGAACAAGTGAACTCGTGAATTGCTGTTGTGACAACTTTAAGGTACCAGTGCATTGAGAGCAAGTGTAAATGAGTGAATGGTTTGCTGTGCTTTTTTTCTTTGCTTCTTCAGAGCCATCAATTTCTTCTGCTGTATATGATAGATAGATCAAAGTGTACTTTGTCATGGGCAGCTATTTCTGCACAAGATGAGAACTCAGACCTCAATTTGTAGGAGTTCTTGGCAAGCTTCAGGCGGTTTGATGCTCGGAAAGTTAGTGCATTGTACAAGTTATTTTATTAACTTTTTTGGCATTGCTTTCTGTAGTTCAGCCTCAACCCCCATGGGTATAGTTTGTATGTACCTCCATAAAATAATATATTTCAAAAAGTAAGAAAGGATATGAAGAACAACATTTACAGAATACACATTAGATCTTATTGTGCAGAAGCTGAAAAGCTACTTTGAAAACAAGCTTACGTGTTAAGAAACATTGAGAACATTGTTATGCTAGTCTGTCAAAAATAACTGAGCGCTGTTTCCTAAAAGATCCGTTATTGTGTCAAGGGTCCTTTTGCTAATAACCTTCAGCTGACTGGAAGAAAAAATGTTTTTGCAGGATTCAGGGTGGCAAAGGGTGAAAGAGAGAGAAATGAAAACTGTATTTCCTCCATACCTATTTTGCTCTCGTTCTTTCTCTTTCTTTCTGCGCTGTTGTGTCACTGGCTGCTCTTTGAACCTGTGTGCTTGTAAGCAGACCTGAGTGCTCTTCGTCAGCAACAGGTCTGTTGGAAGACAATGCTGTGACAGGAAGAGGCTCTCCTCTAGCCTCCCACACCCCAGCCACAGTACCTGAGCTCAGGCCAAGGAGCCTAAGCTGGGGGAATAATGAGAGGAAGAAGGGAGGTGAGGCTTTGACACTCAATTACAGCTCAATTACTGTATCCTTTGAGCCAAGAGAGAAAAATATGAGCACAAAACTAACCATATTTACAGACGCTCTGTTCTGAAATTTAGTGAACTGGCTCCATAGACAGCGTTTTTAGGCATTGTAGGTACCCAGAACATAGGGAAATAATTATGCTGCCTTTAAAGACAGGGGCCCCCAGATATGATGGTTCACAAATATAGCTGGCCCCAAAAGGGACCCCCTTCCAAAACATATTTATATTTATATTTTCATGCATGTAAAAACCCTGTACAATAATATGAAAGATATAAAATGTGATATTGTGATATTTTTTTTTACAATGTCTCTGCAATGTTCAGCAATGTTTTTAAAACCTTGACTTTTCATTTTCTAAAATACAATACCATTCAAAAGTTTAAAGGTGCCATAGAATGCAGTGATACAATATTTTAAATTGCTCTCTGATATCTACACAGAAGGTATGTGGCTTAGGTAAGGGCAAAAAATCTCCAGAAATGGTTTTACATGTCCATTTACATGGCTTGGATTTGTCCCTAGAATGAAATGGTCTGTTATTACCTTATTTGGAAGGGTCATGAATAATAATGTTGAGCTCTGCTCTGATTGGCTGTTTCACAGTGCGCCTCATTTCAGTAGCTCACACAGCAGGAAGGAAACACAGGGAAAATATATTTCAGTACTTTCTTGCGCAGTTATATCGTTGGGTAATTATACTGTAAATAAAATGCGGGAATCAGGGAGCTGCCATTAATATGCAGAGCATTGAACCTGCTTTCGAATGCACGATCGTTTTTAGTTTCACTTTCACTTTCGAGATTCGCGATCGCACGAACTCTGTTTATACTATGGAGCGGCAGTACTTACCACACATTTTACAAGCTCAGATGCTTGTCAGTGGTGCTCAGGATCTGTAAATCATTCCCCATCATCCTCAGTCATCTCTCCTTACTCTGTTTATGTGGTAAGTGAAATCTTATGTACTGCAATGTAACAGGCTACCGCTAGCAAGAAGCTAACCATGTCCTTTTAGTGGCTCGCGTTGTTATTTGCTTTCCGTGCCTTTATGAATACAGACACCAACCCATCCCTGCACTTCACATCCCCTGCACAGCCTGGAACATAACATTTATTTCTATGATCTGCCATTTTCACTGTTGTCCTCGCTTGTTTCTTCACAATACCTGCAGAACTTCTGATGGTTCGGCTGGCGGCTGGCCTAGAACATGGGCGGGTATATGCAAATGTTGGGGACGTAACTATTAGTGATCCCGACTGTAACGTCACAGTCGTGTTATGTTCTGATTCGCCTATTTTTCAGTGGTCTTTTGCATTCACGAAATTTACATAAGAAGGAGGAAACAATGGTGTTTGAGGTTCACGGTATGTCATTTCCATGTACAGAACTCTTATTATTCAACTATGCCAAGGTAAATACAGTTTTCTATTCAGTGGCACCTTTAAGGTTAGTACTTTATTTTTATTTAACAAGGACACCTTAAACTGATCAAAAGTGATAGTAAAGCCATTTATAAGAGATTTCTTTTTAAAATAAAGGCTAGTCTTTTGAACTTCTATTCTATTCTATTCTATTCTATTCTGTTCTATTCTATTCTATTCTATTCTATTCTATTCTATTCTATTCATCAGAGACTTAAAAACAAAAACCTTCTTTCAACACAAAATAAGAAAGGTTTCAATTCAGCTTTGCCTTTATAGAAACGCATTGCATTTTAAAATGCATTCAAATAGAGTGGTTATGTTACACCATGATAATATTTGACAGTATTAATGTTTTACTGTATTTTTGACCAAATAAATGCAGCCTTGGTAAGCATAAGAGAATTCTTTCAAAAAAAAAAAAAATTAAAATCTTACCGAATTTCAAATATTTGAATTTTAGTATAAATGTTTTTCACAAAACTATAATGTTTTTTCATGCTGCTAAAAACGTTTCATACCCCTAAAATGTATTTTCTATTTTCTTTCTTTGTGTTCCCCCCCCCCACAAACCCTGTAGATTGTTCCAAATTAATTGTCATTAAGTTAGCATGCTGCCATAGAATGTAGCTGCTTGTGCAACTCACTAGATTTTTGAAACCGTGCAAATGAGAGCCTATTGAGATCCTGGTCTGTTGAGAGGTTCACACTGCTGTTCTCATCTTTTTTCTTGTTCTGCTGTTTCATGACTCTCGGGGCCTCAGCCAGGCTAAAACACTCAGCTGATCTCCCTGACTAGTTTAATATCAGAGAGGAGCCCCTGTGCTGCATGCTTATTTATGCCCCTAAGCTGCGGAGCAGAGTTTCAAAGCCAGAGTCGGCTATCTCCTGGGCATCTCCCATGAAGAACATTGTCACTGTGTGGTCAAGATAAGCTGCTTTTGGGGGGGATAAACTGCAAATGAATACTGGTGTGGTTGTGTTTGGATAATTTAACAGAGGCTGCATGAAGAAAACCCCCTCAAAGTCATCCAAACACTCGCGTGCCTTCGAGTCTCTTGCAGTACAGGCCTCGCTGTCCCGTCTGCTTATGTTTGCATGGAAAAGCTACTTCAAAAACATGTTGTTTTGATACTTTCCTCTCCATAACAGACCCCTTATGTGTCCTCTTCTTGCTTTCTCTTAATGTGATCATAATGTGTTTTCCTGCAGCTTGTGTGCCAGCAATGGTTTTTAGAGATATAACAATGTACTGTTCTGAAAAGCCTTTGAATTTTAATGGGATCTGCCAGTGTGTGGCATTTATTTTTCGTGGATGGTCCTAAGTATTCATGCACAGGATATCAACACCGCCTGGGTCTCTAGCCCTCCTCTCAACATAACGTCCGCCAGTCACTCAATAACAAAAACAGGCTGTTCTGTGCACACAAACACACACGTCACACAGCCAGTGATTCTCACACAAGTCTTTTCCAAAAGTCACTCTTAGTGCTGTTAAAGCCATTCCGTTTATATTCTGAAGTAATCCTCCTTTAAACAAAAATATTATTCCTGTGTTAACTTCTCTGTTAATCACTTCAATGAAAACAATGCCCGAAGACCTCACAAAATTAGTGAAAAGTTTATTTTGTCTAGATTTTCTGTTTTATTTTTGATATAGTGTTTCAGAATATTTTCCACTGGCAACGTTCCCTACACAGTTCTGCCAGTATACAAATATTACTATTATGGACAAATTAGATTTTTTTTACTGAAAATATGGAGAAGGATTATTAGATTCATTAAGATTAATTTGACTCAAGAACATTTGCCCCAGTATAAAAGGTTTCTTTATTATTGTATGTAGTGGAACAAATAAGTACGGATTTGGCTGTTTTCTGTGTTTTTTGTTATCATTCTTATAGCGTGATGGGATGTCAACCATATTACTCATGTTGTATTTTGGAACATTTTGAGTCCAATTTACAGTAACTATTTTTGAGTTCAATTTAACTATTTTAAGTATTGATAAAATGGTACATATATTGTTAATGAAGTCCGGCCTACTATATTGTTGAATACTGTGCAATGAAAAAAAAAGAGTTTGACTTTGGCTCTGTCTAGCACAATAGAGCTTTAGGTTCAACAAAATGCACATTAAGGTGGTTTAATTGACAGTATTCAGTCAAATATCATTATTAGAACCACCATGTACTGTAATTTAATATTCTGTCATCATTTACTTAGCTTCATGGAACTATTTTTTCCCTCCTTTTTTCTCCATATTATAAAAGTCATTGGGGTCCAATGCTGTTTTGGACTCCACTGACTTTCTTGTATGAATAAAAACAGTTGAAACATTCTTTAAAATATTTTCTTTTGTGTTCTACAGAACAAGGGTGAGTAGATGATCACAATTTTCATTTTTGGATGAACTATGTCGAAAGTATGTCTAATGATTAAGAAACTGTATTTTTGGTGTTTGTTATCCTTATGATCTTGTAGTAAAATAATTCAGCATTGTTGATCTCTAAAATGAATGCTTACTGCTTCTTGGTTTTTAACCTAGAGTTCAGTCTAATCAGAAAGCCCAGTCAGACTCTTTCTGCTGCGTTCATTTTCCACTCAAGTAATTTTTCTAATGGCTGGGCCAAAACAGCCTGCCTCCTTTCTGCTCATTAGCTCTTGCACCGCCACCTGCACTACACTTAACTTAATAATGAGACCCAATTAACAGCAGCCCTGGCCCCACTCCAGGTGCGTTGTGGGTGAGTGCGATGGAAGGAGTGGGATGTACCTGGTTTACTAGATTTCAGAGGGAATTATTGGAGGTATGACAGTAACGAGGAATAGAAAGGATGTTTCAAGAACTGCCTTAAAAGTTCCAACATCTTATGGGTGAAGTTGTTAAAATAGCATCTCCAAGTCCTGATTAATGTCCAGAGACGACTTTAAGTTAGGCATTCATAGGTGTTGTTTGTTGTTTTCTCAAAAAATTGGCTCAAAACATTGCTGCATCCCAACTCATGAAGAATGACTTTGCCAATGTCATGAGTTTTGGGAAGGGGACAATTTATTTATCTGACCAATGACAGATGGTGGTAGTGTTTGGGAAACCTGTTTGAAAATGATTTTATATTGCAAATACTTCACTTTAAGTCTCTGATTTGTTTAAATCTAGTCCATATTTGGCATTTTTGTTGGTCCAAGTGACTTCAGTGAACTCTGGTCAGTCATTAAGTCCATTAGGTTTGCCCTCATGTTGACCACAAGATTTTGGCATGGGTGGAAATGAGAGAAAGAGAATGAAAGGCAAGACCGAGAGACTGGAGCAGAAGCATTTATTTATGGCTGTGTGTCTTGCTGCAAGTGAAAGAGACAGAAACTAGCAAAGGGAGGAACTGAAGTCTAGGTGGTTTGTCTGGTGGCTTTGAAGGGTTGAGGGTGGCCTGAATGTTAGGTCAGCCAGGGTTTCACTGTTTTTAGGGTAGTCACTGTTTTTAGGGAAGGTCCAGATGACCTTTGGGGGTCTGATATGTCCCCATCGCTCCTTACTGATGGCCGCTTTACAGCTTGGTCCCTTAGACCCTGTTTTCCTCTGCCAGTCCAGTCAGCAGCAGTGAACCCAGGCAGCAAGTACAAATAAACAAGAGCACGATCACATCCCCTTAATACACAGTTTACAGCCATTTATTTTTTGTTCCTGGTGGTGTTTTTCTTGGGTTTCTAGCACTGCTTGCTGCATTTCAGAGGAAATACCACCCAGATCTTAATAGGATTCAGTTGCATTGGGGAAATGAAGCAATGTGCTGCTCATTCTCGCCAAGGTTGTTTGAGACTTGTGTTTTGTTTGCATCGACCAGCCAATGCGTGGAGACTAAACTATCCTAAACGTTTTCTTATTGCTAGATGATTGGTTTGGGTCTTTACAGTGAAAAGATTGAATTACCATCATTTTTGTCCTTTTTGTTTTTCTCTTCATGGTATTTGTTGTGTACATAATCAGAACGTGATGACTTGTGTTGGACAGCAAGAGGAAAGAATAATTAAATGAGAGGAACTCTTCAGATTTTCCATCCGCGAGAGTTGCAGTCTGTATATACTGCTGGATCCAGACTGGAGCTTAGCGATGACAGCCGCAACTTCCCAGAGTGTTGGGACAACTTCAGAGGCCAGTGTTTGTTCACCTGCTGGACCTGGATGGCCTGTGACTTCAGATGACATTGAATCATACTGACCTTCACCCTAAGCTCTCACCACATTTGCTATTATGACTTCCTGAATCATGGAGAACGGTTTCATGCAGAGTACTTATTTATGTAATTAATTAATTTATTTTTAATGTGGCCCAGAGTGAAACAGTGAGAGTGTTTATTAGCAAAAATTAGATGCTGTGAGTCATTTTGCTAAATTGTGCTAGACTTAATCACTGAATTAGACCATTGTATTTAGCAGCTGTACTTCAGTCTTTTATTGATAATTTGATCATTATAAAAGTATTAAAATCACATTTTTAAAAAATAATTTCTAATTTCTGATTTTTGTAATATAATTTCCCCATTCTATTAACAACAAATAATTCCGTCTTTATCATTTTTCCTAATAACAACAAATTACTGTTGTAAACCACACTATTTTTGCAAATCAAATTGGAATGTTTAGATTTACAATTAAATATGTAAGATGTCTATTAAACTTCTGAACATCTCACAAGGTTAAAATGCAAAATCATTCTGACAGCATATTTCAGGTTGTGAAGAATCCAGCAATCATGCAATGTCCTACCATTCTTCGAACTCTTTAAAAGTATATAGATACTGAGATTCAAATGTATTTTTTTCTTCTTTTGATTGTGACTACTTTCTGAAAATTCCCTGTTTATTTTGAAAGGAGTATGCAGGTTTTCTTGCGCCCAGTGGTATGGACTCGTGCCACAGAAATACTCATAAACTGCTGTTAGGCCCATTCTGAGAGCATTTTCCATGACCTGCTTTCTAACAGGCACAAAGCCAAGCATCTGTAAGAAAACTTTTGCTTTGCTCAGGGTGTTCTTTCTCACTTTCTTTCAAAAAATTCAATTTTTTTCTGATTCATTCTTTAATTTGTCTCCCACCATCAAATTTAAAGACACATTTGTAGAGAAGCCAGTTTCAGTTTCCGTCTTACTGTAAAGTGTTTTATTTTTCTTGCTCAAACAGGTCACTTTAAATCCTGTGCAGACCTAATAGAGATATCAAAACATTCCTGACTATGTGTTTAGTACTTAGGTTAAGAAAACAGAAACAGAATCTTAAGACAAAACATTGTTAGCCCTCATGGCACGGCAACAGGAAGGAGTGACATGGAGGCATAGAGAGTGTGTTTTCAGGAAAAAGTCATCACATGCTCTTGTAACCCTTCTCAGGCATGACCCTGATCACATTTTAGCATTTCCTGTCACCTTCAATCTTCATTGGATCTCTCCCTCTCTGTAGTGACATCAACAGGAAGTAACTATGGCTTATATTTTGTTGCTAGAGAGCTCTTATTATTTAGAATCGTCTTGGGGTGTACTGGCCAGCAAAGTTTTTAATTTTTTTATATTTATTTTATTCATTTAGAATTAAAAGTATAGATAATAATAAGTTATATTAATAATAATATCACTTTCCAATAATATAATTAATCAAAGCCATACTTTTGCTGGCGCAAAATAGTGAGATTTAAATAAATTTCAATTGGGGAACGTTAGCGAACATAAATTGGTAAATTTATACTAAATACAACAAAATTAAATAAAACTAATTTACACGACTGCGTTATATTGATATATAGTGCTTCAGTGCAGGGACTTGAACCACCAAATCAATTTTAAAATCTGTTCAGTTACATGAAATATATGAATGAATCAATTCACTAGAATGAATCTGACTTTTAAAAGCTACATACATTACAGTTCAAAATTATAGGGTCAGTAAGAATTAAAATAAATAAATTAATGCCGTTGTTCAGCCAGAATGCATTAAATTGTTCAAAAGTGGCCGTAAAGGCATTTATAAAGTTACAAAAGAAATGTTTCAAATGAATGCAGTTCTTTTGAATGTTCTATTCAACAAAGAATCCTGAAAACAAAATGTTTCAGTTTCATCCAAAAAAAAATATTAAGCAACAGAAAGTTAATTAAAGCAGCATTAAATTTTAATAATATTTCACAATAGTGTTTTGATCAAATAAATTGCGAGTGTAAAAGATTTCTTTCAAAAACATTTAAAAAATCTTTCAGATGCCAAACTTTTGAATGATGGTGTACACAGTACTTTACTAACTTGAATAACTGAATTGTTTTTCAATTTGATCATTTAAAGGTGACATACCATGAAAATCTGACTTTTTCCATGTGTAAATGTTATAATCGAGTCCCCGGTGCATTTGCCAACCCAGGAAAGGTGAAAAAGATTAACCCAGTAAATTATTTTTGGTAAGGTAGAAAGGGGATCTTATTATAATATTACCGCCCCTTAATCTGCAAGTTTCCACCCACGGCACTGCCATTCTGTTTTTGCAAGCGACAAAGGTGTACCAGTTCTTACGCCATGGCGAAAGTTTAAGCAAAGCATGCTAACTGTTCTGTCTTTGGCTGCACTGACGAGCACAAAACACTATTTGGAGTCCCAGCCTCAGAGGAGACAAGAGAGCAGTGGATTTATTGATTTACTTACTGTATATTACGCTGCTGTCACACAGATTTAATATAAACATGCGATTTCTTTCCCAGCTGTTTACCTTCACAGACATAACCGACTGTAACTCATATGTTTTTAACATAAACTTGTGTGAATTTGACTGTTTAATAAGACCTAAAAGAGAAGTTTAGTACTTCGTTTAGTACTTGAATGCCGTGTGACAGCCGGTGCTTCGGATGTGTATTAAATTTAAACTAATATGGTTTAAAACGCATGATTTCAGGGCAATAGACATGATAATCAAAACCAAACATGTTTTTTTAGCAGAGTATCTGAGGAATGAGCTGTAAAGGCACAGCCTAGTTTATGGGCACAGCTCTATTCTGGAAAAGGGGCAGGGAGCAGCAGCTCATTTGCATATAAAGAGACATGCTCAAATACACTGTGTTTCAGCTTTCACTCAAAGTAGCCATTTTCAAAATTATATAATAAATGATCTGTGGGGTATTTTGAGCTGAAACTTCACAGACACATTCTGGGGACACCTGATACTTATATTACATTATTGTAAAAAGGGGCATAATAGCTCTCCTTTAAATGAACCATCTGAATGAACCGATTCACTGGGATGAATCACACTTTGCAAAGCTCCATATGAAAGTAGTTAGTAGTGTCACCACTTTTAGTTATTCCCCAACCCCTGTGTCAGCAGAAGACAACAAGTCTACATTTTCTGCAGTATGCTTGCCCTTTATGTAAAGTGTGTCTGGATGTAAGCAAACTTAATGCAGAACTCCTATAATTTCCACAGGTCCATCATTGTCCTTGCAGTTTCAGTGTGTGTTTAGAACAGGCCTCTGCCGCTTGGACAATGCAAACACACTGTCATTTTCAACATGATTATGGGGCAAACAGAGTTTAGTGAAATATTTGAAAGGCACGTTCTGTTTTTAGATTTTTTTTAGATATATGGACGACCGCTGAAATGACATGCTAGAGACTCCTCTCTGCCCAGAGCTGAACCCTCCTTTGTTCCACAGCTCGCTCCAGCCTCTAAATTACCATTGCTGCTGCCAAGAGGAGATGCAATGTGACGTTTCCCCTCCACCACTAACAAGCCTTCTCATGTTGGGAAGACAAAGAACGTTCTGGACACAGTGACAACATTTTGGGAGTTTAGACCGAAGACTCCCTTCTTAAGATGCGACGAGTGAGTCGGTTTGTAATTTATAATGTCTGTGTCTTAAGAGGCTAGTCAACTAGTAAAGACATCAAAGTCTGTGCTGCAATAGCTGCCTTTTACAAACAGTCTTTGATCACCATTATTTGATTATCCAAGTGTTTATCGTCTTGACTTTTTACCCAGGACATCCCAGGACACTGAGTGCTCGGTCTGAACAAGTGGGGCTCTTGAACTTGGACACAAAAATTTGTTTATTGCATGCAGGGCTGTGTGCTGAGTGCTTGTTTTCTAAGTAGAAAAGTTTGTGGACACAGCCCTTTACGCACCAAAAAAAAAAAAGAAGCCCAGTCTCGCCACAGCTGGACCAGTGCGATCTGTCGTGATGAATTGGATGTGGGCGCGCGGGCCTGTGGCGAGGAACCGAGAGCGGAACTAATCTAAAGAAATGATTCCCTCCTCTAAAGCTTCGAAACTCGACACAATCTGGCACTCATTTGACAGCTTGAAGTTGGTAACTCTTAGCCACGGTTACAAATAGCAAGTCAGGAGGAATTTACTGAGTAATAAAGACTTTTTCTCCTCTCCTGAGTTAAAATAATGTTGTTCTGGATATAATCATCTAATTAGGGCAAGAGGCTGCTCTTGGAAAGGCTGAGGATCGCATTTCAAAGGGTCATGTCTGCCAGCCTCCACACTGATGCTAAGATATCCAATGGTATGGCGGCACGGTCCTGTGTCCTGTGTGTGTATGTGTGAGACGGGGAAAGAGAGAGAGCATTCCTGTGTGCTTGTGTAGGGTTGCGTGCGACCATGTGTCGCTCGATCCACGAATAGTATGGAAGCCATTGTGCATGCTGGACCCTTATCAGCAGTCCATCTTAATCAGTCCTGCCTTATTTCACTCCGTGTCGGCCCCTAAACTCCCAGTGCCCTCTTCATGGACCCAAAATGGAAACATGATATCTTTTTTACCCGTTAAAGGGATAGTTCACCTTCAGTTGCTGGTAACCATTGACTTCCATAATATTGAAAAAAAAAATATGCAAGTCAATGGGGACCAGCAACTGAAGGTGAACTATCCCTTTAAAGGACACCATTTATCCAGTCAACTCCAAACTGGAGTTGTTGCATTGAGGTAACATATCTTGCAGACTTCTTTAAATTCTTCTGTTCTAGACTTCCTTACTTCACCCAAATATGAAAATTGTGCAATTATTTCTTCAATTTCTAAAATATCATTCATTCAGTTTCTCATATTTTTATTTATTTATTTGGAACACAAAAGTAGTAATTCTGAAGACAGCGTTGGTCACTTGTTTTTCATGCTATTACACTGAACAGGGACTGAATTTATTAATTAATCTTTTTTGTTTGTTTGTTTGTTTTTTTAAGTCAGCTGTTTTTAATGAAACAGGGAAGATTCTCAATAAAGAACAACCAATTTTCAGAAGACTTGGTGTATATTGCTCAAGTCATATGGATGACTTTTATGTAATTTTATGGTGCAGTTATGTCCTTTTTTATTCAAAAGAACAACTCTGACTCACAGGAATCAGTGTTGTTATTAGTAAAAACTTACCAATATATATATATATATTTTTAAATTGAAATAAACCTAAAATAAAATATTAGTATTAGATGGAAACTCTTTGAACAGAAATGTTTCCTTGGCTGCTGACTGAAATAAAAAAAAGCACCAAATCTGAAGCACTAAAATTAATACAACTAAAACTGAAATAAAAATAAAGCTAAATAGAAATAAAAAAATAATAAAAATGACAAAAGCACATAAAATTACTAAAACTTGAAAACTAATATAAAAAATAAAAGCTCATTGCACATATTAATAAATACAATATTAGTATATAAATAATACTAAAATAACACTTATAACACAAGCATATTTTGTTAACTACTTAAGTCTCAATTGTAACTGCACTGAAAATAGCAACTAGAATAGTCTTCAGAACAACTTCTCTGTTCCACTGAAAAAAGAAAGTCACATGGGTTTGGATCGAAACCTAGGATGGAGAGCGGCAGAAATACTTATGTTTTAACAGAAGTAAAGAGAGAAAGTACACTGATCCCAGTGCTGCATTGTGGGTAATTACAGACTCCCATGTGGATATTACTAGGTTCCAGTGATGTGCCTGCAGCGTGCATGGCGACTTTCCCACTGCAGTTTTGAACAGGATGAACTAAAAAACTTTGGTAAAGGTTGACGAGTTTAGTGGGAGTTTAAAATAAGACTAAAACTTTGCGACCATTCCAGCACTTTTTGTTGTAGTTTGTATAAGTATCCACTGCAGTTCAGCCACAAATATGCACTCCAAATAGGCACTATTTTCTTGCCTGTTTTGCTTCTGCTATTCCAAACATGAGGCAAGCGCAATTAATAACAAAGGTTTGGTCTTTCCAGGTCTGTCGTCACACCGGGGTGAAATGTTGGAGGGGGCAGTAGAGGAAAGGGGTGATAAGTTCAGAAATGTGAGATGAGTTGAGCAGCTCTCTCCTGATCCCCTCGGCTGATCCAAGCACAGTATGAACAGATTAACACACAGAGTAAGCAGAATTATGGCTAGCTGGTGTGCAGTGTAGTCTGAAACAGATGTAAGCTACGATAGGCCCCTAAACTCCCACTGCTAAAGTGGAGCTGTGATATCTTTTTTACCCATTAAAGGTGCACCATTTCAACCCCAAACTGGAGTTGTGTACAGAGCATTGAGGTGCCATATCTTGCTTCCTGAAAATTGTGCATTCATTCATTCATTCATTTGGAACACAAAGAAGTAATTTTGAAGACAATTTTGGTTGCTTGTTTTCCATGCAATTAATAGGGACTGAAATAGTTAACAAATCATTGTTTTAAGTACAATCTTTTTAATTAATCAGGTGAAACATGGAAGATTCTCAGTAAATAACTACATTAATTTTAATTTCAGGCCCCAAAAGAATAAACTTAAGAAACTTCATGAACTTAATAGAAGAATAGATTTTTATTCAGAATAGATTTTGTTATCGTTAAATAAAACTAAAACTATTAAATTTGTTTTTGATAATTTAAAGCTGAAATAAAACAAAAATTAGATAAAATAAAAATGTAAAAAATAAAAGCCAATAAAAAAATGAATAAAAATGACAAAACGTAAAATTACTACCATTCGAAAACGTAAATTGTAATTTAATGAAATTCAACAAAAATGTATTTCAAAATATTAATAAAATACTATTAGTATTTATATTAAAATAATACTATTAAAATTGAAATTAAAAATGTATTTAATTTTTTTTTATAAAAATGTTTTAGGTTTTTTGGTTCATTTTTTTTATCTGTGCTGTGTAGTCTGAAACAGATGTCATTATTGGTAAAAACTAAAACTATAATTTTTTTGTAATTTAGTTAAAGCTGAAATAAAACAAATATTAAATGAAAAATAAATTAAAATTAAAAAATAAATTAAAGCTAATAAAAAAACTAATAAAAATGACAAAACAAAATTACTAACATTTGAAGACAAAATGCAATTCAAAATATTTAAAAAATACTATTAATGTTTATATTAAAAATAATGATACTAAAATAAAACTTTCATTTAGTTTTTAATCGGTGCAGTGTAGTCTGAAACAGATGTCATTATTGATAAATAAAACTAAAACAATGATAAAGCTGAAATAAAATGAAATATAAATACTGATGAAAAACCTAAAACTTAATTGGAAAATTAAAAAAAAAAGATAGGTTGAAGCACTAAAATGACTAAAACTAAAATTAAAATAAAACTAAATATAAATAAAAACAAAAGCTAATAACAATGATAAAAGCACATAAAATTACTAAAACTTGAAAATTGTATATATAATTCAAAATATTAATAAAATACTGATTTTCATTTAAGTTTTTCATCTGTGCAGTGTAGTCTGAAACAGATGTAGTAGTACGTTGTCTTCTTTACCCTCTCCAATCTGGCTTCCATATCTTCAGTCACTGAGAGATCCAATCGTAAATCATTCAACAATGAACACACATCTGACCTGCTTTTCCTGTAAATCCATATCAGTTACATAAAACTTATGATAAGGCACTTTGCCAGAGTTTTTGTCTAAATGTTTTCATCAACATGCTAAATTCGAGCCGAAGACAAACTATGGACTCTACAGAAGAGCACTGTAACTTTTGGCAGCTCGAGCCCAGAAATATTTCCTCCAAGGCAAGCAGAGACACTCTTTAGGTCACTGGATTTATTTAGAGCCTCTGCTACTACAGAGGTCACTGCATTAATTGATAATCTGCTCAACCTTGCACACTCTGTCATCTCATATTTCCACAGTTGTAGCCACTTACAGGGCATTACATTCTCCCCGGGTTAACTCACTAGTATGTATAGGATTGCAGCGGAGGGCTGCTGCAGGGCTGTATTTTTAGCGTGTCGAGCAGGTGCGATAAATCTTTTTTTTTTCTTTTTCTTTTTGCTTCTGTGGTCACGTGAGCAGAGGGGGAAGTTGGGACAGATGCAGGCTGCTGTCACTTCAAAGGTCGAGTCCTGCCGACTGACATCTTTATTTGAAGAGAGACACACATGTGCATCCACACACAGTCTTCTTACACTGATCAGCTGGTGTGTTGAAGAGGCGGAATCATTTCCTTCTGTGGTTGTGTGTGAAAAAGCTTTGTTAGAACACTTGAACTTTATACTTACAGCCCTGCACATCTCATGGAGCCCTGATAGCTGTGTTGAGGATTGTATATGTGTGTGTGTATATATATAGTATATTATTTTTGTGTTGTGTTGTGTTTTTAGGTATTTATGTATCCTTACTAATAATCAACACATTACCTTTTTGAGTACATTACAGTTACATTATGTTTACAAATACCTCTTTGGTAGTCACATTAATCTAACATTATTCGAAAAGCTGTCATATTAAATAAATAGCAGATTAATTATTGAGTTAATTTAATTCTTACTTATTCTTAGTAATAATAATAATAATAATAATAATAATAATAGATATATATTCATCAATATGTTTCAAAATATAATAATTATCATAATGCATGCTTTATTATAAATTTAAATAAAATATTATTTCTAGCATTTTATAGCTTATGTGAGCATGTTGGGGCATTACTCTTATATTATATTATATTATATTATATTATATTATATTATATTATATTATATTTTTTACATAAATATATTTTAATGTTTGTAATGTTTTAAAAGAAGTCTCTTATGCTCACTAAGGCTGCATTTTATTAAAAAAAATACTGTAAAAACAGTAATATTATGTGAAATATTATTGCAATTTAAAATAACTTTTCTATTTTATATATTTTATAATGCAATTTATTCATTTGATGCCACAGCTGAATTTTCAGCAGCTGTCATTTCAGTCTTTGGTGTCTCATGATCCTTCAGAAATCATTTTAATATGCTTATTTTGTGATCAGGAAACTTCTTTTTGTTGTCAGTGTTAAAGATTGTTGTACTAATAATATTTTAATAATATTAATAGTTTTATGCTGCTTATTTTTTGATTAATAGAAAGTTTAAAAAACA
Organism: Spinibarbus caldwelli; assembly: GCA_039654775.1. Taxonomy (NCBI): domain Eukaryota; kingdom Metazoa; phylum Chordata; class Actinopteri; order Cypriniformes; family Cyprinidae; genus Spinibarbus; species Spinibarbus caldwelli. The sequence goes on from CM077238.1 coordinate 12,344,596, forward strand.
GCTTTTATTAGAAATAGAAATCCATTGCAATATTTAAATATCTTTACTGACACTTCTGACAATTTAATGCATTGTTAGTATTAATTTCTTTAGAGCAATTTCTTACTGAACATTTAAATGGTAATATGTATGTCCATGTGCAGAGTACATCATTAGTGTTAAAAAGAGAAACAAATTCAATAACTTTATAACTTTTAACAGATTTTTTTATTGTTTATGAATTTTTGACATTTGACAAAATTGCTCAAATGATTTCCGTTTTATGGATCTGCGTTAACCTGTTAGCATTCATAAGCTGAACAAACTGTGTCTAACTGCACGTGTGACTATGTAGCTAAGCTACTGAGCAATCCTTTGGCTTGCTCATACTGTTGTAAGAATTTGAGGCATGGGAATTTTGAAACTCTGTCGTGTAATATTACATTGTGGTTAGCATCTAAATACGGAGTTAGCTTTGAAGTTCTTGTTCTCGTTTTCTATATCACAAGACAGCAGATCTAAAGTCAGCATCTGGTTCCAATTTAGTTACATAAAGGGCTTGGTTTAATGTCTTTTGAATCAGTGGAGTGAAGTTCTGAAGGTGTTTGTAATAAAGTGTCATTACAGCTCTGCGTTTCTGTATTAACAGAATAGTACTCACTGTAGGAATGCCATTAATGAGCAGGTCTGGAAGTCGAGAATAGGAGGGATGAGAAACTTTGAAGTTTTTTTTTTAATTTTTTTTTTTAACATATTAGCCACAGTATCATCACCCCATTATGTTGTTTAAAATGGTATGGCTGTATGAAGACTTTAAAACTTTTCCCATTCAGTAACAACGAAGCTTTCAAGCATCAAAAAGGATGTAAAAGCATCATAAAAGTGGTCCATATGAATCATGCACTATATTCCAAGTATCCTAAAGCTATACAATAAGGAACAGATCTTTAAATAAGTCATTATTTACTGAAATATTTTAACATCCACCTTACTTTGGTTATGAGAAAAATAGCTACAGATGTCCGATTTTTGAACGAAACATTCTATTGATTTGGAACTTTTACACAAATCACTTGAGCTGTTTCACAGTATTATTTTAATCACCTACTAATCACTATCACCTACTTAAACTTAATGGGGTAGTTCACCCAAAAAATCGTCATTTTCTCACCCTCTGAAGTTCTTTCTTCTGTTAAACTATAAATAAGATATTTTGAAGAATGTGGCTATCGAGACAGGTGCTGGTCCCCATTGTTTTTCATCCAATGTTAAAAAATACTGTTGAAGTCAATGGCTACCAGCAACTGTTTGGTTACCAACTTTCTTGAAAATATCTTCTTTTGTGTTCAGAAATTCATACAGGTTTGGAACAACTTGAGGGTGAGTAAATTCATTTTTATTTTTGGGTGAACTATCACTTTAAGTTAAGTTGCTGACACATTTTTAAGTATAATCATTATTGGCTGTACAAGTTATTTGAACTTAAATTAAATTGAAGTGTCTTAAAAAATAAAGTTATACAAGATTCAACTATTTTTTTTTAAGTTGAAATTGGTTAAATTAACGTGATTGTTTAAAGTATTGGAAAAACATGGTATGATTAATAAGTCAGTGTAATACAGTGTAATGCAATAATTCTATACTGTTGGACAATTATGAATACTGATGTATTTTTCATTCTGTTTTCACAGTGTTTATCTAACTTTGTTTTTCACATTTACAGTAGTACTTGGAGCAATATTACTCATGTATAATGTTCAGTTGTTTACCATTTAAAAAAAACAGGCAAACTGATTATTTATTAATGAATGTACATTTTTAGGGGATGCATATAGTTTGCATTTACAATACCATTTCCTTGTCTAATGAGCACATATTTGTTAGACACTAATGGCAACTTAATTGGCTGATGGAGGTTGGAGGAAGGTTAGATGTTGGGCCGGTGATGATGTGACGCATCCCCTCCCAGTGTTTGGGTTCCAGCGTGTCCCCAGAGGCGTCTGACGTCCCGTGGCGCTCTCTTATCTTAATGACCATTAACCATCATTGCTCTGTCAAAGGGAGAGAAGGCGATGGAGAAAAGAGAGAGAGGGAGTGGGAGGGAGCAGCAGGGAGAGCCTCAGTTCGAGAATTCCTGACAGCTGATAAGAGGAAGTAGGAGATCCAGTTTACTGCACAGATAGGGCAGGAATGTGCTGCCAGATGATGACTCTGCCTGTGACTGCACCGCTGCCCGTATCATGCCCTGCCAAGAGCCATCAACACTGCTTCTCTTTCTCCCTCTCTTATTCTCAGGATGAGGGCTGTTATAATCCTGCATATCTGTTATGGAGCATCATAAACCCATTTAGTTTATGGCCGCAGATTGAGAATATCAGGAATCTGACTCTGACAGCACTGGCGGACAAAGAGAGAAAACAAAGTTATATTTCATTCAGCACTGAAAAGTAGTAGTAGTACAGAGTAATATAAAATTGATTATTTTACACATTATTTGTGTGTTATGTATAACATGCATGATGGCAATGCACAATATATTGTTAAAGGTCATTTTTAAAATAAATAAATAAATAAATAAACAATTTAAGCTAATGTTGTGATTCCTAAAGTCTCTTTTAGCAGTTATTAATTTAATTTTTAGAGTTTTATTGTTATATTTATTCAAATAAAATGGATTATAAATTTGATCACATTTTAACAGGAAAAGATTTATAAACTTATCTGTATTGGTCAGAATTTTGATTATAATAATCAATAAAATCATCATCATCATTATTAACATAAATAATGATCATGTTTTAACAGTCAGAATTATGTTGAAGATGATGATTAAATAATAGTTTATAATTATTATTGTTATCATCGTCGTCATCATCACTATCATCATCATCATCATCATCATCACATTTTATTCATATTTTACCATGAAAATAATTATCACCAGTATCTGCAAGAATTTTGTTATACTACTACTACTACTACTATGACTAATAATAATAATTATTATTTTATTAGTAGTAGTAATTACTTAATTAGTTAAAGTATTCATAATGTTTTTATTATTATTATTATTACTATTATTATCATTCTTAAGCATATTACCTTGTTCGGTTATCTCATGCTAAATTGCAAGTTGGTCTCTGATGCAGATCGCTACTTGTGTGAAGTTGCCACTTATTTGTTTTTAAATTACTCATTTAGTCTCCATCACTGTTAGGATGCAGTCTTTGAAGTGTAGGCAGCAAGACAGTTTACTAGGATTTGTAACAGAGCTTACTCTGTTAACACTGTGATTTGTGCTGAATATCCCTTATAGCCTCTAAGTACCAAATCAGAATTGACTGGACTGTGTGTCTCCTGCAAAACAAGCCCGTTATTTCAGATACATCAGCTCTCTGTGTGCATTATTCAGCTTTTAGCATTACAATGGCCATGTCAGGCAGAGAAATACAATCCTTGTCAGACAGTGTGGAAGTGAGCCAGCCAAACACAAAGAGCATTTCAACAGTGTGGTCTGGGCCACAAGCCTTTTTAAATTAATTATAGATCAGTATGGACACTGTGACATGGTGAATGAGGAACGGGGCAGTGGTGCAGACAGCGCTGCATGCTAAGATTGGGTTAGAGCTAGCAGAGCCAGTATTAGGGAGAGGAGATGGAACTCTTATAGGAGTATGAATGGAAGAAATTGTGACAGTCAGCATGGCGTATGATTTAGAGACATTGGTCTATAATCATCTTTTTGATAAGAGTTTGTTTAGGCTAGAATGCACATACACACCAAATGGACTTTGGTACTAGAGTCGCTCTTCTATGCTGTTCCCTGTCCTGTCCGCTCACCCCATTCCTTTTCCATCTGCTTTTTGTTTATACAATTTCATAGATTTCATTATACATGCCTCATTCATTGGAAAAGAGTGGGTTAAACAACAAGACCATTTTGGCAGGGACCTTAGCGGCCCCATTTCTCTGAGAACAAGTACAGGGGAACAGAGAGAATAATCAGTAAAACCTGGTTGTGTTTTTAGATTATACTGTCTTGTCCTTCTTTTTTCTTATGAATATCTGTACTATCTGTCTCATGTTTTATTGCATTTACATCTGACCATCAAAGAACATCTATGATTGTAAAACCGTTATCAGTCAGACAAATTCAGACCGCTGCCCTCAGAAACTTCACAGCACTTTATTATATCCATATTTTTTAAAATACTTTTTTTTTTTTTCTTAAATTGGGCAGGTTTTTCTTCAAATTGTCAGTGAGGTTCAAATCCAAGATCTGTGGTTGTATTGTTGTCTCAATGTTTTTGTAGCATATTAAAAAGTGTGAAATATTTGGGAAATTAGATATATCAACATGATTTATGCATTTAAATATTTGTAAACATTTTTATTGTGTCATTGTGAATGCATTTTGTGTTGATTGATGGCAGTAATATTATTTTAATCCATTTTATTAAAAAAATGTTCCCAAAAAGTGGTTTTGACAAAGCTCTTTGAAGCGAGCACAAACTTTCTCTAAACCACTAAGACCTGGAACCTATTTGTTTTTTGCTCCATCTTCCAACAAAACAATCAAAACTGAAGAAAAATAAGGGAGTTGGTTACATTTGGCAGACCTTATTAACTTTGCGTAATTTAATGCCTAAAATCATACCAGTTGTATGACATGAATGACATGATTAAAACCAGCACGTTTTCTCCCAACATGCATTTGTTTACCACAATCTGATAAGTTAGCCGCCCAGCCTCACATCTGATCAGATTCAAAGGATGCAGACATTTAAAGTAAAAAAGCATTATAACAATCATGCATCTTCCTCTTCTGTATTCCATCCCGAGATCAGATCTGATTACGGTTTCCTTTGTAATGCATATGAACAAACTTACTTCCACTGTTACTGCATCCAAAACAATTCAGCGGTCAGTTCAAAAGAGTGCATCAAGGTCTCACTGGCTTTCCTTTAGATGAGAACGTGAGCTTTGTCACTGTGGCAGGATGGAAAGAAGGCTGTAGCCAAGGGTCACGTTACAAAGCCATCACCGCTGACCTCTCTCCTCCTCCAGCGAGAGGAAACAGGAGGACACATGGGCAGCAGGCTAGTCGTCAACCCCTGAACTGAACTTGACCCCAATTTTCACATCCGGGTCTGTAACGTGGAGCCAGGCACGTTCACTCGTTCATACATGACGCCACTTTGAGCACAGGACTCACAGGGCTCACACGTATTTATTCTAGTCATTTCTAGCTAATTGCACAAGAGGAAACTTTGAGAGCCAGATTAATATGATGCATTATCATTAGCTATGCTGTGATGATGCAACAAAGACTGGCGACATGGCAAAGGATCTTATCTCTGTGTCTATTTTTGTGTCTGAGCATCTCTGACTATCTGCGAACAATGGAGTTGGATGCGTTTGGTAGAGTTTTCCATGAATTATCTCCCCCATCGCCCTGATGATAGCGCAGAGACTGGCGTCTGAGCCCGTGATGGCTGTCGGGAGCAGTATCTCTCTCTTTCTATCTCTCTTTCTCTGTGCAGCAGAGCGTGGCATTATGGAGGCGGTCTGTCCGGGGGGTGGGGAACCCTTTGTCGTGAGAAAAAGTACAGAGTCAACCGCTAGCCTCTGTGAGTGTGTGTGTTTGTGTGTGAGAATGAAGACAAGATGGCACCGGCGGGAGGGCAGAGCAGACTGGAGCCAGCAGGGAGAGGCCAGCGGTATTATCACCGGCTCTGTGCGCTCTGGTGACGCGATGAGCCCTTATCTCCATCGTCATCAGCCTCTTTGTCTGCCGCTGAGTCATGGCCTGTCCTGCTCCTGGCCTGGAGAGAGGCAGGGTGAGCCGCCGTGAGCAGGGCTGATCTTATGATCTTGATAGGTGCAGCAGGAGGACATCTCGCTTGTGGCCCCATCATGCATGCCCGCTCCTTAAAAGGCAGCACAGAAGCTCAAGGAAGATCTTTGCACTACCCTTAAACTATCCTTGAAAGATATCCATGGTTGGCCAACCCGATCCAGAGACACTCGCAGAGACAAGTGACGTCTCACTTTGTGTTGTTCAGACAGGCGGCAGGTAGCAAAAAGTGTCTTTGGCATATCCAAAATCGTAGTTTGAAACGCAAATCAACATATTACTGCTGTGATTTATATCATATTTATGCATTTGGCAGTCATCAAATTTTTGGACTAATAAAGATTTTTTTAATGTCTTTCAAAGAGGTTTCTTAAGCCCCGTTCAGACTACACAATATATTTGTCGGTTACGATAGTCATTGTGTCAGATTATGCGATTTTGACTCATAAAATCTTGTGTCTTGAACAAGAAACATGTCAGACTATGATGCTACCCGATCATTCATCGCATGCCGTCATTACCGACGTGCATGATGTCACTGGACAAGACAGAAGGTGCTATGAGCATAAACAAACAATGGCTAGCAAACAGTGTGTTTTGCCCTGTCTTGTCATCAGAAAACAAAAAAAAAGAAAGAAAACCTAACAATGGACACAAATCTGGATGGCATGAAGAGGATGGTATGGACTGTCAAAGAGAACTGAGGTAAAATAGTTTTTATTTGACCTTTTTTCACTGTGTCGCGGAAGTCCCTAGTCATAAATGCAGGAGTATTGTTGCTGTAGCTCCACGAACATTTCCTCCATTGTAAAATTACACCTAGCAAGACCGATACCATTGCCTCTCTTTCATTTCATCATGTTTGAAAGCTTGTACAAAGGCGCTTCTGTGCTCCTATTGGCCAGTGTCACAGATGCTATGGAACTTGTCGTGTACGACGGAAAAAAAAATGAAACATGCTAGTCTTTCTGTGTTGACGTCGTGAAGTGTCGCAGAGGTGTCATGCACTGACACACTACATGAGATGAAATGATTGAATCGTGCATCCCGACGCCCATTGTCGTTTATGAATCCCCAGGACACCCTACGTCAAGCAGATCGTGGCAAAATCGGGCTAAAATCGTGTAGTCTGAACAGGGCTTTATGCTCACCAAGGCAGCATCTATGTGATCAAAAGTATAGTAGAAACAGCAATATTGTGAAATATTTTTAGAACTGTTTTCGGTTGTAATATATGTTAAAATGTCATTTATTCCTGTGATGGCAATGGTCACTCCAATTTTAAGTGTCACATGATCCTTCAGAAATCATTGTTAATATGCTGATTTGCTGCTCAAGAAACATTTCTTATTAGTATCAATAATAAGGGGGGGGGGGGGCAGGATTCTTTAAATAAAACGTTCCTGAGAACAGCATTTGTTTAAATAGAAATCTTTTATAACATTTTGATCAATGTAATGCATCTTTGCTGAATAAAAGTATTAATTTCTTTAAAAGAAAAAAAACTGTGCAAAAAAACTCATTCTGTATGATTTATAAGCCTTTTGAATCATAAATCACCTTCACGTTGTAATACCTATGTCATACCCATCTCATTACACAAATTTGTGTCCTCATAAACCACATAAACATGCACACACACACACACACACACACACACACACACACGCACACACACGTATGTATTTGTGTGTGTGTGTGTGTGTGTGTGTGTGTGTGTGTGTGTGTGTGTAAATTGAGAAGAAATGTTTTTAAAATCAGATTAAATCCAAAATCTGGATTTAATCTGATTTTAAAAACATTTGTTCTCATGTAAATTTCAGTCAGATTTCAAGTGGGTTTTTTTTCTTAATGTAACATCTCTGTCTGAACATAGTGATTGAAATAAATAACTTTCAAAATGACAATGGAGTCCTAAAATCAGATTCAAAAACAAGTGAGATTAATGTGCAGTGTGAACAAAGCCTACTTTTCATTGTTTCCCATTTTGATCCACACCTTTTCCTCCTAACAAACTGTTCTGTTTGTTGCTCTTCTTAAAGAACAGTTGTTCTTTAGTGCACCGTCCCACCCGTGTCTTTCCGTTAATATATATTTTGCTGGCAGAAGCATGACTGAAGGTGCAAAGGGTGTCAGTACATGGTTAACTGCTTTAATCATTTGTTTGCTTTTAATTGTACTTTAATCTATTTGACCTTGCACGCTTAGCTTGACTGCTTCTCCATAAACCCTAATAAACTGGGTTGAGCAATCATATCAGTCTTCTGTCAAGGTCTCCAGTTTTTATTGTTCTAGGTAAGCTGTGCGTATTTAGGCATAGGTGAGGCTGGAAAGTAAAATCAAAATGGTCTTTCTTTAGATCATGCAGAAATTTGTGGTGAACACCCCATAACTATGTATGCAAACAAAAAAAAGCAGGTGGTGAGTGTGTTGGGGCTTTACTGTGGATTAACCAGTCTGGACTGGTACAGTCATTAAACCACTCCTGAAATCCTTGTCATTTTAAGCGTAAAAGGAAAAAAGATTGCTATGTTTGGAATCTGGTTGAAATATTTAGTTTTTAGTTGTCAGTTTGTGGTTGCGAATTTCCTGAGTGAAATATTTGCTTGTGTTGCCTGACAACAGTTTTCAACTGTCTTTTTTCAGGTGGGTTTAACTGGGCGATGATTTGGATCCTTTAATGTTTCGGTGGTGGTTGTTTGGAATGACTTTTCCTTTCTTGGACGGACCACCTCGGAGAGGAACTTGTTAAAAGATATTGAATTAAAACAGATTCTTTAGAATAAACAAACTGTGGCCTCTTTGTATTGAATGTACCATGGTCAGTTTCTGCATTCTGAACCCATTCTGTGTTTGACGAGTTGATCCGGTGCCATAACGAGAAGGAATGCTGTGGACCACACCATGTGGAGTAGAGGACTGTGTGAAGAGAGTTAATGAATGAAATTAAAGATCTCAAACCCATGGCCAATGATGATTAGCAAAGGGTCTTCTTTGCTGTGGCTTGTCTTAGAATATTTTGCAGATTACTGTCATTTTCGTAACCACATATCACTTCACAGAGTACTATACATAGTTAGAGATACTACTATATATACATGTTTTTTTTTTTTTCTAAAATATGTAAATGTATTTTCATTTCATCTAAGACTGCCCCCTCTCTGCCTCCTCCCCCATTCCCAACCCCCTGCCAGACGGTGTGACACCTGAGAGCTATGATGCTGTTATTCCACCTCACCCTCCCGAACGCAGAGGACCGTATTTCAGGAGAGCCCCCTGTTTCCTCCGCCCCCTACCCAGGCTCTGTTCAGTGTCTGTCTGTCTGTTCCAGGTCAACAAAAATAAGCAAGAGCACAAAAGAAACCACTGCCAGTCCTCAGGCGCTGACTGTGAGGTAGAGCGTCAGAGAGGGAGAGAGTGAAAGAGAAAGAAAGACTTGGAGCCAAGTATGAGAAGGATCAACTGACCTGACAGTGGTATGAGCTGTATTCTGCATTGCCTGATGTGTTTAATAATTAAAAGCCATAACTGCAAACATCACTGAAAAAAATTGGTGTAAAAATTTTCACTCAGAAATTGCTAATAAATTTTACAAATAATTACAAAGAAAAAGCTAGTAACACATTAATTAAACATTAAATTTTGAAGTAGACAGACTGAAACAGTACTTTCTTCTAAACATACTTTGATGTGCTGCTTGAAAGTTTGTGAACCCTTTAGAAGTTTCTATATTTCTGCATAAATATGATCCAAAACATGGAAAAAGTCCTGAAAGTAGAAAAAGAGAACCCAATCAACCAAATGAGACAAAAATATTTTTCTTTATTTATTTATTCAGGAATATGATCCAATATTACATATCTGTGAGTTGCGCTAACCACGAGGCTATTGACGCCGAGAGTACCTTGCCTGTTTTATTTGAAGAACAGGGATTTATCAAAGTCTGTTCATGTTTGTGGAAGTGTATCATCGGACAGACAAAGGAGATCTCTGAGGACCTCAGAAAATAAGTTGCTGTTGCTCATCAGGCTGGAAAGTGTGTGAGTGAATCTCAGTGTGACTGACGTTGTTTCAAGTTTTGAGGCTGCTTTGAGACACACACACACACACACACAAACAAACACAAGGTTGTGTAGTTAGGAGACAGGGATATTTGAAGCAGATGTGGGTTTAGTCCAAAGCTGAGCCAAAGCGTTCTTGCTGTGTTATTGATTGCCAATCTTCTGGCATGTTTGGCGTATCAGCAGCTCTTTGCAGGCGTGATGATCAATTGTGATAGTAGGAGGTATTTAGGCCTGGGAGAGAATTTAAGGCATTTGGAAAATGGCATATTTTGCATTGTAGAGATCAAATAAAAACAGACAAGGATGATCTGTGCCTGGTTGCATAAAGCACCTTAAGTGTAATTTTCCCTTAAGATCGCCCTTAAGTTTCCCTTACAATTAAGGGCGTTGCATAAAATATACCTTAAATGACACTTAAGGGTTTCTTTAGGTGAAACGTCATAAACCCTTAGAATTTCTCTTAAGTATCCCTTAAAGCCCATTAAGTGTTGCATTAAGCCCCTTAACTGTCCTTTTCCTAAGTATAACAAGGTATGGAAAATGTCACCTTAAGTGTCACAGAGAGCAGATTCAATCCTAAAGTCTACAAGACACAATCAGCCGCTTTATAACAGATTTTAATTTAGGCATTTATTCACATTAATCAAATTACATACAGCTAATAGCTCAAACGTGAGTGCGTCATGCGAGAACACATTTATATTCTATAATATTTTATTCCTGTATTTTCCTACATATTATCTGGGAGATGACTCGAAAAACACACATAAAAAAAATATATTTTCGCAATCGTGTGTTTACATTGTTGCTTTTTATTCAGCTTAGCTGCAGCGATCACTGCTGTATTCCATCATAAGATACTGTCTTCTATGAGTCCGGATTGGACTTTCAGCGCGACAGCGCCCTCCGGCTTCGAGTATGAATGAAAGATACACTGCATAGGAGTGTTTAGCGCTTCATAATGTTCACATCACCTAGTTTTGGATACGAATAAAATGACTATCTTGTCTCTTTGCATTTAAATATAGATTTATTCACATTAGTTCCTGAAAATTTTATGTTTCTGTGAAAACTTACACTGCTATCTGCATTAACAAATAACGTGTCCATGGCAACAGTAGATTTTTTTAACGGCAAAACCTGGGTCGTTGTCGTGAAATACTTAACAATTTCCCTTAACTAAGGGAATGGTTTAAAGGAAAACGCCACCGTTTTTCCATATTCCAATATGTTTTTCCCTCAACTTAGACGAGTTGATACGTACCTCTCCCGTCTCAGTGCGTGCACTTAATCGCTCTAGCGCGCGGCGCCACTATGCTAGCGTTTAGCTTAGCACCATTCATTCCTTAGGATCCAAACAGAGATGAATTTAGAAGCTACCAAACACTTCCATGTTTTCCCTATTTAAAGATGGTAACATGAGTAGTTACACGAGTAAGTATAAATCTATCATTATTAATCTGTAGGCTAAGAGCATTTCAAAAGAATCATGTAATTATAATTGGGAAAATTGTTGTTGGATGGCTAGGATAGAACTTAAACTTTGAAACTGCTGGTTATCTTTCTTTTCTGCTCAAGATGAGAACGTTTTGATTATTGTAGACATTTTTAGTAGATAATGCTTATAATATATTTAAATACCAGCCTATTTCTGGAGGAAAACCCTGAACAGAAACAGGTTTTTTTATTTATTTTTTTTGTCACGTGGCCTCGCATGTATCTAAATGTAAAAGTACAATAGCCTACATGTAAAAATATATATATTTTTAATTTTTATTTTATTTTATTTATTTATTTATTTATTTATTTTTTGTCCGGACCTCTACCTGGAAGAAATATAGAGTCCGTGCCTCTTGGAACTTTAATTGAATACCCCTGACTTTTATCAAAAAGAAATACTTGATTTGGATGGTTTTGTAATATCTGTGTCACATATTTCCTTATGTGTCATGGTAGATAGGACTCTTATTATAGAATTTGATTACAGAAAAACTGTTTTGAACATGGGAATGGATTAAAACATAAGTAACAGGCTGGATGTACATTAACCTTACATCTTAACACTTTAAAAAAAAAAAAAAGAAAAGCAGATCATATATTTTGTCTATAGCCTATAAAACAGCTTCGTAAATATAAAGATTTCAATACTTGAGGATTATAAATAGGATTTTTTTAGTGAGCCATTAAATGACTTGAGACTCGACTCGGACTCGTGACCAAAGACTCGAGACTTGACTCAGACTCCAGCGACAAAGACTTCAGACTTGACTCGGACTCCAGGTTAAAGACTTCAGACTTGACTCGGACTCCAAGTTAAAGACTCGTGAACATCTCTGCCCTTCAGTCATTCCCTTAGGTAAGGGGAAATCAAGCTTTAAGTGTCATACTTAAGGGAAAAACTTGGTGCTCTATGCAACTGGGCACAGGTATTTAAAGTGATAGTGCACCCAAAAACAAAGTGCATACAAACTTTGTTTCTCGCAAATTGTAAGATATAAACTCTGAATTGTGAGGTCTAAACTTGTACTTCTGAGAGCACTTCTGAATTGCGAAACAAAAAAAAGTTGCAATTACTTTATTTATTTATTTGTTTATTCTGTTGCAGAAACAGGCGTCCATAGGTTTGGAATACCATAAGGGAGAAAAACTGGAATTCTGAGTTATCTTACTATAACTCAGAATTCTGACTTTTTTCCTCACAATTGTGAGTTTATATCTCACAATTTTTGCCCATTTTTTCCTCTGAATTCTGAATTTTCATTTTGCAATTCAGTTTTTTTTTTCTACCATGGAATAAAAAAGGTCATTTAGAGCTTATATGTCACAATTTTGACTTAATATCTTACATTTTTCCTTTTTTCTTAGAATTTCAAGAAAATAAAAGACTGAATTGTAAGAGAAAAACTCAGAATTGTTTTATAAAAATTGTTTTTTAAAATCAGAATTATGATATTAAAAGTCAATTACCATTTTTTTTTTTTTTTTTTTTTCTGTGGCAGGAATGGGCTTCCATACAAACCCTTATAACTTTCTTTAATGGAACACAAAAGGATTTTTAATGTGGGTCTTAAAACAGAGTCACATTTGCACTTGTGAATATTAAATTTGTAGCACTAAGTTTAACATCACAGCGTACTCTGAGCCAGAGTCAGGACCTTGATTAAACAGGTTAATTCATAAATTTGAAATCAAAAGTTATTTTAATTAAATAAATTATAGGTTAATTTTATGGTGTATTAATTTAATTATAATTATTTTAGTCATTGAAATTATTTAATAATAAAAGAAAAAATTGTATTTATTTTAGTATTTTTTTAGTACTTTGATACTTTGATTATTAAATGAGTAACTTCAACTCTAGCAAAATTTCCCCCTTTTAACACCTTTGAATATGGCTAGTCATCGAGGTCACGTCTCTTCCTGGGTCTGACTGGCCGGCCACGTCTGCATCTCTTCCCCTGCTCCCCGCGCTGATGTGGCCCACTGATACATTTCACTCTCACCAGGCAATTAGGCAGCTCTGCCCTTTGCTGTGAAAAGAGCGAGGGAGAGAAGAAAAGAGGAGAGATTAGGGCTGGGAGGAGAAGCGGTCAGGGGAGGGCAGGGTGCAGTCAGAGTGTCTACTTCCCCAGGCCCTGGTCCATTCTCTTGGCTGCCACGGCCCCGACGCCGCCACTGCCTTTCTTATCAGCCTGCTCAGCTCAGCACAGAGCAGCTCAGTGCAGCGGCGGCTCAAACAAGAAGCTGTTTATCTGAGCTCAGACTTGTATCTACACTCTGGCTCCAGTCAAATCTGCCTGGCCAGACCAGCTCCCAAAAAACACAGTCTGCAGGGGAAAAAAGAAACCGAAAGAGGTTACAGAAGGATAAATCAATAGAGAAGCACCCTCTGTCTCCCACAGTCACTCTACACACGGTTCTTGTCTTTATTATATTCTGTGCTGTCACTCGACATGCATTTCATCATCGTTTCCTTTGAGTCTTTGGGAACTTTGAGGTTTTTCCACAAAGCTGGCATGTTTGGATGTAAATAAACTAAGCACGCATGTATGTTGCTCGTTAGTTTTGATCTTTTGTGTATTGGATTATTTGCAGTAAGGTTTTATTGTTAACTAAAACTAAAAAAACACTGGTTTGCTAGTTTGTGCTGTTGTAAATAAGACTGACCACAATGGTGGCGTATAGTGTTTCTATGTGTCCTATACAAATGCATTGGCTTTTTCAGATAAACCTGTACATGTAAATTCCAAGGCATTCCTTGTGTTTGCAAGGCTAAATACAGATAATATACAACAAATTAGGGTAACAACTACATTCTATAACCAAACGTAAATATTAAACGGAACTTTGATAGCGAGTTGCTTTGATATGTGTTGTAAGAATGGATAACAGAGAATCGAAAACCAGTTGAAGGTCAAAATGTACATTTTATGAGTAACATTAGGACTGTAAACCTGTCTTTAGTAATTAAAAATGTCAGAAAATTGTTGTAAAAAATTCAAAAAGTGGTGAGCTGTCTCACTTTACACCACCATTTTTTTTTAAATGGTTGTAGTTTTAGTTAACTATAATAACCCTGATTCAAATAATCACAAAAAGATCAAAGCTAAAGAGCAACATGCATGTAGTATGCTTAGTTTATTTACAGCCAAACTTACTCTCCATTGGTGTTTAGGTGGAGAAGAAATAAACATAAATGCATGAGAAGTTGAAAGTTCAAAATGGTTCAGAATAAAATATAAATGCTTAAAGGTGTAATACAAAATGCTGATATTTACTATCATTTTCTGCCTATCATTATGATTGCAGGCATTATTTAAAGTTATCATTAGAAGAGGACTTCTGTTACATGTATAGGACAATATGAGAGTCATACCTGTTAGTAAATACGATTGTGTGAATGTTGTTATTTTAATAATGCACCTCAATAAGCTCTGAAATGGGCCTCAAATGCCTTCAGCTTTGCATTCCTGAGACGTGGGGTTCAAAAAGTGCCTCTTGATTCCTCTATCTGGCAGTCGGAAAGACATGCCAGCAGACAGATATGCTTCAGCTATCTGCTGTTTCCGCATTCATTTAATAAACAAGCAGATATAGAGGAAGACAGAGACTGACAAGTTATTTGATTGGTTGATATAGACGAAAGAAAGTCTCACCAACCAGGAGCCCTTAACTCATGAATGAAAGCACACTTTAGGCTTCCTATATGTATGATTGACAGCTGCTTCAGGACGTGATCACATGTGTTTTCAACTACTTCTGAATATAGTTTGAGTGATGCAATCACAAAACGTTTTGGACCTCATTTACACCTCTATTTAGCCCTGTCTGCTTGTGATCGGATCACAGATGTTTGACTTTGAGGACTTCAGTCCCAAAAGGTTGCATGACTTAAATGTTTGCACTTTTAGGACATTTACAATTTATCAGCTTACTAAGCAAGATGGTTTTCTTTTTATGTCCCATAAGTCTCTGTAGGCATAGTTTTTGACCTAAAACATTTAGAAAAATATTTAGTAAAACATTTGGTAAATAGGAATGTTTAGTTAACCTAAGAACATTTTACACTGGAAAAAAATGGATGTAGGATTTTGTAAAACAATTTTCACTCAGAAATTGCAAGTAAATTTCACAAATAAATACAAAGGAACACTGAATCAAGTGAAATTTTGAAGTAGAAAGACTTGTAGAGCATACTCCAGTAATCTTTATTTACGACTGACTGACACTTTGTATCTGCTGACTTTGCTGAATGTGTGATTGTAAATCCACAATGCTGTAAAATTTTGTGACTTTAGCAATGCTTTTAAAGAACCTGAACCCAGTGTAATTCATGAAGAGGATTATACTACGTATATGTGGTCACAGACTCATTGTGGGTGTATGTTGGACTTTGGATGTACGTATCAAGATTAAAAAAAAAAAAAAAAAAACTTATATGTTTATGTATATGTATGGAGCTTAACTGACCCTCAGCAGGAGCCTCGGTTCTGTAATGTTTATTTTATATGCCTCAGTTACCAATATCTCATATTCATATTCTGCACGCCAACATATTTTTTTGCCTCATACGTCAGTTTCAACATTTCAGTTTCATCAGATTTTGCAACAGCTGACAAAAAAAGCCTTTCATTCACAGAATCAGGTATACATAATCTATAGCTAACATCTCCAAGGCGCCACTTAAGAAACCTTAGCAATCATACTGAGAGAGCAATGATCTTATGTTTACTTAGTCAAGTTCAAGAGCTGGCTGCAACCATTAAACAGTGGGCAGGATAGAGATGTACTGATTGTCTCCCTGCTGATAATCACGGGACGGAAATGACTTAGTTTGTGTTTACCAAGCGCCATAACACGTCTGAGAGCCTGCATGCATAATGGCTGATTATTCAAATGATGACAGAGACATGTCAAGTACAGGCTTTGGTCTTACTATGACCAAAGAACAGACACAAGGCCAAGTATTAGACAGTGGCGGCACATTTATATTTCAGCAATATATTTGTTTCTAAGAATATATAATATATATATGTATATATATATATATATATATATATATATATGTGTGTGTGTGTGTGTGTGTGTGTGTGTGTGTGTGTATATATGTATGTATCTATGTATATATATGCATATATATATATATATATATATATATATATATATATATATATGTATATGTGTATGTATATGTATATATATGCATGTACAGTGCCTAGCGAAAGTATTCATACCCCTTCATTTTTTTCACGTTTTGTTATGTTCCTGCCTTATGTTAAACTGCTTTTAAATTACTATTTTTCCACATCAGTCTATACTCCATACACCATAATGGTAAAGCAAAAAACAGGTTTTTAACATCTTCGCAAATTTATTAAAAATAAAAAACTTAAATGATTCCACTGCGTAAGTATTCATACCCTTATCTAGGACAGTTGGAATTTAGCTCAGGAGCATTCATATTGCTTGTAGATGTTACTACACTTCGAGTGAAGTTAACCTGTGGCAAATTCAATTGAATGGGTATGATTTGGAAAGGCACACATGTCTTAATAAAAGGTCTAACAGCTGATAATGCATATCAGAGCAAAAACCAAGCCCTGAGGTCAAAAGAACTGCCTGTAGAGCTCAGAAAACAGGGTTGCGTCAAGCCACAAATCTTGGGAAGAGTTGAGACAAAAATTCTACTTCACTGAAGGTTCACAGAAGCATGTAGTCTCTGTTACCCTTAATGGAAGACGTCTGAAACAACCAGGACTCTTCCTAGAGCTGGCTCCTGGCCAAACTGAGCAATTGATGGAGAAGGGCTTTGGTTGATGTGGTGACCAAGAACCTGATGGTCACTCTAGTTGAGCTCCATGATCATATGTGGAGACAGGAGAAACCTACAGAAGGACAAACATCACTGCAACACTCCACCGATCTGGGCTTTATGCCGGTGTGGCAAGACTCAGTCCTCTCTTCAGTGTAGACACATGAAAACACACTTAGAATTAGCAAAAAAGCACCCAAAGACCCTCAGACTGTGAGAAACAAGATTCTCTGGTCTGATGAACCTCAATTCCAAGCATCATGTTTGAAGCAAACCAAAAATTTACGAAGTTTTGACAATTCTGTTTTTGCTTTGTCAATATGGTGTACAAAGTGGGAAAAAAAGTAATTTAAAGGAGTTTAACATAAGGCAGCAACATAAAAAACATGAAAAAAATGAAGGGGTATGAATACTTTCGCAAGGCACTGTATATGTATATGTATATGTATATATATATATATGTATATATACATATGTGTGTGTGTATATATATATATATATATATATATATGTGTGTGTGTGTGTGTGTGTGTGTGTGTGTGTGTGTGTGCGTGCGTGTGTGTGTATATATTGTGACCAGGGCCGTACCCACCATTGAGGTCCCCGAGGTCCGGACCTCGGTATTTTTCCAATAACAGAAGTTGTAAAATAATTACCTTATATTAATTCTGCTTTGGTGCTGCAAGGATAAAAAGCCAAGGTAACAGATGTTCTCATCTGAGATGCCTCAGCGGTAGGGGTGTGCGATATATAGTCTGCGATAATATCGTAATTGTTGTTGTCCATGTGCGATTTGACATGATCGAGTATTTTACAAAAACCATTCAAAACACTCCTACAGAGTGCACTCATACATTACGTGAAGTCTAGACTAGTGCGCGTGCGCATTTAGAGTGCGTTCTTTCACCGCATGATTCAGTCTATTACAATACATTTAGAATGATCACAAATTCAAGACATGGGGGCAGAAAATGTATATATTTATACCACTTCATATAGTTAATCAATTTCACACGAAGAGTGCCATTTTTCTCCAAAAATTACCATGATTACATGTGATATTGATTTTTTACAACAGCTCAATAAACAAAAAGTTAATTAAGAGACTTACGTTTTAGACACTATGACTGTTTTTGCTTTATTTCGCCAACAAAAATAACTCCAAACACAGCCATGGCACTGTTCTGCGTCTCTGAGCAACCTTACGGGGATTCGTTCCTGAATGAATCAACCGTTTAAATGATTCGGTTCAATCGCAATGACTCACTTATTAACAGTGATTTGCTGCCACCTATTGGTGGTTTAAATTTCACATTTCGATTTTTTCCCCCGATTTTCTTTCATGTTTTAAATCATTTCAAATATCAGTATTTAACGTTTTATTTTTAATATATCAAAACATTATTTATGCATTTGTAATTGCAGTTAAATGCATTCATGTCTTGCATTAAACAGTGTGTAAATACATCTAAATCATTTCAGATGCAGCTTCTGTGTTGATTTGATTTGCTTGGTAACAGCCCAAATGTCTTATTATTCTAATTCACTGATTAAATGTAAGAATTTGACTCAAAAGATAATGGACAGTTTTAGAAAAAATGGCTTTATAAAGGTAAAAATGCCCATAAAATATAAAAATCAGTTTAAACTTATTGGAAAAGATTCATTTCTGTCAGTGTGAATTAAAATGATAAAAAAATAAATAAATAATATTCATATTTAATAATTTTAGACACTTGATTTTACTGAAGGCTACCAGGATAATTATAACTTGAGTTTATTAAATTCATAAACATAAACTATATCTTCTCTATTTCCAGTTTGTAGCGTGGATCATTCATTGCAACATTTAATCTGATTCTCATGTTTAAGAATCTGTTATCTTGAAAAATAATGTATGCTACTACTGCCTACTGACTTGGTTTTAAACCAATATTATTATCCAATTTATGAGCCTTAAAACATCTTAAAATGCACACATGTAAGTCAAGAAAATAAAAATTTCCTCGGGGGAGCATGCCACCGAACCCCCCTACCAATCTCCATTTTGGGACCTCGGTATTTATAAAAACCTGCGTACGGCCCTGATTGTGACGACTCTGCTGCCTCCCTCTTATTATCAGCAGCACCCCGTCCCTTAATCGCCTCGCCGCCCTTCACCAGGCTCCCGACGTGAGTGGGTGTGTGAGAGAGGAGGGGCGCTGAAACACCCAGGTCTGGCGGCGTGTGATCAGGCACACCTGAAGGGAATGGAGCCTCATCACCGCCGCTGTTAAATGCCGGACCCGAGCCGGACTCCGCCCCTTACCTGGACCCTTCTTTCTCGAACCCCGCAGCACGACGAGGACACCAGATCCCCTCTTCATTTCGGACACTTTATTCCCTTTGGACACTTTATTTTATTATTTCTGTTTAATAAACGCCTCTCCGAGGCCTGATGCCACACCCACTGTGTCTGTCGTTTGCTCGTCCCCCCACTATGTGTGTGTGTGTGTGTGTATGTGTGTATATATACATACATACATGCATGCATGCATGCATGCATGCATGCATGCATATAATATATATGGGGGAAAAAAATCGAGACTATCTTCATCAAAGTGAATCTCCAGGTAAATATGAAAGGCTGCCTCCCTGTTTTGAATTTGCTGAAGTTCAAGCTTGTCTTTAATCCTTGACCTTCATATTTCCCAGAAGTCTTGGTCCTCAGAGGGAGCTTAATTATTTTCTTCTGGACGTTGCATAAATGGCCCAGTGGGTAGATCTGACTTCTACCCACTGGATCCAGGCATATTTTTACCGCTGGTTTGGGAAATGCAAATCCACAATCTCACAGAAGAGCATGGTTCTAATTACCATCCTTAGATTGCAGTCTTTCAGGGCCAGTCTCTCTCTTTCTCTCTGTCCTGTCTCATCAGGGTAAGGATAGTGGTTCTGTGCTTCTGATCCAATTTGTGTGCTCTCAGCTTGTCTTCAGCTGTAATTGTAAGTCCCTCCTTGCACAGTGGTATCTGTTCAGGGATACTTGAGACACGTTCCACACTTTTACCAATAGTTTTGGAAAAAAAAGTCACTTTATTATTTATCAGATTATTTATCACTAGTATGTAATGTACACAAATGTAACACTTTGTTTGGGGTCAGTAAGATTTTTTGCAAGGTTGAATTTATTTGATCCAATAAAAACAGTTATTGCTATTTTTAAAAGCCGTTATTTCATACGTTTATTTATATTTTAATATATTTTAAAATGTAATTTATTCCTGTGCTGGCTGAATTTCCAGCAGCCATTATACCCCAGTCTTGAGTGTGACATGATCCTTCACAAATCATTCTAATATGCTAATTTGATACTCAAGTAACATTTCTTATCATAAATGTTGAAAACAGCTGTGCTACTTAATATTTATATGGAATCCATGATACATGTTTTTTTCAGGATTTTCTTGATAAATAAATGCATTGTCTATATTGCATGAGCAAGTACTGAGAATTTTCTTCTTAGGTGTAAAACATGCAATGCATGGTCACTGTTGTCAGGGTGATTGTTAGTTTGTGGCTCTGTGTTTGAGTGTGCGCGCAATTAGGCCTCCAGCTTGGCTTCCTCTGTGGCAGCGCAATGAAAGCTTTTATGAGTTCACATTCAGAAATGACAGAGAGTGGCTGGAAAAACAGAGCCCCACAGGCCACTTTTATTAACCCGTCTCGGAATCTCATACATACTCCACTGTGCTCCCTAAGCTTTTTTTTTTTTTATCACTGCCCCTGCTTTCATATACATAATTCATATTTCAGTAAGCTCAGAACATTGGACTTAACCTAGTTTTCACTTAACTTGCCAGTATGGAAAAAGACATTAATATTCTCATCCTTCATCATTCAATGCCTTTAAAGGGATAGTTCACCCAAAAGTGAAAATTCTGTTATCATTTACTCTCCTTCATTGAGATATTTTAATGAAACCTGAGAAATTTCCATCTCTCCATTGAAGGCCCAGGTAATCAAAACTTAGAAGATCCAAATAGGCAAAAACAAATACAAATGAGTCAAGCAATTTAATCCAAGTCTTGTGAAGAGATACGAATCACTTTATATAACGAACAGATTTCATTTAGGCTATTATATACATCTAAGTATCATCACGCATACATAGAGCGTATCATATATGGCAAACACGGAATCTCAAACGAGACCAGTAAGATTTGTTCTTGCATGTAACCATCATTGTTTAGATGTAAATAAAAGTGAAAATTAAGTCTATTCTTCAAACAAAGTGATTTTATGTTATCACAAGACTTGGATTAAACTACTCAAATCATATGGATTATTTTTACTATGCCTTTATGACCTTTATGGATCCGCTAAATTTGTACTTCTAAGTCAAGTTACAAGGACTTCACTGGAGGCACAGAAACTTCATGTTTTATAAATTATCTCAATGTGTGTTTTGATAATGAAGTCTTATGGGTTTGGAACAAAATGAGGGTGAGTAAATGATGACATTTTTGGGTTAACTAACCCTTTAAGTGTCAGAAAAAGAGAAAGTAGAATAATGTGAGAATGTTGGTTTTGCCAGTTAAGTAGCATCAGGATTTGACTACCCCCTTAAAGGGATAATTTGCCCAAAAATTAAATTATTTACTCACCCTCATGTTATTCCTGGATGGCATTTTTAT
Source organism: Spinibarbus caldwelli (assembly GCA_039654775.1). Taxonomy (NCBI): domain Eukaryota; kingdom Metazoa; phylum Chordata; class Actinopteri; order Cypriniformes; family Cyprinidae; genus Spinibarbus; species Spinibarbus caldwelli. The sequence goes on from CM077238.1 coordinate 12,366,484, forward strand.
TGAAATCCTTCAGAAATCATAATATCCACCCTATCTTTTGTCATTGTAGAAATCTTTTTCATAACTTACTGATGCAGTTCACAAAACTGATTTGACTGAGAAAGCATTTATAGGGCTTTTGAAAACTTGGAATATACTGACCACTTTTTATGATTCTTTTATGGTGTTTTGCTTAAAATCTTTCCATAGTCCCTGTGTTCCAGGGCCTGAACTGTTGGTATTGTGCCTTGAATCCATTGAATGGTGGGATAGGAGGGCAGTGTGTGTGTGTGTGTGTGTGTGTGATAGTATGTGCTCTGGGGCCTGGAGCTCAGTCTAGGCGGGTGGACAGCGCTACTGCGAGGCGCCTGTAGAGCTGGGAGCTGCTAGGCTGCTGAGCTCTGTGTTTGTGTATGGAGCGCGGCTCTCTTATCTCTGAGCTGTACTGACGCCACTCTCTTCCTGTTTAAAATCCGTACTGCTGATTTTTCTCTTCATTCCTACTTCTGCCAAACTTTGTCTCTCTCTCTCCCTGGCTCCTCTGGCCTTCTTTTTCACATCATTCGTCTCCCCAGTTCTTGCTTTGTTGTTAGGTGTTTGTGGGTTTTTAAACTTTCATATTCATTTCACTATGGATTACCAGTTGTCATGACTTGTGCAAGAGACTGGAATGTTGTCTCCATGCACGGATGCTCACAAATGTTGAGGAGTTATTTGCATAATCGACGGCAATGAGATCCCAAGAGCCTCCCATTGCAGACAGGACATGCTAATATAGCAGCAAGACAGGAAATATCCACACGTAGACATACAGTAAATGCATCAACACTATCATGCACATGTATGAATGAAATGTTTATGCATACAGGACTTCCGAATCATGTAAAATTAATGGGTCCACATGGATTTCAAAAGAATAATAAAGCAAACCATCAAATGCATTTTATATATGTACATTTAAAGAAAAGGACTTGGTGCCCATTTTATGTAAAAATTATATTTAAAATATGATATAATTATTTTATTATACTGTGTAGACTAAATTGGTCCCTGAAGCTATTTGTTTATTTTTATTTAATGTAACTTATGCACATTATTTATTCATTATTCATTTATTATTTAGTGTAATTTGGCCCATATTTTGCATATAACAGTTTTGCAATTGTAATCTCTGTCTGGCATCTTAGAACAATATTCAATGTAATATCTATTAAGTTCTATGCAATCCTCATTTGCATAGATATTTGCATTGGGAGGCATTGCGATATGAGTTTCACTCAAAGCCACATGTTGGCCTTGCAAATTAATTTGCATGGATACAGACAGGTTTATTTATTTATTTATTTTTTAAGCATGAAATAAAAATTCACTTTGTCTAATTTCTAAATGTATGTTATATCTCATTATGATTGCTTTCTGCATGCGTGTTTAATTTTTAAAAACATTTAATATGTTACTTGTCTATTATCCCTTAAAGTAGAACATGCCAATACCTAAAGAATACTTCTTGGCCAAATCACACTTCGAAATACTTCAGATGAGTATGATAATATTTACTCTGCTATCTGACTGTTGCCAACACTTACACTAAAGTTATATAATTTCAAAACACTTGGCTTTGGCAGGAGTTCATATTCTTTTGTTTTTCCTTGTGTTTTTTCTGACAGAAGCCAAATCAGTACCATCTAAAATATATAAACTCTGCTCCAGGCTGTCTCACCGACTAGCCTTTCCAGTTGGTATTTAGTGGACGTCACCATTTGTCTTCCTCTCCCCCGTCTGCCTCGTACAGTCGCCTGGATGGCCGCTTCTGATGGCGCCATGCACTTGCACCACTCTGCCGTATTCAGGAACGACGCGGGGGCAGCCTGCTATCGACGAGGGTTTCTTTCCCTTTCCTCTGTTTTCCACTGCATTTCCTTCCTCGTTTTCCTCGATATTCTCTGCCTGGCAATGTGAAGCCAGACACAGGCTTATTGAGAAAACGAACAGATAAATGAGGGGAAAATCCTCGCTGGCTCTGGCATTCGTGCAGCATGATGTCTCAATCTTGGCCGGTCACAGCCCTTATTAACTAAGAAGAGATTCCTCAATGTGGTTGACATATAGATATGGTGTAAAAACATTTCATTCATGATGAGGAACAGCACTGAATTCTCAGGAGTATTATTACTGTCAGAGGAACTCTAGCATTATGTATCACTTCTGTTGAGACTGAAGGATCTGATTTCTTCTCTTGAAAATGTATGATTACATGCTGATGTTCAATGTTCAGATCTTACAGGGTAGGTTGAGTGGTTCCATCCTACTGGTTTTGTTAAGAGGAAGCCATAAAGCACATTAAGAGGAGGATTCATTACTGTTCTTTGGAGAGGTAAAACCTCAGAGTCTGCGCTATGTGCTTTACCAGATACTTTAAATCATCTCAGTGGATTTTTTTAATCAATTCCCCAAAAAGATTTGTTCACTGATTGATTTAGTGGCCCGCCCTTTCTGAAGGTTACATTGCTACAGCAGTAGGTCTGTCTTTGAATCAGTCACAAATGATTCATTTTAGTTATTCAGACTCAAAACAGCAACTCGTTCAGTGAGTTCAGTAGGATCAGTAGTTCATTCAACCAATGAAAAGCTTCTTCACAGATTTTTGAATGATTTTAATCTTTCTATAGTCAAGTCTTTGAAGGCAGGAAGACAGTCATGAGCTTCAAAGTGATTTATTTACATGCAATGATTTTTGGCAATCCAAATGAATATAATCCGATTTTTATATGTACCCTAAACTTTGCAATCCGATTCACATATTCATTTACATGCACAGTGCATCCATTTTGAACAAAACTGCAGAATTCAGAAAAACTGAGAAAGTCACTGTGAGCATAATTACAGTTTTTAATTTACATGCTTAAATTTTCCCATTAAACTGATTATTTAAGAGCTCATTCGGATTGGTTTGAAGTGTTACATGAAGACTTTTCAGTTGGGTTGCACCTGCAATCTGATTATAAACTGATTACAAGGTTGCATGCAAATGTAGTAACATGAATCATGAAAATAATTTCTTCACTTAAAAAGAAAAAAAAATTAATAACAAAACCCCACTAGATCACATTTTTGTGCATTTACAAGGTCATGCAACACAGTATGAGAGGCTGGTCACTAGCATATATTTGAGAATCTGCAGTTCAATATGAGTTTCCTGGAGAGTACAGACTCAGATCTATATAAAACACTACATGTGTCATGTTGAAATTAACATGCAGCTCTGAGCTGGGGCTTCGTGGCAAGGGTAACTTTGCCACAATATTCACCAGCCCTGAACTGGAAGCCATGTTTTTGTAGCAAACTCTCACCAAGAATCTATGGATCAAATGAATTCAAGGATGTTTTTATATCAACAGTGAAAAAGCCCAGTTTACTCGACTTTAAAGGAAGCAACAATGAATCAGCCCCTCCTCCTCCTGTCCAGACACATTTCCTTGTGTTTGTGTATTTATGATTGAATAAGAGTTGGGATCAAGCAATTTTATTATGGCAAATATATTCCATACAACTCTCAGAGGCTCAGAAATATATCCCGGGAGGGTCTTTGGGTGCATTGCACACTGTAAAAAATGTTGTTGTTGTTGTTTTTTTTTTTTTTTTTTGGTAAGTTGAAGTTGTAAATAAACATTATTGGAGTATGCTTTACAAGAAAATATTTTATTGTTTCTAATTCAAAATTTTTCACATTTAATTCAATGTGTTACATGCCATTTCTTTATAATTATTTGTGAAATTCAGAGTGAAAATTGTTAAATCCTAGTAAATCCTACATCAAATATTTTTTTCAGTGTAGAATTTTAGTTCATACTAGTAGTAGGGTTAAAATTAAAACCATAAAAAACTTTTCTTCACTTGAAATAAATGTTAACTGAAATAAAGCATACTTTTAACATTTTAGAACACTACAAAGTCACTAAAGTATACAAGTAAAAAACTGTAATAGTATCACAGTGATACTAAAATGACATTGATTAACAATATCAGTCATTATTGCACGCAACCTCTAAATAAAGCCATCCATTGATAGTCGAAGACTTCAGAGAAGCCACCCCTAATTATATCATTACACTGTCTGTCTTAGATGGCCCTTCTGAGTACATAAACTCCACAAGGATATCCTCCCCTGCCACTGACTGTGAGTTACCCATGAGGCTGTGGGGCTACTTTGGGCCGCCCATTGTGATCAGGTCTGTGTGCTGAGGTCATGAGGGGAGCCAGACTGGCAGGCACTCTGTGGCTTCCTCTGAGATACCAGATCAAGTAAATCAGAATTAGAACTCGTTAGCCCTTCAGGAGCCATGATGACTGTGACTCCTCACCGAACACCCAACGGTACCAGAGTGGCGGCCCGCTGTGGGAAAAAAGGTGCTGTTTGGAATCTTTGAAGAAGTCATGTCAACAAGCATTTCTTGTGTATTTGTTCTCTTGTCGTGCATTCTTTTGGTGTGGTGAACTTGAGGCTGAGTAAGACTGAAAGTGTTTGTGTTGTTATTAAAGTACAAAGACTCACAGACGAGGCCTATTAAAGGGATAGTTCAGCCAAAAATAAAAGTTCTGTCATCATTTACTCACCCTCATGCTGATTCAAATCTGTATGACTTTCTTTCTTTTTCAAAACACAAAAGTAGATATTTTGTGGATATTTTGCAAATTACGAAATCACGATATAGTTAAGTTTGAGTAACCAAATCACAAAGTCTGCAATTTAAAAAAAACAACAAAAAAAATTAAATAAACTGTGTGTTTCAGAGTGATACGTGGCACTGTGTTCATTTCCATGTGAGCAGCTCATGATCTGGTGTTTTCAGCATCTCAGTTTGCAGTAAATACCACTCTACACAAACTCCATCTCTGCAAGGGTTGCAAGCTTGGGTTGCTTGTAACAGGCATTTGGGAACGCAACATCCACCAATCATCTTCCCAATAAAGTTCTAATGAGAAGCACTTTTAAACTGGCTGTTGGCAACAAAAGAGAAACTTTTAGGGCTCTTGGGTTTTCTGCCAAAATAAAACATTATTATTATTATTATTATTATTATTATTATTATTATTATTATTATTGTTATTATTATATACACACAAAAAATATTTATACAAATATATAAATTTCACAATTTTTGCAAAAAAAAAAAAAAAAAATCCAAATTTTGTTTTTGTCCATTCAGTAAAAGTCAAAATCCAAAAACAGCCTTGGACCCCACTGAATATCATCACTGTATGAAACAAACAAACAAACAAACAAACAAAAAGGACAATGACAGAGACATTTTTCAGAATATCTTCTTTAGGTTCCACAGAAGAAAGTAAGTTATACAGGTTTGGAAAGACATAGGTGAACTGTCCCTTTAAGCTGCTAAGATCCATGGCCCCTGGTGCCAAGCTGTTACTTTATCACCTCTTAAAGAGATCCATTTTTCACTGGCTTCCCCAGACCATAAAGACAAGAGACAAACCAATTGATTTTAATATGGCTTCCATGTCAGGGGAACCCAGGAGAGTGGACATATGGAGATTAATCTCTTCTGCGCCAGTAGCCTATTGGTATATCGGCAGTGATGTGTGGAGGAGGACTGATCTAATGCACTTTGGCCACCTTTATTCAAAGCTGTTGTGTTTTTCTATGTGGTTTGTCTGCTCAGTGTTGCTTCGGTGAACCTCTAGTCCAGTGGTTCTTAAACTTTTTAACTTTAAGCCCCTCGTTTTGTGGTTGATATAAAATAAATGAACCACAATTAATTTTTTGTGATTTAAAAAGTTTTGTTCTGTATTCCAGATCTGTGCAGAAATAAATGTAATTTCAGTTACATTGTGATTTTATGTGTTTATTTTTTAGCAATTTAACTTTATTAATATATTAATAATGTATTAATTTGATAAAGTTTGATGAGGCCCCCTAGTGGGCCCGAGCCTCCTGGTAAAAAAACACTGCTCTAGTTTAAATTCCCATTGACTTGGCCTAAATGTGCACATGCCTTTTTGTCAGTTTAGTTGTTATGCTGTGGGTCTCTGCATCTGTTGTGTCTGTGACTCATCAAGTTTTCAGGTTAATCAGTCACTTGAGAAACTTGTTTACGTTTGGTGTAAACTGTAGTAAGAGGATACATTTAGCTTAAGGGGAATAAGTGGTAAATAGATAACTTATTTTTGGTTTGGATACAGCAAGTTTTTGAAATTCGCTCAGAGGCCTGGCTCAATCAGCTCTGGAGCTCTGCAAATATAGTGTGAGTGTCTGCCAACCATTTTCTGTAAGGCTGTGGTGTCCTTTTCAGGTTAGAAAACATTACCAGTGCTCTATGCCAGCCTTACATTCCCTCTTTTTCCCAGCGCTCCCAAACCAGGCTGGTTGCCCTATGCTTGGACTGTGCAAATCTACATATTTTCATAATCAGCTAGTCTGTGGGTCAACTGAATGATTGGTACTAAGGGAGCCCTGTGTATAGTGAGGCTGATTTATTTGCAGTTTTATTTATTTACAACATGGTTTACACAGGGTTTCTGCGGTTCTTAAAAGGGTCTTGAAAAGTCTTAATTTGCCTTTCCACAAATTAAGGCCTTAAAAGGTCTTAAATTGGAGCAGAAAATCATGAAAGTCAGATGTTACAAAAAAAGACAGAAATTTCTGAGAAATTGAACAAAATTAAGTGAGTTTATGATTGAAACAAGAGCAAAAATCTGTCAATAGGGTATGAAAACTTTTTTATATCGTAGTGGTTGGGGGCAGAGAACTTTGAAGCATTGCTAATACAAGACAAATACATTTAGAGGAATTTTTATTTTTAATTTTATTTAGTTGGTCTTAAAAAAGGTCTTAAATTTATTTTATAAAACCTGCAAAATCCCTGTGTACAGAAACCTACAATTGTCATAAAATAATGTAAAAAAAAATAAAATAAAAGAGAATATAATATAATTAAAAAATAAAAAAGTAATATCAAGAAGTAAAAAATAAAAAAATGATATTAATATTAATAGTAATTTATATGAAAAAGAATGCAGCATTCCTGAAGTGTTTGTTTTTTAGGTTTAGCTGTTTTTGACTGGATTTTTTTGGGGAAAAAATTTAGTTAAACTACCATTCTGACTCATCCCTACCTTACTTGATTTAAATTCCTCTCAGTGCTGTTTCTCTGTGTTCCTTTTTTTCACCCTTTTCCCTTCTGATTTATTTCACCAGACAGGAAATAGAGGCATAGCACCATCATTACTGCCTATGTTCTGTGCACCTCCAAACAAGTGGCTCTTCTGGGAGGATCAGGCCAGGGCAAGGCTGGGGGTCACGGTGGAAAGTGTGCCCACCACGCCAGAATAAATCAAGAGTGGAGAGAGAGGGTCACAAGGATGACCTCAGCAGCACCAGCAGGGCTTAAATCACCCAGCTTCCCTGGGTGGAGAGAGACAGTGCGAGCCACGTAATGAAAACAGCATGTTCCATTCGACATAGCTGCTGCTCAAACAGAGGGTCTGCTTTCCAACACGCTCTGCACGGACTCACAAGCAGCAAGCTGGTCAAATATTTATTGCCAATATTGGTGTTTTTTTTTTTTTATTTTGGTTTTCCCCAAATCATTAGGTCTTATGAAAAAGTCAGTATGCAACATTTCTGTTATATAATATAGCAGAAATTAAAATCCGCACACGGTTATATGCAGGGCTTACACCTCCTCAAAAAATCTTTTATTCAATGCTTTATCAGAGGTCGTAAAAAACAAGTGCAAAAAGTGCAAAAGGTGTACAAAGGTGCAAAACGTTTTCGAGACAAAGCTCTTATAACATTATATACACACTAACATTTGGGATCGTTTTTTAGGGTTTTGAAAAAAGTGTCTTATGCTTGCCAAGGCTGTTTACTTGATCAAAAACAAAGTAAAATAGTAATATTGTGAAATATCATTACAATTTAAAATAAATGTTTTTTGTTTCAATATATTTTAAACTGAATTTTCAGCAGTCATCACTCCAGTCTTCAATGTCACATGGTCCTTCAGAAATGAAATATGTTGATTTGCTGCTTTTCCAAATATTATCAATGTTGAAATCCACCATAATCCAATTTGAAGAGGCTTTGTTTTGGGTGCGTGATACCTTAAAATGCTGCCTACTGAGATCACTAGGGTTTGAACGGTTGTTCTGGTTCCCATAGCACAAATGTCACCTCAGCTTCCTCCATCACAAAGATGGTCTTTGAGAAGTAGCATGTGGAGCATGAGAACAAGACAGGAGACGGGACACAACTGAGCACGCAAGTGTCCTTTATCAGAGTCAACCTCTGTTAATCTTGACCTCTTGTTGGTTGTGTCCAGCACCTCTCCTGCCTCCCATTAACAGAAATTGGCCTGATGACATACTCTTCCTGTGTCTGCCCCTTTGCAGGCCCCTCTCTGACGAAGGGGATGGCGAGGCCTAGCATAATGCTCTATTTTGGGAGGTCATTTTGAGCCGGACGCCCTGTCTCCCCAGGACTGCCTGTCTGCTGATAGCCTATCAGATTGCTGGCTCTTAAATGGGAGACACTGCCATTTACCAGCCTGACGCCAGGCAAACCAGTTATCATTATCAGGACCCCCGACACCAGATTAACCGCTCCTAGCACTAATGAGCATTTTAAGAAAGGGTAACATGAAGGAGAGGCAAAAATAACATCAAAAAACAGTAATGGACAATGGAATAAACCAGATTAGGGCAGTAGCTGTCCTGTCATAATGTTAGGAAATAACATTATAACAGGATACTTGACCTGGATTTCTGTATATTTTGAAGGTGACCGAATATTAAAATAAATTCATATCTAAAATGTTATAATTGTTTTACATAACTAAACTTTTACAAAAAAGAAATTTTATATCATTTATATAATCATCAGTTTTTTTTTATTATTTAATATAAATGTGGTCTCACTTCAATAAAAACTTTTTCATAAGAATTTACTGAAAAGTAAAGGACCATCACAAGTATGACTTAATTTAGTTACTTTTTATTTTTTAATTTATTTATTTTTATTTTATTTTCATTTTTGTTATATATATATATATATATATATATATATATATATATATATATATATATATATATATATATATATATATATATATATTTTTTTTTTTTTTTTTTTTTTTTTTTTTTAGTTGTTTCTTGCCATGAATATAGCCTTGGTAGCTGGCATGGCACTATATTACAGACAAACAAACAAATAAACTTTGGTCCCTCTGTATAAAATGCATGTTGTTATTGGCTTCTTTCTCATTTGCAGCAATGAGAATTCAGTCCCCGTGGAAAGTTCTTCCATAAACAACGTTTACAATCCTCTATCCCTGATATTTCCAAAGGATGTGACTAAGTAACTCTTAGATATCCAAGCCAAGCTCAACACGTGCAGTGAATAAACCAAAGAGACTGAGTTCCACAGCACAAACAAGTGTTATGGTTTGTGGTGTTGCATTTAATCGAGAGGTAACAGCACACATTAATATTAAAGTCATTCACACAGTCATTGATTTTTATTGTATTAGTGTTTTATTTGGTATTCAATTTATTGGTGTTGCACAGACATCAGTTTTAAAATGTAATTTATTCCTGTGATGCCAAAGCTGAATTTTCAACAGTCATTACTCCAGTCTTCAGTATCACATGATCCTTCAGAAATAATTCTAATATGCTGATTTGGTGTTCAAGAATTTGGTGTTATTGTTATCACAGTTAAAAATGGTTGGGCTGCTTAATATTTTTGTGAAATCAGTGATACTTTTTTTTCAGGATTCTTTGATGAATAGAAAGCTCAAAAGAGAAGCATTTATTTTAAATTTATTGTAATTTATTTGCATTTATTTTAACAATGTAGAAGTCTTTACTGTCACGTTTTATCAATTTAATGTATAGTTGTTGGCTAAAAGTATTAATTTCTTTCAAACTTTTTAATGGCAGTGCACAGTTATGTTGACTCAAAAACAAAAAAGATTCTGAATAACCATCAATGAAGAAACATGCTTATTTTTTGGCCACATAATGGTGTAGCTTCAACAAATGGTTGCCATGCTGACCAGCCAAACCTTGACCTCCTGGTCTTATCCTGTTCCAGAAAGATCTTTAACATTGAACACCATATTCACAGGCTTTTTGTTTCATCTTATATACTGTACAGTCCACTCAAGAATGGCACAATGGTGACTGCGTATGATAATAATTATAGGGTGTGCCTTTTCATGCTTGTAAGAAAAATTTATACCCATTCACTTGATTTTATGTGTGCTCTCGTTGCTGTTGTGTGTTGTAACTGATCATTCTGTAAACCCTCTCATGTAAATGGGGTGTTGAAAGTTTTTTTTTTCTGCATGGCCTTCAGAAAACACTTGATCTGAGGCTATCAAAATGGTTCCCTCTGCCAATGTGAGGAAGAATTTGGCTATTAAAATGGCCTGTGAATGCTCAGACAAACATCAGCCCACATGCTCAGTTACTGTGCCATGCAGGAATGCTGTTGATCTGCATTAACAAAGCCTATGGAACAAGCAAATTCCAGAAGTAACAAGGCAATATAATGAACTTCTCAGCCCCGAGGCTCACATTAGCACTTGAGCGATGAGATTCGCCACGTCACACTTCAGATCGTCAATTAAGCAGGAATCCAACAACAGATGGTCTTCATTAGCACAAGCAAACTGTAATGAGCGAACAGCTACTGATGTTTTATGTCTTATGTTTTTGAGTCATATACATTCAGAACTGCGAGTGGCATCGTAAAATGGCTTGGTGGGCCCGTCCCGTCGATGGGGTACATAGCTGGCTCTGTGGCCCCGTGCAAATGAAGTTTGTGAAATCATAAAAAGTGTCTGTGGATGATGTCATTCTTGGCAATTTGGTTCCAACAAGGGTTTTTGGAGTGCTAGATTTACTAGCGTTCGGGAAACGTTATAAAGTACAGTGGTTCACAGTGAGAGAGCTTGTGCTTTCTCCAGCGCTCCTCCGTTCCCTGCCACCGTGCCATGGCGGCACACATTAAAAACACACATTTATTAAAACATTCAGCACTTTGATACTCTCATTTCACCCGTTTGGGAATAGGATTTTTCCCCCTTCTTCGCCCTCTGAAAAGTTGGCCTTTTTTTGGATGTAGCGTGCTATGAATGCTTTGTTGTGCTAAGTCAATAATCTGTTATTGGTGGAGGGTATGCTAAGTGTGTTTAGGGCCTACATGTGAATGTTTTTGCCAGTGTGTGAGTACTGGGTTATGCCAAGGTGTGAAAGTCTGCATGGTGCCAGTTTATTTTGGCTCTCACTCTTTCTTCTGTATGTGTTGGCATCTTTTCTCACGCAGTATTATTCTTACTGTAATGGATCCTGGTTACTACTGCAGGCAATCCTGAGTTAAACTTTATGAATGTATAAACCTTTACATAAACATACTTGCTGTAATGAGCCTAGACTAGTCTTTTAATACACTTGGGTACGTAAATTTATAAATTTTAGCACATTAGGTACAGCTACATTGATTTGGCTACGCTGAAAGGAGGCATAGTTACTATAACTGTGATTTGGCCATCTAATATTCGGTGCTAATATTCTGATAGAATTCTCTCACATTGTTATTGTAGTATCATTGATATATACTATCTTAGTTTTTGTTAATATTTAAAATTGGATTTTTTTCTTCAGTTTTCAGTTAAAATTTTAATTCCAATGTGTTTTTGATATTTTTAATAGTTTTTTTAAATGGCTGTTTAAATTGTTTTTATTTGTGTGTGTGTGTGTGTGTGTGTGTGTGTGTACAGGTGCATCTCAATAAATTAGAATGTCGTGGAAAAGTTCATTTATTTCAGTAATTCAACTCAAATTGTGAAACTCGTGTATTAAATAAATCCAATGCACACAGACTGAAGTAGTTTAAGTCTTTGGTTCTTTTAATTGTGATGATTTTGGCTCACATTTAACAAAAACCCACCAATTCACTATCTCAACAAATTAGAATACGGTGACATGCCAATCAGCTAATCAGCTCAAAACACCTGCAAAGCTTTCCTGAGCCTTCAAAATGGTCTCTCAGTTTGGTTCACTAGGCTACACAATCATGGGGAAGACTGCTGATCTGACAGTTGTCCAGAAGACAATCACTGACACCCTTCACAAGGAGGGTAAGCCACAAACATTCATTGCCAAAGAAGCTGGCTGTTCACAGAGTGCCGTATCCAATCATGTTAACAGAAAGTTGAGTGGAAGGAAAAAGTGTGGAAGAAAAAGATGCACAACCAACCGAGAGAACTGCAGCCTTATGAGGATTGTCAAGCAAAATCGATTCAAGAATTTGTGTGAACTTCACAAGGAATGGACTGAGGCTGGGGTCAAGGCATCAAGAGCCACCACACACAGATGTGTCAAGGAATTCGGCTACAGTTGTCGTATTCCTCTTGTGCGTCTTACCTGGGCTAAGGAGAAGAAGAACTGGACTGTTGCCCAGTGGTCCAAAGTCCTCTTTTCAGATGAGAGCAAGTTTTGTATTTCATTTGGAAACCAAGGTCCTAGAGTCTGGAGGAAGGGTGGAGAAGCTCATAGCCCAAGTTGCTTGAAGTCCAGTGTTAAGTTTCCACAGTCTGTGATGATTTGGGGTGCAATGTCATCTGCTGGTGTTGGTCCATTGTGTTTTTTGAAAACCAAAGTCACTGCACCCGTTTACCAAGAAATTTTGGAGCACTTCATGCTTCCTTCTGCTGACCAGCTTTTTAAAGATGCTGATTTCATTTTCCAGCAGGGTTTGGCACCTGCCCACACTGCCAAAAGCACCAAAAGTTGGTTAAATGACCATGGTGTTGGTGTGCTTGACTAGCCAGCAAACTCACCAGACCTGAACCCCATAGAGAATCTATGGGGTATTGTCAAGAGGAAAATGAGAAACAAGAGACCAAAAATGCAGATGAGCTGAAGGCCACTGTCAAAGAAACCTGGGCTTCCATACCACCTCAGCAGTGCCACAAACTGATCACCTCCATGCCACGCCGAATTGAGGCAGTAATTAAAGCAAAAGGAGCCCCTACCAAGTATTGAGTAGATATACAGTGAACATACTCTCCAGAAGGCCAACAATTCACTAAAAATGTTTTTTTTTATTGGTCTTATGTAGTATTCTAATTTGTTGTAAATAAATGAACTGGAAATAATTATTTCTTCTGAAATAAATGAACTTTTCCACGACATTCTAGTTATTTTAGTATTTCAAGTTAAACTAAAAGAAAATGAGAAATGTTGCATTGCCAACTGGATGAAATATTTTTTTTAAGTACTACAATTACTGTTGATTTTTTTCTACTAATTAAAATGTTTTTTGTTTTTTTTTATGATTTTAGTTTTGACTTTAGTTAAGTATAATAATCATAATAACCCATAGCAAACTTGGTAGTAAAAAACTCATATTTCTAATAACTGTCAATCACAATATATTATCTTACAATATGTATATATTTTTAACTATAGCATACATAACCTTTATATTAAAGCAACTTTGCAAGTTCCAGATGCCTTAAATACTTTGTGTAAAAGTGAGCTGTATCAATATTGCTGTCCTGTTATGTGACACAGATTTAATTTTATGCTTAATTTTATACTGTTATGCATAACAAGTTATGAATTATTCCACCAACAAAAATAGTTTCAAACAAATCCAAAGCAGAATCCAAGTCTCCCATAGCCAGACCTTTGCCTGGCGACATATAGACTTGATTCTAAATGATTCTTCACCGCAATTGGCCACTTAATGATGAAGAGGACTGATCATAGTTTTGATTTGTTCAACGACATGTTTATGTGCAGGTAAATGTCGCTACAGTAATAGATGATGTGCTATAACAGAATGTCTGTACTTTCATATGCCAAAGACATTCCCTTCTCAGTGAGGTATTTTACCTGATCTTTCATTATAGATGTCAGAAAACACACAACTAATCTAATGGAATCACTCCAGAATCCAAAGGGTCAGCCAAGCTCAGAAAATAGTACAGTATTCCATGGTAAATGTAAACACGTCTCGTTTAAGTTCAACTAAGTGCCTCAAACAAAACGTCAAACAAAATATCTTCTGACGTTTTTATGTCGTGAACTTCACTAACTTTTTAAATCCAGCATTTAGTTGCTCCTCTGAAGCACTCATCGCCGCAGTTCCGGAACTTGTAAACACGGCTTTTTATTCTTGGCAGACCAGTAAAGATCTCCACACACTAGTCTCCTGGAAAACCTGTAGAAATCAGCCACTCAGACCTTTGCCTTCATCCCAGTGCTGTTATACTGTTATATCAATGCTATTGGAACGCTCCTCAGCCAATCAAATATGAGAATCGTAACTAACTGTTGTATAATTGAAGATGTTGTGATTACGCTTGCAATATTATAGTCAAACATGACGTCAGCCCAAACCTAAGTCAACATCTAATTCAAATTAAACACAAAGTTTCACAAAGGTATCATTACAAGCAATTAATCTGCCAAAGAAGTCACAAACAAAGTTTGGGTGGTTCACAGAAGGAATAGGTTGTCTTTCCCATCAGGGTTGCCTTTCCTCAGTGAACATGCCTCTAATTTAGGGCCTAGAGGAATGTGTGTGTGTTTGCGCGCGCGTGTGTGTGTGACTGGGTTTAAATCAATCTGGCAGAGACAGTGCAATTAGAGGTTTTGACTTGGTTATCTGGCTCTCAAAGACAGACTGTCTCCATGACCCACTGAACAAATGCTGATAAAAAGCTGGAAAATATTATTCTTCACACAAGTGTGTCTCTGGTTTGGGCTCTGGTGACCCAGTCATATGGGAATCAGCCTCGCCGTCTCTCCCGGTCAGGAAGAGAGATAGGAAAAAAACACGCAACACTCAGATAATCAAACTATTGATCAGTATTTTGCAACGCCAGCCTCTAAAAACAACTATGTGATAGAGACACACCACAGGTGTCCTGATTTGATTTGCTTCCCATGTTCAAGTATTAATTAGTTGTGTTTCCTGGGACTTGCTGATGCAAATGGGGACATTTCTGATTCATTAGTCACTTTCAGTGTGTCTTTAAAGAGCCATTCCTGCTTTTCTGTGGTCGTCACTTCTGACAGCGGCATGACAGAAAGCATAGGAGCAAAAGGTGCAGTGTGTGGAATGTTTAGAGGCACGTTTGGAAGAGTAATGTATTACGAACCTATATTATTTCCAGATTTATTACTCGATCCACTGTTCCAAACTCAGAATAGCATTGCAAAACATTTCATCTTAATCTTTTGCTCTAATAAATCTACCTAACATTTATTCAGTCTGAGGCAGTGTGTCATAAAACAACATAATACATTCTTCTTTTTCTGTGAAGTGGCCTAAATTCTTAAACCTGACCTGAATTAAGGGCCCATAGTTCTTTAGAGGAGCTGTCAAAAAGAAATGAAAATTCTGTCATTATTTACTCACCCTCATGTCATTTCAAACCTGTATGACTGTCTTTTTCTCTACTGAACACAAAATGTTTTTTTATCCATACAGTGAATGTCAATGGTGTCCAAAACAACACTGGATTTCAATGTATGAATTTAAAAATTGTCTGTTTTTGTGTTCTACATAAGTAAGTAAGTCATATAGGTTTGGAACGACATGATGGCGAAATTTAAATTTTAAACTGAACTATTCCTTTCCTGGCTAGTGTGTTTGAGGAGACCATTCCAAGTGTCCCATAATGCTTGTGCTCCCAAGCTTCTTCAGTGGTGGAATGGACCCACAATTGGCCGGATCGGCAAGAATGTGATGGTGAAGCCTGACCACTGACAGTCCGCCCCTAGGGGCACAAATAACCCTGACTGGTCCAAAGAGAAGACGACACACGCAGCCTCAGGCCCCGTCTTCCTGGTCTTCCCGTCTCCAATACAACCTAGTGAATCAGATTGCTTCCAATTAAAGATTCAACCATCTTTTTTTCTTTTCTTTTTTCCCAATTCCCACCGTGCTTTGTCTCAAAACACAGACATGTCTTGTGGCATTTACAAAGAATGGCACGATTGTACAGTATTGAATATACAGGGGCGGGGTTGTCTTGTGTAGCATTGAGTGAATAGATTATCTGTAGAATCCCCTCCACTCCAGTGCCCTCCACCCCCACTGTGTCCACGGGCCTAAGTGTGCGAGTCTGTTTCTCATTAGTATCCGTCCGTATTGAACTCCCTTGCAATTTCCTCATGGAGAATTAATGCCTCCTGCTCTTTGAATATATGACTGCTGTCACAGGCTGATGCATTTTATTGTTTTGTTGCATGTACTCTTCTTCTCCACTGATTTCCTTCATACAGTCTTTCTTGCACTCCTCTATACTAATGTTTTCAAACCGTTTTTGTCTTAGGTACCCCACACAGTACCATCAATAAGGCTCTAGTACCCATTCATGAATGCAAACCAGAAATCTGTTTAATTATTATATTGTATTGTACTGGATATAGCTTAGCAATATTATTAATATTAGTAAATGAACTAATATATTAAAAAGAATAAGATAATTTTAATTAAAGTATCATGTATTTCCTTTGAGTGAAAACTATTTTATTTTATTGCATTGCATTGCATTGCATTGTAATTTATAATATTTTTTTATTTTGCTACTCCCCCCTCATGTGTCTCTCAGTTGTGTTTAATTTGATTTGTTATCCTCTTCCTCTGAAGTGTCAGTGCTGTACCAAGCTGGCATGACCACTGGATTATTACCCCAGGGTCTCCAGTGGTGTGGACAGTCTGCTTTGCTGGTCACATAGAGAAGAGTGGAGCAGGGGGACAGTCTGTGTGAACAGCTGGGCCCTGTATTCAGCCCTCTGACTCAATTACCTCCTCCTCTTTGAAGAGCTCTTTTCTTACACACTTTCACATATGCAGCACACATTAGGGTCAATAGAGTAACCTCATTTCATACTTTTACTTATAAAAACATTTTAAACAATACATTTCATTTTTTTAAATTAATTAATTAATTTATTTTACAATAAAATTGCAAGAACTATTATATCTATTATATCATTTTACTGTGTATGTGATAAGGTAACATTTAATGGTTAACATGCTATCACTGTAAAAATACACAGCCCTTTTTTTTCTAGGATAAAGGGGAAATTATTCAGAAACAACCTCAGGAAATAATTCAAGGGGTGAATAATTCATCATTATGCTATATATTTGCATAGTTACTAATATCAAAAGAATCCAATAATATGTAAATTACACTAAATATGCATTTTTGTACTTACAACAGGCTTTCATCAAGTCCATGAAACCACAAATGTCTTTCCTTGGCCAAAAACATCATCTTAATGCTATTCCTTGTATGCTTTTTGCATAGCTTTCATAATGTTCCCTTAAAAATGCTCTCTTTTCATTTATCATCAAGCAGTTGGAATTGAGAAACACAACGATCATTGCCAAAGCCCATTTGAATGCCAAATCTCTGAAGGCTTACATGGTGTTGGACAGAAAGCAAAACTTGTTTTATCATTGTTTCTCAATGCTTGAAAGGTAAAACATTGCCTAGGGTAATTTTTTTTTTTTTTATTGTAACCACATCATTAAATATCAGTAGCCAGTGAATGAAGTCACAAATCATTTATCATAGAACATCCTATATGGTTTGAAAAAAAAAAAAAAACAGTGACATGTTTTAGATAGTCTAGCTAAACTACTACCTGTCAAAAGACAGGTGGGTGGATGGCTACTATTAGCACTATTATACCATGAGTGGGGTTTTCACAGATTTTTCAGGAAAGTGTGAGAATGATTGAACATGGAGTGCAGTGCTGCAATAACAGTTTTCTTTGCCCTGTCTGACGTGTGATTAAGTTACAAAAGAGAATGTATTTGCAACAGGTGCCTCTAATACGGAGCAGGCATGAGGGGCTCCATGCACTCTCTCTCTATAACCTCCATGAACCTGCCAGGGAAATCCGATTCCCGCTTACACACTGGCAAACACTACTCTTACTCGTAGAAGGAGAGGACAGGTGTGTGTGTGTGTGTGTGTGTGTGTGCGTGCATTTCAGTGTGACTAATACTGGACTTTTGGGTTGGTTGATGATTAAATCTGATGATTTTTCATTTATTTATAGTTTAAAATGAGTACTCTTTATGCCCATGTTTAACTGACTTACTATAACTTTTTAAATGTACAAATATATGTATTGAGCTGTAAATCTATGCTGCAGGAAATGTTACTTAATTTTATTGTTAAAAATGAAAATTATATATATAATCTTCATATTTACGTTACTGCTCAATCAATACATACAATGCCCTCCAAAAGTATTGGAACAGTAAAGACAAAATTACTCTGTTGGCTGTGGAGTCAAGACATTTACAAATATGATTAAAAGATGAATATGAGACAAAACTACAGAATGTCACATTATTATTGGGCGATTCAACACATAGATGTTTTACCAGCTAAGAAGTTCAGCACTTTTAGAGTTTCATCCCTCTATCTGATGTGAGCATAAGTATTGGAACAGTTGCCTCACAGGTCTTTCTAAGTGATCAGCTGTGTCCTGTTGCATTTATTCTTCAGATATTAAAAGCAGGGAATGTGTCATATCAGTTATATCCATTACTTCTGGATTCTGAATCTTGCATTCGATGATGACACACACAAACCAGGATGAAGATGAGGGAGCTGACTTTGAGAGAAAAGCAAGCAATTTGGATGCTAAAAGAAAAGAGGAGGTCAATTAGAGCTATAGCAAAAATAAAGGGCATGGAGAAATCAAGAGTTTGGAAACCACCAGCGACACGAGCAACCAACAACTACCTAATCAGCTGAGAAAACAACAGTAGTTGATGACAGACAAATCATAAAAGCTGTGAAAATGAACCCTAAAAGATGTGTCTGTAAAATCACCAACAACTTCCAGAAAGTTGGGGTGATGCTCTGACAATCTACTGTCCTCAGGAGACTTTGACACAGAATTACAGATGCTACACAGCAAGATACAAACCTCTGACCAGCACCAAAAATAGAAAGGCAAGATTAGAGTTTGCAAAAAAAGCACAAAGGTGAGCCAGAAGAGTTTTGTAACTGTGTTTATGGACTGATGAGACAAAGATGAACCTTTATCTAAGTGATGGGAAAGCAAAAATGTGGAGAAAAAAAGCGAACTGCAAAAGATCCCAAGCATACAGCCTCATCTGTAAAGCATGGTGGAGGTGGTGTCATGGCATGGGCATGTATGGCTGTCTCTGGAACAGGCCCTCTCAATTTTACTGATGGCTTAATGTGTGATGACAGTAGCAGAATGAATTTGGAAGGGTACAAAACCATGTTGCCTACCAATATTCAAGAAAATGCCACCAGATTCATTGGGAAGTGCTTCATATTGCATCAGTACAATAACCCAAAACACCCTGCCAGTTCAGTCAAGGAATTTATAAGGGCAAAGAAATGGAAAAGTCTCAGATTGCCCAATCTCCAGATTTAAATCCGATTGAACATGAATTTCATGAACCAGCTGAAGAGGAGAATAAAGGCAGAAACTCCCCAAAACAAGCAACAATTGAAATTGGCTGCATTAAAGGCTGGGAAAAGTATTTCAAAGGATGAGACCAAGAGTCTGGTGATGTCTATGGGTCACAGACTCACTGCT
The DNA here is from genome assembly GCA_039654775.1 of Spinibarbus caldwelli. Lineage (NCBI taxonomy): Eukaryota > Metazoa > Chordata > Actinopteri > Cypriniformes > Cyprinidae > Spinibarbus > Spinibarbus caldwelli. Next base: position 12,386,110 of record CM077238.1, read on the forward strand.
GTGATTGTGCGCAAGGGATCTGCAACTAAATAATAGCTTTTAATCTGCCTTATGTTCAACTATTCCAATACTTATGCTCACATCAATGAGTGGGATGAACTCTAAAAGTGCTGTTCTTTTTATTCGGTAAAACATGTATGTGTTGAAACGGCTAATAATAAAATGTGACATTCTGTAGTTTTGTCTCATATTCATCTTTTAATCATATTTGCAAATGTCTTGACTCCACAGCCAACAGAGCAATTTTGTCTTTACTGTTCCAATACTTTTGGAGGGCACTGTAAACTTGCACATTTCAAAGTTATAGTAAGTCAGTTAAACATGGGTGTAAAGAAAGCTATTTTTTTAAACTAATAAATGAAAAATCATCAAATTTAATCATCAACCAACCCAAATGTGATGTATTAGTCACACACTGATGCGCACACATGTAATTTTAATTTTTTTAAAAATAAGATATAATTACCACATGATTTACCAAAAATTAAAATCAAGAAAAAAATTGCAATTTATACTTTTATAATTAATGTTATTGCATTATTTTAAATCTGTATGCTGGTATAAACACATAACATATGTTGCAATGCTTTAATAAAACTTTTTTTTTTCTTATTTTACAGTGTAGAAATTAGTTTGTTTCATTATGAGTGTTGAAAACCTAGTTAAGTACTTTACTTTACTTTACTTAAATTTTAATATGAGAATTATTTTTATTTTTTGTGTGCTTTAAGATGCCTTACTTGAAATAGTTTTGATATAGGCAAATATTTTTCATTTTGGGATGCTTGGAGTCCTTATTGGATGGATTGGATTGGATCTCCTCCCACACAGTTTAATTTCACATCCTCTTGATCATTTGATAAATAAGGTTGTCAGCACAAGTCCATTGTTAAGACTGTATTTACATAGCTTCTTGCCGAATAAGCGTCAAATACTGTGCTCTGCTTTCTGGCAAGCTGCCGGGAAATTTATTTCATTCACTGTCAATTGTAACAACAGTGGGCGCGTCTATTTGCGTTTTTCTTCCCCTTTCAACCAATCCCTGTCTCCGGGGGCATGCCGTAAGTGTTGGAGAGCCAATCAGCAGTGTTTATTGCTGAACTTTTGCTACTTTAAGCAAGTTAATACACTGAGAGATGTCGCCCCGCTTAGTCTACTCCAACCAAAGTCTTTAACCCTTTATGTGCATGAGTGAACAAAATGCCATGGAAAAGTAATGAAATGCAAACAACTTTAACATTTGGATAGGATTTACATTATTGTTATTATTATTATTATTATTTGGAAGAAATAAATGTGGAACAATCTAGCTTATATTGAAATTGAAAATGGATCGAACCGAAAAGGTCAAAGTAGGTGTATTGTGTTTGCATGAATGCATTACATCTCAGTCTACTTAGGATTAGTAAATTGAAGGGGGTTTTAAAGGGGCTGCATCTCACAGTCTATACATGACCTATTCGGGTGCCTATTGCTGGAATTCACACCCAAATGAGAGCCGTTTGCAGCTCATGAGGTCATTCTATGGAATTTGCAAGCTTCTCAGTCTACTGAAAATTCCTCATGTGCAGGTAATGCACACTCTGCATCACAATAACAAAAAACTATTTTAGAATTTGATTCGGATGTATTTGCAAGGTACATTTACAAGGAACTTGGCAGTTACTGGTGTTAGACAGACATTAGATGTGTAGAGCAGTTCTCAAGTAGCTATAGATATAAAAAAAAATGCAATAAATAAATAAATAAAAAAGATAAATGAAATGAATAGCACTTTTGGGGAATATAATCACTTATGTGAACTTAACTTATTTCCCAGTAGTTTTTTAATGTGTAAAATGAGAAAATATACAAAAAATAAATAAAAATAAACAAACCTAAATCATCCAGACCAGTAGGTGTCAGTATAACGTCCAAAACTACTCTTACTTTTGGAATAAATAAGAGGCCACTAAATATAAATAAAAGCTTTCTGAGTGCACCTTTAAAGACTTTCAGTGGTTTGTTATATTATGCAGTGCAGTTAACGGCTGTTCAAAGTTCTCATGCAAATAAATTATTAGATTATCTTTTGTTTACAAAAAAGAAAAGAAAAGAAAAGAAAGGTACGTCGTTGTAGATACATGCAAACCCCATTAAACTCTGGAATAAAATTATGACCGAAGTAAAGTTGCACTGACATCATCTTGGAAATGTTTGTTAAATAATTCTTGGATTTTTACATTTGTTCTAATTTACTCGCAGTTCTTCCTCTGCTTCGAATAAGCAATCATCTTAGTTAGGATATATGATGAGAAAAGAAATAGATGGATGTTACGCCTTTAAGAGTTAAGAAACTTGAAACCTTGTTTGCGCAACAATCAGTGCAGCTCAGAGCCGCCAAAGTGTCTAGACTAGCACATGATGGTAGTCAGCCAATGGCTCCATCGCTCTCCTCGGGGGCCCTGTGTGTGTGCGTATGTGTGTGTGACAGGGGGAGAAAAAAAAGGAAAAAGGGAGAGAAACGGAGAAAGAGAGAGAGATCTGGGTTGCAGTTTGACCAGGTCTGAACACGGAACCAGGAGCACACTATAAGTCCACGGATTGTTCCTTTTCTGGCCCCGGCGCACGCACAAGGATATTTTTGGATCGCAAAAAAGTGCGCTGGAATAGTGGGAAACAACCGGAATGGTGAATTCTGCGAAGAATTGTCTGTGGATTTAATTCGCCGAGGAACAGCTTCATTCATGTCACCAGACCCGCTGTTGAAGAGTGGATTTGAACGTGTTTCAAAGTCCGAAAACCTTTGAGAGCGTGCGACTAATGTAGCTTTTCGCGTGGGATTTTGACAACAAATGTCTTTGGTGTAGTTAAAACCCGTAGTGCATTTAAAATCTAAAAAGCATCGCACTGTAGCTCCACTTTCCAAACATTGTTCACATGTCGGCTACTTGACAGCGTTCTTCTAAAATGAATGCGTGCCTGTGTAGCCTTGCGGGTGTTTGATGTTCTCCGTTTTTTAATGCAATATAACATTGTGCCTTCAAAACTAATGTTGTGGTTTTGCCACCAATATACGGTGCTCGGCTGTGCACGCGCTGCACGGCATTCGGCCAACATTAATGTTGCACGAGCTCAGAAATAGTTTCAAATCGCTAAGATCTGAACGTAAATAACTCATCTAGAGTTTCAAGTTGTCGTATGTTCAGGACGAAACGCTCAGGTCTTGTGCGGCGACTCTGGAGAAGCCGTTTGATTCCAGATAAAGAGGGGGGCGATGGATATGGCAAAAGCGGCGAGGGGTCTCGAGACGATCTGCTTGGCTCCAACCCAGAGAAAATTCCCAAGACGGAGTTCAGACCGATGACCCCGAGCGGGTCGCCTGGCGTGGACTATGGGGAAGTGTGTGCGAGGAATCCCACTGCGAGCAGCGGTGGTGGCACCTCAGGGGGCGTCTTGGACCAAGATGGGGGTACGGTGTGTACGGTGGGAAGCCCTCGGTCTGTGCAGGACAGCGACTGTAGAACAGTCACTTGCTGTTTATTTAAAGATCGGGACCATCATTCTGGGTCTAGAAGCCCGGAGCCAGGCTCGTGCCAGTTCGTGCTGAGGAACATTGGCTCTTCTCGGGACCCCGGTCCTCTTGAGAGCCAGGAGACGAAACCTCGCTCCGTCATGGAGCAGGAGCTCAAGACCGCCACCTATTCGCTATTAAAAAGGCTAAAGGAGAAAACCTTGGATACTTTGTTGGAAGCCGTGGAGTCCAAAGGAGGGATGCCGAGCGACTGTGTGATGGTATCGCGGACCGAGCTGCGGTTAGGCGGCCACATGGCTCCTCCACAACTGCTCATCTGTAAGCTTTACCGGTGGTCAGACCTGCAGCACACGGCCCAGCTTAAAGCGCTCTGTGAGTGCAAAAGCTTCGGAGCTCAGGACGGTCCGGTAGTGTGCTGCAATCCATATCATTATAGCCGACTCTGTGGGCCAGGTAAGCGAAGATCCCATTGACGGATAGCCTGTGTCTAAAACCTGAACTGACTAGATTTTCTCATTATTAGGCTTCGCTTTCAACCTGCTGTTATGCCAAAGGGCTTTCCTCAGGGTTCCCCCAACAGATGCACTGAAGCTTTGTTGTTACAGTGATTCCATATACTACAGAATGCCATTGATAAAATGAGTGCAATAGCAAAGAAGAATTTCGACTCACTATTCATGTGAAAAGAAATACTGTTAGTAAAATGTAAGCAATTACGTTTCAGTGCTTTAAATAGCTTATTAAGTAATGACAACAGTGACTTAAAAAGTAATTTGCACATTGTCCCCAAAGTAGCAGCCCTGTACTGTCCTGTTTTTATTTTCTGCTACTTCATAATTTTCCATAAAAGTTGTATTGAATCCAGGAAATTAGAAGTAAAATAAAGCATAATAATTGCATATAAAATGCATGACGATTTTAAAACGTATTTCATGCAGGTTTCTGAATTGACAATAGACAGCATGTGTGACCTTGATTACATTAGGCTACTGCTTAGTTTATTAATTATCTTCTGCTACAGGGGTTATGTATTCTCCAATTATTGTCTCAAATAGGCTAGTAGTACGGTTGGGACAGTCATTTTTATTTGATTTAGATAATTTCATTAAAGTCTGATCTCATGTAAACACTGACTGCGTGGCCTTAAAGATCTAAAATCCAAGCCCAAGAAATTTAAGGAACGCAAGTACGTTTTCATTCCGATATTTTCCTTAGTCAAGTCATTAGCTTTAATATAATATAGCCATCCGCTGGCTGCTTTCTTCTCACAAGGCTCACAATGACCAACACTTGTTAGTTTCTAAATTTCAGATGCTATTGTGATATGTTTAGTCTCAAATAACTCAAACGAGCAGATTAACTAGTTAAACCGCTCTTCACATGCTTTAAAATCCGACAGATTGATGGACTACGTAACGATTAGAATTCCTTGCATTTATGTGATAGATTGACAATCCCGTGTGGAGGACATTGGCAACCTGAAGGCACTTGGCAAGCTATAAATCAGCTTTTCCATAACAAATCCTCGCATATTAAGAGATAATTTTTAATCAAAGGCTTCAAACTGACAATTACACTCTTTGCTCAGCGTTTTATTGGAGTTTCTCAGAGCAGAGACGCTTGAGGGAGACAGCGGCCCCTCTCTCTCCCCTCTGTTCTCTGTAGAGACACATAGCTCGCAGGCGCTCATGCGTGTCCCCATGAAAATGGTATTTCTTTCATGCGACTGAACAACAGAGCCCTCTCGATCTTCAAACTCCATCAATGGTTTTGACGGGTTTTTTTCAAGGTTAATTTTCACAGACGACGTTAAATAGAGAAATCCTATTGTTCAGAAGTTGCCCCATGTCTGTGAGCGCATTTAATCACGATGGCCAAACATTTCAGTGTATTTAGCAAGGGCTTACAAAGAAACTTTCTTTTACTAATGGGTTTGTTTATGAATGTTTAGCGTTAAATAAATGTATTTTGCTTTGTTGTAGCTATAGATTAAGATGACAGTATTTACTTTGGACAAAACACGCTTCCTTTTTGCGAAGACTCATCCCTTTGAAATGATATCAGTTTCAAGCTGCGCTTTAAAAGTCACTCTTTTTTCCTAAGGAGGACCCCTCATGCTATTTAGGTGAAGGAGTGGCGGTAATATACAGTTTGCATACAACTGGCGCCAGACTGACTCGCTGTGTATCTGAGTGACTGAGTTTAGGATCCTGGCAATTACTGCCGCCACTCTTAAAGAGACAGTCCACGTTATGCTTTTATTTTTCCCCCACGACCAAAAGGCGAGGTCATTACTTGTCCAGAGACTTTTTTCCTTTGTGCCTTCGAACTTTTAATGCTTTCTTTTGTTACTAGACGAGTTTTTGCGCTTTGAAAATTCGAAAAACCTAATTATGCCGGCTTATATACGTTGTTTTTGTATTAGTCCATCACTGGTGTCCATGCCATTAAATGGTGAATCATCTATAAAACCGCTTTGGGTTTTCTTCAGCTTCAGAAGAATTTTGCCTCAGAAAAAAGTACAATTAAATATTTGTGTTTTCTTTTTAATCCAATGTGTTGTTGTTTTAATCTACTATTTTTAAAATTGTATTTGGTGTTTTGTTAGCTTATATAAACTCAATTGAAAATTAAGTATTAAACTAAACTGCTATTAAAAGATAAGTTTGCGCGTTTTGAGGTAACATGCAGCACCTACCTGTATAGCAAATAACCAGACCAAGATGGAATCTGCAGATTTTTTTTCTTGAGTGAAAAAAATTTGAAAAAATGTAACTCATAGTGTTAAACATGGGAAAATGTGTTAACCAGAACTAAGAGTAGTATGCTCATGTTGATACCTCAAAGCAGTATGAAATCCGTAAAAATATTAAAGAAAGGAAATGTGTGGAACTTTGTAAATGGCTGGCATTTGAATTTTGCAGAAATCGGGTGCTTTCTGTGCAGTTTTGTGTATACAGATAAACCTACAGTATACATACATTTTCTATAGTGCTGTAGACAAGATTGTACATATCATCTACATTGTGTTTTGTCATTAATATATTGCTCTTTTTGTGAGCCACAGACACTACCTAATCTGTCCAAATTAAATAATATATCTATATATAATTGTCCTGTGTTTTTCTATTCCAATTGTAATCATACTGCTGTTATATTTTAGAGTCACCTCCTCCTCCATACTCAAGACTATCCCCCAGCGAAGAACACAAGCCACTGGGTAAGTTTCACATACACACTCTAATTGCTGATTAAATATGTATTTCTTTAAGATGTCGTTGTAAATTATCATGTATATGCACATTCTGTGGGAACAGATGACGTGAGATCATTTACTGACAAATTTAATAAAATAATCAGTGTAATAAAATAACCTGGCCAAAATAAGTCAGTGCCATCAGTTGTCACCCACTGGTTGAATCCCTGGCTTTACGGAGAGCCAAAGGGGAAGCAAAAAGTAGAACAACGTGAAGAATTTTAATGGTGGCAATTAGGCACAGTGACCAACTGAGAGCCAGTGGAGGCTGCAGCCAGTATCCGGCGGGCCCATTTTCAGCATGCCAATCTGGAGCCGGCCTGGGCTCGGCCCTGTCTGTTGTGAGGGTTGCTGGGGCCTGGCACTGGGCTGGGATATCCTCTCGGTACCATAGCTCAACATCGGGCACACTGTTGACAGGAGGTGGTACCATCTGGAACTGATGCTTTGGTGGTTTGTAACTCAGCCTGATAACTCATTTATTTGTTACTAGGATTGGCTCAGTATCAACATATCAGCTGTTGATACAGCACCAGTACCAATGAGATTTAACAATTCTTAATAGCAAATCAAAATATGTTAGATAACACGCTTCTGTGTTAAAAAAAAAAAAAAAAAAAATTATAAACTACCATTCAACGTTTGGGGTCGGTAAGATTTATTTAGAAAAAAAGTCTCTTATGCTCACCAAGGCTGCATTTATGTGATTAAAAGTAATATTATAAATATATGTTATAAATAATTTAAAATAACTTTTTTTTTTAATGTATTTAAAATGTTTATTCTATCTTTTATGGCAAAGGTGAATTTTCAGCAGCCAACACTCCAGTCTTCAGTGTCATATGGTCCTTCAGAAATCATTGTAATTTTCTGATTTGGTGCTCAAGAAACATTTGAAAATTAAGATTTGTGTGGAAACCATGATATTTCTTTTTTTTTTTTTTTTTCAGAATTTTTTAATGAATCAAAAGTTCACAAGAACAGCATTTATTTGAAATAGAAATCTTTTGTAACACTGTAAATGAATAAAGGTATTAAAAATCTTACTAACCCCAAACTTTTGAAGAGTAATGTAGATATTTACATAATAGAAAACTATGGCATGTTGCTTGGTAGCTGTGCTTTTAACATTCCTAGTTGTATCATCAAATTAAAAATGGATCAAAAATGAAATTTCTAACTAACAAGCTCTAACCAGTTGACATCCTTTATCTCCTCAGATCTGTCAGATTCCACACCGTCTTACACTGAAACAGAGGCTGCCAGCTCGCCTAACGTCACCCAAGGGGAATTCTCAGGTGAGTTTAAAATATATCTGCTCTAAATTGTTGAGTTGCTCTGTTTTAATTCGGTTTGTTTGGAGTCTTCGTGTCAGCATGGCCTGTGATACCATTGTCAGACTTGTTGCTGTTTTTTCCAGTCCCGGAGAGCTCATGTGGTAACATCTTTGTTCAAACAAATGCAACGTCCCTGTGATGGTGACCTTGCACCAGATATTTACTTTTTCCCCCTTCTGCAAGAGAAAGCACTGAGCATGCAGAGGGTGTTTTCCCTTTTAGTTGTCATACAAATCTCAGAGTTTGGCAGGAATATTCCAGTGACATAGTTTTGCATCCGTTTTAAAGGCCAGGAAGGGGTTAAGTGCTCAGTAAAAGTCTAAAATGCAAAGAAAACAGCAAGGCATACCTTCTGCTGTCCTAAGTTCTGCAGGTTCCCTTGGAGTGTGTTTGAATAAATGAGCAAACTTTGCAGGTAATTTGGTTTTTATGTTGTGCTTTGCTCCTCCTCATTAAAGGCCATTAGGAGTGGAGAGAGTGCGGTGGAGATAAAGCTCTCATTGTGAGCCCAGCAGAGGTTCAGTGGGCCGTGTTGGCTGGCCATAGAGCCTGCCTCCCCTCCTCTGTTTTCTTTCAGAAATATTTGAGTGGGATCAAACTGTAATAAGATCCAAGCTCGCAGGGACACACACACACTCGAGCACACCGAGTCACGTTATACGCTCTGCACACAACGGCACGTAATGGAACACGGACACACAAACGCACATATCAGCCTTTATGGCTCTATCTTGACCGGAGTAGGCTTTTTTCCATTGCTGTGAAAGGGCCACACTGAGAGAAAAGAGGAGAAACACGATTGTGTCATGGTTTGAGATAAAACACTCCCCTCTTATGGAATGAAATCAACATGCTTCTCTCATAAAACTGGAACCACACGGTGCATGCGTAGGATCATGGCCGCAGAGACAGAAAGGCTAAGGCCTTGTTTTGCAGCGCTAGAAATAGCATTCAAAGAGAGTGGGTCAATCCACCCCCTTTCCCAGAAGGAGCTACCTGAGCTTGCGGCTTCATGCACCCTGTCACCACCACTTCACAGGCTGGCGACACTCCTTGCGCAAACAAATGATGTTTCAAATGCTTGCTGAGATTTTTTTCTGTGGATTGGGTTTGTGTGAGCTATGACTTCCTTGTGGGTTCATAATTGAGCCTTTTTAGCCTGCATGCAGGAGCATTTTTAACTAGATATGTTTATTATTGTCATATACTGACTTAAAAAGAACAAATATAGCATGCATATGGTACCATATTGGTTATCAGCCAATTTATTTATTTTTTTAATGCATTTGATCAATATTGTCGATATTCAATATTTAAATGTGCACGCTCATTTCTCATATTTTTGCATTTATAAAAATGTTTAGTAACATGTTAAATGTAATCTTTGGAAAATATTTTTTTAATATTGTGATGGCTAAATTCAGTTGTAGAATTTAAAACTATTTCTTTTGCTATCATTTAACACTCATTTAAAAATTTTAGTAACACTTTTAAATGTAATATTTTGGGAAATTAATATTAATTTTTCATACTGTACATTATAATAAATTCACTTAGAGTAAAAAAGTTTATTTACATTTATTTCTATACAAAGTATAGAATTTTATTACGTGTCTCCGTACAAGGAAATCTCGCTAGTTAAGCATTCAAAATACATCACATGCAGGTTTTTTTTTTTCAGTACAGCTTATAATAATTTGGTGCGTAGCATTGAATTGACAACTCTCCAAAGAATGTCTGTAGCTGAAATTGTTAAAATTCCATAGGTGACCCTCTCCAAATCACTAAACATAAGGTATGTAGATTTGGAGAGGGTCACCTATGGAATTTCATCCCTTTCCTTTATGCTACCTATACAGCAAGAAAGAAAGGAAACGGATCTAAAATCTAAAAGCGTTCATACATATGGCCATCCACCCACCCTGAGTCCCTTATCCCACCCCACCCACATGCAGGAACTAGTAAAGCTCTTGAAAGTGAGGCCGGGGGTCCAAAGGTGGGAGGGGGAGCAGATTGCAGCCCCCTGGGCGAGTGTAACTCCTGCTCTGAACACTCATCCACTCTGTTTGACAATAGCAACAGAACACATCTCAACGAGTCTGATGAAAACTCCCTGCCGCCCAAGGGCGAGATTTTAGAGAATTTGGCATCTTGGTTTGAAAGACAGTCTGTGGATGCTTGAGATCTGAGGCTATTTATGTAATAGATCTTTGATGTCTTGCTGCCTCAGTGAGTTTGTTTGAAGCACACTGCATTAGGATTTTCAGCTCAAATCTTCATTGAGTTTCTGTAAGCCTTTCTGCATGTATTTAACATTTTTGCATGTTTGTGCATGACTGTTTTTTTTTTTTTGCACATCCTGGAATCCGTGTGAATATTTGCGTTTCTGTGTGTTTGTGTTGGTGTCTGAGATGTCTGCGCTCCCGTGTTTGGGTACATCTCTGTCTGTTTGTGTTGTTTGTATCTGGATGTCTATAGTTCAGCGTTTCAGCCGCAGTTTCTCGTTTAAAAGCAACTGTGTTTGTCAGTTTATGTCTACACTGTGTCAACGCACAGCTATTGATTAAGTGTTCGCTATGTTTTCAAAGCATGGCCGTCGAAACATGTGGTCGTGATGTGCTACATGTGTGTCTGTAAAAATGTGTGTGCGCGTGTGTGGTTCCAGTCACATTCTGTAGCTGTGACTGGGTTGTAATGCAGCCCACCTGTTTCCTCACTCCTTGTTGTGGCTGTGTGGAGATCAGAATTATGTTCTTTGAAGTAGGTCTCATTGCTTCCTGTATAACTGCATCCATGTGAATTTGTGTTTCCTCTCAGTATTGGGGTTTTTGTGATCTTTGTGGTTCACAAGCCCCTGTATTGGGAGATGGTCTCCTCATCCTCTGATGCTTACTGAAAATGTGAGCACAATCGTGAGGGTGGGAACAATTTTGTCATGGTTCATGGGGTGTAATTTGAATTGGAGACACTCACAGGATGTTGAATTGGATTTTTATTTCATACAAATACAAAACAGATAATTGTATTCTGGAAAATTCCATACTGGTCCATAAAATAAAAGTCAATTTAAAATTTGTATACACACATTTTATGCAAATAATTAGAAAAAGCTTTTATATTTTATCTATCTATCTATCTATCTATCTATCTATCTATCTATCTATCTATCTATCTATCTATCTATCTATTATTGTACTTTTTCTACTTTATTCTACTAAATTCTACTTTAATTTTCGAGTGCAGATCTGCATCATATTTGCTAGTAATTCAGCCAGTGAATTGGAATTTAAAGATCTCAACTGGATTCTGAATGATGCACATCCCTGCTGCAGAGCAGTAGAATTGTTTTTCCAATTATTATTAGTCTCTATGATGAGGGATCTGACAGATGTGGGAGGCCAGCAGGGCCGAAAAACCAGTGGCTGTTTACAAATCATTCTCAGACCAGCCATAGATGTGCTACAGCTGAGAGATGCACTCTAATAAGCCCCCTGGAATTTGTCACCATATGTGGAAAAGGAGGCAAATCCAATGTGTTTTCACGCGTGTGCGTTCTTACATTAAGACGTCACAATCACAGTGAGAACTTACTGTAGTTGTCTCATCACTATGAGAGAGACCCCACGTCCCACTGAGGAGCCCTGTGGTGCCATTGTGTTTTGTATATTGTGTTTATTTTTCCTTGAGAATGTAGGAAAGGCGGTCGGATGGCTGTGCGAGTAGGTTCATCGAGTGCTGTTTTGGCCTGAGGAGGAGGAAAGGCTCAGTCAGGTATAGAGGAATGGTTTGGTGATCTGTAATTTTACTCTGGGTTCACTCCTGGTGCTTTGTGATGTTTACACTGCCCTCTCTGTTTTTGGGGAGTAGACCACAGCTAGGCTGGCGTCCCTATGTGCGGCCTATCGGTGCTGTATGTCTTAAAAATGGAAAGCAGTGACAGTCTCATTCAACTGTACTGGACTTTACCAAACTGATCAGCATTGTGACTGTAAACCAAAGCCTCTTTTCCATCAACAGTGGAAGTGGTGTTGGTGTCCAATCTGGATCCTTTCTGGCTCTGCTTAGCCCATTAGATCTGGTGGTTTTAAACAATAAACAGGCAACATCAGAAGCCAAGGTGTAGGGTAATATCTCCAAGTATAGTTTAATTTAAGACCACATAAAAACGTAAAATTTAATGTTGAAAAACTAGATCAATCCCATTATTGTCTGAATATGTGGCACGATGCTCATTTATTGGACTAGTTCCAAGATATTTATTTTTCCCGGTTTGAAATCATTTAAATTAGTTGTATATATATTGAAATATGAAATCTTTATATATTGAAACAGTTAATAAACAAACACTACAATGTGCTATATTGGTTTGTGAGTTGGTCATGTAGAAACACATTCAGTTATTATTGATTTCTCAGATCAACGGCAATGTGGGCAGATTCAGAGATCTACCGATCTGCACAATTTCAGTGGAAAAAGGGTATGTGTCATGAAGTATGAGAGGTGCTGAATCCGAGCTGATCTAAACAGGTAGCATTGCTTTCACAAGGAGCCACTGGTTGATCACAGTATTGATAGTACAACTTCTTGTCTTTGTTTTCATAAAATTGCCGTCTTACAGGGCAGCGTGTGTTTTGTTTTGACTGATAGTCTGACACAAGCATAATCACATACTCTCCCTATCAGAAAATTACAAACAGACTTGTTTTTATGTGATAAACTGGCAGCAGTACACACATGCCAGTCTGTTTAGGTCTGATCTGACCTCATTTCTGCAGTGCATGAAAAGGGCATCTAGACGCCCAACAATTAAACAAAGTAATCGAAGCATGTGACGGCTTGCTGATCACCACTGATTTGATTGCATCCATAGATTCTGAAAAGCCTTAAAAAGGCATGTGATGTCTTCCTGTCAATTTATTAGCTGGCTCGCAGACGCTTGAAAATATCTAGACTGAGTTTCAAATTCTTTTCGTTGTCAATGCTTAAATCTTTCATAATAGTTCTGTCATCTTTTATTTACCCTAATGTAGTTCCAAACCTGTATGATTTAGAAGAACAAAACAAAAGGAGAAATTTGAAAGAATGTTTATGCTGATCTTTTTTATACATTGAGATCATGTAGTGACCACCAGGTACTGTCAAGCTCTATAAAAGCATCATGGAAGTACCAGAAAAATTGCCAAAAATTATGCCCTGTATATTTCAACCCTTCAGAAGCCAAACCATTACTCTGTGGAACAGTTTAACATGTAAGGCAAGCTTGCCTTCTCAAATTTTATTTGCACTTCTGTATATTCAAACCATTGTAGTCATTAAGTTTAAGTAATCTTAACCAAAATTAGAAATACTGTCGTAGCAACTAACTGAAAAATGTTTAGGTTTAAATACTAAAATAATAATAAAATAGAATATAATCAATCAATAAACTTTAGCAATATTTTTTTAAATAATAAAAATGATAAAATCACCTAAATGAATTACTAAAAATGAAACTAAAATTAATTAGTATATAAATAATTCTAAAATAACATTGATTCAAACTTCCCAGCACGTTCAAGAAATGAGAGTGAATCAATGATGACAAAATGTTAAATTTTGAATAAACTTTTCCTTTAAAACAGCGATCGTGAGAAAAATCATAGACATTTGATATTATGTATGCAATACGAAGACTTTTAACTACACTGTATTTTTTCCATCACTGACGTAAACTAGGATCATGGGAGTGACATGAGCTGTATTATGTCATTTACAGCAGAACTACGAATAATGAGTTATGTAACTTTAAGAGTCTAAACTGCTCTGCATTGGGACGGTTTCAGTTTGAGCTATCCTTTTCCGCTCTCTTTCCTAAAAACCCATGCCAGTCCATATTACAGAAAGACAGAACAGTCCCACACACGCACACGCTGCCCTGCCGCTGTAACAGTGTTACTATGCCAGTGAAAAATGAGCCACAGTGGGGTGGACAGTGCAGGGGCCACCCTTTTGCCCTCCCCCCTCATATTCCCTCACCTCAGTATCTCTCCCTCTCTCGCTCTTTCCCTCCTTTTATCTTTTTTTTCTCCCTCTCCCTTATTCCCGTTGCCTGGCACGGGGCCTCAGGTTTCCACCGCAGCCCCAGAGCCTGCCCACACTCCCCCAGGGCCCCAAGTGCTCCAGGATACGGGATGTGGAAATAATGTGACTGGAGTACTTCCACCCTGCCTCCAGAAAACCAGGTTCTGCGGATTGTTTATTTGAGGGGAAGGTGGCCTCAGCCAAACATCCTGTTTTAAAAAGCTTGCCTGGGTTTTGTAGCGCAGGGGCTGCTCAACTACCCCTTTGACGGCAGGGGGAAGCTGAGGAATGTTGAAGAGAAGCCCAGCGGCCTGGAGGTGATGGGTTGGGATGTGCATTTGTATATGTGCGTGAGACTACATGTGTCTGTGTGGCATTAGTTTGATTCTAGTTTTTTTTTTTTTTTCATTTTGACGGAGAGATGCACAGCATGTAAATATAAAACAGGCTGTACCGTGCTGTCATGGCTATACCATACAGCTCTCCTTGAGCGTGTGTTCCTGTCTTGAATGACCGACTTCCTCTTCCCCTTATATAACACACGTAAACAAGGAAAACAAATGCTCATCAGCCAATAGCGGACAGCTGAATAAGTCGCCCACCTCTATTGTATCTCACAACAGATTGAGAAAAAGATATGCATATTTGTTTATGGTCATGCTGTTTATGTCTCGCTGAGACTGTATCATGTTTTTGTCTTTGTCAGTAGGTTTATGTACATGCAGCTTGGCCTTCTCAATGAGGAACTGGACTTGGATTTTAGGGATATTAGATTAAATTGTATTTTTTTTTCTCACCACATTGTTTGACCACAGTAAATATTTCAAGATGTGAAGCATTTTGGAAAAGCTGAGATTTTGTTTCTCCAAAAACTGTATTGTTGTGATATCAGTCACGTATTTCACAAAATCAATATCAAGAATGACTGTTTGAGTCACAATTGGCAGTATGATAATAGCTCTTTCTAGTAAGTGAATGTGACATCAATTTCAGCCAGGCATATTCTTTTAGTTTGATGTGAATTTAGACCTACACATTGACAGAAAGTCGCAGTATTTTTTATTTTATTATTTAATAATATTATATTATTATTATTATAGTTATTATTTAACAGGCTTACACTGTGACATAAAGCATGCTTATTTATCATCTAGTATATGTGACAACCAATGTGTTTTATCCATTTCAAAAGGGAGAAGAGTTTGCGTAAAATTGCAGACCATTCGTACAGGTAATCATTTCCTCACTGAGCCCACCCCCACCCAGTAATGAGTGAGAGATCGAGTCCTGCAATGCGCTCTGGGAAGGCTGGGGCAGCCCATCTCACCTCTCCCTCCACCCTGCACGCCGCTGCGCCTGCCTGCCTCCTCCAATAGAGCCATTCATTCAGTTCGGGCCACGGGGTTAGGGAAACAAATAAAGAGGCAGCCATGCCATTAAAAATGTATGGAATGTCCAACTGTTAGTTTTGTGTTTTAGCGAACCTCCTCTCAAGGCTGTGGAAGGGGGAATAATACTCAGTGACCATCACCGTAAAAGCTTTTGCTTTCGGTCTCAGCTGGCCTGCGCCCAGAGGGTAGCTGGCAAAAAGGTGGCAGTAGTAGATGCAAAAGCCAATTTTGTTTTCCGACCAGTTTAGGATCCACAGTAATAATAAATTCCTGTGCCTGGCACTGGGATGGACAAGCAGTGATTTAGGCCTGCGGTTTGATTGCCTAGCTAAAATAAAGTGAAGAATGTTTTCCCCCCTTCCTCCCCAGAGGAACATTGACAGTTGTGCAGGGACCTATGGCAGTCAGTATTTTTAAAACTGGGAGAGCCAACGCATTCCTCTGGCCTGCAGAATGCACTGTGTGGATTAACTGCAGGGGCCCATGGAGTCCGACATCCTCACGTTAACCTTCATTAAGAGCGAGACAGAGCGTGCATGGAGAAACAGACACGATGTGTGGGGCGTAATGGAGCGCTAGTTCACTCTAAATTAGTTCATTCAAATTTACTCACCATCATTCTTTTTTTGTGATTTTCAGGTGAATTCCTTTCAGTTTTGTGTACGTCTTCTAGGTGTGAGTACTTTTATGACGCAATGTTATTCTCACACTGGATATATTTGACACAAAGCATTTTTAAAAACTTTTTAATGTGTAATTTCTCAGTTTTGTTTTTCTGTTTCTTCCTTTCTTTTTTTCTTTCTTTCCACAAGTTTTTTTCTTTCTTTCCCAGCAGTGATGATGTTCTCTTGTTTTAGAAAGGGGTGCTACAATCAAAAGGGTTGAAGGCAGTGCACACTTGTCAGACTAAATCATATTGGCACTGGCATGTTTTCGGATTTTTCCAGAACTCTGTGAGGAGAGTTGTTTTTTTCCCCCTTGTGTTAGCTGCTCAAAATTATGGAAATATTATTCAGACTAACCAAGCAGAATACGCATGTCTGTCAGAGGGAGCTGAGCTCACAAAGGGGGACTTCTATTATACTCTCAAAGAAGTCAAGAGATTGAGTTCAATGCCTCCTATACCTGTAATTAACTTATTAACTAATATATATATATATATATATATATATATATATATATATATATAAAATCAATCAATATATATACAGTATGGATATATATATATACACATATATATATATATATATATATATATACACATATACATATATATATATATATATATATATATATATATATATATATATATATATGTATATATACCGTTCGGTATATTGAACCGTTCGGTACGAGGCTTTTGGTTCGGTACGCATTACAAACCGAACGATTCGTTGGACTAATCCTATTATGTTTGGAAAATAAAAGAGCTTAAAGTGTGTGAAATATCACATGCCACTGCGCTCAACAACGCAGCCCAAACGACGTAACAGGCAACGTGCTGTCTGCCCCGCGATAACCTCCCCTTGCTGGGGTGCGTCGAAAGACATGAACTTGTATCGACGATAGCCAGAGATATTGTCAAAAACATCAATTATTGGCAATATTAAGAGGATTTGGCATTTCCAATTAATGTAGGCCTGTTACATTCTTATTTTTATTAGGCCTATTATTATTATTATGAAGTTACTTTTATTATTAAATTAAAAGTACAATTAATTTGCCTCGCAATAATTACCGCATAACTGACGTGCTGCGAGGATAAGATTAGGCTATTTACTCCTCAATTAAAATGTTTTTCTAAAAAGGTCTTAAAACAAGTCTATTAGGCTATAGGCTACGACTACCTACAATGAATTATAGTCCTATAATTAAAATATTAACACTGCAGTAATCAATAAAAATCAATGAAATAAAAAGTTTTTATTTCAAGCACCGACTTTCAAAAACAACCTGTTTAACACGAAATACGTTTCTTCTCTTTCACTATGTACAAGAGAAATATTAAGGAAATAAATGAAAACAGCTATAGGCTATACCGTTATCAGCATATTGAAGCAGATTCGTCTCTCTTTGTCTCTGAGAGAATAAGCAGCGTCAGATGCCGAAAGCTCCATCATTACTCCGTCATTCCGTTTTTACTTTCACTTTCTGCTTATAGTGAATTGACTGAGATTAAGACGTTCACCAGCATAAATCTTGCGCAAAGTTTGCACGTGTGCAAACCCTGGTGCAAACGCGTGCTTGTGTGATATCCATTGGCTCGCCTTCATGGTTTAAAACAGAAATATTTCTAACATTGCGATATAACCAATTGCCCCGCCCCCCGTATCGAAAACGTACCGAACTGTGACACCACTGTGTCATATCGAACCGAACCGTGAATTTTGTGAACCATTACACCCCTACATACATATATACACACAGTGGTGGCTGGTGGCACATTTTCTAGGAGGGGCGCCACATCCAAAAATTTTTGCATACATCCCGATATGATTTATCCCAGTATAACAAAAAGAAAAGGATTAAGACATGAAACATTTTAAATAAAAAAAAAAATTGTTTTACCAAATTCAAGATTGAGGATGATTCTCACAAAACTATATTTTCTGCAAGCTTTTTTCAAGAATTTTAATAATAATTCAAAATTGATGTGTACAGTGCAACAGCAAAATCTGTGAGAAAAATAAATAAATGTTACATTTGTTTAGACCATTTTCTATACATATAAAAATAACTACAAGTCAAGCTGCAGTACCAAGCAGGACCACACGGAGACGCCAACAGACCACTATACCAGTCGCCTTAAAGTTATATAAATATAACACGGATCTGTATTCAGAATTATTAAACAGAGCAAAACACAAATTTAAAAAAGTAAATAAAAACATTATGAATTTGTTGAGTGTGGTGATCTGAAGGCAGCTCAACATGACTGACCAGTGAACAGTTCCTCTGTCAGAGTGAATGTTGATGCCAATACACCCCTGTACATAGCAAACTCCTATAAAAACACGCTTCTTCAGCGAGTGTCCATTATAAAACACTTGCCAGACAAGCGATCATACTGAAATGTGCTCATAAAGCTATCAGAGAGCGCACATACACGGTTTGTTTATTTGCACACTAATAATAACGGACTCGCACGCGTCTAATAATGTAAGTTACGATTCATGTATGTCACTGACTGTAATCGTCTTTACCTCCATTATAATCGTCATCCATCAAAACTTCACTGGTAAGATACTGGTTTGCTTTATTCAGCCCACACAGACTAGTCCTGACTTCATATTTCTTATTATTAGCAGTATGTTTGTTCCGACCAATCACTGCACAAGTTAAGGTTACGCATGATGACGAAAGCACGTTAGTGCTAGCCCTCCCGGAACCCATAGAGATTGCATTGCAAAAATTATTATTGAAAAAAAAAAAAAAATCATCTTTGTATGGAAGTCTATGGGAACACTCGGGGCGATTCTCAGTCTGACAGAAATCGCCCAAAAAGGGGCGGTACTACACAGAACGTGACTCGACGTTGATTGGACTATATTTCCAGAGGCAGAACAAACAGTATAGAAGAGTAAAAGCTTGCGTAACACTGTGACTGAATGTGAAAGAAAAAAATCCCTCCCTTTCGCGCTTTGGTGGTGCGTCGCCATATGTAACATGGCAAAGATGAATGCACTTTTGAAAGTTGAATGTAAGGGAAATGTCACTTTGGAATTTCTGTGGTCTAATGTGATGTTGTTCATGTTCTTGTTCATGATGATTTTTTTTTTTTCTTTTATTGTTGTAATTAATTTATAGCAAACAAGATGACCCGTTGAATTCTTTTTGGGAGCGATGACTGATTGAATGTATTTTTAGTCCAGTGCCTGTATATAAGATTATGACCAAGTTCAGAGGCTGTCATATGTGGATCAACTTACTATGTTGTGTGTTTTCAACAGTTTCAATATGAAAAATAACTTTCATATTGATTCAATGGATTTATTGCATTTTGAAAAAATGAAAAACGTGTCATGGATTTATTGCATTTTGGGAAAAAAATAATACAATTTTATAATAAATCTGTGAAAATCAAAATCTGAATTAGAATTTTTAATGTTATTATAACCTAAAGATGCTATGTGAAAGTTTGAAACAGAAAATATTGGTTTTCATCTTGCAACTTTCTTGGTAAAGAAAATACGTTTTTACCCAAATTAATCAAAATGGATATATAGCGTTTTGGAACCAAACTATGGTGTGTGTGTGTATATATATATATATATATATATATATATATATAATATGTGTATAATGATTATTTTTTTTATAAATAAAAAAGTACTGCAAAAATGTTTTCTCAATTCAATTGCCATTGGCAGATGTGACATACAATTAACTTTTGACTGTTACACTCTTACAAAATATTTCACCAAGTAGTACCCAGGTGTTGCAAAATAGTCTACTTATTCTAGTGACTAAAGAAGAAGCCGCCTGTTTTTCTTAACATTTAGGAGTCCTTGATCCTCATGCTAATGACTGCAAAACAGATAAGAAAAGAGAGATAGAGATATAGCAAGAGAGACAGGCCTGGCGATCAAACTGCAATCACTCACTCTTTCACTCACTTAGCCGCAGCACATTCTCTGATGTGATTAGTGGTATGACGAAGCACACTGTACCTGTTTTAGTTTGCCCTGTTGGTCAATCTAAGCGCGGAACAAAAGACTCCCTCAGAGACACAAAACGGGATTTGTGAGCACCGGAGAGCAAGAGGAACACTAAGTTGATCTGCACTAACTGGACGTATTTGCTCTTTGTCCAGAGTTTGGTCTCTCTTTCTAAATGCAATTACAGCTCTCAATGGGGAGTTCATGCCATACCTCAGTGGCCCTTATTGAGGACTTGGAAAACCCACAGCAAACAAGCCTATTCACTTCTGCTTATTCTGGGGTATTTCATGGATTTTAGTGGTATTTTGAGGTAAACATGTCTGGGGGGGGAGTGTCTATTAAAATATATGCTACTGGTGTGCCTCAAGGCTATGTCATTGGTGCTTGGCTATTTCAGACTTGTGTCTTTGTCTGTCTTTGGCTTTGTCTCTTTCTTACCTAACAAGCTGTTCTAAAGTAAGCCTTCTAGAACTGAGTAAGTTTGTTTTACGTAGATAATTATATCTTAATTATTTTCATTTAGATGATATTTGATACATTAATCAATATTTTTGTGTTTGTTCCTAACCCTCTGGCCCTCTTCGGTCATTTTTGACTGAAAAATTTTATATTTTGAAATGTAAAAAATCTTAGCTTCATCGGAATGAGATGATACTTGGTGACTTTTGTCACATTAGCAATATGAACACACAAAAAAATCATGGACATGATTCGGATAAGTTAAAGGGTCAAAAAAAAAAAGTAGTCACACTTGACTTCTTCGCGGTCAAAAATGACCGACATAGGAAATGAATGGGAAATACGAAAAAATGTGAAAACTCTGTGAATCTTTTGGTGGTACAAGCTACAAATCAGCCACTGGTCAGAAAAAAAGTGTGCAGCAATCAAGGGGTGACTCTCTAGAATATCAGGAGTGCAAAATACACACATCCACACACATACACACACACACATGCACGCACAAACACACACATATTCATATATACACAGAAATGAACTGGCAACAGTTAGTTGTTTGTTTGGATAGTTTTGATCTTATTTTCGCCTATGTTCCTGATATCTGTTGCATGTGAAGCAATGCATAAAATAATTACAATTTATATATATATATATATATATATATATATATATATATATATAGTCATCTACTGTTTGATACTGATACTGATTGTTTTTGCTGTTGTTAGTTTATTATGTGTTTCATCATAATTGCTGTTCCCTTCTGAAGTTTTAACATTTATTGAATTACATTGAATAAAATATCAATTAATTGCTAAATGTTTGTATAAAGTGTTTTAATTATCAAATACTGAGTAACAAAAATGCTTTCTATGTGTTCCCTTTCTAACAAGATTTTAATGTTTGACTGTAATCAATGTAAAACCTGATACTTATCTAACCAAAAATATCTAAACCTTGACAAAAAGTAGTCTTTTAGAATGTCTAGATATAGATCTAAATGCAAAACCTAAAAAAAAAAAAAAAATGAAGAAATTATATCTAAAAAGCAACGGGAATCCAAAAGCCTCTGTATATATCTATATAGGGTGCTAATACAAGAGGTTACGCAACATTACACAAGTTTTTATTTTTGAATGCCTCCAGATGGCCCAATTCTCACTTCAAAAAATGGATTTTAAATGCCTTCACTCTATTTTAATGTAAAATATTGCATTTATTAAAAAGTAGTAAATAAATAAAGAAATAAAAATATATATATTAATTCTAATGGAGAAAATAGCTCATTAAAAATTGTAGAGATATTGCATAGTATCATAAAATTCTCTCAAAATCATAAATAATAATCAAAAAATATTATTGAACAAAAATATATTACAATGATTTTCCTGAAAAAACTAAAAGTTACATTTCGAGGCTTCGGTCACTTTTGACCGTGAAGAAGGCAAGTGTGACTCCTAAACGAAGAGGGCCAGACACTGTTATGAAGTAGAATGAAAATATATAATGTAAATCCTAATAAAAAATAGTTTGTCTAATAAAAATAACAGTCAAGAATGACTGTAAATGTCAGGCTTGTGTTTGTTGTGTCTTGTGTTTTCCTGTCTTTGTGCTCCCCATGACTTTGTGTTCCCTCTTGTATGCCCATATTTGGTTCTGTTCCTGTTCCTGTCCTTATTAGTTTATTCAGCTCCAGCTGTTTTTGTTTAATTATCTCATTTACGTTTATTATTTATACCCTGTGTTTCCCTGAGTCTAGTGTCTGGTATTAACATCGATGTCGTGTTCCTGTGTGTCTCTGCCTGTCCTGTGTTACCCGGATTTTGAGTTTGGATTATTAAAAGACTGTTTATTTTGAGTTTACCTCTTGTCTCCGTGTTCCTTTGTTGTCCAGGGCTCTAGCCCCTGACCAGAGTTGAGAGATGGCTCTAGCCCCTGGCCAAAGTCAAGTCGTGTCCCCAGAAGTCTTGTCATGTCCACAGGAACAGATCTTGTCGGTCTTGTCTTGTCATGTCTTGTCTGTTGGGGTCCCTCAGAAGCAGGCAGCTTCTCTTGTCATGGCCACGGAGGCCATTCCCAAGCTGCTTACTTCTCTGGCTGCCTCAATAGAAGCGGTTCCTGAGTTCACTCCTGAAAGGGCCCCGGTCACCACGTTCAGCCCAAGGAGGGCAGTTGGTCTCATGTCCGGCCCAGTAGGGACCTCAGATTCCGAGCCTAGCCCAGAGAGGGTTCCTGTTCCTGTGGATAGCCCACGGAGGGCTCCAGTTCCCGAGTTTAGCCCACGGAGGGCTCCAGTTCCTGTGTTTAGCCCACAGAGGGCTCCTGTTCCTGAATATAGCCCACGGAGGGCCTCGGAGCCTTTAATTTCCCCCAAGGAATTTTTTTTGGGGGGGGCTTATAGGGCTCCGGCCGGAGAGGCCGGGCTGAAGGATGAGGCCAAGGCCACAGAGGCTGCCCAGCCATGGCCTCCTGAGCACCCTGCTACGTCATGGCCTCCTGAGCTCCCTGCTCCGCCATGGCCTCCTGAGCTCCCTGCTCCGCCATGGCCTCCTGAGCTCCCTGCACCGCCATGGCCTCCTGAGGTCCCTGCACCGCCATGGCCTCCTGAACTCCCTGCACCGCCATGGCCTCCTGAACTCCTTGCACCGCCATGGCCTCCTGAACTGCCTGATCCCGCCATGGTGCCCCGAACTGTCTATTCCTCTCTGGAGGCCTCCCGTTCTGCAAGTCTGTCCGTGTCTGTGCTGAGGGGCCTCCAGAGCGCCCACCCTCCCACCCCGTTGATGTTGTATGGTGCGAGGATGCACCTTCCGGAGGGGGGCGTCATGTCAGGCTTGTATTTGTTGTGTCTTGTGTTTTCCTGTCTTTGTGCTCCCCATAACTTTGTGTTCCCTCTTGTATGCCCATATTTGGTTCTGTTCCTGTTCCTGTCCTTATTAGTTTATTCAGTTCCAGCTGTGTTTGTTTAATTATCTCATTTACGTTTATTATTTATACCCTGTGTTTCCCTGAGTCTAGCGTCTGGTATTAACGTCGATGTCGTGTTCCTGTGTGTCTCTGCCTGTCCTGTGTTCCCTGGATTTTGAGTTTGGATTATTAAAAGACTGTTTATTTTGAGTTTACCTCTTGTCTCCGTGTTCCTTCGTTTGCCACAGAGCCGTACCGTGACAGTAAATCATTAAAATTTTATTTATATGCACTTTTGAAACAACACAGTGATAAACACCAATATTTAGCCTACTTGTTTAGTATTTATAAAACTCTTAATATCTTTAGGAAGTAACATTAAAACCTGTTAATTTAACATTGCTCTATATATCACCAAGCCCTAGACCATTAAACTGTCTCTTCGTCCATGTTGACAGATTTGATACCTCACAAAGTATTAGAAGTGCTCACTTGTGCATTTTTAATGGGGAACATAAACAATTTGCTTTGTTTTAGAAAGCAGCTGTGTAGCTACCCAGCACTTGCGTGACTTCAAGCTTTTGTGACTGAAACAGAAGGCGAAGACGGCATGGCTGTCAGGATGCATTCACTTGAGTGTTTATGATCCATTGGGCCGATCAATAGCACACCATCATCTGAGCTGAGTATGTGTCCATCACCTTGCAGATGAGCTGTATCCAAATACACAGCTTTCGCCTTAAATTAACCTGAGCTCAAGAACTGTCTCAACTGCTGGCCTGGCTCCCTGCTCTGAAACCGTACCTGCTGTGTAACATTCAGCTGCCAGAGCCCATTTCCCATTAATGTAAGGCTAATATCTTTTATGACAGCAATATTTGCGGTGATCAAAGTCTGGATTTCTGATAAGTTACACTTAACAGATCATAATCACTTGAATAATAGATGATTTGTATTTTTTGTATCTTTATTCCTTGAATAGCAATAAGGATGGCACTGGAACCAATGAAAGAGAGTTATGCGAAAATTAACAGGACTATCATTTGCCCTATTGGATCACTGCTGTGTTTTCAGTAATGTTTTATGTTCATTGATCATGCATGTGTGTTTTTATGTCTTGCAACCTACTCATTTGGTTGTTTTTGTTGTGAATTCTGCTGTTTTAAATATGGCTTCAAATTTGTGAGACTGATTTGTGATAGTCTTTGCAGCATCAGTTACAATGGGTTGAAAATTATAAATAATTATATGCCGGTGTTTTTCAGCAACATTGTGATTGTTTATTTAATTGCTATTGCTATTAAAAAAAAAAAAAAATAATAAAAAATTAAAAATGTACAAATAATTTTAAATGGTTGTAATTAGTTTTACGTTAGATTTAATGAAAATATTTTTTTCTGACAAAATATATAAGTACAAATTTATATTAAATATAAATTAATTGTTATGCAATTAATAATTATAAAAATATATTTGTACATAAACACACATGCACATAAGAGATATTTATTTTTATACTTTTACATTTTATTTTATGTGGTTGATCCAGTGAAAATATAGGCAGAGTAATCCATATTGTTTTAAAGAGTTGTTTTTAACAGGGTGGTGTAACTTAGCAATTATTTTTCAGGGATTTTAACTGCAAGATTTTGGAATGTCCCCATAATGAGTGTACTGTAATTTGCTTTGGATAAAAGTGTTGACTAAATGACAGATAAGTACTAAGTGAAAGGGTTTCAGAGTTCATCAGATCTTTATGGTGTAAGTAATGGATATTTTCATGGCTTCTTAAATACTATGCAGTCACCTTTAATCTGCTATTTGCACCTTGAAAGTGCTAAACATTCAAACTCAAACATGAACCAATAATCTATCCCACACTCCCATATAGAAGCAGCAGCAGCAGTGTGAGGTTGCAAGCGAGCAGTAGATGGTCTGTAATTCTGGGAGTTTGTCCTTCACACTGCCCCGTCTGTTCTCATGGTAAAGGAATTTGGTTTGGATCCCCCAGTCCTTCTGGCAAAGTCTCACCCGTGGAGATCAGTACACAGATCTGTGGGTCTTCGCACCGTTTGACTCTGCTGTGGAAATCACGGCAGAGGCCCAGCGATCTGACCTGGGGAGACCGCATACTCGTTCATTTGTTGCTCTGGGCTCAGATGGCCCATGTGTTGAAATGTCAACACTAGTGAGTGTTAAGGAATCCAGAGAGGCAGGGCAGCAGTGCCCGTCAGTGAATCTGACTAGCTAAGCTGTGCTTTATATGGGTCTGAGGTGTGAATCTTACGCACATTTGACCAAGTCGTCATTAACACTATAGAGCCATAGTGAAGGGATTAAAATACACACTTGCCATTTGCAATGCCCTCTGTAAATGTAGGCTGTGAATTCAGTTTATCTGCATTTTCAAAAGATTGCATAGCCCCTTTTTGGCCTAAATATAAAGCTGCAGAAGTCATTGAATAAATAATGATAATTGTGGTTGCTGCAATGAACTAATTATGAAAAATGACGTTTACAGCATTTCATTTATGTCTAGTCCTGTTGTGTCACAGTTGTCTGTTTGCAGTTTGGTTTTTTGGAGTTGAGCGTTGCAACCTGTGACACAATTTTTATTTTTTTTTTTATTTTTTTTTTTTGCTAACAATGTCCTTTCTGCTGATATATATATATATATATATATATATATATATATATATGAACCATGGACCACGATTTGCTTTTTGGCAGTTACAGGTAGTATGTAGTATCAGCAGAAAGGGCATTGTTAGCAAAAACTGATAAAGTGCAGTGAATATCTTTGTTCTGTTTTCCTGAATGAAAAAAGACTGTATTTTAAATATGATATCTGCTAAAAGTGAAATTAACACTAGCATATAGATTATTTAAAGCAGCCAGAAAACTGTCATTTTGTTTTCCTGTTATTTTTAATCCTCTCTCAGAAATGGAATAGAGAGTTATTCTCTCAGCATGATTCCATTGCTTTTACTTCTGCTGCCTTAGATATGTTGTCTCACCACTTTTAACAGCCCAGCAATGGTAACAAGGAGCCTGTTAAAACTGTAAAAACTCTAAAATTAATGAGGTGAAGGGAAGAAAAGGAGAGCGGGTCAAAGAGAAAGAAACCCATCTGTGTGAGAGTGCCGCCCCAGTTAGTGCGTCTGGCTGATAAAGCAGTCTTTGATGGCAGAGATAGTACAGACGCCAGCCTAAATGTGGCCCGCTAGTGTGTTGTAAGTCGCTCTGTAGTGATAGTTGTCTAAAAAATCAGAGCCGTACCAAAGAGAGGCCGGTGGGAGGGAAGTACGGCGGCATTGTTTGTTATGTTTCACTTTTTCCCCCGGTCCAGGCAACCGTAATTCCAGCTTCCCTCTCTGACCCCAGCGAGAAGAAGAATGCCCAGGCCTGTCAAGAATGGCGTCAAAAGATGAATTCTGTCCACCATAAAACTTCACTGTGCTCTCTCATTCTGTTTCTCCTGCTCACATAAACACTCTCTGTCTTTCTCCCCCTCCGCCTGTCAACACAGTGGTACAGTCTAATAGCTGGAGGGAATCTAATCCTTGGCACAGGATAAGAGACTCAGACTCCCCCTCCATCTCTCTCTCGCTCGCTCTCAGTTCAGTTCAATTCAAGAAAGCTTCGCTGCCATGAATATTAGGATCACATTATTTCCAAAGCAACAATGTCTCTCTCTCTCTCTCTTGTCTCTTTCCCTCTCTGGTTAAAGGGTCTGGCACGAGTGCTATGGAGGAATGAGTTCATCTTTTCAGAATTCCCTGGATTAGAGGGGATGAAAAAGACAGGGATGTGGGCCTGTAGTTTGGTGGGAAGAGATGACAAGCTGCTGTTTTTCCTCTCGATCTTTCTCTCGCTCTGGATCTGCCCAGAGCTCTATGGACGTGTGTTTACCCCGAGGCGGTTCTTTTCTTGCCTTTTCTCCTCCCTGCATGGTGCTTTTAAAAGCATTAGTGGATAATCACATAGTATCACCATTGAAATCAACCCCCTTTTGTGTACTTAGAGTTAATTACCTCCAACTCACCCCAAATGAAATTTTTTTTTTGGTGTGGTGGGGAGGGTGGGGTGTGTGTGTCTGTGTGTGTGTGTGTGTGTGTGTGAGCAGATCCTCCAAATCTCTTTTTCTGTCTTTTTCTTGTAGTCGTTCCACCTCACATGAAGTCTCGCTCCTGTGCATCTGCGAAAATGTAACGCGAGACATTGTTTGAAATACAATATGATCAATGTATGGTTCACATTTTTTCATGCATAATTCATTTTATACCATTCCTGTTGTCTTTGGTTATAATGCACTGCCTAAACACAATGGTGCAAATACAGTTCAACACGCTTTATTTCTTCTTCACTAAGCACCTGCAGTATAGTTTAACCAGGTGCACATTTAATATACTTATATTTTTAGAGCATTTTTTATGTTTTTGAAAGAAGTCTCTTATGTTCACCAAGGCTGCATTTATTTGATGTAAAATCAGTAATGTGAAAAATATTACAATAAAAAAAGAACTTTTTTCTATGTTAATATATTTTATATTGTCATTTATTCCCTTGATGGCAAAGCTGAATTTTCAGCAGCCATTTCTCCAGGCTTTAGTGTCACATGAACCTTCAGAAATCATTCTAATCTCTAGAAACCTTTCTTAATATTATCGATGTCGAAAACAGTTGGGCTGCTTAATATTTTTATTTTCTGCTTTTTTTTTTTTTTAAATAGAATTCTTTTGTAACATTCTAAATTTTTACTCTCACTTTTGATCAATTAAATGCATCCTTGCGAAATAAAAGTTTCTGAAAAGTCTTAATTTCTTTAATACTTAAAAGAAATCTTTAATAGATTGAACCCAAATTTAATCAATTAAATGTACTTCATCTCATTTTTTGGCATCAGTGCAAAACCAGCTTTGAACACTAGAGGTACAGGACTTTAAAATAGGACTGAAAACAGTGAAATTAAATTATAACTAATATTTGAAACTATATTTTGCCACATTCATTGGATTATAAAATAGTAAATATACACACGACTGTGACTGCACATCAGTTAAATCTGTTAACTGTTGCTTGACAACCATAAACAACCACACAATTGTGCTTATTATTATTCCTCGTCTTGACTTGTCTGGGGCACATCCCAATCTGTATTTTTCTCATTACTCCACGTTTCTTCATTGCACGTGCAAATAACGTAAAACGGTCCTGCCCACTGATAGCCACACACTGTATATATCACAATTCCGCCCAGTCCAACATAGACTGTTTCTTTCCTTTGATGTGAATGTGACCGTCTGGCCTGGGAACAGACTGTGAATTGCATGTTTACCTTACTGATCAAGTAGCACGTCCACCAGAGCATTATGTCCAAGCTCTGAATTTCAAAGGAAATACCTTTGTGGCTGTCTAGCTGAGCGTGTGTGCGTGTTTTGTTCATTTCAAGCTTTGTAAAAGGGGCTGGTATTTGTCTGAAAACAAAATAGGGACTAAATAAAAGACTTTAGCCTTCTGACAAAGTAACCTTTAGTCTCATGGCCTCCTTAAGCTCTTACTTTGTAAGTCAACAAGGCCCTCGCCGTTGTTTGATCTCAGCTGGCCATGTTTGCTTTCCTTTGAGCGAATTACTACTCTAATATAATCTTTTCCTCAAGCAACTGGTGCGTTTTTGACCAATTTTGCACCTGTGGGCTGTGCACAGATACTTTTAAGCTGATTGTTTTTAACCCTGTAGTTTACAGCACACAACAGCATGTTTGTGAATCTTTGTGTTTTTCAGTCGCTCCGGCTGAGCTCGGGAAGGGGTCAGACGCCGCTGTCCCCTCAGAGCCGCTGACAGCGTGTGTCTCAGTGGAGATTGACACCGGCGGAGACAGCTTTGAGAATATAATAACAATAATAACATACTCTACCTTTCTAATGGGTAAACCGAGTTGTTAAAAGGTGCTGGGGTTAAATGAAGGCAGAGAAGCGTAATTGCTCCCAGCTTTTGTCTTCCACCCCTCGTGAAGTGCGTCCGGGTGCGTTGAAAAACTGAAGAATTCTCACTTTAGTTAGCACTTCGTCTGCCGTTATTATCTGTACTCAAAGTGATGGGCCCACAGTGCTTAAGTGTAGTTAACTAAACTGTTGCTGAGTCATTAAGGTACACGAGTTTAGATGTCCACTGCCTTTGAACTAACACCTACTCTCTGCAGTTGATAGCCTAAATGAGGTTTATTATACTAAAGTACCATCATTGGCTGCGATTAGAGCCGCGGTGCCGTCCGTCTGTCTGTCTTCCCTGGTCTGAGTAAGACTGTATTTCCAGCTCTGGCGGCTTGTCAGAGGCTCTTCATGAGTGAGGCCTCCAGGGAAGGGGGAGACAGGAACTCTGTATCCTGCTTGTTGTGTGCTTGCTGATGTGCATTTTCCAGCCCCTACCTGAACACATGCACGCACACACAAACACACTGCCACGTGGTGCAGTTATTTAACGCTCTGTCAAGGGCCGAATTTGTTTCTTGAGTTGAAGTGTGCAGATAAATGGCCTGTTGAAGCGCAGGATGATGCAGAGATGATAGACATTGTGCAATATGAATATTTAGCAAGGAAAACTCAGTTTATAATAGTAGCTTGAGTAGTTTTGTTATATTGTGCATCTTTTTATATATTATCTTTTTCGGAGTGTCTATTTACACTAAGTGCAAATAGCCCACCTTGTTGGCAGAGACTATTTACACTAACTCCACCCACCAACTTGTGGTTGGGCTAGACAATATTACAGAAGAAGGCTATCAAAGAATAGCTCCAGTGGCGTAAGTGGTAAAACGTGTAATGCAGACTTTTTAATGCGATCGAACCGAGTTCGAATTCGCCTTTTGCTGAACTCGTTCTTGTCCCTTTTCACATCTCATATCACATTGGAAAGGCATTTATTTTCAATAAAAACTAAGAAAAATAATTGAAAAGTTTAAAATAATGTATTGGGTAGGGTTAGGGTAGGTGTAGGGAGGGCTTTATTGTCCCAATAAGTCAGCATCCATTTAATAATTTTAATAAAACTTATAATTTGCATTCAATACATTATTATTGGATACTGTTTTATAATGTACTACAATACTGAGGTGCAAATATTTGCCACTATTTCCAATAAGTATTATAAATAGCAGAAAATACTGCTATTTTTACATAGTGTAAATAGAAGCTATGGCTATTTGTAAATAGCATCTATCGCTATTTAAACTTAGTGCAAATAGCCGCTGCCTATACTTTTATTAAGAAAAATTATACAATAGTAAATAATAAAATATCTAAACACTTAAGTACTTTATATACATACATTTAATTATATATATAGTATTAATGCATTACAAAAGATAAATATTAATTTAAGTGTATTAAGTTAATATTATGTTAAATGTATGTATATACGCATATATTTGCCATTGGAGTACAAAAAAAAACTCAATGGAATATATATTCTCTGCAATTCAGAATAGTAATGCAATACAGAATATAGGTAAATGTAAGCTAAAATTTGCCAGTAGCATTAAAAAAAATAATAAACAACGTAGAAATAAGTTTAGTTTTAGTTTAAAATAAAAATAAATATTAAATAATATATATAAATATATGTTTAAATCCAGTTGAGTAAGGTTGAGTAAAGTCTTAATGTCTTGTTTCATGGGTTTTCACAATGTTTAGAATTTTCTTACTGTAAAATGAACCTAATAGATTTATCATCAAGACTACTGATAAATGTATTGATGCTTTGCAATGTGGTCGCTAGCTGGTGGACAAGCTACCATATTCCAAAAAACAGTTTGAACATCTTAAGCTCGTTTGAACACTGGTAGGTGATTTGTTGCTGGTTCAGGATGGTCTATCAGCTTTGACCAACTAGAAAGCATCTACCATGTTCCAATCTTAGACTGGATTTTTCAGCAGGGAGTGTAAAGGAAGAGTAAATCTGCAAAACAAAGAGATGGCACTGGATGGATTTGAGTTCTAAGATTCTAATGAGTTTGCCCGATTAGTTCTCTTCCTTCCCCGTCTCCTTTCCCACTGACACACACTCACACGGCACCGCTCAGGCGAGAACAGCTAAAACACACACTCCTCTCTCAAACACAAACATTGGCTGATATTCTCTTCAGCTCTAATACACTTAAAACACATGAACACACATGCACAACACCCTCAGGAAAAGGGCTGGTCTCTGGGCTGAGCATTGTTCGCTCCCAAGCTAAACATTAAATAGATTATTAACCTTTAATCTTTGCATCTCTGTTTAAACCCACAGAACAGGCAGCGCAGACTCAACCACCCCCTTTCTGTGTCTTTCTCCCTCTGGCTCACATTTAAACGGGAGGCATTAATCATATCACAGCACTTCTATGTTAGATGGCTATGTGAAACTTCCTGCCGCATTGTTTCATTTTTTTGCATCTCATTGATTTAGGTGTAAGGCAGCATAGCTGGAAGCATGTCTTCCTTTATCCTTTCCATTGACCTAACATAGAGCTACTGGCTTAACGTAGAGAAAAATCTGCAAGACAAGATCTGCATGATTATTATGATTTATTCACACTATTCTCCATGAAGTGTTTTTGGATGAAAATGGCCAGCGCAGTGGTTTTTCTAGACCATTCGGGCAGAAAAACCACCTTGCAAGAGGATGTAAGGAAATCTGTAATGTTATCATCCAGGGGCCCAGCGCAAGAGGCCATTTCAGTAAAGAGAAGTGTGTTTAAAATTGGTCCTGATTCCACATATCCAAACAGTTGTGCTTGAATGGGCAGTAGCTGTCCTATAATGAATTTCTTTCGAATTTGTTTGAGGTGTTTATTTTCCAGTGTATTTTATCTTCATGAGTTGTGTTTGTGTTGATTGTCTGTCTTGGCACTGGTTAAAGGATAGCTCATCCAACATTGCAAATTCCATCAATATTTATTCATCTTCAACCTGATAAACACAGAATATGAAATTAGACTTTTGAAGAATCTTTTTGCGCCTATATTCTATACAATAACCAAATAGGTTCATATTGACCCTACAGGACTTTTAAAATATATTCCAAGTCTTCAAAAGCCATGCAATTGCTCTGTTTGAGGAACATACCAAAATTTGAGTCATTTTTCACTCATTCAGGCTGTCAAATTAAATATGGCACTATTTGATCACCAGACATACAAGAACTAATAACATCACATTATTGATGAGTGATGCTATTGATGTTTCATGTTATTGTTGTCCTACCAGTGACTCAATAATTTCTTAAAGTTTGGCTAGTGATGCACTGAAATAACACCAAACCCCAAAATAAACTTTTAATTTAACCAAAAACTGTAACTAATAAATAAGGCTTCAGTAATTAAATTAGGATAATCCAGTTGTAGTAAAGCTTTTTTGCAATGCACCACAATGCATCTCAATTTTTCAGCCGAACAAATTTTACTTGCTGCTCTAGGATCATTTTTGGTCACAATGAAGCTTCCCCCATTGTAGCTTATCCACATTATCTGCATGAAGTAAATTCTGACTGTCGAAATGCATTATTGCAGTAGAGATTACTAATGATTAATGATTACGGCCCTTCAAAACTATTTCGGCCGAAACCGAAAAATCCTACACTCTAAAAAATGCTGGGTAAAATATGGACGAACCCAGCGATTGGGTTGTTTGAACCCAGCGATTGGGTTGTTTAGACCCAGCGGTTGGGTTACTGCCCAGAAGCTTGGGTTAAACATTTAACCCAACTGTTGGTTGAAAACAACCCAGCATGTGTTCTGTCCAATATTTACCAAGCACTGGGTTGTATTTAACCCAGCATTTTTTAGAGTGTATTTTTACGTTTGCCGAAATTTCGGTACATCACTAAAATACTATGGCTTCAGAAGACAGGAAATATAGTGCACAAGTCCTGTTTGGAGTATAACAGCCTTGGTCACTCCAAACTGTTTCTATATGAAGAAAAGCTTAATAACACTCTAAAAAATGCTGGGTTAAATACAACCCAGTGCTGGGTAAATATTGGACAGAACACATGCTGGGTTGTTTTCAACCAACAGTTGGGTTAAATGTTTAACCCAACCTTCTGGGCAGTAACCCAACCACTGGGTCTAAACAACCCAATCGCTGGGTTCATCCATATTTTACCCAGCGCTGGGTTATATTTAACCCAGCATTTTTTAGAGTGAAAGATTCTTGAACTCTCCTGTCCTTGTGTTTCACCCAAAAAACGTACAGCATACAGGTTTAGAATGACATGAGGGTGATGTCAAAAGTTTCATTTTTTAATGACGTGGGCATTTGTTCGACCCTGAATGAACAGGGACTAAAGACCTGGCCCTTAAAATCTCCCTGCCAATAGTCTCTCAGGAGTGAAATAATGGCATCACTCAATGTGCAAGTTAATCTAAGCTGATAGCGTGAAGCCTGAGGGGTCAGGGGGTCACAAGCTTGCGCTAAGTTGTCAGGGAGCTGAAAGCTGTCCCCAGGCCCACAGCGGGAGCTGGCAGTGAGGGGACGCTCCCTCACCACCCAAGCCATCACCACCATCACCCACCCACAGGAATGTGAAGGAGAATAGAGACAGGGTAGGGAGTTGTCGCCGGATATGACCTCATAGCTTTTCCATATCCCCCCTTCCACAAATACTTTCTCCCCGGATCAAGAAAGAGCGGGCAGAAATGCACACAATGCATGGCGCATTGTGCTTGGAAACGTTTAAGAGTGTGAGTGGCTGAGATAGACACGTATTGAGGGAGCTGTAACTCACTCAGGGTTTGGCATCAAAGGGAAGTCTGCAGACAGACTCCCAAGTAGGGATGGGCAGATCGATCCTAAAGTATCGATACTTTCAATACTGATGTTGTATCGAAAGGATCGATCCTCACATAAAAATATCGATTCTAAAGTGCATTTTTTAACCACTAATTTTATTTATCCAGAAATTCGGTGCATAAAATAAGCTTCTAAGTGTTAGTCTAACTGTGTTAGATAGAGCTATTTCTCCTGCTCATCGGAAAACACGCGAATGCTAAAAGACAAAACAAATCAATCAATCACAGACAGCGTTCGCTGCTGACGCATGGCTCAGTCTGTGTTTGTTCAAATAGAGCTGCGTTTCCCAAAAGCATCAGAAGCATAAGTAGATCTTAAGAAACCATTGCCACATTATTACATTACATATCATTGTTACTATGTATAAAATTAATTCTGAAAAATGCATCACGGTTTCCACACAAATATGAAGCAGCAATAATAATCAGAAATGTTTCTTGAGCAGCAAATGATATTAGAATTATTTCTGAAGGATCATGCGACACTGAAGACTGTAGTAATGATGCTGAAAATTTAGCTCTGATCACAGATGCATTTTAAATTACATTTTAAAATATATTAAAATAGAAAATAGTTATTTTAATGGTTATATTTCACAATATTGCTGTTTTTACTGTATATTTGTTCAAATAAGTGCAGCCTTGGTGTGCATTAGGCTTATTTAAAATATATTACAAAATCTTACTAACCCCAAACTTGGTTTATTTATGTAATATTTATTTTAAATAGGCTAGTTTGTGCAAGTAAATTTATTTAAACTGGTTGTTAAAAGTTAAAATGGATTGTGTTAGGTTCTGTAATTGCTGTTAATAAATCTGTCAGAAAAAAATATGCTAAAGTTTCACCTTTAGGAGTACAGCAGCCTGGCAGCCTTTTACAAAAATTAACCATGGTTTTATTACAGTATCCAGTTTACCACAATATTTGTAGTAAAACGGCAGTAACCACAAATTTACCATGGTAATAATAATAATAATAATAATAATAAATTTTAGTACTTATGTAACATCATGTTTATTTTTCATGAGGTACCCTCAAAGGTGCACCTTTGTAGCTTATCTACCCTTAAAGCATGCGTACTTGTATGGTACTAATATGCTCCTTTTTAGGGGTATAGGTGCACCTTTGAGGTTACTGCCCCAGTAAAGGGCTAAAATACAGTTTTAGTATATTTTATTTCTGACAGTGTAAACAAAAAAAGGCCTATGAAATGTAAAAAAAAAAAAAAAAAAAAAACCATGGCTTTAAAATCTAATATTAAGTGAGTATAATTACTGATTATACTCTTTTAATAATTTAAAAGATCAGTTTAGTTTAGAGGTATCGGCATCGATATCGACCATACTGGGCTTGAAAATATCAGTATCGGATAGAAAATAAAATAAGAGGTATCGCCCCATCCCTACTCCCAAGCAATGAAAGTGAATTAAATGAGCTGATTTAAAGGGTGTGTAGTTGTTTTGTATAATGTGTGCATTGCAGGTATGCATCTTTTTTAGAGCATATAAGCTTCAACTGAAGTATTTTTTAATGTCATATAATATTTTTTGTTTTGTTTTGGGGTCATTTATTTACAATTTCCCACCTTCAGCTGTGCTTTTGCATTCAGTATACAAGTAAATAACTAATGAATTAAGTTTTGAAGTAGCGCCCTCTTGAGGCAGCACATGACAGTGCAGCATTCAACTCCACATAATAAACTATCTGGCCAGCAATTGTTTTCATTTTGTTTGCATTGTATTTTATTTGCAAACTTACTAACAGACCCGTTCTCTTTTCTTGTTTCAGATGCCAGTCTGTCACCTGATGCCCCCAAGCAGAGTCATTGGTGTAACGTGGCGTACTGGGAGCATCGGACACGGGTGGGCCGCCTCTACACGGTGTACCAGCCCGCCGTCAGCATTTTCTATGACCTACCTCAAGGCACGGGCTTTTGCCTCGGCCAGCTGAGCCTGGACCAGCGCAGCAGCACCGTGCAGCGGACACGCGGCAAGATCGGCTACGGCTTGCTCCTCAGCAAAGAGCCAGACGGAGTCTGGGCCTACAACCGCAGCCAGCACCCCATCTTCGTCAACTCACCTACCCTGGACATACCGGGGAGCCGTAGTTTGGTGGTGCGCAAGGTGATGCCCGGCTACTCCATAAAAATGTTCGACTACGAACGCTCGTCCATGCTCAGGCAGGGGGCCGAGTCCGAGCTGCTAGATGGACCGTATGACCCGAACAGTGTGCGCATCAGCTTCGCGAAAGGCTGGGGCCCTTGTTACTCCCGCCAGTTCATCACTTCCTGCCCGTGCTGGCTCGAGATCCTCCTCAACAACCACAGATAACACATACACACATGGACTCAATTGTGTTGAGAGACTTTTGGACTCCACAGACTATCCCAAATATCATCTACTTAGATTTAATATAAAGTTTTATATATTATAAGAAATATATATTATACTTGTAAATACTGGAGTCATTTTTACGATGTAATTATTTATGTATGGTGCAATGTGTACATGGACAAGAGGAAAAAAACGGGAAATGCACTTTGGCTTATATATTATATATATAAATATCTATAAAGATAAAGAATCTTTCAATACCAATTTGAAAAATTATACAGCAAAAATAGGAAGAGCCTGGTTTTGGTGTATAGTTTTCATATACTATTAATATCCAGATGAAAAGCTAACACCATTCACACATTGATAATAAAGTATTCGCATAATATTGCTGTGCTTTCTGTCTCTCACTTACTCTTTTTCACCCATAAAAATATTTGCTTCTAAATGCTTATTTTTACATGAAAAAGAAGATAATGTTAATGTAATAAAAGGGGATTTTCACAGCGATACCATTTTGGTTTCTTCAAAGCACCTTTAACTGAATATTTTTTTAAAAAAGAACCTTTTTTTTTCTTGATGTGAAAACATCTAAAGAACCATTTTCCACTATAAAGAACCTTTTGTGCAATGAAAAGGTTCAATGGATATTAAACACTCTTTGTGGAACCATAGATTTTTTAACCATTATTTTTGAGAGTGTAAACTATCATCTTCATCTGATATTAGGCTTTGTGTTTTATCATCGCATCCTCAATTGTATTTTACATGGTGTCCTAACCAGATGCGACTTTTTCCATTCTGGGAATCCTTGTCCACCATGAAATCTGATTGGTCAAAAATCCCGTTCTGGATAACAGTACATTAAACATAAAAAATCTCTCTGATTGGCTATCTAATGCAATGTTGTAATATTGCTTCTCAGTGGAAACGTTGTGCCTGGTTAGGACGTGGTGTTTTCCACAACTTGCTGTTGAAACAAACCGTCGCTGTGGAAGTGAAAAGAAATCCATACTATTGAAACTGATTTTTCAAACCGGGGCTTTGGGCATTGGCTGTCATTCTAAAAATTGTTCAAACCTCTGGAATTAACATTTTGAAACCGAGGGAGGTCGTTTCGGTGGCGCAAAGTTATTTCAGACATCAATCTCCCATTTCGCTCCAGAGCCAAGCTCACATCCACACGTTGGTTGAGAGGAGGTTACAGCCAGAGTTCCTTGAGGTCCTTGAGAGCCTTGCTGGCCAGTGTTGAGAGAGGAGGAGTTTTTCTGAAGAGAAGATGAAGTATCCTCAAGCATGGCTTCCTCTCTGCTCCGTCCCTGCAGCTCCTCACCGACTAGCCTCCACAGCGGCCGTGGTCAGTGGTTTATGGGACCAGCTGCGCTTCTTTCTTCTGTGAGGAGAGGAGGTGGTGGCTCCCGTCCCAGTGCATTGATATATCTCCATGAATGCACATGGCAAAACCAAGACCTTTAAAAGAAACTATGCGCAGGCCAGTAAACTACTTCCAAGGTGGATGTGGTAGGGCTGGCTTCCTTTCTAATTGTGGGTGTTGGTTGTCAGAGTCGCTGGGGGAGAGGAGGAGGGGGCTGTGGACTAACCTGCCAAAACCAGTTTGAAAAAAAACAACAATCTGGTCCACGCAGGCGAACAATGCGACGAGATTGTGGACTATAAATTTTACAGTGCCGTAAACGAAGAGATGCGCAACACTGGAGGTATTGCAGAAACAGCTTTGCCATCTCACACAGAGAGCAAAGCTCTTTCTCCCTACGCGGTGTCTGCCGCCAGCCCCGTGCCGAGTTCAAACGGCCCAGAGGAGTGGCTCCTCTAACTGCAACTGGGGGCCATTATCCTGCTCCTTTGTGTCTGCTTTATGGGAAGAGGGCCCGGATCACCACTCGGGGAGGAACTGGCAGACTATTATACTGGGCAGGGCTAGAGCTTGAGACACATAGTACACAGATTACACAAGGCACCTCAGCGGGTATAAAAGGGGTCCTAATTAGACCAGGCCTGGGTGAGGTCCAGAGAAATAGAGAGAACGAGAGCTACCAGGCCTGGGAACGCGCCCTGCTCCTCAGCAGCAGCTCCAGCATGGAGAGAGTAAGAGAGGGACGGATAGGGGGGAGAAAGAAGAAGGAGGAGGAGAAACGGAAAAGCCATGTAAGCAGCTTTGCGAGTGTGCCGCTACCTCAGGGATGGTACTGATTAACAGGGTTTCAGAGCGTTCTCGCTGCCAAAGATGTCTTAAGCTGCTATGAGCTGGTGAGGGCCAAGCACGCCATTTTGTTTGCCCTTTTAATGTACAGTTCAGTGGCCTTTGCGCCTCACCAAAGTTCTTTAGAATGTCCTTTCTCCCTCTTCTTTACTTGAGACTCTCGTGTCTCTCTCTAATGGAGACATGTTTAATTTTCCTGCTTCTCAGAGAAAAAGACCCTGATAATTTCACACATTTCCTCTAGCATTTGAGAAAAGAAGTTAATGTTTCAACGATAAACTGATTGAAGACTTCAATGAAACATAACAGATCTCCAAAAAAAAAAAAAAAAACACCTGAGCTTTGAATGAGCAACATCTGAGCAATGAAATATACTTCTGAATCTTACTTTTTACACTCTTGACAAAGACCCAGTTTTCCCAAAAGAAAAAGACTGTTTTAATTGTGTAGACATGGTAAAAGCAGATTTTGTCAGCGCTAAAAGCCACAAGAACTCTGATTTTGATGCCATTGGGTCTTTAACAGCCAGATTTCCAGCATCATTCTACATTTAAATAATTCCAAAAGTCTCAAAAAGTCAGTGCCTTTGAGTGTTTGTGCTTGCTCTTGAGTGTCCCGAGTTTGCATCTGACTACTTTTTTAAGCATAGTTAGGAGGCTTTGTGATTATGACGTGCTTCTTGCCAAACCCTCAACGAATTCCATAGGCCGCAGAGTTCAAGATGCTCTCCCTCCTCGAGTCTGCTGCTCCCCTGTTGCATACAGGGTAATTACTGCTAAACACTAAAAATGGACTTGTTTTTGTCACAAATCATCCAGAAAGTGAACTGAAATGATGGCAAAAGCATTCTTGCATACTTGCAGCACAATGTCTGGTTTTTGTTGAAGCTTATTCCAGAATCGCCCCCACGAAAAGACCATCTGAATAAACCAGCCACAATTTGTTTTGTTGTTATTACGTGTGCAATCTGGAATGCAATATTTCTGGAACCTTTTTGTACGTGTTTTTCTCCTGATCCTGAATTTTAGCATCTCTTCCCCAGGTGCAGGCGGTTGCTCTTAATCTTACAGATACATGCATTAGTCAGTTGCACTGATGATAACTTATAATTTTATACTGCTAAAGTGATATTTAAAAGGTTCCCACAGTACCCACCCACGTTTGTCTTTCTATAAACTAAACAATGGCTTAGACTCACTTTATGACTCACCTTGTCCTGTGCCATCTATCACAGAAGTGCATTTTGCTTTACATGTACGTAAACCAGTAAAAACATTTATTATTATAAGTTGCTCTTAATTTTTTAAGTCTTAATTGACTTCATTTTTGATGTCAAACTTTTCCTAAAATTAAAAAATAGACCCAATTTAGATCATTGCTAACATACAATAAGATATACATTTTTACATACAGTAAAAACAAGGAATGTAGATAGCATTGCTTTGATAATTTGGTCTCAAACATAACTAACCTTTGATTGCAGACTCTTTTATCTTGGCAAACATGACCACATTGTGAGATACTGATGAAATCTCTTCTAAAACTCTTGAGAAGACACGTGTAAGATTTATCTTGGTAGATTTCTGAGGAGAAACTCTGGTAAACACGACAGTTAAAGGAATAGTACACTCAAAAATGAAAAAAAAAGTCACACTAAACCTGTATGACATACTTTCAAACAGTCTTGGTGACCAATGACTATTTTATGAAAGAATAAAAAATATTTTATGTTCAGCGAAAGCAAAAAGTCATAGGCTTGGAACACCATGAGGGTGAATAAATGATGACAGAACGTCACTTTTCCCTTGATTTTTACTAGATCATAATACATGATGTGTTGAAAGAATTCCAGATGAGAAATTATATCAAGACGTCAGGTTTTTTTCTTGTAAAAATCGACATTACACCACTCCCAGGTAATTCCCTAGGCTGTTATCAGAGTGTTTGATGATACAGCACTGGAATGTGTTCAGATGCTGTTTTATTGCATGCTGTCACATCCTGTGAATCACTCACTCTTTACACAGCCATAATAAAAAAAAATAAGCTTAACAGAACAGCCTCATGTAGGCTATTTACTTCTCCTGCCTTTACTTCCATGACAACTGTTCAACAGAATTGCACTGCACAAACTAGCAGCCAAATTGTGTTGCTGCTCAAACTCCACGTTTAGTTCTGACGGACAGGGAGTGGAGGAGCAGTTAGCTGCAGCTGCCTGATTACCGTACTGCACAGTAGCTGCTGCTGCAGTTGATGACCTGATCCAGCCCGGCACATCTGGCGCTGGCACAAACACACTGGAGTAATAGCACATTTGAAGTAGGGCGAGAGAGGAAGATTACATGGAGCGCCTGGAAGACTTCCTGCTCGCTCTCTCTCATGAGCGAGACCTGCGGAAGTCTTCTCACCTTGGCTCAGGGCGCTCTAATTACAGAACTTCACCTGAAAGCAGTTAGACGGACATGCACGCACACGCTTTCGAGCTTGATGGTTCGGGGATGTACAGAGCAGGAGATGAGACCACACTCGGGGTATTAGAGAAGACAATGCCGGAGATGTTCCCTCCCTTTCTGAAATGTAAGATTGGATTAACATGCCTTGGTGTGACTGAGGTGCATCATTCACACCCCAGATAATGGAGCATGATAAAAATGCCATCTTCCAGTCATGTTGTTCTCTCTGAGTCTTGCTTATCTATGTTCTCTGACTTTCCAGAAAAAGGTTGGGCAACAAGTGTTGTTTAGAAGTACTCTGGGCAATATTATGACAATATCAGCTCAGTTGTAGATCAAACTGACCATTCAGAGTTTCCTCCAAGAGGTGAAATGTGTGTGCTGAAAGCGTGAGGTGCTTTTGAGAGCATTGCAGCAGCAATGTTCATGCATTGCTCCCTCCCTCCACTCTATAATTGCAGGGTTAAGAGGGGCCTTACTGACGTACACACAGGATTTATTTTAGTGAGTTTCCACAGAGCTTAAAAGAATGCCATAGCACACCCTCCACACACACATACAGAGAGTTTTGGGTCTAACATGCAATAAATACAAATGCACTCTCATTCCCCTGCATGCACTCACTCAAAAATACACACACACATACAGCCTCGGGCAAATTTCTGATAACATAAATCATCCGGTACATCTTCAGAGCCTTCAACTCACTCAAAGCTCTCTTTAGGCAAAAAACACACAATAGACCTTGTTTAGTTTTGCGGTTTCAGTTGGGCTGTTCACCAACGTTAAAGACCTTTGATAATTTATAATCACTGCACAATTTCATTGAGAATATTTCCTCTAAAGGGCTTCCTTGTTAGCGCAAGCACTGATACAATGGGCCGGCTTTGTAAACTACTCGGGTTTGTTTTTGGTGTTTTTTTGCATTTTAAAGACTGACTCATTGTCTTCAAGTTCTATTTGAAAATGGAGC
This sequence comes from Spinibarbus caldwelli, assembly GCA_039654775.1. Taxonomy (NCBI): domain Eukaryota; kingdom Metazoa; phylum Chordata; class Actinopteri; order Cypriniformes; family Cyprinidae; genus Spinibarbus; species Spinibarbus caldwelli. Next base: position 12,428,508 of record CM077238.1, read on the forward strand.
ACATTAGTATGTTTTCTCTCTCTCTTAACACAGAGACGTTGCGCCTGACTCCACTACAATCTTCCCTTTCAGCAGCATGTAGCCATGACAGAGGGCCGTGTCCCTTCTCCTGAAACCTGGCCAAGACCCCCTTTTTCTGAAGAATGAGAAAGGCATTCCTTTTTCAGTTAACCCCTACTTAGTCATTACTTAGTCAGTCCTGTTATTTTAAAGAAAGGAAAGGTGGTTTTTCATATGGACAGTCCACCACGGACCAGTGTGGTTCACTCATACACGTGTGTATGCAGATTTTGTGCATACAATATTATTAAATATTAATAAAGCATTAATTCTTTTTGACTAAAGGTCCGCTATTTGAATGCTGGAGACCGGAAACACAAGCTTATACTAAAACGCTTCGCATTTTGCAGCCAAGTTTGGTGAACCTGTGAATTGGTTTACGTGAAAACTTGTGACGAACAGAATAACGATATGTCTTTCGTTGCAGTGTCCGAATAAATTTCTAAATTCACTAAATTCCTCAAAGTCTAGTGTGACCGCAGCTTTAAGTTCAGATTCATCAACATAATCGAAGGTAAGAACAAATTTATGTAAGGTTAAGCTGTTAATCTTTTCTGCGCACACATTTATACAAGTAAGAAATTATTAGTGAATGAATGAGGGCCAGTATTTTGTTAGTTCGCTTGGCAATATTTTTTCTATGTGGCATTACCATATTTAGTTGTGCTATTGAATAAGAGACAGAAGGCAGAATTTTAAGGCTTCATACCTCTGTAAAAGCTGTTCCAATAGACTGGAACTTAATTATCATGCCTTATGCCTCCTTTAAACCTGATAGTAATCCCAGAATGCATTGCTATGGTTTTAATACTAGCGTACTATTTTTAGCATATTGTTATATGGCAAAAAAATAGTAAGAGTAGAATGTAGTTCCAACAAATTTTTTATAAAATAATATAATCTATTTAACAGAGCAAAGCATCCATAAAAATAGTTTAAAATAATTAGAAGCATACAATTTCACCCCAAATTTGTGTGTACTTATTAAGACTATTGCCTTCATCTAATGCCCTGTATTAAACTCATTTGTGAGTTGAGTCTCCAGCTGTGCAATTCGTATGACTCACTTCCAATTGTTGAGCGTTCCAGATAAATGTACGCCTGCACATGATCTGCCCACAGATTTCTGCACCCATCATTCATAACATTCAATTTAGACAGCAGGAAACTCAGCTCAAGGATAGTTTACTCAAAAATCTAAATTTTGTCATCATTTACTCACACTCTTGTTCCAAAACTCTATGAAGCCAGTGGCTTCCATCATACAGGTCTGGAACTTGAAGGTGAGTAAATGATGACAAAATTTAAATTTTTGGATGAACTATCCCTTTAATTTAATATATTTTGCCACATTTAAATGTCTGTTTGGCACAATTAGATTTTCCTTCAAAATAAGTGCAGATTAACAAAAATGACTGCAGATTCTGACTAGCCTTGCATCTGAATATGCCTACATCCAGAATGAGAGAACAGTATGTGAGCTGAGTAATGTGTCTGAATTCATAGTATTCATAAGACAGTAGGCAAAATGTACCCAGATGACTTCCTACTTCCGGTGAGATACTTAAGTGCACATCTGATGGACACTTTACTATCCCATGTGGCCACAGGAGAGGATTTGTGAATGGCAGTTAAGTTGATGCAATTGACTCTGTAGGTCAGGTGACAGTGACAACAAATGTAGTATGTCTAAATACCATTCATCCTACAACTACACACATACATAGGGGAGACTGGGGTAAGATGAGCCAGTTTCTACTTATGTGGTCCTCAAGATAAGGGAAAATGAGGCAGAAGAACAATGTATTTATATTAATTTCAGGATGTTTCCTGTCATTTTAAATGATCAGAATGTATCTATGACAAAGGGTTCTAAAAATATGACTTTTTATAACAAAGTGTTCCCGTGGCTCAATTTGCCCCAGGCTAGGAGTAAGTTGACCCAAGTCAGTGGGTAAGATGCACCATCTGGATATAAACTGACCATCTGACTGAATTTGATTCAAACCCATGTGAAATTTTAAAGATAATTTACCTCTTTTAAAAACTAATTTAATAATCAAATTTCCTTTTACAGTCATTTCTTTTCTTAAAGCTAACGTAAACAACATAAAACCAACCAAATGAAATTTAAATCTTTAATTGTTTGCATTTCTGAAACAATATGTTGAACCCCAAAGTTGTAATCTTCCCAAAAAACAGACTAAATTGAGAGTTTGTTGAATAAAATTAAATAAAAGCTGAATTAGAAAGAAGGAATAATTGTTACTAAAACTAATAAACATTTTAGTCAAAAGATTCTTTGCATGGTAGCTTTTCTGCAATGTCGAACAGGCCATTAGGGACTACAGGTGGAAAGATATATTGTATATGATTATACTGTGGCGAAAAGCGTCTTCTGGTTCTTATCAGAGAAGGATTCGGTGCATTTGTACACTCACTGTGCCTATCAAATAAACTACAAATAATATGTGTACATGTGATAAATTAAACCAGATGAGTAATATCACATTAAAATACCAGTTTGTACTTTAACTTGACTTCAGTGTCTTATGGTGATGTAAGTTAAAATGCTGGCTCAATTTACCTCACAGCATTTGGCTTTCTTTGCCCCATAGCTGCCATTTTGGGAAAAAAAAAACTAGCTAGCTTACCAATTCAGGCTAATATTTAGCTAAATGATTTACATGGTTTTATATGTTGCCAGTGAGCTTGACAACTCAGTAGGTTTTTTGGAGTTTATGACTGGTTCTAAATTTGTCAGTGTGGATTGTGGGTACAGACAATGAAACAAAAATGAATGTAAATCACTCGTGACTAAAAATTTGTAAAAAAGCTGGTGAAGTCATTCTTTGATGCCCTTTTCTGCTGTGTATATTTGCCACAACATTCCCTCATGTCCCATTTGTTTTTACAAGGCATAGCATTCTGTGATTTTAACCAATGTAATGCTACTTTAATTTGGGGTGAAGAAGCGGCTTCACTTTTATGCTGCTCTACCAGCCTGTCCCATCAGCAGTAAGAGAGACAGTTTTTTTTTTTTCCAAGGGGGCCTATTAAACAGAAAATGTACAATGCTAACCACCTCTCTCTTTCTTTCTCTCCCTCTCTTCTCCTTTCTAATATGTTCCATATTGTGAGTTTAAATAGGGTGGACTCAGGAAATGCAGTCACACTGGCTTGCCTTTCCAAGATTCCAGGCTGAGGTTTGGCCCAGTGTGGCGGTGGTTCTGTGGGCCCGGGCTCCTGGGCAGGCCTGTGTCGGGTTTCCTCCTCTTGGGAGAATAGGTGTCCACGTCGCCTGTTTTTGCTCGTTATATGCAGAATGGTTTGTTCTCTGCTGCTGCTTTGCAACGCAATCCTTCTGCAAATTAGGTGCAGTTGTTCGACATTTCACAGGGTAATTTAAACAGTTATGGTAGCTTAGTGATGTTGTGTTATACTCATAAAAGTCTGCAAATAATTTTTGTTGCACGAGGTGTGAGAATGCTGCAGTAGTGTGTTTGTGCATGCACGAGATCATGCCATCCACTGCATATCCTAAAGATTCCTGTCTTTATTCTCAGAGAATCTGGAGATCTTCAAGAACACTTCAGCGGAGCAGAGGAGATCAGAGATGATCTGTGAATACCTCCCTCTTTCTCTACTCCAGCTAATCAATCACAGAGCTCGGTTTGCTGCTGCCAAACATCTGAAGTGCTTCTTGCAGGGGAATTAGACAGAGCAGGGTTGTAGTTCTCATTCATGTCTTTATCTCGGGCTGTATCTCATGCAGAATTGCCCGTGAGGAAAATGCCTCCCGACTCTAAATAATATTCTTATTGTGGTTTTCAGCTCGTCTATTTGCAGCTTCACTCCAGAAAGAGCGTGCATATGTGTGTGTGTGTAGAAGGGAAAAGGGGGTTTTGAGTCCTTCTCTGAAGAAAAAAGATGAGTGAATAGATTCAGCTTCAGCTTAGAGGTCAGGTTACACATTCCAGGGGCACACACTACTGCCTGTCTCCACACTAAAATACCTGTGTGCATTTGTGACTCTGTGTGTGTGTGTGTGTTCATTTGTGCACATACTTTTCATAAACAACTGCATTTCAATACTCTGACGCACACACAGTATTCCTTTTCATAAATCCACAGACACACACTCATTCCAGATATGATATCCAGCATATAATTACAGTATTGTAAGAGGCGAATTACTCCGCATTAGTCTGTGGAGGGCTTTTTTGTGCAGAAGACTTTGATATTTCTGTGGGAGAGAATGAAGCTGGTATGAGGGCCAGGCTCCAGAGCAGTGCTGTGGAGAGGGGTAATGAGAGAGAGGAGCCCAGAGGCAGCCACTGTAATTGGGCTGTAAATGTCCAGAGAGCCCCAGGGACCAACCCCCACACATGGACTTTCCAGATGTTGGACGCCCTCTTCAATCATTCTGATATCTGAGTCACAGTGGCCACACCCATCTGTTGCATTTTTACAAAAAAAAAATCTTCAAAATCTTTTTTGTTTGATAAACGATCGATCTTATAACGGCACTTCAGTGCAGGAAACTGAAAGTTTGGTTTTCAATTTCATGGGGAAGCGTTTATAGATAATAATGCAATTGTGTTCCCAGATTCTGTGGTAAACATCTGAAGACGTGTACAGTCTCAAACTGATTTCATTACTGTAAGTAACAGTCTCACTACCACATGTATCTGGTAGAATGAAAGTAATAAACAGTTGCATTCGAGGGACTAAATGAAGGAAGAAAACTGAAAGGGAGAGCAGAAAAGAAGAGAAAGAAAGAGCGCTGCTCTTTTAGTCTAATTTGTGGAAAAGCTTGTGCCCTTAAAACTCTGAGGAATCCAGTAAGAGAAACCACGGGAGTGGCTTTAAGTGCTGCTGGTGCCTACTGGACTGCTGTGTGTATGTGTGTAATTGAAAGAGAGAGAGAGCAGGACCAGGCCCTTCCACACTGTGGCTTTGATTAAGGCAACAATGCTGTTTATTTTACTATTTTCTGACTTCTACACACAGAGGAGCAAGGAAAAGGGAACTAGATGTACAGCAAATGACGTTTTTGTTTATTAAACATCTAAATCAGCTGATTCGCTGGGGGCTTTAGATATTTACTTGTCTTTTTTGTTCTTTAGATGAAGTAAACCGGCTTGCTGTACTTGACATGTTACATTCTTACAAAACTAAAGAATACAACAGCAAATCCAAAGAGGAAAAAATGACTTACACTTATTTCTGAGCTTAAATTATATAATCATTAAGGGTTTGTTCCATAACTCGCATTTTGTTGGCCAATATTTAGTACAACAGCACTGGCACTTTTTCATTGTTTATAACACTGTGCTTATGTTTGTTTGCGTGTTCCAGACATACTGTCTGTTTGTGAATTAGTGGTGGGGATTTTTCAGTGTTTTTTTCTTCCACTTTTTGCAGGTTCCATTGAAACATCATCAATGAATCATTCAGTGAACTGATTCATTCAAAACCACAAATTCATTCAAGAACTAAAAAGATGTGACCCAATTTGCATACCTATGCACTATTCTATGCTGTTTTTAGTGTGAATAATGTGATTACACTGAAGCTTCCAAAAAGAAAAAAGTGCACTTTATTAATCGAAAAAAACTAAGTGTGGAATGTTGGAGTCTTCGTGTACTCAACTGTTGCAGCTTTCAGCAGAGGAGAGGGGCTATCAGACTCTGATGTTGAATTACAAAATAACCTTACAAAATTCATACACTACGCAGTTGAGTGCGTAACTACGTGTGCGTCATTTGGCATGCAGCTAAAAAGTGACTGTATTCTGGAGCAAGTCATTGAATCATTGACTCAACTGATTTGCTCAAAAGCACTGATTCATTCAGGACTGAAACAAGTGCTGGTGAGTGCATGTTTACTGACGGGGAGTGAGCAGTCGTTTTCAATTCATGACAGCAGATCAGAGAAAGCGTTGCAAGTGACTGAGAGTATCAGGAAGTTCAAAAAATCTTAACTTTATGCAAATGTCAGGCCAAATATGTTGGGGGTAAGCCAGTCACTGTGAGATGCAAAGGGATTTTTTGAGAAGCTGAACAGAGGAAGTAACAACAATATTGTGTTTAAAATGTAAGTTATACAATATGTTGTCTGATATTTGTAACAACAACAATACTTCTTTTTTTTTTTTTTGCTTAAATTATCAACATAAAGAAAGTTCAGCATTGCAGTATATCGCAAAAGAACAAAATACACTTTTTCACTCTTTCACCCTTCTAAAAAATCTCCCTGACATGATTATTGCCTGTTCCGGTACCAGGTGCTTATCCTTCTTTTTGTATACCTCTACCCATCCGTATCTTCAACGGAGGAACCCAGGGCCCCCAAACTTGAACAAAAAAAATCTGCTAAAGGCTTTAAAAGGCCCTGGCAGCACCCTGTGTTAATAACCTGTCTTATTCCTGAGCCACTGTGTAACCCAAGCCCCCGCTCGCATTCCTCTCTCTTTTGTTTGACTTAGTTTTGAGCTTTTGAGGCTGCTGGAGCTCCTGACTGCTTCGCTTGTCTTGTGCCATCCTACTGGAGGCTTTTTAAGGCCTTAATCTGGACCTGTCTGTCAGCTCTGCCCTGTTAAGGCCCGAACTGATTGACTATGAATGCTAACTTCTGTCAGCGCCTGGGAGTAAAGACCTGAGGTTTGGGGGGCGGAAAGGGGGACAAGTGAATGAGATAGAAAAAAAGGAAAAGGTAAGGGGGGGAAGGAGGAAGACAGAAATGCACAGTTGACAAGTGAAGGTTTTTCATGTGTGCTGCATTGACAGATGATTTTCTGTTAGCTTCATTTTGAAAGTCGGCCATATGATAATTACATTACATGAATTTCAAATGTCTGGGGTTTGTAATCAGGTCTTGGCCTGATGGAGACCTTGAGATTGTTAAGGCAAGTTATTGGAGGAATATATTACATGTCATTGGTGAGCTTTGCAGGTCTGCTTAAGGTGAGAGGGAGCTGCGAAGTGTTTCCATCTGGCCCTGTCCATAGCGGTTTAGTTTCCAAACCTAACATACACTCTCACAGACAGACTGATGTCTGTAGAATGTATACCATTAAACCCACAGGTACACCAGGCAGTCACACCAAATCATACAACCTTCTTGCAAACAAAAAAAAAAAAAGTCGTGTCACAGGAACGCGAGATGTTCCTGGCCTGGTTCTCACGGATTCCTGCAGGGGAGATTTATGCAAGCGCCCTTCCCCTTGCCTGCGGAGGCAGGTACGAGTGGCGGCAGTCTGTCAGGCATGACGACGCTGACAATGTTCAAACAGTCATTAACAAGACCAAGAATCCCTATTAGGAATGACCCTGCAGGTACGAGAGAGCAGGTTTAACCTCAGGCTCAATACGTGGCGTGTACAGACGTATTGCTCTGAAACCTACACAGCATTGTGCTTGCCAGTGTGGTATGATGGTAAAAATAACATTGTAAACAGGAGTTATCTGATAACATTATAGTAAAATTGTAACTGTATTATTGTGAATTATTATTACAATTTAAAATAACCTTTGTTTTGTAATTTATCTTGATTGGCAAATCTGAATTTTCAGCAGCCATTACGTCAGTCTTCAATGTCACATGATCCTTCAGAATTTGTTGATATGGTGTTCGAACATTTCTGATTATTGTTAATGTTGAAAACAGTTGTGCTGCTTTATATTTTTGTGGAAACTGTGATACTTTTTTCAGGATTCTTTGATGAATAGAAAAAAATATATAATTATATGAAATAGAAATCTTTTGTCATTTTGATCTATTTGAGTCCTTGCTGCATAAAATGATTAATATCTTAAAAATAAATAAAAAATAATCATGCTAACCCAAACTTTTGAATGGTAGTTTTTCCTGTGATTTACCATAGTAGCTATATGGGGGTTAACTTGGCATTAGCAAAAGCATTTTTAAAATTTGATAAAATAAAAATAAAATGTTGAAAATAAAAATTACAATAGCAATGCATTTTTAAAGCTTATGCTGTTTCTTATGAATTTCCTTTTCCCCTTATTATTTCCATACATTTCATCCCTGTCGGCATTCCCCTTATGTCTGTGTTTTCTTCTGCTTGTATGAACAAAATGAAGTAAGATTATTAATATAAATGCAGTAATAACTGCCCAGAGGCTTCTCCAGAGTCAGTATAATAGCAGGCGCCTGAGAAGAGAGAGAGAGACAAGCGGGCCTCTGCATTCTTCCTGAGAGACCTGCATGCTCAGGCTTGCTGCTGCTTTTTGAAAAGTGTGTAGCCTGTCTTGCTAACTGCTGTTCACACAGCCAGCCAACCGTGTAACAGGTAGTTTAGTCCAACATCTATATCGTGACTGTCCTGATGTGAAGCCCAAATCATGTCAAACCAATGGTTGGTTTGGAGAGGCAAATTTATTGCGTTTATGAAAATGGTTTCTAAAAATAATCCTATTAATGTCATTTTGCAGTGATTCATATCTCTACAATTCACTTAAAATGTATTAAAAGTAAGATTCTGATCAGCAGAATAAAACTTTTGAGAGCCATTCAAATTGTAAATAATAATAAAAAAAAATCGAGATGTAAACTGAAATTTTATTTATTTATTGATTTATTTTTATTTTATTTTATTTTTATTTTGCCCTCAATTACTATTATTTTTATTGAAGAACATACATAATGAGAATCTTGGATTTTCTGTAATAACAAAATGAGTTGTACTTAATTTCATTTAATATATCAATACTCTCAGTTTTTGTTAAAGAAAAAGTTTGAAAATAAGCATCGTTGTCAGTAGAAATACTAGAGGACATATCTTAGCCAGTATGGGGGGCCTTTGAATATTTGTGTTGTACAATGGAGGGCCTTCGAGTCTAAACGGTTGAGAACCACTGGTCAACAGGCTAGATTCTAGATATCAGATGCTAAAAAAAGTTGTTTAGTTGTTTAGTGCCCATACAGAATGTCTGCATATAAAAACACACTCTAAAAAATAGCTCAGTATAAACAGCCCCTTTAAAGTGTGTTTCAAGACACCCGTTTATTGTTCCATTCCTCTGTACTGTAGTAGCTGTTTTTGAACACAAGAACATGTCCTGTGTGAACGGTCCATAACACTGGTTCTTAAATGGCCATCGTTTAACCAAAAATTTAATTTCTGTCATTTACTCACCTTCATGTTATTTTAAACCTGTTATATTTTGAAGAACATTGGACTCCATTTAAAGACATTTTTTCTGAATATCGTCTTGTGTGTTCCGCAGAATAAAGACAGTTATACCGCTTTGGAATGACATGAGGGTGATTTTGGATGAACTATCCCTTTAGACACATACTGGATAGGTTGAGTTACATCCCTATGGATGGCACACTGGATGTTATTATATTTATCCTTAGCATCTTTGTATTCCAATGAATTTTCTGCCACCTCATTTACACAGCTACATTATTGGAAGAATTTTGGTGCTGACGGATTAGATGTCAGGGAGCGTTACCCGATGAAGTTCCCGGCGGGTACTATAAGTGTCAATGGCATCAGTGTTGCAGGTTTCAGAAGGTGTTTGCTATGAGGAGATGGAGCAGAGGGACCCGCAGGTCACAACTGACTAAGCCTACTTTATAAAATGTCAAAGAGCCATTTTTATTTTGTTTTGACTGGACAAATATTTGTGAGTCCATTATGGGGTTACACCTACAGACACCAGCTTTGGAGACAGTAGGAGTTTGTTTTCATCCTTTTCATCTTTTCACTCCCTCCGTCACTCCCCACTCTCTCTCCCTCACTCCAGAGTTTTTAATATCAAAGTGCACTGTCTGACAGGAGTAAGTCAGGAACAAGGGGGCTTTTGTTGGATCTTTCTAGAACCAGCCAGGGACGACAAGAGCTTGTCAACCCTTGTTCGGCATGAAAGGGAGATGCGAGGAAAAAAAAGAGACCAGGATGGAGAGAGGTTCGTCTGTGGAGCACAAAAGAGATTTTTCTCTCTCTGTCTGGTTCAGGCACAGGTTTGAAACTGAATAACTTAATTTCACTTTGTCGGGGCAGACAAGAGACGCGTAACAAAGGTCTCTTTTTTCTTAAACCACCCCAGCACTTTGTTATTTACAAGATCATGACTTCTAACAGCATGAAAATAGCCCTACTCTCCCAAAGGCGTTTGGATGAAGAGAGGAGGGTTTTTACAGCAGTTAAACTGTGCCCTGGCATATTAAGAGATGAAAAGCATACTTCAGTACAACTGATTAAATGAGACCTGTGTAGTTAAAAAAAACTAAAAGGCTGTTCAACTGCCAGGCGTTGCCTGAGGATGTGGTTTGTATTGTTATGTACATTGCACAACCGCTAAACAAAACTCGGTGTATGACATGGGAAGTTTTTGTGTACTACAGACACAAAAGGGAGTGAAAGCAACGTCCTCACTTCTTCAACGATCCTCGGGGTGTGCGGCATCTGTGTGGTGAGGAACTGAATAAAAGGTTTACCTTCCTCCCAAAAACATGTTCGGAGTAGCTGTCTCCATTGTATTATTTATTGTCTGTAATTAAAATGTACGATCTCATGTCACGTCAGCTGTATTTCACTATGGTTCTAAGAAAAAGAGCAAAGAGCTGTGTTTGCCTTTTGGTCTCTGAAGTCAAATTTCCATTCATAGTTCAATTCAAACCACTTTTTTGTTTTGTTGTTAAAGCTTCCTTTCCCAGCACTTTAATTTCCACCTTTCAAAAGTTTCATATTATAGTATGTAATTGTTGCATAACTCAGACTGCGATTAAAATGCTATAAAATATTGGGGAACATTTTGTGTGCATCCAAATACGGTTTTGTCAGATATAAACAATGGCAGTATCCAAAATTGAGTAGGTTCTTTTGAATAAGTACGTCCTTTTTTACTGTTAAAAAGTATGAATATTGTTAGTTTGTTATTATCATATGACCTAACAGCATCAGCTGTGTCACAGCTTTTTCACTGTTTAAGGCATGTTGGTTGATCATTTGTCATTCACTTATGTTTCATTTATTTGCTTTGTATACTTTATACCTGTAAAAGACAAGAAATGACAATGCAATATATTCATACCACTAATGTTTATTAAGAGTCTAAAAACCTGTTGAGTAGCACACAAAGAAGATAGATTTCATCACCCTGAATGTAGCCTACGGAATATGGCTGACGTGTCGACAGATATCCTCATAAACACCACAATACCATAGAAAATGTATGCTGAATCCATCGCTCAAGGTGCTTCTCACTTTAAAAGTTGCAGATGAATTATTTTCATCAGCTCTGACAAAAAACATTGATGGAGGACAGTGATGATGTACGATGCTAACAGCAAGTCTGCTTTGAAGTGCTTCCCAATTTAAATCTTATTAAATAGTGGGACCAGTGAGGACTGATGATTACAAAAGATCATCTGTGTTGCCTTCAAACCACGTATGTGTGTGTGTGTGTGTGTGTGTTGCCTTTGTTATTCACAACCCATTTTAAATCCATAATATGTTTTTTAGATGAAACAGGATATTGGCAGCACTTAAGGTCACAATACTTAATGTTAGTTAAAGGAATAGTTGACCCAAAAAAAGAAAAAAAAAAAAAGAAAATTGATGGTATTGACCTTTAATGTATTTTTTTCAAAACTATGGAACTGATTGGCAATCGTTATCCAATTTTGAGGTCTAAGCATTGTCAATGGCAAAAGAAAAGTTGCTTTATAGTTGGAGAAATTTGCTACATTTTGCTTAAAGTTTGCGGAGTCAAACAATTTTTATTTATTTGGAATAACGTTCACTTATGTATCATTCACAATAAGACTAGAAACATGCATTTAGAAGTAAATAGGCTCAATTTTGATTTCATGACTTAAAGTCTACAGTATGTAACATTATAGGTTCTATAGATAAAGCTACACTATAAACCGGCCCAAGTGTAAGTTCTGTTTGATTGAGTGCCAGTGTGTTTTTGGCCAGGCAGAGCTTTAACCTCCCTTTGATATGGATAGTAGCCATCAGTCACTGAGCCCTGCTCTGACCTCTGGTGTGAGCTATAGACCCAAAGGCATTACAACTGACTGAGCATGAAGGAGAAGCGGGCGAGAGTTTTAGGGGGCTGCTGGCCAGCTGAAACCCCAGATGTGTGGTTCTGTTTGGGGCCATGTCTGGCAGTGGAATCATGTTCTTACAATAAGGGCTTACCCTGAACAGACCCTGCTGGTCTGCCAAGCACATGCCAGATTTCATTTGATATACTCTCCTAATCTGTCTGGTTACAAATATGGGAAAACCTTGAACAGATATGGAAAAACCCTCACCTTTAAAAGCTAAAATACTTAACAAGGGCCTCTTGTATCCCATACGTCTTCCTAAATTAACATCTACTGTTCATTTATTCAACAGCATAACATTTCCGCAGCTCTGCACTTCTTTTTCCATACACAGCGCTTACAAAGATAGTAGAAATGCTAAACAAATAGACAGAAATAAGCTGTGGTGCCTTGTTTATCATCCACATTTGGCTGAGTTCATGTTAGGTCACTTTTTCTCATTTTCCCCTTGTATTTCCCACTTCTTTCTCATCTCTCTTTCCAACCTCTCCCCCCTCAGGTTCCATAGTGAAGGACACGATGTGTCTTTCTTCTACGCTTGGCCGAAGCGTTTTCCATGCGCTCAGAAAAGTGGCACTACTACGTCTGTCCTTTCCCATAGTAGAACCTAGAGGTCTCTCATCTCTCCGTATGTTTACTTTTCTCTCATTAACACCACTCCCCGGTATAGCAACCTTATACCAAACTCCAAGAATGAGCGCACTTACTATTTCTAGAAAATGCAGCTGAAAAAAGGAATCTCCTCCCAAAGGTTATGTAATTACAAGTACAGAATCGTACGTTTTTTCCATTTCAGTTGGAGTTTTTTTCTGATTCGCTCTTTCATTTTTTTGTTCATTCATGTAGGTCTGTTTAAGAAGGGTTTTTTATGAGGCCTGAGGCTGGATGAAAGATGTGCTCTTTACTGTCCTTGAAGTGCCTCAGTTGCTGACAACTGAACACTGAGTAGCAAAAGTGAGTGTGGAGTGCTTCATGCTCTAACAGGGGCGTCTGGTCACGATTAAAGCTCATTGGTCTCTGTCAGAGTGTGGGGCTACTCACCTGTCCTGTGATAGATGAATTAGCTTAACTGAACGAGGCCCTTGGAGAGAGCCCTCCAAATAAAGATGAGATTCACACTGACAATATAATGTAATGTTGGATCCAATTTACAGTGTTGAAGTGTGTAATCTCTGTGGCACTGCTGTCTTAAAGGGAAATTGCCAAAACTCATGTCTTCCACTGATCAGATAAACAAACACATGTCATTGGTTGAGCCGATATTGATTTGCTAGGATGGCTGGGATGCTCTCTTCAACAAATTTGAATATGTTAATTTGAACAGCAACCTAAGTCTTACTTGCTGCAAATTTTGGTGTAGGATTTAGTTTGAAACAAATTTTCATTCAGAAAAATTGTTAGTAAATTTCACAAACAGCTACAAAGAAATAGCATCTAACACAAAGTGAATAAAACAGCTAACAACTTATTGAAGAGGGGCCATTACATAACACTGTTTTCAACTAAAAATGTCATTTTGGGGGCCTGAAAATGCAAAGGGGTTTCAACGTGCAAGTTTTTGAAAGTAATACTGTTATACAATACTAATACAATACTACGGTGATGTCATGCGCATGCATATTATGTGTTTTTCTTCACAAAGTGACATCGCCAACTACTGGTCTGGCATGCATAATACAGTGGTTTAAGGCGTTTTCGTGGATCTGTGTGAACAGGGATCGTTTTGACAACACTGTTGGCAAAGTTTGTATGCGAAAAATGCTAAGGAAGAACTTTTCCATTTTTAGCATGGCATGGTCGGGTGTGATAAAGTCACATTAGCTGCCACCGCTGGGGAAGCAGCACTGACTCACACACACACACACACCAGCCTACCTCATTCATCCTCCATACCGTTCCTCCCTGCCGTTGCCGCTATCAGAGTAACGGGTGCACTCGCGATCCTGATAGCACATGGACATTCCCCCCTTTGAGCACTCTCCTCTGTCCATATCCATTTCCCGGTCGTTTCATACACTTACACTGCACTTGTCCTGTCCTTTCGTTTCTGGGATGTTTGTCTGTGTGGGCGTAGTCAGTCGACCGGCGGGAAACCCTGCGCCGGCCAAACCGAACGAACGAGCGGCGAACGATTATGACATCATGGGCGTAGTCGCGCCGGCGCAGTGCAACCGGAAGCAGGCGAAACCATTGTCTAGTATGAATAGGTGTTTTTGTGTGTATTTAAGTGTTGAAATTATGTTAAATTGATTATGTGTTAATGAATTATGTGTTTATTAATATATATATATATATATATAGATAGATAGATAGATAGATAGATAGATAGATAGATAGATAGATAGATAGATAGAAAATGGATTATTATTGATTAAGTATTACAGATTACCAATAGATGTGGTATTTGTGTGTGTGTTAAATGTTATTTTTACCTGTGAATGGTATGGCCCAAAAAAGGGGCGGAGTTTGGCCTATATAAGCCGAGGCCAAACAGAAAGACAGTCCTTGTTTACCAAGTCGATCCAAGAGTGCTACTGCAGTGCCTCAAGCAAAAACCCCAAACCCCTTCGTATACTGTGGATACCTGTTTAATATTGTTGGATTATTTTCTGGTTTATTTTCCCTTTTTGTTGTTTCTTTGGTACTTTGGATTTTTGGTCATTTTTGTGCACACTTGTATATATTCTTCACTGTGGACAGTCTTTCTGGCACTGTAAATAAATTCCACCTTGCACGAAAGTGCTTCTGCGAGTAAGCCATCATTTTTACATCCTTTTACGGACTCACATTTTTCCCCGAAGGTGAGCTGGTGGGCTCGTCTTCATCACATTTGGTGGTAGCGGTGGGATGGCTACTCGCAAGACAGCGCCAAAAGGTAGAAAACCCAGGGCGGGTTTACGATCCCAAGTGAAGACGGTGTCAGAGGAGGAGGCAGCCTGGAATTCGGTTGAGACTACGGAGGATGAGGAAGGAGCGATGAGTCTTCCCAAAGTCTCCCCAAAGTCCAGTCAACTACTGACCAAGCCCGTCAATCCTGACGCTACAGCTGACAAGGGAATGATTTCCCTGATGCGCAGATTTCTCGACACTCAAGAGCAGAGAGAGGATCGATATCTGCAGGAGCTCCGAGGTCTTCATGAGTCCATCTTGCAGTCAGTTCGTCCTACTGAGACCTCGCTCGACGCAGAGAGTGTCTGAATGGAGCTACCGACGCCAGCACCAAAGGTATCCACAAGACACAGACCCGCCTACGTCCAAGACTCCCCGAATGTCACAGCGCCAAGAGAGCCAATGCAGTGGGCTGATCCAAATATGCCGAGCTTCCGGCAGGGGGAAGACATCGAGAATTATCTTTGACGGTTCGAGCGTCTGGCCAGGACCTGGAGGTGGCCCGAGGAGGAGTGGAGCTATCGTCTGGTTCCGTTGCTGACAGGGCAGGCATTGGAGGCGTACCTGGCAATGGACGAGGAGCAGGCGGAGGTCTACGATGAACTGAAGGAAGCACTGCTGGAGAAATTCAAAATCTCTCCAGAGACCTACCGTCAGCGCTTCCGATCGACTACAGTACCAGCTGGAGAGTCGCCAACAGAGACTTACCACCAGCTAAAGAATCTGTACAAGTGTTGGGTGCGACCGGAGGAGCACTCGAAAGAGGAGATCGGCGAGGCCATCATCCTGGAACAGCTTCTTTGGGTGTTACCCTACGACACATGCACCTGGGTGAGAGAGCATGAGCCGAGGTCAGGACTGGCGGCAGGAAAGTTGGCACAGCAGTACCTGAATGCTCATCGTGGCAGTCCTCGTACTCAACCACTCAAAGGTACTGTACGTGGCGTTTCTCATAACTCTGGGTCTGAAAGGGGTCGTGTTGAATTATCTGACAATGCACAAGGTCAAAAGTCAATGGCCAAAGACTTGCTTTGCTTTTACTGCCAGCAGCCGGGCCACAAAGCAGCTGTGTGTCCCGCTCGCAAAGCGAAACTTACGGGGTTTTGTTATGTGCCTAGAGAAGGGGACTGTCATTTTGACTCTGTGGGGGAGAGTCAGAATCTATATGATGTGACTGTTAATGGACATGAACTGAAAGCACTCTTGGACACTGGGAATTCTTTGTCAATGTTGAAATCATGCTTTGTAAATAATGTCAACTATGTGAATACTACCTCTGTTCAATGCGTGCATGGGGACGTAAAGCAGTATCCCTGAGCGGAGGTAATGGTGGAGGTACAGGAACAAATGTACTTACTGAATGTTGCCGTAGTTGACAATTTACCAGCTGATATGATTCTAGGAAGAGACTTGCCAGTATTATATGAACTCTTGCAACCCACCATCAAGGACTCTGAACATTCTGTTGCCACTGCCAATGCTGATTTGTAATGCCCTGCTCTTACTAGAGCTCAAGCCAGGGCAGGTCTGCAGCCACTGCCAGACTTGGACGGTAGTCTGTTGCAGGGCGGGACTAAAGGGCCTAAAAAGTCACGGTGCCAACGGCGGCTTGAGAAGTACCTGGGTACCCCAGCCTCTGAGGCCTCAGTGGAGGGTCTTGAAGTTAATGGCTGGAAGGTCCCAGGGAACATAGCACAACTTCAAAGGGAAGATGAAACTCTGAAACCCTTATTTGTCAACGCTGAGTGTGACAAACCATCAAATCTGTGCAATGAAGAATATGTAGTGATGAATGGTGTGTTGTATGTGCGAATCAATGATGTGACACGTTTAATTGTACCATCTTGTTGTCATCCTCTTGTTCTGCACCTTGCACACACTGTTCCATGGGCTGGCCACCTGGGCCAACAGAAAACATATGCATGCATTAGCTCACGATTTTACTGACCCACACTATACACTGACGTACAAACACACTGTAACACATGTGCCATTGGCCAAAAGACAAGTGCTGTGTCCCAGCGGGGCAGAGCACCCCTGCAACCTCTCCCTGTCATTTCTGCACCTTTTAGGCAGATCGCCATGGACATTGTGGGGCCGTTGGAAAAGAGCAGTGCTGGACATCGCTACATCCTGGTAGTAAAGCAACTACGCCACAAGGTATCCTGAGGCCTTCCCACTCCGTTCTATCACCACACCTAAGATCATTCATGCCCTGGTTCAACTCTTCTCCAGAGTCGGCATACCTGAGGAGATACTCACGGACCAGGGAACGAACTTCACGTCACGGCTGATGGGGCAGCTGAATAAACAGTTGGGCATTACCGCCATCCGAACAACTCCCTACCACCCACAGACGGACGATCTTGTGGAGAGATTCAACCAAACTCTCAAGAATATTTGGAAGTTCGTTGCAGACACAGGACGAGACTGGGACAAGTGGCTACCATTTGTTCTCTTCGCTTACCGAGAGGTACCCCGAGCGTCCACGGGATTCTCACCATTCGAGCTCCTCTATGGATGGCAGGTACAAGAACCCCTGGATTTGCTGAAGAAAGGCTGGGAGGAGGAACCTGCATCCAAGACGGAGGAGAAAGGCATCGTGCAGTACGTGCTAGAGATGCGAGATCGCCTGGAGCAGTACAGAGAACTAGCCAAAGAGAATCTACAAGAAAAGCAGCAAGCGCAGAAAAGATGGTATGAACAACACGCCAGACTACGACAGTTTCAACCTGGGCAGAAGGTATTACTCCTGTTACCAACTTCAACGAGCAAGCTACTGGCTAAATGGCAAGGGCCATACACCGTGGTCCGCAAGATGGGGCCAGTCACTTATGAAGTTCATCATCCGGACAAGGGCAAGACCAGGCAGACCTACCACGTGAACCTGCTAAAGGAGTGTAAGGGACCGGAAACATCACTTCTTGTGAGGAAGGTGGAGGTAGACGAGGAAGAGGATTCAGAGGATGTAAAAAGACAGCCGTCTGTGGTGAGTCTAACTCACCTAGAAGACTCCAAAAGGAAAGAGCTGCAGCACTTCCTGAGCCAGTTTCCCGCTTTGTTCTGTCAGAGGTCTGGACGGACTGAGCTGACCCAACACACCATCCACCTTTCCGATCTATCACCATCACGCCAACGTCCTTACCGGGTGCCTGAGAGGGTGGTGGAACCCTTGAAGGAGGAGATCAAGCTGATGAAGGAACTAGGAGTAATCGAGCCTTCAGTGAGCGAGTGGAGCAGCCCAATGGTGATCGTCCCCAAGAAAGACGGATCCCTGCGTGTCTGCATCGACTTCCACAAGCTCAATGCCTAATCTAAGTTTGATGCATACCCCATGCCAAGAGTGGATGATCTGCAGGAGAAGATTGGAAGAGCCCAGTACATCACCGTGCTAGACCTGTGTAAGGGGTACTGGCGGGTACCCCTCAACCCTGAGTCCAGACCCTATACCGCGTTCCGAACACCTCTGCGAGCCAGGACTGGAAGCAAGCACAACGGCGCTACATGTCGATGCGCTGCCCACGAAGCTATTGGCACCAACTAAATGTGAATTTTTAAAATAAAAAGATTGAAATAGTATTTTCTTGTAAATGTATTGCAATAAATGTTGTTTTGTTTACAACTTTGAAAAATCTTTTTTACAGTCTACATTTAAAGGGCCATGAAACACACCATTGGTTGAGATAATGTTACTATGCCAAGCTAGCCAAGAAGCGAAAAATATACAAATATGTTTACTAGCACATATTTTGTCTATAAACTTCTTAGCAATATGAAGCAATATATTGAAATTAGATTTTTTTTTTTAACATCAAGAAATTGCACGTTACCTTTAAGAAAAGGTGAACATAAAACTGATTTTTGAAGTGACATAATTGTAAAAGAATTGCAACTTGGCATGTAATGACAAAGGTAATTTTTTTTTTCTCTTTTTTTTCTCATTTTTTTATTATTATTTTTTAAGATATATGTGTTTATCTCCATATTTCGCTTTCTCTGTTCTCTCCTCCATTGTTACTCCAAATAATTCTTACTACTGTCTCTTCCACTACTTCTGAATTCTCTCCCGGCTCTGACAGATAAATAAATACACACATGCACACATACAGTACATGGTCGTCGCTGTGGATAATGCATGTTGCTTTTCTAAAGAGAAGAGATAATGGCTGAAGAAAGAATGTAGAGTGCTGTAGAGTCCTCTCTCGCTATCTCTCACTCTCGCTATCTCTCTCTCTCTCTCTCTCTCTCTCTCTCTCTCTCTCTCTCTCCCTCCCTGGCCTCCCCAAGGGGATCGGATGTTCTCAGCAGTTATAAGCAAGCAAAGCTGGCGGCCGGCAGACCGGCTGGCTCCACAGCAGCCTGGGCACAGAGACAATGCCAGACCTTCTGTCATGAGGCTCGCTTTCACTGAGGTCAGCTAAACCAGCCTGCGGGCCATAACACAGACATACATACCCGCAAACACACACACATACTAATACACAATGACATAAACAGCTTTGTATTTAGCATATTTGAAATGTTAGATTTATTATGTTTTGGATCATTGAGCAGTGGCACTAGTGAATGGCCGAGCAGCGTCAACATGTCCCCACTATCTCCCTCAGTTAATTTGATGCTAGACAGACATTTTTTATGAAACAGTGCTGTTTTTTATTTCTGTTTTGTTTTGAATGATTATAAGCCCAGTCTTTTCAGACATTTTCTAGTTCAGCTAATTGTGTTTATAAAGACATTACCGAAATTTGTTTGCTTTTCCAATGTTGTAGCCTGTTACTGATATTTTTATGAAAAGGGAAAACTTATACTTTTAAATGCAGTTTAGAAGGAACTGGAAAGGAGTTTTCAATTTTAAGAAAAATGTAAAAAAATAAATAAATAAATACTTTAAAATGTAACTGTCCTGAAATTTGTCATTTTGAGTCATTCCACACATGTAGGCCTAGGTGAGGTGATACAGTATGTGTTCAACAGACAGGCAGGTAAATGCATCTTTTAGATCACATGAGCATTAAAGTGTCTTTAAAACTGCCTCCATATACACCTACAGTTTTTGAAATGTTGTAAGTTCTTTTCATTCCTTTATAACAGAGAAGATTTAGACACGCTTCTCTTCACATTCACATTTCGCTCTCTTGTACACATTGATGTAGGGTCAATTTGGATTCTCTGAAACATATTTAAGGTCAACTCTCTGCTTGCTAGGGTCATGTACTGAGTGTAACCTTATTCCCTAAAGTGTTGAGCTGATAGAGTCCAAATGTAGAACACAGACTGCCAGAGCTGACAGTATTACCAATCTATCTATCAAACTACATATCTGTTTTATCTATCTATCTATCTATCTATCTATCTATCTATCTATCTATCTATCTATCTATCTATCTATCTATCTATCGTTCTTTCTATCTATCGTTCTATCGTTCATTCCATCTATCGTTCTATCGTTCATTCCATCTATCGTTCTATCGTTCATTCCATCTATCGTTCTATCGTTCATTCTATCTATCATTCTATCATCCGTCTGTCTCTCGTTTTATTGTTCTATCTATCATTCTATTCTGACAGTAAAATAATAAATTCAGGACATTGGAAGGTATGCATTATTGCATTATCAGCATTATAAACAAGGTACATAATTTACATAAACCTGTAATATTACAGTTTTTTACAATCATTTTTGCACTAATAACAGAACCTTCATGTCATTTTTCAAAACTCTAGACACAAAATTCAAAACAGTCATTATTTGTAACACAGGCTGTCCAGTGTTCAAAACTTTGCATATTGCTTTCATATCTTTAAAGAAGCCTTGTATTTGCAGAAGCATTGGTTCAGAATACTAATTTATAATGAAATATCATAGGAACATTACTTTAGATCACCCACACATAAGATAGTACTCATAGTTTCAATGTGTAGCTGTTAGTACAATCATTAAATATAGTTGTTCAAAACACATGATGCAGCTTTCATTATGGTTCTACACATTCATGCATCATTGTAATAGACTAGAGAGAAAAGTACAGACACTGGAATCATTAAACAAAATTTGAAAATTATTGATGAAATAATCAACACAACAGTTTTTTTTTTTAATTAAAAAATTAGATAAGAAAAAAAAAGACAAGAAAAAACTACATTAGGCTTACAGTAAAATGTCAGCTGGAGAGTTCCTCACTGCACATGTTTTTATCAACCCTGTCTTGTGGATTTGGCCACAGGTTCTCATCCACATCATAATGGATGTTTTCATTAGTTAAACATCTTGGAAAAAAATCTTCTGGTATGGCAAATACAGGCCTGGCATTGGTCTCCTGTGATGTCATTGCACGCATCATCTATGGCCTGGAGAAGAAGGACTTGTTTGTGAGGGGTCTATTGTGAACCTTCCCCCTCCATGTGGAGAAAAACTCTTCAGTCGGGTTACAGTAAGGAAAGGAGAGTATGGGGGTAAATACAAGGTGATAAACTGTGGATGATCCTGAAACTGTGATTGCTCTCAGTGCTGTCGCTAGGAATTCTGGGTCCATTGCACTGATTTTGCTATGGGGCCCCTCAAAATCACATTCAGTGGGGGGTGGTCGGGCCCCACAGAGAACATCGTTCTGGGTCCCTCTCAACCGCTGGGCTCTCAAACTCTCCTCCATCTCTTGGCCTGCCTCATTCAAAAATATGACTGGTTTTCATCAGCTTCCAGCTCGATCACTCTAAAAAGGCATTTACTGTAGGGAAAACAAATACTGATAACAATGATATAGAATTTTGGGGATTTTTTTTCTCTCCCAACAACAGGCATCTTGAAACTGATCATACCTGAACATACTCAGTCCTCAGTTGCTTCACTTTCGTAATGTTCAAAATTTTCCATAAAACTATGCTTCAAGAGTAATGCAACAGTTACATAGCATTTTGAGCAGTTGTAGCAATTGATAGTTAGATCATTATAATGAAATGAATAGACACTCAATTCAGATGTAATCTGTGAGTTGCATTTTGAAATAGCAATACTTTGATGTTAAGTTGTGTTTTTTTGAACCAGTGATTTTAGTTCAATGAACAAAAGATCTTTGGCTCATGTGTATTGTATCCAAGCATTTGGAAAAAGTGTTAAGTGTTTTGAAAAATGTGCATTTTGATCTTCAGTTGTGAATTATGTGTCTAGAGTTTTGAAAAATTACATGAAGGTTCTGTTATTAGTGCAAAAATGATTGTAAAAAACTGTAAGTAAATATTATAATGAATAACCAAGTTGGAAACATTACAGCCTAAATTAATTAAATAACATGCAAAATTAAAAAAATGGTTAAATTATATGTTAAATGTAATTATTAAATAAATACAAAGAAAATGTATATGATTTACAATGATCACAAAATGGGACCAGAACATTTGTGAAAGCTAGAGCCAGTTGTCATGAAACTGCACAAAAGCACTTATTCAAACTTCTTTTTAGACCAAAATAATGTTTACTGTAATCTGAGCCATAAGAGACAAGCTATCGAAACCAACAGAACTCCAGTGACAGCTCATAATTGATGTGTTATTCAGGAGGGAGGCACATACCGTTTGGATCAACTGAAGTGCTGATAGTCAAGACTTAGTCTGTGTATTTCTTTCTCCATAGATGTCAGTAAAATCAGCATGGCTCCTGAGCCACACTGTTAAGGAGTTGAACTAGGTAGACAGAATTTGGCCTCCTGGCTTTTGGGACAGGCAAATCTGCTCACACTCAGGAGAGAAAAAGTAACTTTTTGGAGAGAGTTATTCCAGCTGAGCTTGGTAGCTAAGATGCCTCGGCTGGTTTTGATTTTACCCATCTGCCACCCCCACCCCCCTTAAACCCATAATGCCCTGCCTCTCCCGGCTCCCACACATATGCACCTCTCCTGCCAGTCTGAATTCTGACACGCACCACAACAGGTGTTTACACTTCCCTATCTGTCCGCACAGGTCTACTAGTGATTTATACAGGATAAAGGGAAATTAAGCATGAAGGATTACTTTGTATGAGACACTTGCAGGACTGGCGGCGTGTGTGGTGTAAGCATGCCAGTGCTGCAGCTCCTGGCACATTTATGTGTGAAACCATTCAGCTTCTCTGACTGCATGTTTCATAAATACATAAAACATTGGAACAATATGTGATGCCAAACATCTCGTTGTACACAAGTTTTATTATAGACGCCCTTGCCAGTGAAAAGCTTGGACACACCTATTTATTCTTATATATATTATATACACTGTAAAAAAATAAATAAATAAATAAATTTAAAAAAATTTGTAAAATAGCAGGAAAAAATATATACACACACACACATATTTTCCTTTTTTTGCTATTTAAAAATGACAAATAACTAAATATTAGTAGAGTATAAGATATATATATATATATACATATATACATATAAATATACATATATATATATCTTATACTCTACTAATATTTAGTTATTTGTCATTTTTAAATAGCAAAAAAAAGGAAAATATAAATAAATCTTTTTTTTTTAAATAACAAAAAAGCAAAAAGAAAAAAAAAAGAAGATATTCTTATAAATTCAAACTGGTTACTAAATGTACACTCTAAAAATTAATTTCAACCATTTCAGCTGTTGATCTTAATATTTTATTATCTTGAGAAACATAAATTTAGTCAAACCGGTTCAAACAAATCCATGTATGAAATGTGCTGATGATGAAAAATTTATTTTTGCGTTTGTTAATTAATAAATATTGCACTCAGACTGTTCTTAAGCTCAGCTGCAAAAGTGAAAATAAGGCGGTGGAGAGGAACAAAATGTGAATGGAGAGACCTTGAGGAGAGTTAAATCATTGGTTTGTTTCTCGGTGTGACCGAGAGAGCACATCAGCGTGTGATTGAGCAGTCTTTAAAGCATGCCCCAGAGAACGACAGAGAGAAAATAAACTGTTTAGTGTTTCAGTGGAAACTTTTTTCTCTCTCTCTCTCTCTCTCTCTCTCTCTCTCTCTCTCTCTCTCTCTCTCTCTCTCTCTCTCTCTCTCTCCCCCACCTCTCGTTCCCTCTCCCCCAATTTCTTTCTGAATGAGAGGCTGAGTAGGAGTGCTGTGGAGTGCTAAGGTCTATCAGAAACACATGTGTGGAGTTCAAGGGCGGTTGGAGGAAGAAAGCGGATAAGCCTCTCAAAATGGTCTACATTCAGTTCGAGTCTCACTCTCAGAGAGGAAAAACAAGCGCTGAAATGGCATCTCCTTGTTCAAATGAAACTGGTGGAATGCTTAAACCAGCTATAACCATAAAACAAAACTTGCCCTCACAGCATTTGCAACCAGAGCTGTATTTTTCTCTCATTCTTTTCTTCACTATGTTCTCTCGCAATCTACGAGTCCCTTGTGTTTCAGTCGCTCATTTGTGGGTTTTGAAGGACTGAAGTTTGGAAGAAGGATGCATATAAACATTAAGTGCATGCATTCATGTAGGACAAGTGATTTTTCATTATACTGTATATTAGTGATGTCTAGAAACTTCAGAACAGTGAAGAGTGCTGAGGTGGCACTCTTTCTGTCTTGTGTGTTTATTGTGAGTTAGTAGCTAACACACATCACATTGGGGACGTTTCATTACTGGCACGCATTACCAGAGCTCCCTCTTTTGAAGGAACATTTGTGCTCATGGATCCTGCTTGGAAATGAACTTTTAAAGGAGATTTCATCCCCACCTTCTGGTGGTTTAGCACAGTTCATGCAGTCCTCTTTTTATGAAAGTAATGTTTTCTCTGTGTTTCCATATAATTTAGAGCCAGTGTAGTTTCTACTGAATAGGTGAAGTTCCACAGTTTTTTCTGCTAGTAATGTTTTCAAAAGAAATTAATACTTTTATTCAGCAAGGATGCATTCAATTGATCAAAAGTGACCATAAAGACATTTATGTTACGAAAATGATCTATTTTAATTAAATGCTTTTCTTTAAAAATTTTTAGTCATCAAAGAATTTTGTTTTGCCGGTGTGTATCTGGGCCGAGAAGGGGAATGGAAAAATCTGTGGCATTTAGGTAGAGCTGTGTCATAAAGGCTGCGCTAATGAGGCCAGGCTTTTGGGAAGGGGGGAAATGGTTTACATATGGATATCACAGCTATGCAGTCTGTGTGTAATGAGACAGAACAAGCTCACACACAAGCTCTTTCTAACTTGTATGCAAAATCTAACAAACAGGAAAAGAGTTATAAATGAAGAATGAAAGATAAAGCAGGAGAAAACCCATTTCTCCTCCTCAGCTTCTCCCCCTGTCGCAAGATCTAACACCATATCGCTATATCCACATACATCACAGTCCAAACCAGCCAAGTTTTACAGGCCTCTTGCTAAAATAAACAGTAGAGTTGCAATAACCAGTTAAAGTGCTCTCAATCTCGAGCTGCTTTCCTCCAGGCACCGTAGTTTGACCTCCGACCCTTACATGCAAACACATATGCTCTCACACACACGGACTCTCATGTAACTACACGCTCGCAGGCACATATCATGTCAGGAAATACCATTGCTCTGCCAGAGGAGGGAGATGAAGGCAACAGCAAACCGCCCGTAAAGCAGCGTAAAGACGATAACGGTGGTGGGCCGAGCATCAAAAGGTCATCGCCCTCCCTTTCAGCAGAAAAGAGGAACAAATGCGCTCGTAAAAAGTCAATTAATGTACTCCAAGAGCGGCTCCTCGGGCAGCATTAAAAGAAGAAAGTGGATGTAAAAATTAAATAAGCTTAGAAAATCTATATTTTCAAAGCTGCTTGCTTTGTAAATAACTTCTCAGTTAACCAAAGAGGAGATATTATTGATTCAGCAACTAGATTAAACCCATCACTACTAGCAAGATATAATTAGTCTGGAATACTTTATAGACACCGAAACACATTGGAAAATGCAATAGAATGAATGCAAAGCAATTTACATCCATTGTGCTTATTAAACCATAAAATAGCATTGGGTTTTTTATTGCTATAGTATTTTATTATACCGCCTGAAGCTGTAGAAATCAATCAGATTTGGAGAACAATGCATTTGTGGCTCTTTTGTTAAGTAATCAAGTGCTGTAATATGGCGGACCAATTTACATATCAATTAATTTTTAGAAAATAATGATGCACTGCTGCATCAGAAAATCTCTCTAAACCAGTGATGTAGAAAAGCTTATGAAAGACATAAAATGAGAGGGTAAGAGTGTAGTGATTGCTTAAGGGATTGTTTAACAATTGTTGTTTCTTCTATAATGTTTTTATATGCACCGACATTACCATTTAGAAAGTGGAATTCATCTTAAAGCAAAGCCATTTAGAGTCAAATCTAAATCTGTGATGACAGGATATTTGCAAATAATCGAATAGTTAGTTAGCAATTACAAAGTCCATGTTGTTTTTATGGAACAATGCATTTGTGGCTCTTTTGTAAAATAATCCCAGTGCTATAATGTTGCTGACCAATTTACATATCAATTCATTTTAAGAAAATAATGATTACTGATGCACTGCTGCATCAGAATATCTCTCCGAGCCAGCGGTGTAGAAAAAAAAAAAGCTTACGAAAGACATAAAACAAGAGGGTAAAAGTGTAGTGATTGCTTAAGGGATTGTTTAACAATTGTTGTTTCTTCTATAATGTTTATGTGCACCGACATTACCATTTAGAAAGTTGTTCTTTCCATAACTTGAGGTAAAATTTATCTTAAAGCCAAATAATGGTTTAGCGTTGCATTGCCATTTAGAGTCAAATCTAAACCTGTGATGACAGGCTATGTGCCAGTAATCGAATAGTTAGTCAAAAGCAGGCCACGCAATTACACAATCCGTGTTGTTATTGGGAAAAAATTGTTATTACAGCCCTCCGGCAAATATGAGCCATGAAGAAGCTCTGCGTACCCCAGAGACATTAGTCACCACACGAGGAGACATCCTTAGCCACTGCCCCTCCAAAATAAGCATGTTTTAATGTTCATGAGGAATGCTTAATTATCCGTAAATGGCAATTTACAAGCGTCTTGCTGTAAGGCACAGCCACTTCAGTAAGGCGACAGGCCCTAATTTAATGGAAAAAAGCATTACTGGGTGTGCAGTGGAATTATCCACAGCATTACCCCCATTTCATAACCCACTTTAACGTTGGCAATTTCATGCATATGGAAACAGTGCATGGGGCAATAAGGGGGTGGGGGTTGATTGCACTAAAAGTAATTTCACAATGATTAGGTTAGTTGGGTAATTTTGTGTATATGTGTCAGCATACGTGTCTTATTGCATCACGGTGTTTGGGATTTTCGCTTAGCGATGGTAAATGTCATTGACGCCCATAAGTCTCTCATCTTGCCTGAAGGTAAATGCACTGTCATGCATTCATTTACCATAAAGCGTAAGCCGATGCACGTATTTATGTGATTCCTACCCAATCGACTGCTTCTCCTGGTATATTACAGTGTGAAAGGGCCTGTTCTGGAGATGGATAGGCATGATCATTGACAATTAACATCTGAATAGTGGTGTTAGGTTTAAAACGTCCCCAGAGAGAGGCATACTGGCTCATGAATTAAATGAGGTTCAGTGCATGAGCTTTAGAAACTCTGTGTGAAAGTAGATCACGGGTTGCTTAGCTATAGGGTATGTTTTCCTCCTACTAGCGTGATTGAAAATAGCATTCGACTCGTAATCAAAGGAAATAGAAGGCTTAGCTGTCAGTAGGGCTTCAGTTAATGATTATATTCAGCTAATGACTGAAAAAAAATCATTCCAGAGTTAAAAAGCTCCGCTCTGGAATGTATCGATTGGTTGGTTGTGAAGGCTTATTTAAGTGAGTTAATAATCTGTTAAATGCATAGAGAATCATGGTGTATAGAGTCATGGTGTTTTTGTGTAAAACATGCAGCTTATGCAGCCCTCGTGTGATATGAAAATTCATACTCATAATCATCATTTGTTTATAACCTTAAAGTTTGATTAGACACAGTTTATTGTTATGTTTCAGAATGACTTTTATACTGTTCAAAAGTAATCAGGAAGATTTGTGATTTTTAAAAATGTTTTCTAAAAAAGTCTCTTATGCCCATCAAGGCTGCTGTTATTTTTTCAAAGCTACAGTAAAAACAGTAATATAGTAAAATATAATTGCAAATTAAAATTAACTTTTCTATTTTAATATATTTATTTTTAAAAAAATGCAATTTATTCCTGTGATGGAAAGCTGTTTTCACATTAATATATCATTAATTTAGTCTTTAGTGTCACATGATTCTTTTAGAATCATTCTAATATGTTGATTTGGTGCTCAAGAAACATTATTTGTTATGTTGAAAACAGTTTAATATGTTTAATTTTTTTTTTTTTTTGTGGAAAAGTTGAAAAGAACAGCATTTATTTAAAATAGAAATAATTTGTAACATTATGAATGTCTCTGTCACTTTTTGTCAATTTAATGCAACTTTGCTGAATAAGAATATTAATTTCTTTCCAAAAATAAATAACTCGCTGACTCCATTCTTTTGACAGTAATTTACCGACAGTATTGTCTGTAAATTAAATAATTACATTAAAAACAACAATAGCAATTTATAAACAATTCAAGCAAAATTCTAATTATAATGATATGCTTATTTTCTTGTTGAAAAACTGAAAAAAAATATATATTGCAATATTTTAATTGACCACTAGGTGGAGATATATTGCTATTTTTAAAGGTATAGCTCTTCATCAAGGTACAAATGCTTTACATAATGGAGTTATAGTCCTTACAGTTTCCAGCTCTTAATTTCTTTGTATGTGATGCATTTTTTTTTTTTTTTTTTTTTTTTTGCAAATTTCTTTTAATTAATCACAGTAAGTAAAAACATCACTATAAAATGATCATTTGATTTATTTTAAAAGTCTGTAATTTCTCTTATGCCTACAATAGTGAGTAAGGTCATAAAAAAAAATATATATTACAAATAAAATAAGTAGTGAATTGACTAAAATCAGGTTACCGTTAAGTCAGCCAGCAGAAAGTTTAGTCATTATCTTTGAGGAAAGAATTAAATATATTTGGGACTAGAGACAATGGGGAGGGGAGTGTGTATAATGCAGGAGTGTGTCTGAGGGGTTTATTATGAGGTCAGGGGAGAATGATATGGTACAGGGGGTTGTGGGGGGTTGTGATGCTGCCCCAGATTTTATTTGGTCTGACTGATGCATATGGTCTCTGGATAAAAGTTTGAGATGGCAACACTGCTTACCAATCCAGGATTTGTGAAATTAAAACCATATACTACAAAAAACAAACACAAAATATGTTTCACATTTCTTTGGTATATTTTAAACAGGATATAGGCTACTAATTGTTTCTGAGATAAATGCATCTATGGATCACAAGAAAACCTCTAATCTAAACGTTCGCAGTAAAGCACACAATCACTTTTAGGTTTCCATCAGTGTTATTATGTTTTATTGTGGTTACACAAAAGCCCCATAATCCTTTGCCCCCTCCTATTCACACCATTGTGTAAAGTCCAGCTGATCCTCCCACTCCCCCTCAAATCCGGACTGCTTCCCATGTACCCAGTGTGGAGTCCGGCACAATGCCATTGTTATCCATCGGATTGTCTGCGGTCATTACTCATTCGGCCATCCACTCTGCCTTTTGTCCACAGCTATCTTTCACTCTGGCCGTGGACATGAGACTCTGCTGCTTTCCCATCATGCTCGGCCTCGGCCCATCTGCCCCCACCTCACATACACACACACACACTGACACTCTGTCCACGCTCCGTACCAGCTGTCCCGGTGAAGTCCCTGGGGTGGAAACAGGTGCTGGGCTTGTGCGGGCCGAAGCAGACGGCACATGGTAGCACGCGCTGCCTCCTCACCCTTCCCAAAAACACATGAATTTGGTGTTACCAAGATCAGTTTTGTGCATCATGGTTTCCATAACATTGATGATAATAAGAAATGTTTCTTGAGCACCAAATCAACATATTAGAATGATTCCTGAAGGATCATGTGACACATTTAAAATAAATAAAATTAGAAAACAGTTATTTTAAATTGTAATAATATTTCATCTACCATTAAGGTAACTTTAAACCATTAGTTTTGGGTGAACTGTTCAAAAATGATTCTGTGTTTACTCAGTTGACAGCATTTGTGGCGTAATGTTAAATACCACAAAAAATTATTTTGACGTCCTATGTTTTCTTTAAAAAAGGCAGAAATTTAGGTTACAGTGAGGCACT
This sequence comes from Spinibarbus caldwelli, assembly GCA_039654775.1. Taxonomy (NCBI): domain Eukaryota; kingdom Metazoa; phylum Chordata; class Actinopteri; order Cypriniformes; family Cyprinidae; genus Spinibarbus; species Spinibarbus caldwelli. The sequence continues at coordinate 12,458,769 of CM077238.1, forward strand.
TACAATGGAAGCAAATGAGGCCAATTTTTTGAGGATTATAAGCAGAAATGTTAAGTATACAATTGTATAAAACCACTTACATTAATAATTAAAACTTGTGTGTTATTTGAGCTATAATGATGTCCTCTTAATTTTTTATGGTCATTTAGGATTTTAGGCATTATGTCGTCTTTGCATTGAAGGTGTAAAACTGGATATAACATTACACAGTAAAGGTCAATAATGATTTATTCACATTAATATATCATTGTTTATGTTTTGTGGCTACTTGTGAATAATTTGACTTCAGAGTTTCTCTTTAGGCCTGCTTGAAGAGGTATGAAACCGTGCCAGAGCCCAGCATGAAATTATTACATGGTGTTCATTGATGGTAAGATAAAAATAGATAAAAGGAAAAGGGGACTATCAGTATGGGCCTCTGGGTTAGAGTTATTTATATCATAAGCACAAATCTGTCCAGGGGGAGGGGGGTGGTATTCAGTACATATGAATAACAGCCCACAAACAGATCAAAATACCCACACCCCAGGTCACCTTAACAATTTCCACAGGATGCACTGAAGGTGAAATTAAATGGCTTTTATTGGGGGGATCAAAGGGTTAGCCTGACAGGGGTCCTCTATTTTAGGACCTTACATTGTGGGTTGTAAAAAAAGGGAATGTGTCAACACTTCACACGCTAGCGCATGTCAGAACAGTCAGAACAGTTTTTGTTTTACTGGGTGATAAGGCAATGTTTTCAGGGAATTCGGTCTTGCTTAATATTTGGTTTTATGTCGAAATAATTATGGGACACTCTGTTACAGAGACTTGGTTTATTGGAACAGGCGTTATTTAAGTAGTGACTGTGATAAAAAAATTGTAATATATTTGTTATCCATTTTGGGCAACTGAGTCAACCAAATGTAGGAAGTCTCAATTAATGTATCATAGAGGAGAGTGTCTGACAGAGATGGATTTCTATGGACCCAGAGCCCTTGTACTACCTCCAGCTGGCTTGAATTGACGGCCTTCTCCTGAATGAACATGAACTGATTCGGGACATTCCCAGTATGTGCTTGCAGAGGGCAAGCCTCAACAGGCCTGAATATGTAAGCAAGTACAGGACTGGTGCTGTCTCAGCCCCTGCCCCCTCCCACCCCCGTTTGTAGTCTAGAACCATTGTACACTATTTCAGCCAGGGCTTCAGGTCCAAATAATGCTGTGTATCTCAAAACACTCTGCTAGCTTTTCAGCATCCCCTCAGTTTCATTTGTGCTACAACTTAAAAAAAGCGGGTTTATGGAAGGTTTATGCATCAAATCTGAAGCATATTGCTTAAATAAAAGTAAATGCATGAATAAAGGACTTAGTTTTAACAAAACAAAATAAACAAACTGAAATTAAATAAAATCATCATGCAATGAAGAGTATCAAAATCCACGCTAGAAAATCATTATTTGGTGTTAGGCATGTTTGAAGAATAATTTTTCATAACACACTAAACTTTTTTCTTTACAAGATAATTATATAATATGCAATAATTATATGTATTATTATGTTAAAACTGACTAATATGATAAAATATATATTAAAAATCAACTCTAAAACTCACACTTAAATGTATCATATTTACCAAATAAACAAACAAACAAATAAATAAAATAAATAAGTTAAGCACATATAGCATATCGGTTTTCTGTACAAATGTTTTTATTGCCAAAATCTCTAAATTTTTAAAAGATTAAGTTATACAATGCACAAATAATCATAATATTATGTTAAAACTGACAGTAGTAATATATAATAATATATAATAATATAATATTATTAAAACTTACACAAAAATGTATCTTATCTTATTTCTCTAAATAAATAAATGTGTTAAGCATATATAATATATATTTTTTTAATTGTTTTGAAACTGACACTAAACAGTAGGCTATTATATCCATTTTTTTTTCCCGAAAGAATGAATGAATGAATGAATGAATGAATGAATGAATGAATGTTAGGAACACATTGGATGTGAATGTTTTTATTTCCAAAATCTCTAAATCTTTAAAACATTAAATTATACAATGTGCAAATATAATATTATGTTAAAACTGACAGTAGTAATATAATATAACAATATATAATATAAAACCGACATGAAAATGTATCATCTAATTTTTCTAAATAAATAAGCATGTTAAACACTATATGTGTGTTGATATATTGTTTAATTATTTTAAACTGACACTAAAAAGTTTTAGGCCTATATCTTATTTTGCCTAATGAATGAATGAATGAATGTTAGGAACACATTGGATGTGAATGTTTTTATTTCTAAAATCACTAAAGTCTAAACTAAAGAGCAGGAGGAGGAGGGGCGGGTCCAGACAGCTCTGCGTCTCGCTGGAGTTCATCTGTTTGCGGTTCACTTTCCACAGACCTGAGGGGCTGAACAGCGTCCGCCAATCTGACTCTATGGGCATAAACTTTCTATTCGTTTTGATTTGGCCATTTCACAGGTCCATCGACGCTACGTCTTTAAAAGCACAGGACTTTGTAGTTTACTGATAAGGAATATATTTGGAGCTGTTGCTGATTTACTAAAGATGTCTATATTACCTTTCACGCCTCGATTGTGAAGAGACTGTTGGGCTGGAAGAAGGGCGAGCAGAACGGACAGGAGGAGAAATGGTGTGAAAAGGCAGTGAAGAGTCTGGTGAAGAAGTTGAAGAAGACAGGACAGCTAGAGGAGTTGGAGAAGGCCATCACCACCCAGAATATCAGCACCAAATGCATCACTATACCGAGGTACAGATACTGTAGGCTATCTCAACACATAATGAGCTTCCTACCGAGATGGAATTTTGGGGATTATATGCGCGTTCTGAAAGCAAATTCGGTTCACAAACAAGGTGTCTAGGTAGACAGCTCACTAGTTTTTTGAAACACATCCATATACAACCAAGAACTGTGAAGCTAACGCTGCTAACTAGCGAAAGCCAGCAGATATTCTCACTTTAACAAGCTTTTCTAGCACTGGTTAATGTGTTGTCGAGTACTCTGTCAGCTGTTTAAGGTGTTTCATTAGTCGGTAAGCCATCTAAATGTTTTTAAGTGCGCGCGTAAGTTGACTAACGTTAACGTTAGCTTGCTAAAGCCGTTATTGCTTTGCATTGTTGCTTTCAGTGTCACGTCTAGATTAGTATCTAGAGATGTTTTGTTATAGTTATAATGTCAAGTTTTCATGTTAACAGTCTCGGTTTGCTAGCATTCATACAAGCAGTTGTCAGCTAAGTTAAGTTAGCCGGACTACGTCTACAGCTGGTGTAAAATACTCGTTACTTTTAACTGTTGAGTTGGTTTTGAAAGCTTATATAGATGACCATAAACTTCACCCATCTATATTCATAACAGACAGACAGTTTAAACGGCTGCGATAAAGTTAAATGTCCATGCTCGTATATGTGAATAAAATGCCAAACACCACTGTGCGCCAAGCTGAGCTGTTATATAACAGTCTGTGATATCTGGGGCAGACTGGGGCTGTTTTCACAAATATTAATTTTGATAGCTGGATTGCTTACAGTTTACAGATCAAACCTTATTAGTGTGTCATGAATTATCGGAAATGTTAACACCGGAGTAACACTATTTAGTGAATGGTCAGTAGTTAGGTTAAAGAGTATAGCCTATCTAAACAAATCATAGCAACTAGTGAATGTGATGGCGTTGTAAAATGTAATTTTACAGATATTGGGTAAATTACGTGTTGTTTTGTGTATTTTAGTAGTGTTATTAAATTTATTTGTGAATGGGAGTACTTGTGCCCTGTGCCCTAGATGGTGGTGGTGATGGAGGAGGGTAAAGCTTGTTATATCATAACCACTATGGTAGTTATATCCAATTGTACTCAGGACATTTTGTCATGGGTAAAAGGATTTGGAGAATTAGTAGCACTACAGATGAAAACGCAAAGCCTTTGTAGCTTTGTGTGCAGAGATATGCATATTTTTACTTGATAACATCAAGTATTATATGCAGTGTACATACAATTTTAGTTAATAATTTAGATTTAGTAATGGCAAAATAAAATTGAAGAATTGTATTGAGTTTCTAAACATGGAATGCAGCACAATAATAGATGAAAGCCCAAATAATAATAGAAAATAAACTCTAAAAAATGCTGGGTTAAATACAACCCAGCGCTGGGTAAAATATGGACGAACCCAGCAGTTGGGTTACTGCCCATGTGCCCAGAAGGTTGGGTTAAACATTTAACCCAACTGTTGGTTGAAAACAACCCAGCATGTGTTCGGTCCAATATTTACCCAGCACTGGGTTGTATTTAACCCAGCATTTTTTATGATTACTTGACCAGCATTACTAATAATGTCAAAAAGTCATGTTAAGAAGGTTCCCTGTCCATGCAGGTCTGTTCAAACACATAAATGGGTGAGAATCAGGTCGCTCTCAGTGGGAATCCCCTGGTGACTAACATAGTGTTAATAAATAGCTGTGATATCAGCAAGCGGCATTTGAGCATGGGGTTACATACTTGAGCACGTAAGTGCATACCTTACCATCTGTGTAGTTATGAGTGGAGAATTTAGTTTGCGAAAAATCTGTATCAGTTCATATCTTATCTCGTCTTCCAGCTGTTTTCCATATTTATAGATCAAAGATTATGGCAGGTCAGCTGAAATTGCATAATCGTTTCACTGTGCTTGCTTACCACTAGTATCCCATTGGGATCCCTTCTTGTTTGCTTGTTCTCCATTTGGCTTCTTGTTCTATTAGGCTTTTCTTTAGCGTAAAGTTAAAGGAATAGTTCACCCAAAAATGAAATTTTCTAAAGATGTACTCACCCTCAGGCCATCCAAGATGTAAATGAGTTTATTCATTCATCAGATTTGGAGACATTTTGGCATTACATCACTTGCTCATCAATGGATCCTCTGCAGTGAATGGATGCTGTTAGAATGAGAGTTCAAACAGCTGATAAAAACATCACAATAATCCTTCCAATAATTCCAGTCCATCAGTTAACATCTTGTGAAGTGACCAGTTCTGTGTTTGTAAGGAAAAATTGCATCAAGGCGTTTTAACTTTAAACAATCGCCACTACTGGCTAAAATGCTAGTCCATAATCCATAATGATGTTTCCTCACTGTTTTAGACTGTTTCACTTGTAAACTTGTGCATATTTCTCTCCTGATTCAGATGAGATGACTTCTTCAGTGGATAAAGCAATATTATGAATAGAGGACTCTAATTTTAGCTGGAAGCAACAGTTTGAAGTCCTGATGGATTTATTTATTACAAACATGCAGCTTTTCACTTTAACAAGCATCAGTTGATTGACTTTTGTGTTTTTATCAGCTGGTTAGGCTCCCATTCTGATGGCACCCATTCATTGCAGAGGATCCATTGCAAGTGATTGTAGTTCTAAATTTCTCCAATTCTGTAACAATGATGAAACCCATCTACATCTTTGATGGCCTGAGGATGAGTACATTTTCAGCAAATTTTCATTTTTTTTGGTGAATCATTTCTTTAAAAAATATTAGCCAAAATATTTGAAATTAGATAATGGCAAAATAAAATGAACCTACAGATGTTTTCAAATTGAGAGAGATCTCTTGAGAATGGCTGAGACCGCTAACAAGGTGAAAACCTGAAAATGAGTAGGTCTTGCAAGTCACCTCTTTCTCTGCTAATTTTTATTTGTGTAGTATGTGCATTGTCAGAATCCTGAGCTAGTTTATAAAAAGTGTGACAGGATCATACTGTGCCTGACATATTGTGTTGTTGAACTGTGGCGTTCTACAGTTTGACCACATACATCCTGCCCCTTTTAAAGAAGCTTTCACACAGGAAATTAATGTTTATGCTTCTTTGCTGCATCTCTTGTCTTCACTGCTCTGTCAAGCAACCGTTTTTATGACTAACTCTTTATATTAAGCCAACCCCCACAAAACATTGTTCACACACTTGCATTTAGACAGACTTTCTCAGTACTTTAAACACAGCTGAGAGTGTGTTTATTCAACACACTATGTGGTAGGGCTGAAACGATTAGTCGACATTATCGACAACGTCGACAATAAAAAATTGTCGACAAATATTTTTGTTGTCGAGTAGTCGTTCTATCTCATATGAGCTAATGTAAGGTTTGACCAGTGTGGTGCTGTAGCGCACGACTGTAATTCAGCTCTCCTGGATGCAGTTCAAGAGAAGAACACACAGCGCTTCTGAGCAGCGTTTGGATGTAAATAGAGCCTATGCTGCTCGCTTTCCTCTGAATAACGAAATAAACACAACAAAAACTGACAGCGGTGTGAAAGTTGAATTTAAGATCTGATTTTAGCGATGTGGATGTTTGCACGATATCTGTAGTTCGGTTCTCCATTAAAGCAGTCATGTCACTTTTATTTATATAGTATACTTTATGCAATAGCATTAAATCAAGCAGCTTTACAGTATTAAACATGATAAAGCAGAGTCAGTGAGTGTCGCTTTCAGTTGACAATTACAACTTGATTTTCTGTTATAAAGCAGCTCTCCAGTGTGGAGCTAGCTAATGATAAAATAATTTTATTAGTGGGAAAAAAAATATTTCATTAAAGTGATAGTTTGGTCCTGAGCTAGATCAAAGCTTGATCTAGCTCAGGATTGTTTTGATTATCATAACCATATAATGTATTTTAAGAGAGATTATGTTGCAAATAAAATAGTTTCAAAAAATATGCATCATATCACTTACCTTTATTTTGTTTCTTATCCATATGACTTACTAAAGGAGATGTTAGGCCAAATGATGTCATTCAGTTACTTTTTCATATAGCTAATTAAATGTCTGTCATCTCATTTTGTGTGCCAAATATACACTACCAGTCAAAAGTTTCTGAACAGTAAGATTTTTAAAGTTTTTTTTTTTTTTTTTTTTTTAAAAAGTCTCTTCTGCTCACCAAGCCTAAATTTATGTTATCCAAAATACACCAAAAGCAGTAATATTGTGACATATTTGTACTATTTAAAATAACTGCTTTATATTTGAATATATTTCAAAATGTAATTTATTTCTGTGATCAAAGCTACATTTTCAGCATCATTACTCCAGGCTTCAGTGTCTCATGTTCCTTCAGAAATCATTCTAATATGCTGATTTGCTGCTCAAGAAACATTTATTATTATTATTATTATCATCATCATCATTATCATCAAGGTTAAAAACAGTTGAGTACATTTTCTTCAGGATTCTTTGATGAATAGAAAGAATCAAAGATCAGCATTTATCTGAAATAAAAAGCTTTTGTAACATTACCATTCAAATGCTTGGAGTCAGTATAATTTTTATTTATTTATTTTTTTGGGGAAAGAAATTATAGAAATTAATACTTTTATTTAGCAAGGATGCTTTCAGTTGATCAAAAGTGATGATAAAGACATTTATAATGTTACAAAAGATTTCTATTTCAGATAAATGCTGTTCTTCTGAACTTTCTATTGAGCAGCAAATCAGAATATTAAAATGATTTCTGAAGGATCACGTGACTGGAGTAATGATGCTAAAATTCAGCTTTGAAATCACAGGAATAAATTACATTTTAAAATATATTCAAATAAAAAACAGTTGTTTTAAATAGTAAAAATATTTCAAAATATTACTACTTTTGCTGTATTTTGGATCAAATAAATGCAGGCTTGGTGAGCAGAAGAGACTTCATTAAAACATTAAAAATCTTACTGTTCAAAAACTTGACTGGTAATGTATCTATTTGTATAAATTAATAGTTTAATAATTGTAATTACATAATATGATTTTCAAAAGCTGAAGTGACCTTTCTTTATTTGTTAGAATATGTATAACTCAATATTTTAACTAATTGCAAAAGCTGAATAATCAAAGTCTACTGATTAACCAGTAAAATAATCGACGATTATTCGATTAATCGTTCTAATAATCGTTAGATTAATCGATTATCAAAATAATCGTTTGTTGCAGCTCTACTATGTGGCATGGTTATTCAAAGATCAAGAATGCAGTGCAAGGTCTGGAGGAGGGTTTGGGTTGTTCCCTGGGTTGTGGTTGAGTGTAAAAGGTTGGCGTTAGGCAGGTTTGAATATACTACTCCACTGTGTCATACAGTCTGTGAGGTCCTGATGCAACCTACACTGATTTGTTTTCTGTTCTTCTGGATGAAATCTTCTCTGCATTAGCAGCTATCTGGGTGGCAAGGGGAAGACTGCACATGTGTGCAACAGAACAAGAGCAGGAAATCATCACCTGATCACAGGCTCTGAGTTTCTGAGGTTATTCTACTTTCTGCTCCACTCGTTTATTCAAACAGAGCACAGATACTCTGAAAGCCTCTAACCAAAGTGAGACATGCTAACTGCTGAAAATATCTTTTAATAAAGGGCTATCATCTGAGTGTGAAATTATTAGTGTAATTTCTGATCTCTCTAATAATAATAATTTAGCACAGTGACAATTGTGGAACAATTTCCCTAAATGGATTAGTCAACGGCATAAAAAAAATTCAATGGCAAAACTGGTTAGAATTGAAGTCAGGGGCCTTTTAGGGGCCATGATGATGACTAATAGTTTTAGTGTGACTCCACAGATGCAGATTGTGTGAGATACGTGGGAGAGTAGACAACAAACACTGCTGCTTAAAGAGGAAAGCTGAGGTTATTGGTGAGCCACACGCACACGTCTTCCTTCCTCGGCTCTCTCCGGCACCCTTTTTATTAAATTTTTTAGCCTATTTGTTTTGTTGATTTCTGGTTTCGGTCATGTTGTTACTCCAGTGTTGATTTTATAGATGCAGTGTGTGTATAGGAGGGGTGGAATAGAAAGACGGCTCTTGGCTTTGACAGAAGGGTGAATGAGTTCTGCTGTGTGTGACTTTCAGGTTAGTCTGGGGGTCAGTTTGACTTGAACAGAAGGAATTGAAATTGTGTGCCTGTTTTCAGCTGAACTGTGACTGTGGGAGACTCCAGGATTTTGCTTTGTCTCCGTGGACTGACTCAGACAATGGGATAGTCTGTCTTCTCTTTGTCAGGTTGCAAACTCACAGAAGGTCTGACTCTGGTCAACAGCTTTTTGTGTCTTGTCTGATGGTGGATTGAATGCATGTGCAGTTGGCTAACTTAATTATTAAAATGTGATTATGGTGTAGATGTTGAAAGAGTGAATTTAAGAAATGGTTCACCCAAAATTATATTTTATTTTATTTTGTGGCACACAAGAAGAGAATTTTTATAGAATCATCAAACAGCTTATAGACTTCATAGTGACTGCCAGGGTCCAATTGTCCTGAGATTTTACTTTAATTATTTAAAATCTTGCCTTCTGTAGTACTCAAATCTAGTCATTTGATATCATTGACATCCAGCTTGATCAGTGCAATGAAAGAAACTGTATTTTAGGCTGCAGTAGAGGGTAAGATTTGCAGTGATTTAAATTTCACATGAAACTAATGTATGGCTTTGGAAGGCTTGAAATGTAGCGCGTAAGTCATATGGAGCACTTTTATGATGCTTTTTTTTGTTAGTGTTTGTTGTAATTCCTAAAGCTTGACAGACGTGTTCACTATGAGCTATTATTGTATGGAAAAGTGCTACATGAAAATTCTACAAATTCTTCTTTTGTGTTCCATGGGAAAAATACATAATTTCTTTTTGGAACGACATAAGAGTAAATAAATACAGAGTTTTCAATTTTGAGCCAAATATCTCTATAAATGCTTCTTTTAGCATTAAAATGATAAATATTTTGAGTGACAGATCAATTAATCACACAATATTTTTGCAATTTAGAGATTTTTGGCTAAATAAATGTTCAGAATTAATTTTATGATGTTTGAATATTATTGAGTCTTATATTATTTCTTCTGTATATCTCATATGTCATTACATTTCATTATGATAAATTGACATCACCTAAATTCACTCACCTTGTTCTCTAGAAATAGGCGTCCGCTATTATAAAACCCATTTCAGTCGACCGCTACTTTTAAGTGTTATCATTTAAAGCTGATTTTCCAAACATATTACATAAAAGATGATATAGGCAGCACATGAATTTCTGGGTTATTTTTTTTTTTTATTCTGTCTGGTGAATACCGATGTCATCTGTTCCTAGTGGATATTTCTAGTGCAGAATGCTGGCATTCATACTGCTGGTGCATAGCTGAATGAATAGGTAAACATTAGACTGGAAAAGTGTGCAGGCGCTCGTCTCAGTCTGCTGTCTGCTCTGCCTCGCCGTCTTTTCCCTCCTGAACTCAAGCCTGGTATTTGCTCTAAATTCACTCACTCACTTTCTCTGTTCATCTTGTGTCAGTCCCCTGAGTCTGAGCATTTTTAAAGAAGTAGGATAATCCCAATGTAGGGTGAAAATGCATTAATGCGTTGAAATTCATTCGCAATGGCTGTCATGATGTATAGACCACAATACCATGAGGATGATTCATGTTTTTTGCCGTGGCTTTCTCTGCTCACAGCCGGTGACCTCTCCCCCCGTATGAAAATAAGGCCTGATTCACTTTCCACTAAATGAGGCTCTTGCACCATTTTAATACCCCGACTTCTGCGAAAAATTAATGGTTGACCCAGTGCAAGCCTCATTAAAAGACTCACAGGGCAAGATTTATTGGGCTTTCACGTTAATAACATTGTACATTAGTGCAATAAGGTACATTATTTTTTAGAAACAGCAGTTAAACTTATTCTGCAGCAGTTTAATATACTATTATAACTTTTGTTAATAGAAAACCAATGAATTGTTTCAGATTTTGTTTCACTAAAAAATACTATTAACGATTCATTTACTACTTTAGTAACACTTAGGGAACATATATATTCAATATAAATATCTCTAGAATATGTTCTTTTAAATACACTTTATAGTATGTAAAATCAATAATTACACTGATTTAGATCTCATGAGCCCTAAGTAAAAAGTAATGCTTACTAGCTTTTGTTTTGAATTGGACATTTCTAAATTATGACTTTGGGTTCACTGAAGAACTGCTTCAGTTTGCTGATTCAATGAGCAAATGACTCATTAAACTCATTCAAACCAATAATATGAGTCTTTTTGACTAATAATAATAATAAGAAGAAGAAGGTACTTATTATTAATAATAAGAACCAGCTCATAATAGTCATTCATTTTTGAATTGGACTTTCCTAGTCATGATGTATGTTTACTGTTCTTTCATTATCAGCAGAAGTAGAAGAACAGACTGAACTGATTATCGTGAAAATCATTCATTTTCTGAATTTTTTTTTTTAAATTTATTTTATCTTATTTTTTTTTACAAATCCATCAGTTATTTATTTATTTTTTATCATTAGCTTTATTGTAAAGAAGGTAGAATAGTTCTTGCATTAATTGGTAACTTTTATGGGACCGGTTGTTTCATTGTCTCCTTGAACGGTGTGTGTAGGTCTCTGGATGGCCGTCTGCAAGTATCTCACAGAAAAGGCCTTCCCCATGTGATCTACTGCCGGCTGTGGCGCTGGCCTGACCTGCAGTCCCACCACGAGCTGCGTGCTGTAGACTTGTGCGAGTTTGCCTTCCATATGAAGAAGGACGAGGTGTGTGTGAACCCTTACCATTACCAGCGTGTAGAGACACCAGGTAAGTCCTACAGGTGTTTTATTCAAAGACTATTTGCTTCCATAATCAGTTTTGTGTATGAAACTAATTTGATTGATTTTTTTTGGGTGATAAAATACGTTTTTTTTCCTGTGTGTGTATTCAGTTTTGCCTCCAGTCCTGGTTCCTCGGCATGCTGACATCCCCACAGACTTCCCTCCACTGGATGATTTCATCCCTGAGAACACCATATTCCCAGCGGGCATTGAGCCTCCGAGCAACTATATACCGGGTGAAAACATGTTTTCTGTTTTCTCTCTGAAAATCACACATTAACTTTCACCCAGAGATGCCCTTAGGACCACACAACAGGCATTACTCATTCTAACACACACTCACACACTAGTTCACAGACACACATCTGCTTGAGTTTATTTTGTCGTGTGTCAGTTCATTTAAGCTGTTTTGTCAAAATCAGAGTGTTTAGTCTGGCATCTTAACAAAGTTGGTAAAGCGTATAAGACAAGAAGAGATCAAAGTGCTTATCTCATGACCGGTAACATCATATTGAAGCTTAAGACTGTTGGTGTTAAAAGTATTTCACATGACTTGAGTAAAAGAATTCCTCTTTTCAGGTTCACCTTCTCACTATACAGCACATTTACAGTGTGGCATTTGAGTAAATTGCTTCAGAAATCCAAGAACATAATATAAAGAAAGTTTTCTAAATTCTGTGACTAGTAGGGTTGGATCTAGGTCATGACAATTTATATTGTGACAACGATATAAAGTGTCAATCGTTAGAGATCTTGCTATACTGTTTATTTTGTGGTATGTAAATACGTCAGCATAGCACAGTACTACTTAAAATTATTGACATGTTAGTGTGATAAGGAAATATGCGTGAATGAGAAAATAAAAAGCAATACACTTGATGTAAAATATAGTTATTAAGTGCAGTAAGCTGTGAAAAATTGACATCTAAAGTATGTGCACAGAAATCCGCCTCAGACAGCATGAGATCCTGAATTCATCTCACTTTCGCATCTTATTGTGCTTGAATGGTCAGATCACACAATTATGTCAAAATGCACAATGGGTCGAATATTTACAGTCGGTTATGTCATAAGTGAATGTATACAGTTGAGAGAAAACTGGATGTGTATCAGTATATTGGATCCATTCATTTGTTCTTAAAGTGACAGCAGCATAATAAATCTGCTGCTGTCTATTATTTATGTTAATCAAAAAAAACAAAAGACAAAGAGAAAGTCACTCGTTGCTCTTGACTGAATCACTTCTATATCTATATTCTATATCAGTGTAGACTGTGCAGTGTTTTAATTTTACAATTGATTATTCAATTTCTGTGGTATTTCTTACTACTTTAAATAAACCTACTGTAACTGAAAAACTTTATCTTTTTAAATTTATCCTTGTTCCATTGTATTTGTCTTATTGTTTGTAATTTGCTTCTTTCTTATTTTTTTTAAATGATCATACCTCAAAATAAGATTTTGGTCATATCGCCCACCCCTAGTTTGTTCTACACGTGTCTGTCAGTTGTGTCAGTCTCTGGTACCTCTGTATCAGCTGATACTTCAGGCTACTTACTATATAAATAAATGTCCAACACACCAAATAACTCTAAAAATCTTTAAATATGTGTTTTGCAGGGAGACAATATTCTATTTTGTGTGGATCATAATAATAAACGTCTGGTTTATGTTTCAGAGACCCCTCCTCCAGGCTACCTGAGTGAGGATGGGGAAACCAGCGACCACCAAATGAGCCACAGCATGGACACAGGTAAGAGCCCTGAGATCACAAACTAGTTGTTGCTATTAGATACCTAATTAAATTTGTTTGTACTCATCTAATTTTATTTTTTAGGCTCCCCAAACCTTTCACCTAACCCTGTCTCTCCTGCCAACAGCAACCTAGGTAAGAACAGACACTTATTCATAATGTTTCACAGCCAAACATTATGTATACATAAAGATCCCAGATTGTCTAAGGCAGGGGTCACCACACTCAGTCCTGCAGAGCTTAGCTCCAACTTGCCTCAGTACACCTGCCTTGAAGTTTCAAGTATACCAAGCAAGACCTTGATTAGCTGGTTCAGGTGTGTTTGATTAGGGTTGGAGCTAAACTCTGCAGGACACCGGCCCTCCAGGAACAAGTTTGGTGACCCCTGGTCTAAGGGGTATATTTTACCAAACGTTTTTACATATCTACTCATTCTTTACTATTATTCTAACATGTGGAAAATATTTTAACAAAAAAGTAAAAAAAAAAAAAAAAAAATTCATGTGTAGCTGTAGCTTCTTTCATGAAAATAGTCATCACTAAAAGTGTTTGTTGTGATGGGAACCATGCAGAGTCAGTCTGATTTCTGTAAGTACTCCACCCCACTGTGATTTTAATCTGGCTGGATTATCTCTGACATATTATCTCCATAACGTTGGTCTGCCTGCCTGGTCCTGTGTGAGGTGATTTAGTGAGAACGGAAGTCTGCTTCATTGAGCACGAGAAAACACTAGGACGAGTCACTGCCAGTCAAACACATGAGTAATGCCACCAGCATCCTGTACTATCCTCATTAAATGGGACAATGTTTTTTTTTTTTACATCATTATTATTACTACCCATTAAACCTTCTACACACTGCACGATTTTAGCAATCCTAAAAGATCATTGCAGATCACACTGTGCGACATGGATCCAATAAACTTGAGTACGACAATTAAGCAGACTGTATGATGATGACACCTATTGACTCGTAAACTACGATGCACTTTTCTATAGAAGAATAAGACATTATCAGCATGCGCTAGTGGTAAACAAAAGGAGCATGATGAATCACACTTTGGCAGTTGTAGTTTTATGTGTGCTGAAAAAAAGTGGAAGCAGTAAGAGCTTGAGGTAAGCAGTTTTATGTTTTAGCACCATGTCGCGTTAATTTCATGTCACATTTTTATTGGCTGGTCAGTAAACGTGGCTCGTAGCAGCAAACACTGTGCGATGATCATGCTGAATTTCTGACACTGTCAGAAAACTATCATAGGCTATCTTTAGTCGCAAGACCGTGACAACAACCATCTTTGAACCTCTCTCACTGTACGACATAAGACAACCGATTAGGAGCCACGATCACAGAAATCACCATGATTGTTTCACAATGCCAATCTTTCATCTGGGAAAATCAGCCAAAAATCATGCAGTGTGTCTCGGGTTTAAATCATTTAGCCATATACGCACAGAGATATAATTGTTATAATTTCAAAATCAGCTAGTTGTTACCATTTGGGGTTGTAAGATTTTTTGTTTTTATGCTCAAATATTTTGGAATATTATTACAATTTCAAAAAACTTTTATCCATTTTAATGTATTTTAAAATTTAATTTATACCTGTGTTAGAAAAGCTGAATCACGCCAGGCTTCAGTGTCGCATGATTCTTCAGAAATCATTCTACTATGATGATTTGGTGCTCAAGAAACAATTCTTATTATTATCAGTGTTGAAAACAGTTGTTGCTGCTTAATATTTTGTGGAAGCAGTGATGCATGTTTTTTTCAGGATTATTTGATGAATAGAAAGAACAGCATTTATGTGAAATATTCATTTTGGAAATATTTTGATATATTTTAAATGTGTTTACTGACATGTTGAATTAATGTAATGCAACCTTGCTGAATAAAAAAATATATAATTGTTTTTCAAAAAATATTACTGACCCCAATTTTTTTTTAACGTTAGTATAAAAATATATATGTATCCTATAAATGTAAATATATAAATTCTATATAAATAATATTAATATCTAGTTATTTAATTGACTAAATAGGCTAAATAACACTAATTTTTAAAAATGATTATTTAACAATCAATCTAAAAAATAATATAGATATATTTACTGAGCTATTAGTCAACCCATCACTGAATCGGGGTTTGAGTTTGTTCTCTCTCGTGTCACAATAAACCATGTGTGTGTTTAGTGAGCCCCAGTCCCAGGCTTTGCCTCTTAGCTGAATAAGAGGAAAACTCATATAAAAGGGTTCTTTGTTTCTGTCCTCTCAGTCAGCCCAGGGTAATGTAATAATAATAATATCCTGTCGCTGGGCTGTTCTATCTCTGCAGAGACACCAGGAGGCCCTGCAGTAAAAATAACAAAAAAAACAATTTCACATGGACAGCCTGCTGTTTTCAAAGGGCCACATTCTGTCACAATGTGACACTGATTTTACACCAGAATCCAAAGTCCAGAGCTTTTCCTGTTCTTTCACACGTTATCTTTGTTCTGCACTTGTTTTGTAACTCTGATCCTTTCTCATGCTCATTTATGTGTGTGTGTGTGTGTGTGTTAGATCTGCAGCCGGTAACATATTGTGAATCTGCATTTTGGTGCTCGATTTCCTACTACGAGCTGAATCAGCGTGTGGGCGAGACTTTCCACGCCTCACAACCGTCTCTGACCGTAGATGGCTTTACGGACCCCTCTAACGCAGAGCGCTTCTGCCTGGGCCTGCTGTCCAACGTCAACCGCAATGCAGCCGTGGAGCTGACGCGCAGACACATCGGTATATTCAACTCACATTTATAAAAAATGTACTGGAATATATTGGAATCAGAGTTTCTGAAATAAACTATATCTGTTTAACCTCATAACCTTTCCTCAGGCCGAGGTGTACGTTTGTATTACATCGGCGGTGAGGTGTTTGCTGAGTGTCTGAGTGACAGTGCTATTTTCGTCCAGAGTCCGAACTGTAACCAGCGGTATGGCTGGCACCCCGCCACAGTATGTAAGATTCCTCCAGGTGAGTCAGCCCGTCTGTGTACTGATTGGATGAATGTGCAGCTGTGTATATACATCCTGTGAGTCACTCAAGCATGTTATAGTGTCAGACTTCCTCATCCTATTTCATAGAAGCACTCAAGCATATATATATATATATATTTGTGTTTGCCTCAGGCTGTAATCTGAAGATCTTCAATAATCAGGAGTTTGCAGCTTTGTTGGCCCAATCAGTGAATCAGGGATTTGAGGCTGTTTACCAGCTGACCCGTATGTGCACCATTCGCATGAGTTTCGTCAAAGGCTGGGGGGCGGAATACAGGTAAGCCAAGACACTCGTCAGAGAAAGCACATACATTACCATTCAAAAGCTTAGGATCAGTTTTTTTCTCTTTGAAAGAAATGAATACTTTTATTCTGCAAAAAATTATATATATTACTATTATTGTAGTTTGTATTCTATCCTATAATAATTCACTCATCACAGGTAGCACATACAGTACACTAATGTTCAAAAGTTTAGGATAAGTAAGATTTTTTTTTTTCTTTTGAAAGAAATGAATACTTTTATTCTGCAAGAAATTACATATATTCCTATTATTATAGGATATATTCTATCCTATAATAATTCACTCATCACAGGTAGCACATACACTACTGTTCAAAAGTTTGGGATCAGTAAGATTTTTTTTCTTCTTTCTTCTTAATACTTTTATTCTGCTTATATTCTGTTGTATAATAATTATAATATACTCTGCACGCATCCTGGAAAACCTGGAAAAATGATGACTAATTTTCCAGTCCTGGAAAACACATGGAAAATGAGAGAAAATGTAAAATGTCCTGGAAAATCATTGTTGTTGTCCTGGAAAATTATTGTTTAATAAAAAGTAATTGTGTTTTCCTTTAGCCAGTAATCAAGAGTTTACCACTGGCCTGAAACAATTAGCCATAAAAAAGTCAAATCAGCATATTAGAATGATTTCTGAAGGATCATGTGAGACTTAGGAATGGAATAAAAACGAGAATATTCAGCTTTTCCATCACAGGAATGAATTACATTTTCAAATATATTACAATAGAAAACAGTTCTTTTAAATTGTAATAATATTTGACTTAATTCTACCATTAATATTTCAACTTATTGCTTATGCAAAGGTAGAACCGGCTTTCTAAATCTGTTCTTCATAACTGCATCACTTTCAAAAGTGCTCTGTACTATAAATGCTGAGTATTAAAAACAAACACACAAATGGCATTTAATCACTTTATATCTGTGACATTAGCACACAAAAAGCTTGGTTGCCCTTGATTATGTAAAACGGATATTCCTGGCTGGTCTGTAGTTTGTTAGAAATGCTCGGCAGGCATGGAAGCACGTTAGTGACCCAGATTCTCCTTCCTGCAGGCGGCAGACAGTGACCAGCACCCCCTGCTGGATAGAGCTGCATCTCAACGGCCCCCTGCAGTGGCTGGACAAGGTGCTCACTCAGATGGGCTCTCCGAACCTCCGCTGCTCCAGCGTGTCATAAGACAAACCCTCAGCCCGTTTCATGTAACCATACCCTTCTAATGACATCCTCTATTCTTGCTGCTGAATGCCAAGCAAACAAACAGAGCGAAACCAAGGACGGGGGAGACAAACACCTGCTGGACTCCTCAGAGTGTCACTTTATCATTTACAGATCCGAATATTTTGCTGTGGGCAAAAATAGACACGTACAGTTGAAGCACTTTGAACAATGACACTCAAGGAGCGTTGATGATGTTTCCTCAGTGTGATGAGTTTAAAATGAGGCATTTTCCTCATTGTGAATTTAAATGTGATAATGAAATCATGATTTTGTCTGTTTTTGTTTTTATCAAGAAGTGTATCACGCATTTAATTTGATCTGAAGGTATTAGAATCATGGGCTTGGAATATGATTGCTTAAAATCATAAACATCCTCATAGGAGGCCTCAAATAGTGCATTGTTTCCACCACCTTCAGTGAAGGGGTCTTGTGTGAACTTTTACAGTATGTTAGCCTGAAGTTAGTGCTTCAGGAAGCTGTTTGTGTGTAAGTAAATTGCACTGCGCTGGACAGGTCAATATACAATGTGATTGCCTTTGGTCTCATATGCACGGTTGACCAGGTTTGTATACAGGAACTGAGTGTGTAGAGTTAGAACAGAGGTACTCAGCCTTGATTATGAAAAGCACTTGTTTTGAAAAGCACCCAGTGATGTCGTGAACATGAAAATAGCATTGGAAATTTGTCAGTGACAAATGCTAGTAGCTAATAGTGCCATTTTTTTTTTCTTGAACTTGGTTACTGTTTGAATTATGCTTAGTAAATACATTTTGTATGAAGTATTTTTGCATTATAAACTGAATGGAAATTGCGAAAGTATATTTTTACTGCTGCCATAGGGTATTGTAATTAAGATCCTTGTCATGTTACAGATATAAAACAAAAAATGGTCACATTAGCAAAATTTCACAGATTTTTTCAGTCTGTTGTCAACAATGTTGTGATATATTTAACATCAGTCTTTCGTGTGATTGCACAGACTCCTATCGAAATGACTAGATTTAGCCTGTGAAAATTCACAGAACCATTAATGTGACCACCATTAGCCATCACTTTTTTTCTTTTCAGCAATCACTTGATTTCATTGTTCTTTTGTTGATTCTGTTCTGTGTATGATTGGGGATGTCTGAAAACTCAGGACTGTCAATCCATTCAACTGATTTTTGAGCTCAAAACTCATGTAACAACTAACAGAATTTCATACTACACTATTTTACTGTCTGTGATTTCTGAGTGGGTAAAAAAATTGCCAATATTTTGAGTTATTTTTCACAGAAAAATGGAGGGCAGGTACTGCTGGCAGCTCTTGGAATGCTTGTATTTTCATGTAAAAATTGATTTCACAAGAGAATAGTGTAAATGGCTAGATTTTTATGTGGACCCTTTGCTCATCAGGTTATTCAGATCCCTTGATTTGTATAGTGACATTCAACAACTAACTCAATGCATGGTCTGGCTTTTAACAGCATACATCAGCAGTCCAAAAGCATGTTTCTCATTTTATTGGAAGATGTCTGGTCTCAAGTAAATAAGCTCTGAATCACTGATCATGAAAATCCTGACAATCTCGGTTTGATTTTTAAAATCAAATTGATGTTTCATTGAACAACTGACGCTTGTGTTTGATTCCCCCAAGCGTTTTTTTTTTTTTTTTTTTTTGCTATTAATCTTGCCGGCTCTTCATCTGTGACTCAACAGGGCCAAAGCACACAGTGGACTGTTGATATTATTTAGATTTGTCCTTTTTGCTGGAATATTGCTTATATCCTGTTTATTTTCTTGCACTCTTAATTTGGAAGCAAATACAACATTCTTTGTCTTTATAGTGTCAGTAATTTCATTCATATTCTGAAACTGGTGCTTAGTTCTTGTTTGCCCTGAATTACCTTTTTGCTTTTCTGTAACGTACACTCGTGTTTACTTCTCTTGCATTCACTGTCATATTGACTTTTGTTATGTAAGTTTTAATAATAAAATGTTTTAAGAGCATCGCTTCAGACTTTTTCAAACAGTATGTAAAAAATGATTTCATCATGTCAAATGTATTTGACAAATGTATTTCCAAACAAAACAAAAGAACATCAAAACTGATTCGACAGATCATTATTTTAATTGATGAAGAGCTAATGACATGCACAAGCATAGTCCGTAATTGTGACTTGCATCGGAAAAATAAAAGTTTAAAAACAATCCACTTTTGTCAGCTCATCCGTCATTTGATTTACAACTCTTTAGACAGAACCATAGGCTTCATCCTTGTATGTGGCTGCAGACTTGCACTGACACCACCAAAGAACAGGCAAGAAACAATCTTGCCCCCTGCAACCCGTCCCATGGCTCTGCGATTACAATGTTTGAAGCCAAAAGCCCATAATCACTCTGTACTGCCTGATTGAGGTGCTGGACACTGACATTATAGTAACAGCAGTATCAGGAAATCTCCATTGCTGTTTTTTTGCCTACATTCTTCCATGTTTCTCGGGCGGGACTGGGCTGGGCAGATTTGGGATGACTGGGGGTTCAAAGGGTGGGCTGATTATCAACAGTGGAAGCTCGGGCCTTAACTCTCCTCTCCTGATGACAAGCCGTCAATCTCATCTTGGTCTCCACCAATAGCCATCCAGAACGCTTTAGCAACCTGTTTGAGGGCAATTCAATTGTTAACGCTACATTTAGATTTTAAAAATATTAGTATTAGTATTAATGAGATAATATTAAAGGTATATTACCTTTTCTGCATGTACTTTCCTCTGTTCATGTGGCAACGAAGAGGCCTTGTCTACAAATAAAAAGAGTTTTAAGAATATAATGAATATTTGTAAAAACAGGTCTTCACTATTGAGTTTTGGTAAATTATTTAAAAAAATATTTTATTCAACAAGAACACATTAAATTATCACAATAAAGATCCTGAAAATAAAAAATATTACAGTTTCCACAAAAACATTAAGCAGCACAACTTTTAACAAAGATAATAAATGTTTCTTGAGCACCAAATTCAGCTTTGTCATCACAGGAATGAATTACATTCTAAAATATATTAAAATATCGAACAGTTAAAGGTTATGAGGTTATACCGTAAAAATATTTCATAATATTCCTGTTTTTACTGTATTCTTGGTGAACATAAGAAACCTCTTACCAAGACATTATAAAAAACTACTGACCCCAAACATTTGAACAGTAGTGTATATATATGTGTGTGTGTGTGTACCTTTCATCTCTTTCAATTTTGTAAAGAGTCGCTCAAAATTCTCCACGTCTGCATCTCCAGCAGTTAGATTAGCCAACTCTTGTATGTCTATGTCAATCATGGGATCTGTGACAGATTAGCAAATATTTCATTAAACACTGCACACAAGTACTTTCAAGTAAGTATTCAAACAACGGCTTAGTCCATTTGTACTTTAAATGCTAATATCCTATTTTATCATATCATTAATTTACCTCCAAAATGAGTATAATATATTGGCCTTAACAAAAGCACTTACCGACTGCTGTATCGACTGCATTATTCTGGTTATTCTCTGCTCTCTGGCTCTCAGTGCCTTCATCTGTACTGTTGGATGGGGAATGAGAAGACTAATAACGAGAAAAAATAGTCTGTTACAACGAGATGACATTAAGACTCTAAAATATTGTAAATAATGTTCATCTACATACATTAAAGAGCAGCACAATTAGAAAAGGCTAACCAGTGTCTCTTGACTGGGTCGTGGGTTGTTGTGATGAGAGGCCACCAGGCTGCTCATTAGCCCAAATCCCTGACTGTGTTCTGAGAAGAATAAATGATAATTAAATGGAAAGCTAATTGAACATAAATATGATTTGTTGTAGATGCCATTGTGTATTTCGCATTAGAGCATTACAATCTCACCATCTTTCATCTCGACGCTGGACCACACGTTGGCATTGAGGGCTTGAATGATTCTTTTTACTCCAGTGGACTCTGGGAAGTCATCTATGGGGTACACAAAGACTGTAAACAAAATGATTCACGTGCATAATCGTGACTAAACTTTGTTTTGTCTCTCACCATCTTCATCAGGTAGATCTTGAGGGTTGAGCTCTACTAATTCAAATGCGTGAGCCAGACACCACTGCTGGGCCTCCTGTTTGCTAACACCTGCAATGGCATATTTACACCAAACTTAGCAGAAAACTGCATATGTTGCACCCAAACCACTGAATAAGTATGTAGTACCAAACACACACTCACCACTGTCACACGCATGGTCACACACTAGGATCAGCACTTCTGGAGCCAAATCCTCCACAACTGATAACCAGGAGTTGACACTGTTAAGACCGTCTTTCTGAAATACAAAAAGAGTTCAAGCAAGGCACATGCACTGAATGGTGAATTTGTAAAATGATCATAATGTCGATAACTCACAGTTTTGCTGTCAAAGTAAACAATGAATGCTTGCATAGACCGGGCAACCTCTATATTCATGTCGAATGGACTTGAAACAACACATAAGCTGACGTTTGCTGTGTAGTATTTGTTGTTGATTGTCCATGGATACCAAGAAACTCTTTCCTCTATCTTGGTAGCTTGAGGTAGTGATTCTGAGCCCAAGATCTCTGAAATAAAACATTCAAAACTGTTATTGGCCAAGTGTGTGTTTGATATCATTAAAAAAACACTAAAACAGTCTCTAAAGTAAGACATAATGTGTAAATTAACTGAAGTTCAACACTGCCGCCTGCTGGACACAAAGAATCACTAGATGTAAAGAATTACAAAAAAATAAAAAATAAAAATTCCTATAATGTTCTAAAGTAAAGCACTAATTTAGGAATAAGGATTAAAAATGGATGTACCAAATGTATCAGGCTATATACATATTGCACACTTATTATGTACTGTAGCCCTACATCAATAACAGCATCAGTAGTGTGATTCACATTTATTGTCCAGTTGGATCATGTTTTATCAATAATCTAAGATTGTTGTGATTAGAAAACCTATATAAGAGACAGACTTGTAAACTGTAATGTTTACGAAACCCTGCATGTTACATGAAATCAGCAAAAAGCCAGATGAAGAATGATAACATGACAGTTGGACAATCTCTTATTATAAAATATTGCTTTTATGCTATCGTTACACAATACATTAACGCACAGTATATTTTATGCGATTAACAATAAAACCGTTATCGTGATCGACACATTTTGATCTATAATTAGGAGACAGCACAATCAATGTGTTTTTGTTGTTGACAGCTAACGTTAGCATAGCATCAAGGCTAACAAGTGTAGAATAGATTTTCCCCTTTTACTCACGTCTAATGAGCTCCTCTTCTTTAAAGCTGCAATCACAGCTTGTGACTAAGATACAAGGCAGGGTAGGTACTTCATCTCCTTGATCATCTGCCATTTTAAGCTTTTGGACACTTAAAAACAGCTCCTAATGAAAGTTAGCACGTTAGCAACAGCTGTCAACCACCTCCAGGAAACCTTTCACCTCTAACCTCAACTTACTTCCGTGTCTGCGCGCGCGCGTGTGTGTGTTAGAAAATCTCAAGTTTAATTAGAGTTTAAGCAAAACAGCTTTTCAGTGAATAGCTATAGAAATAACGCAAGTCAGTCAGGGATACACCCTAATTAATAACAAAATGGTAATAATAACAACTAATGCTGGCCGAACTGTTTTACTTACTGTGGAGACTATACTGACATTCGCGTCGTGTTGCCATAGTTACAGCCAGACCTTTGTTTGGAAAAACATAAGACTGCGTGAAGACACAATTAGAAAAAAAAAGCTTAAATGTGACCTGAATTATTTAGTAGAAAAATGGCCGATGTTCTTAAAAATAAGGACGAAGTTGGGCATATTTTAGTACAGGTAATGTGCTCAAGTGCTGAATATTATGAAAGAAGACTTGACAGCAACTGTTGAAGTTTTAATTACTTTGAAACTATGCTAGTTGCATTATATAATTGAATATGATATAATTACGTTTGTAAAACTATTTTCTTGTTATCTTTATTGTGTCTTAGGTGCAGGATGATTTAAGACAACTAAAAAAGAATCTTGTTCGATTGACTGTGCAAGAGAATGGGGAAGTTTTGGACATTCAAGCTTTGGATTCAGCCATCAGCAGGACAGAACATGGAATAAGGGTATATAAAGCCAACTTTATGACAACTTGACTTGAATAGTTCTGTATAATTGAGGTCTGAATTAATTAAATACTCAACATACAGTACCAAATTTCTGTGTGGAGGAGAGTTGAAAAAATTTCCTTCTTGTTTTTTTCCTATTTTCCTTCTTGTTTTTTCGAAGTTTTGTAGGCCTGTATTTTTTAACATCTGTTTTTTTAATATAAAAGTAAGATAATTACTTATATATATAAAACTAATTATCTTGTATATATATATATATATATATATATATATATATATATATATATATATATATATATATATATATATAAAACTAATTATCTTACTACATCTTAATCATCTAAATAAGTCGTCTCGTCTTGCAGTCCCTGACTTGTAAGATTCATGCAGTGGAAATATATGAAATGTGGAGCATGGAAGAATGATGCTTGTAAATATTTGTTGAATTACAGAGGCATGCAGAAGATCATCTGAAAACCATTAATAATCAGTTTTTGACTCTACCCTGTATTGAAGAGCCTGAAAAGAAGCCTGTCCCCGCCAAGCTTGTTAAATGGTATTTAAAAAAATAAAATAAAAAAAAAATTCTGCCAATTGGATTATGTAAAATCACATTACCTCTAACATATATTTATAACATTTTTGTAGGCAGCCACCATATGAGACAATACCAAATGCACGTCCTCTGAGATGCCAGATTCCCAGTCCATCACCAGGGGAAAAGGTTTCCATCTTTAAACTTATAACTTTTTTTTAAGACAAGAAAGGTCTTTATTCTGTAATCTATGGCTCTATCTCCCCAACAGCACAAGTCAGCATTTATCATGCGTCTGCTAAATAACCCTTTCCACCCAAAGAACAAGGAGATTGTGCAACAAAATTATGGGATTCAGCTTCCTCATCTGCACAAGAGAACTGGGGCCAGTGTGAGTTGCTGAAAGATATTACTTTATTTCTTTCTATTATTATTTTGTCATCATATACTCACCCTCATTTGTTCCATCCAAACTTGTATGGCTTTATTTCTTATGCAGAACACAAAGAAAATATTTTGAAGTATGTTGGTTACCAAACGATTGTATGAGACATTTCTCAAAATGTCTTCTGTTAGGTTCCACAGAAGAAATAAAGTCACACAGGTTTGGAACGACATGAGTGTGAGTAAATAATGACAGAATTGTATTTTGTGTGTGTGTGTGAATTGTCCCTCTAATACTATAGTGTACTTGTTTTTTTTTTATTTTACATGTGTGGCTGCATTAGAATCCAGCAGCGTTTATGATTAAGGCTTATTGATAGTGTTGATTATATGGTGGCCAGCTCTGACTGTTGCCTTAACGCCAGCGTCTGTCACATGAACCTCATGAAAAGAAATGACGTGACTGGCGTGTAATAATAGATGACTCCAGTCACTTTGCTTTCAAACAGGAGATGCGGATTTGAAGGTCACCTGGTTTGGCAGTGACAGCTAAATCTGTCTGTTTGTAAACAAATTAATCTTTCTAAAGGTCACCATTTGTTTTGGTGCTCTGTTCCCCCCCTTCTGCTTTCCGCTGCGGATCTTCCTCTATCTCCTGCATCCTCTGCCTGTCACTCGTGAGGAGGCTGCCTGTCATGTTGTTGAGAAGAAGGTATGAGACTTGGCTGCCGAAAGCAGACAGACGCAGATTGCGGCACATCAGCATTCTTCGGAGGACGGCCACCGCCTGATTGCAGTTGTATGGGCTGCTGCTTTACAGCTGTCTCAGGACAGGCACTGGTACCTGTTCCCGCATGCCAATAAGACAGCCGTGGCTTACCCAACTGGCACTCGCTGGCGCTCTGCCTGCTGCGTCAATACCTCTGTGCTGTCGGCTAGTTCTCCGCTGAGTCTCTGAAGGAGCTCCCACTGTTTTTTTTTTCTTTTAAATGTCCCCTTGTACCACTTAAACAGCTGCGAGCCTCCAAACCTCTCCAAACACCTGGCCGGTGCTCGTGGTTTGTCAGGGAGCTCAGTGGTGTGACAACAGACAGGCCAGAGAACATCAGGGGGAGAATTCGGAACAGCAGGATGAGGAGAGTACAGAAGGGCTCTGTCTGGCATGTGCCCACAACTTGACAAACTTGCAGTGTTCTCTCCATTATATGTTTATATGCACTGAGGAAATGACCAACCTCGTTCTTTGATGCTGTTTTGTTTGCTATGATTAATGCACATCCTGCTCATTGCGTTTTTTTGCACCAAAAAAGTTTAGCTTGTGATTTAGCCATCTTGTTTTTAATCGGCTATAAATTTTCTGTAGATAACATGTTTTTATTGGGCTTTTTGTCCTTGGGAGTGAGTTTTGGGGCTTGTCTTTATAAAAATGATTGTAAAATTAATGATGAATTATATTAGTCGCTAGATGACTTCCATGAAAGTCCTAATTATTGCAGTACATCCTTTTTTTGTGGAATGAGGAGCACGACTTTCATTCGATTTATGAACTATTATATGATAATGAGGTGGTACGAGCATTTTAGGCATTGCTCTGATGGAATTTAATTCTAGAAGATTTCAAGCAGCTGTTCACTTGAGAGAAGGTGCGAGACAAATAAACCGAGCCGTGCTCAAAGTATCCAGAAAGCATTGCCAGCATGTGATTGATTGCTTCAGGGAAGGGGGCTTATTGGCCAGTTTACAATGTCATTAACTGCCTGTATTTTAGCTCCAGCTTTGTTTTAATGAATGCGGAAAATCTGTTGGTTGTAATCACACAACATCACCGCTCTCTCTCGCAAATGTGCATGCACTTGTGGTTCGCTACAGCCAACGGAACCGAGAGAAAGAGAAACCATATTTCTTGACATCTACAAGCTGCCACCAGCCTGATTAATGGATAGTCGTCTCCCAGCCTTTTACAACAAAGTTTTGTTTGGAGGGAAAATTCTGATCGGTGACCCGAAGCTAATAGCATTCTCCGTGAGCAAGTTATTGAGCGAAGTATAGTCCCTCTCTCTCTTCTTCTAGTATAGGGTAAATGGTGGCTTTAGAGCCTGCAGGCAGGTCTTTTTTGCCCAGTAAGACGGGGCAGTAGGTTAATACCCTTTGTTCTGTCACTTTCAATACCTTTGACCTTTGACCACAGAGCTATCATTCGGGGCTCAGTAATTCCTCCATGTTTGGACAATGTTTTATTGCCTTTTTAAGAAAGGCCCATTACTTAGTTCATGCTTAAAGGGGTAGTTCTCCCAAAAATGAAAATAACATTTTCCTTGTTGATGAAAGCATATGGTGACCATATTTCTCTTTCACATCAAACTTGAATATGCACATATTTAAATCACTCAAATGAGATTTCAATGCTACAGTCAATGTGAATCTAAAATTATGAATTAAAAGTACATGAAGTACAGTGAAATAAATGACAACATTTTAATTCTGGGTGAAGCAGCTCTTTAAAATAACTATATTCCGGCTTGGTTGAACCATAGTGGAAAGAGTATAGTGGGCATTTATGTAATAAAAACATAACATTTGTTTGCCTTGGTTTTTCTAGGTTGGGACTCAAAGATTTTTCACTGGCCCCACTTCGAGCTTCGCTGCAGCACGTGAAGCTCTGCCTAAACACCTACACCCCAAACCACCACCTGAATGTAGAGACCTGAATGCAGGTATAAGCCTCTTTTTTTACAACTGATACAGTATTTCTTTATGCATTATATACACTACTGTTCAAGAGTTTTGAGTCTGTAAGATTGTTGAATGTTTTTGACAGTCTCTTATGTACACCAAGACTGAATTTATTTGATCAAAAATACAGTAAAAACAGTAGCATTGTGAAATATTATTAAAATGTAAAATAACTTCTATTTTAATATATTTTAATTATTTATTCCTGTAATGGCAATTTTCAGCAGTCATTGATCCAGTCTTCAGTGTCACATGATCCTTCAGAAATCATTTGAATATTCAGATTTGGTGCTCAAGAGATATTTCTTATTATTTTCAGTGTTAAAACAGTTGTGCTGCTTAATATTTTTGTGGAAATTGTGACACATTTTCTTTGCATGATTCTTTGATGAAAGGAACCACATTTGAAATAGAAATATTTTGTAACCTTATGAATGTTTACTTTCACTTAATGTTATTTTGCTGAAAAACATTATTCACCCCCCCCCCCCCCCCCCCCCCCCCCCCCCCCCCCCCAAATACATTGCTGAACCCAAACTTTTTAAACAGTAGTGTACTGTAAATGCATTCTGTATGTTTGCATAAATTCATTTGTTTGTTTGTGCCCTCTTATTGTGTTCATGAATAATATGCTGTAATTTTGTGTACAGATCCTCTCCACAGATTGTAATAAAATTTAATTTAATTTATTTATTTATTTATTTTTTGCATTTTAGGGCTGCTACCCTCAGCAGCTGACCTCTCTTCAGTGCAAACCCCAGTACAGCACAAAGCTGTCCATGTGCTCCAGAGAGAGGACAGTGGCCAAAGTAAGACAGGTCAGTCTATTTCCACAATGTCATTACACACTTGTGGCCTACATTTAAAGTTAGAAAGTCAATTTGTATGTATCCAAAAATTCAGCTTTTTCTGCTTTTTGCTATGTATTGAATCCCAACAATCTACATACATATTTTTTCTCATACTATGGAAAAAAGCCTCAAGTATTGCTTTTTTGTTCAATTAACACTTCATTTTCAGCAGATAATTTTATGCTGTCTGTGATATTTTAAGTGTCAGGCATATACTGTATTTAGTACTTTTTTAAAATATAGAACAGTATCATAAATAATCATTAATACAGTCTAAAATGGTGGTGCACTTCTGATAAAAAATGTCAATCAAATAACTGGACAAATATTACATATTTATATATTGTTTTCTTATATCGGTTATGTATATTGTACAGTCTCTGACTGTAGTATGTATTTCTTATGTGATTATAGATGAGTCAGAAAGGGCTTCAAAACTGGAGATGGATGTGAGCAGAGATGAAATGGCTCTCGGAAGATCAGGAACCGAGAGTCCATCATGCAGGACCATTCACACCCCCCCTCCTTCAGCTGCTTCTGTAAGCTCTGACAATGGAGTACTGAATCGTGGGATAGCCCGACTCACTCCACTTAACCTGCAGGTATTATTTATTTATACTGACATACATAAAGTTATATATGACAAGGATATATAGTGTGTTTCTGCCTTGCTGAGGTAACATTTTTGGATGATTTGGACAGTCCTGTATTTTCTGTTTGTAATAATCTGGTCACAAGAGCTTTAGAACTGACTGATAATCAGTTTTCTTTGACAATCAGTTTTTCTTTGATGGGGGGGGGGGGGGGGGGGGGGGGGGGGGGGTAGTCCACCCAAAAATGAAAATTCGGTCATCATTTACTCTTTTCATTCCAAACCTGTATGATCTCTTGTCTTCTGTGAAACACAACATAGAAATTTTGAAGAATGTTGGTAATTAAACAGCTTTGGTCCCAGAATTTAAATTTTTGAATGGACTATCCCGTTAAATGATTGCAACAGCCTTTTGCCTTTTGCCTGTTTCTCTCTTCTTAGAGCATTCCAGTGCCAGCTGCTGTCAGCAAATATCCTTTCACCATAGCTGAGGGTCAGATTGATCAAGAAGATCCTGACTACTGTAGGTTTAAAAAGCAATATTGTCTCTACTGGGGTGCAATGGTAGAGGCTTTGGACCAGCTGCAGCGGATACTATTGGACTTTGCGGTGCCAGTGGCGCGGGTGTGTGGGGAGCGTCTGGCAGCGTGCGTGCAGAGCGGTGAGCTCGACTGGAGAGACGGCAGGGGCCGGCGCACCCATGTGGAGAAGCTAATCTCGGTGCTGGAGAACAGAGATGAGGTATGGGACCTGATGTGTCAGCCTGGGCAGCGCTACAAAGGCATCGAGGGGCATCAGGCAGCGCTGTGTGCATCCAGACCTGCTGGATGGCATTACTCTGCCCGTACCGCCTACCTGCTCCAACTCAGGCCCAAATGGGCGGCACAAGTTATTGCCATGTCTCTGCTGAAACGTGCCAAACTGGGCCATTTGAAGAAGAGTCTACAGGCCCTCGCGTATCCGCCAACTGGAAAACTACCGCATCAGGGCAGAGGTGAATAAAATACACATTTCTATAACAGTTAGTTCTGGTCCTTGAATCTGATTTGTTGAGCAGCATTTCCAAGAGCATTGGACTTAACAGTTTTAACTTTTCATTGTTTTAACTTTCATTGTGTGCATTCCAGACTGTCAATCTATACATTAGATACTACAATTGATGAGGAACAAACTTCGCAACATGTGAAAAATATGTTCTATATAGTAAGAATGTGTACATTATAAACTATATAAATAATATAAACTATATAAATAATAAATAATACTTACATCTGTCATGTTATGTCCACTTCTCTGCCATTCACAACTCCTCTCCCATGGCCTTGCGGAGAGTAAAGTGTTCACTGGATTCACACTTCAGAGCCTTGGTGGAAAAAATAGGTTATTTTAATACTTTTTGTCTACAGTTATTTAGTCATTTTGGATATACTACTCTTTTCACACACTGTTTTTCATCTACTATGTAGTAGGGAAGTAGGCATATTCTGACACAAGGACTGTCTTCATTAGTGAGTCATTAAATTATTTTTTCAACCAATTTTTGTTCATTCAGGAAAGAAACAATTGTCTCTATTAGTGAATCCTTCATTAGATGGGATAGTGTAGAGTAGATATGAAGCGAAGTGGGAGAGAGCGAGAGGCGGGTGGGAACGGGAAAGGTCCTCAAGTCGGGATTCAAACTCTGCACCCCCGCAACGCAAAGGCGCTGTATTATTTTAAAATTATTTTTACAAAATTTTACAAAAGATTGGTTCTTTCAAAAACCCTGATTCATTTGCAGCCATCTTTATGAATAAGTATTTGAATAATTCATTCAACCGATGTCTTGAAACTTTTATGACTGGCGTGGCAAAAACAGACAACGTAACTGCCAATATAGTGTCTAAATGGTTACAGTATATTAATTTGAAATGTTATATAAAACCACACAACCATGCTGCCTCCTTGTTATTTAGATTGATTTTTTTAAAACTTAATAATTATTGTTTTTCTTGGAATGACCAGGTCTTTACTACAGTAACTTCGGTCACATCTTTTGAATGGCAGAATGAATCCTTGGCATAAGAAAGTACAGTTGTTCCACTCATAAGATGTTGTATAAAATCAGTCTGTTTAACAAAAAAACTGTGAAACCACTGTATAGTACATATATTTATCAATATAGCCCAGGAAAGAATTGAACTTTCAGTGCAGAGGTGCTTATACAAAGAGTGATTGTGATAGCTCACGTTTAGATTAAGTTTATATTTGTCAGAACAGATGTTTCATCTGTGCTGTCATTCCTGTAACATCTTTATGAAACTAGCATGTCTCTTAATTAGTGCCCACATGTTCATTTATCCTCACCGTCACTCACTGTGAGAGCAGACACAAGCTTGTGTATGTTTCCACCCTTTAAACACTCACATCCTTTTAATTAAGCCTTAATCTTCCCCTGGCAGAAAGCTTCATGTAGCCTGCTAATTGAATTAATAGAGGGAAGATGTTTCTAAGTATGCACTTAGCTGATTTAATTAATGTGATTTATGCTTGGTTTGTCTCCATGAGACCCAGGGAGAAAGACAAGCATAATTTCCTCCCTTTGCTGCCATCGGTGGGCCGACAACATGATAAATCCATGTGCTGCTGGGTGCTGTCTGTCACCGATCACTTTTACTCTCTTTTATTCTCTGCTGTCTATGATTCACAGAGTCTGGCAGCCAACTGGAAACACATCACCTCCGTCAAAAGGACGATCATCCACGTCCCATCATTGGGTAATTCCTTTCCATCCGTTATGATGGCTTCTGGTCACAATATTTTAAAGGGAAAAAATACATGTATTTGGGTGGACCTGCAGAAAACACAGAAAACTGATGTACCGAAAACTTGTCATTGAGACCTGCGCTGGCTATTGGGGATGATGATGAGTGCGAATTGTAATCACCAGCAGATGGAGTGTGATTTTTGCACTGGGGGTGGCTGAGGAGAGGCCTGTGTGAGCTCAGATAATTAAGAAGTTGAACCCTATTGTTTTTATTGCCTCGCTCTGTTAGTTTGCATGCATTTAATCATTTCATTATAGAGGTTAGTTCATAGCAGTCTTTTTGAGGTTTCCTGACTTGAATAAAGTCTTGAATTTATTGTGAAAATATTTCAATCTCATTTCAAATCATTTTGATTTGTTCAATAGGATATTCCCAACATCAGAGGCTGAGTCTCAGAGGATTTGATGTTCTCCAGAATACCCAGATGGGCAGACTGTGTGATATCAGAGGTGAGGGTGCAGATCATGACATGATCAAATTGGATTGACAGCAGACACATGAAAGCAAACACAGTACTGTTTGTGTTACACATAGATGAGAACGTCGAGGTCATTTATGTGTCTCCGGTGCGCCTGGGTGAGGATGTTCTCCAGTACTACACTCGTCTGCTGGGCCTGCAGACAGCCATTGAGCTGGGTGACGCTTCTGCGCCTGAGTCCCACTGTGCCAAACGCTTCACTATCCTCATGCCAGAAGCACTGGAGTATTTTTCAGTATGGTGCACCACATACACACACAGACCTACAGAAGATGTTGATACCTTTTGTCTCCCCTCAAAGTGATTTCTGAAATATAGTGGTGCACATGAATTAGTTAACAATTTTCATAGAAGAATTTGATTTATTTCTCACCTGTAGAGGGCGACAGAGGTGACCTATGTATTTACCACTCTGTGCAGACCTGCCATAATTGATTAGGTTTCAGTGCAAGGATCTGTGCTTTTACATTTACACATTTAGCAGAAATCCAAAAATCCAAAGCCACATACAAAAGAGGAACAAAAGCAATTGTCACAGAGCAACAATATTCGTAATATACAATGCTAAGGTTGTTAGACAGTTAGATTAGGAAGCAAGCTAGGGAAGAGGAGAAATGCAAAGAAGATGACTTTTTTTTGATATTATCATTTATTAGCATTTTTTTTTAAATATCTGATATTGTTCAAAACTCAACATAAACATTGTCAATATATGTGACCCTGGACCACAAAACCAGTCAGAAGTACCATGGGTATATTTGTAGCAATAGCTAAAAATGTTATTTTATGCCAAAAATCATTAGGATATTAAGTAAAGATCCTGTTCCATGAAGATAGTTTGTAAATTTCCTACCGTGAATATATCAAAACTTAATTTTTGATTAGTAATATGCATTGCTAGAACTTCATTTGGACAAATTTAAAGGGGATTTTTTTTCAATATTTAGATTTTTTTTGCACCTTCAGACCAACAGAATAGTTGTATCTCGACCAAATATTGTCCTCTCCTGACAAACCATACAGCTTATTTATTCAGCTTTCAGATGAAAAAAATTGACCCTTATGACTGGTTTTGTGGTCCAGGGTCACATATACACTTTTTGATATCAGGGACCAAACTGTAATGATTCTAATATTGCTACAGTATATATTTATTATAATAATACTATATATTTTTATGTATAAAGCCTTATAATTTATCAGACAAATATTACTCATGATATGATAAATGCAAAATGTTTGCAGAATTAAATAATTGGCTTTTATATAAACAAATGATAAAAAACTAAATAATTTATTAAAATATTTACTTTTAAAAAATGTTTAATATTTACTTAATATTTATAATTTTATTTATAATATTTACTAGTGTATCTTTTTCTACTCATTTTTAGATGTATAAACCTGAAAGAGATTCCATTCATTAACTTATTTTAATAGGACAAAAAACAGTTACCTTAAAACCCCAATTCAAGTAGTGAATAGAAAAATACAACACAAATGTAAACTATTCTTGAAAATATATATTTTGCAAGGAAGGAGAGGTTTTTTTTTTACACTATATGCAGATTTGTTTCTTCTATTATTGTAGGCCTAACTGACTGCACATGCAAGCAACGCGCCTCTGTTATTTATTGCCGCATAGCGTACGAGCAGCACGCGCTGCCTCTTCCCTGTCGATTCCTCTCCGTGTGTAAACTCTGCCAGACGTGTCAGCAGGATAAATCTCTGTTAGCCGTTGCTGCCAGCGTGGCGTGCCAATGACAGACGGGACAATTCTGCTTGGATCAAACATACAGATGTGGAGTAATTAGTGCTTTCCCCACGGAGCCCATCACTAAGCACACAGTAAAGACAAGAGGCTGCAGAGGTGTACTGCCCTCCCCTGACTCTCCTTTATCAATTTAACGTGTTGGAGTACAGGAGAGGTCATGACCCCTCCGGCTGCACGTAATGGGCCCAATGTGTTTGCGCACGTTCATAAATTACACCCATAGACAAAGGGAGGGGTAAGACCTTAGAGCTGGAGTGGAAAGGACAGTTATTTATGTACACAAAGACCGCTGAGATTTCACCTTTGGGGGGGAAATATACATAATAAAAATGTATTTCTGTTATGTATTCTCTTTATTACAGCTTATTATGTTAGGAAACATAACAACAGCATTAATTCTGCAGCTTTTGTGCTCTTCAAATTGACCATTAACTCACAGTGTATTATATTCCTCTTTCAGACCCGGAATATGTGTCTAGCTTCGCTCCTGAAGTACAGTCCTCGAACGCTACAGCGCATCAAGAATTTGATCCAGGGGAAGCAGGCCTACATGATTGGCGGTGTCACCGATATTGATGACCTGGCTGTGGCAGATGAGCTCGAAGTTCCACTTTTGGGCACAGAGCCTGCGGTGACCCAGCTATACAGCACTAAATCTGGGGGAAGAAGGATCTTCAGTAGCGCAGGGGTCGACATGCCTTCAGGAAAGTGGGATATATACACCCTGGAGCAGGTCTGTGTGCCAGACATCTGTTTAGACACCTCATGTGAAACTTACATTTGATGATGTAGAAAAAAATGGAATATGATACATATGTCTATCTTCCAGCTTCATGAAGGTCTGGCCCGGCTGATGACTGAACACATGGAAGTCCAGCGATGGCTCTTCAAGATAGATAGCGAAGTGGGTGGACGGGGAACGGCCTATTGTGACGCATGCCACCTAAAATGCCGCCCATGGGCACAGCAGGAGTTTAGCCGCTACGGGCCTGAACAGTGGAGAACATCACAGTCTCAAGTAAAGGTAGGACTGTTTTAGTTTTAAATAAATTGTCTTTAAATAACCTTCAGTTATTTTCATTTATGTATGTATGTAAGTATGTATTTTATTTTATTTTATTTTATTTGAGAAAAGACACATTTGAATTATTTTTATTTGTATTGTTATTTTTATTGTAATTATGTTTTTATTATATATATTTTTTAACATTTTAATTATGTTTTTATTTTAATTTTGTTTAACTATTTAGTTATATTAACTTTTAATAAGAATCAGGATGATTTATATGCATCATATGCATCTTTTTTTTCTTCTTTTTTTTTTTTTTTTTACATGAAATTTAATTTAAGTGGGACTATTTCAGTTCTAAAATACCATAATGTTTAATAAAACATTACAATGGTGATATTACTAAACATTTTGTAAAAACCAAAGCTTTTGGTAAGATAGAGGACATGATACAGATTTTGCTTTTAAAACAAATAAAATAAATCTGTTGACAAAATTTGTTCTGATTTGTTCTTAGTGCAGTTACACCATTCAAATGCACAGTCTGCATTAGTGAGTGCCTGTTGTGCAACAGTAGCAATTCTGAAGTATCAAGTGGCTTGTTTTTAAATGCGAAATGAAATGTGCCATTTCTTTTATTTTGCAAATGCAGCTACACTTCAGTCACAAGCCCTGTTCATTACAATTTCCGCTTTGCCTGGTTTTTATATTCACATTCTGTACAAAATGCACCCTTGTCTCAATGACAAGCCTGTCATTAATGACCAAGGCCAAACTTTGATGCCATCATCGTGATTTGTCTAGACTCTAGAGAGTGCTTATGACTCAAATTCATGAGAAATTAATAATGAGTCATTTGAATTGTAGCATATTTATGTATTCTAATTCAAATGTGATGTATTCAACACTCTGTCGTGTGCTTTAAAAACATCAGTTTTATCCGCCTGTAATCGTGTTCATAACCCTCTCCTGCTTACAATTTGGCCCTTGATTTAAATACCGTGTTTTGCCATTACATCGTGAGCTTTGTGTAAGCTAATTACAGGGTTATCATCATACGCGGCTGTGTGCAAAATCAGACCTTGCTTTTTTTTTATTCCAGCCTCTTATTGTAGCCTTCTATCCCAGGGGCAAGAGGAGGCCGCGTGTCCTACCTCCAAGCTATTAGCTCAGTCCCTAATTCGCACTGAGGCCGAGAGAGGAATCTGGGGCTGTAATTGTGGTGGCATTGGTGCTGTTAATTACAGAGGTAAGCGGTTGAGGCCCAGCCAAGCTCCATTATGGTGATGGCGGTGAAGGAGCTTTAAATGGGGGACTCTTCACCAGCTGGGGTCCCAGTGAGAGGAAAGGGAGCTGGGGCCTGATGAGCTGGCCTGCACCCTTAGGGCTTCTGGGCCATATGGAAGCCAGTACGGGCCTTTATTCTGCCTCTTCAACCTTTTTAATCAATGGAAAGCTCTGCTAACAGAATGGAGAGCAAAGAGGTGATTTCAGCGTGTCATTCATTTTCTACAGATCTGTATTCACTCTTTTAGTGGTAATTCTGCCGTTCTGCAACGCCCCTCATTGCGGTTCTGTTTGCAGTTGCGTATTTGCATGTCATTCATTTTATTTATCTGCTTGATGTTATGTTCATTGCGTTTTATCTTTATTACTCTAAGCTAATAAATTCAACAACAAATGCGGAAATATTCTAGAACTCATATATCAGTCTAATGTTTTAATTGCAGTGGGTAATAAATGGTAAATATTGCCTTTTGTTCTTTAAGTACAAAACATTAGTATGTATGACGTCTATTTGCAATTAAATTTTTAAAACGTGCATTTGTAGGCCACTATCCTTTGAGAAAAAAATATTATAATGATTTTGTAATTATCAGACTGCAATTATCAGTGCTCAGAGGCTTCACTTAAGCTTTACGTTTGGCTTTAGTTATAAGTCATAGAAGTTTAAATGCTGTTTTGCCTCTCTAGGGAACTGTCTTTCACTGTAATGCATCCTTTAATTTCCCCCTGTCAAGCCCAGGCCTATGTTGAGCTCCCCCTCTATTTACCCTATTTACTATGTGCACATTGTTTAATTATTGATTGTATAAAGAGCCTCTTCTAATGCAGGAAGAAGAGTACCAGAACCCATGTGGTCCTATAGAGGAACAGCTACAGAGATAAGTGTGAAAACAGACCTAGAGGCAGTGTAAAAAAAAGACTGTGTGATTCTTTGCAATGTGTTTGGGAGGCCCACACCCCGAGGGGTGTTTCAGCCTGGGGCGAGCCTCACAGCTATTCAGAGAAGATGGGTTAAAGACATGCGGATCTCACTCTATTCAACGGCTGGGTGGACTCGTACACGCTACACTTTACACATTACAAACATGCACGTTCTGCCAGCACACGGGTCATTAGACACGAGGGAGCATTATACTAATAGCATCAACAGATAGACAGATTGTCTGCTACTTATTTTATTCAATGCATGTGGGATTACGTGTTGTACCGCGTTTATTTTATTAGATTTTGAATGTAACGACACTTTCTGTATTCCTCTTTGGTTAATGTTGCATTTGGGAAGTAATCCGCAAATATGTCCGTATTATAACCAGGCTTTATTTTCAAACCCATTCAAAATATCGATTTACCTGATATCACTACTTTATATTTGTGCAGGATTTGTTGGTATGCCTAACATCTGGTGTATTAGAAAGGTATATCATAAAGGTATATGGCTTACACACACACACACACACACACACACACAAATAAATAAAAAAAATTTTTTTGAAGACTGTTTCTGTCCATATAATAAAAGCTAGTGGTGTCCAAAACAACACTGGACCTGACTTTTATTGTATGGACAAACATTAACAACAACACTGAGACTAAATATTTTTCTAAATATCTACTTTTGCTTTTACTTTTGAGCAAAAAGATGAGGATGGCAGACTATTTGTTTTCAGGTGAACTATACCTTTAAGGAAGCTTTTTTCCATATTCATTCAAAATTACAATATCTATTTAAAACATCATCTCATATTTGTTTAGGATTTTTGGTATATCTAATATCTGATGTATAGGAACAGTATATCAGAGGGCTTACAGAAAAAACAACACCACCACCACACAAAACAATATATTTCAAAGAAGGTTTATACCTGTTATTGTCCATAAAAAAGAAATGTAATGGGGTCTTTTGTTGCATGAAAAAAACCCCACTAAGACATTTTCCAAAATATCTACTTTTGTGTTC
This sequence comes from Spinibarbus caldwelli, assembly GCA_039654775.1. Taxonomy (NCBI): domain Eukaryota; kingdom Metazoa; phylum Chordata; class Actinopteri; order Cypriniformes; family Cyprinidae; genus Spinibarbus; species Spinibarbus caldwelli. The sequence continues at coordinate 12,497,269 of CM077238.1, forward strand.
CAAAGGCCTGGTGGTGGCAGAATATTTGTTTTAGGGTGAACTATCCATTTAAGGAAAGCTTTAAAAAAGCCCCATATCCCTCTTAGGAGGTATGCTGTTGACTATGCTCGTGACTGCAGTGTCGCTCTTCCTAATATAGAGATCAAACAGCAATCAAAGCACACAGGAGACGTCTATTTTATTTATCTATTTTCAAATAGCTCATCTTTATGTGGAAGCCAAGCAAGGCCCGAATCCTCTCTCACAGTACAGCTCGCAGTTTAAGTCCAAATAAAGAATGGCAAAAATTATTCCCTCTCGCTTTCCTTCCCTCCCCGCTGTTCGTGTGAAGTGCATTGGCAAATTCTCAGAGCGTGCCTGCTCTTTCGCGGGGAACGAAGGCTGTTTCCTTACACTTTTTGCCGCACCATTGTGTGCTTTATGGCTTGTGTCGGGGGTGAAATCACTGCGCAGCGATTGACCCTGGCTCTTCTGGTACTTGAATATGATGATGACTGTTTCATGACTTGAATTTCAACAGCATTGTATCTCCCTGTTTTGAGACAACTTCTTCAGTGATGTCAGTTTTGTTTGAACATTATAAATGTACTTGAAAAGGATAAAGACTTTATGGAGATCAAAAATGTATTCATCCTTACATCTTCTAGAGCATAACCTGCACTTCTCAAGGTTGTAAAACAGGACCTATTGACTTGTTAAATGCACTTAAATAAAAAAGGGCCTTTTATTAAATAGTTTCCCATCAAAAAGATTCTTTCCCCTTTTATGTTCTGCTTAGTTAGAAACTGTTTTCTATACATCTCATTGCAGATGTAAGCACAAACTATGCACTTACGTGAAATCCGTAAGTCCTCTGTCCATTCTTCTCTGCTTTGAGAGGTCCTTAAGCTGAAATTCTTTCTCTTACAAGTCATTTTTCTCAACAGGTTTTAAGAAGCACTCACAGGAAGTCAAACACTGCAATTAACAACATAATTAAGTGTCAAAGCCATTATGGTGTTTTCTAATTACAGAAACAAGGCCTGTATTGATCAGAAACAGACCCTGATTGAGCTGCTGATCGATTGGCTTCCATGGGTATTTATCTGCCAGCATGTGTCGGTTGTTATTGGGGACAGGTGCAGTTACTATTGCCTTCAGTTAAAGCTATTAGACTACTGTGATGCCGTGGCAATGGGCTGTCAATCAACACCAACCACCACCCCCATACACAATCACCTTCTGTGCTTTTGTAAGGCATGTCAAATTAGGACACTTCAGTAGTTACTTCTTCATCAAGGTTATCGACACTATGTAGTGCTATATGTTTTTTTACATCAGGCCCAGACACTTTAGAAATTGCTTTGTAGCGTAAAAGTAAAGACATTCGTTTTATTTAGGCCGCTCTATGGAACTTTTTCATTATGCCTGACTTTGCTTTTATCGGTCATTTTGATGCAGGAGTCGGTGATGATCAAGTTCTTAGAGGAGGTTCCTCATCTTCTGGCTTCCTATGCACATCCGGCCAACACATCCTGCTATGCCACATGGACCTGTTTCCTAGAACACTTCCTCAGGGAAGGTAGCTTCAACCAATTTTGCAAAGTACCTCTAACCAATTACTTGTCAGATCTTCCTTGGTACTCATTTTCTTTGTATCCATCTCCTTCCAAAGGTGGAGTGATAGAAGCCTTCCCGCCTTCGGACAGTGTGACGTGTCTGACGGTGGATCTTCTGGTGGAGCCGGGAGGAGATGTTTGCATGCTGTCCTGTGGAGATCAACTGCGTGGGCCCAGTGGGTTGGAAGTGGTGGGCTGCACTGTACCTCAGACCTCCATCTGCCCTGACGTCCTGCACTCCATTTGCACTCGTGTGGGTCAGGCCTGTCAGCAGCGCTCCATCATGGGCCACATCTCCCTAGATCTAGTCACCTTTCTGGATCCCAGCAACCTGGAGCAGCAGGTTAGGAAAAATAATAGCCAGTTCAGTACTCAGTCTTTAAAACACTTACATAAAAACACTTTATTTTTACACTACCATTCAAAAGTTTGGGGTCAGTAAGGTTTAGAGTAAGAATACTTGTAGTCAGCAAGAATGCATTAAATTGATCAGTGCCAGTGAAGCCTATTACATTGTTACAAAAAATGTTATTTCAACTAATGTTCTTCTGAATTTGTATTCATCGAAGAATCCTGAAAAAAGGTATCATGGTTTCTACAAACATTTTAATCAGCGCAACTGTTATCAACATTGATAATAATAAGAAATGTTTTTTGAGCACCAAATCATGTTTAAGGATCATGTGACGCTGAGTAATTGCAGCTGAAAATTCAGATTTGTCACCACAGGAACAAATAACATTTTAAAATATATTAAAAACAATTATTTTAAATTATAATAATATTTCACAATACTGTTTTACTGTGTTTCAGATAAGATAAATGCAATATTATATATTATAAATTTTATATGTATTTTATTTTCATATATTGTATTTATTTTTAATAATGTTTTGCTTTAAAGATATGAAGCAGCATATACTAGTCACTTATTAATGTACATTTGAATATGAATATAGATAACATATAAGCTAAATTTATGGGTGTGACATTATGCAATACATTCCAGTACATTTATAGGTATGATATTAGGCAGTACGTTAGGCTAGAATAGATAACGCTTTTAAAACCAGAATATAATGGTAACATTTATGCATTTGTCAGACACTTTTTTTCCTTAGCAACTTATACTGCAAGGTATACGTTTTTATTAGCAGTGTTTTCTGGGAATCGAACCCACAACCTTTGTATTGCTAGCACCATGCTCTACCATTTGAGCTCCAGGAACAATGGAAGCACTCAGCTCTATCTATCTTTTATCAAACAAGCTCTCTCAGAAACAAATTGACCCTTAAATGTCAGTGGTGTGTTTTACAGCTCTATGAAAACAGAAACTGCCATGTTAAGAAGCTGTTGAGAGTGAGATGGGATCTGACATGTGGCACTGTTCTGTCAGAGCCCGTAACACTGTTCTCACCTTAGAATATAGATAGTGTGAGGGTTCAATCTACTGGTTCGGGGCTCTTATTGAGATGTTATAGGACACTCCTATAGGTTCCCCTTAAGAGCTGTACAGATGAGAGAATGACCAGGAGCTAATGTGCCAAAAGGCTATCTAATAAACTGTCAGGTCTTATTGTGTCAATAAACTAATTCCCCTTTTAAGGCCTTGCCCCCTGACCTTACAACACCCCTGCTATGTAGTGGTGTCAGACAGGTCAGGCTGGAGTGTCTTTTCCTCAGACGTTGGGGTTCTTGGTCACTGTCAAGACAGATTGAACACTGTAATGCTTTTGCTCGCACATTACTGTTGATGTTCTTTTTGGCTTGGTTATTTGTGAGATTTTCTCAATATCTTTTCAATTTCTGTAAGAAACTACACTGAGTAAATTTTAGAGATTATGTACTTGTGCAGTTATCTAAAGAGCGTTTTATTTCTAATCTTTTTGACAGCATAAGATAATGTAGTAACAGTTAATTTAGATGTTAATTTAGACCTCATGAAGCTCATTTTAAGGTTACCTAAATAAACATTTTTTACAGTGCAGAGCCACCCCTAACAGTAGGAGGTTAACTAGCATTCCTTGTATTTCAGACCATTCACTTTGCATCTCTGAAAAATCTCTGCTGGGGAAAAAGGAGGGGATGCATTAAAATAAATTTGAGACTAATGTAGAAAAAATGGTATAGATTTGACCTCACTGACCTCGCTGTGTTAGATATTGATTTAGTCATTTTTCAAAACTTGTGTTTCTAAATTTAGGTCTGTTTATGAAGTCATGGAATGTGAATATCCCCTGTGGAAATGTTGTACATAGTGCAAATGATAAGTGAGCAAAGAAGTGATTATATAACTAGGCAACATGATGCATAATTAATTAGAGTACTGTGATTTTTATCAATGATCCCTGCTGGCAGGCCTAAGATGGAAATGTGTCTTGTCACATTGTTCTTTTAGCGATTCCCACTGCCACTAGAGGGTGGCAGAACACACTCGCATTGTATTCACTGCATCTGTCACTATTGCATACAGAAGACCTCCTCTCAGTTGTTCTTAATGTTTCAGGGCCCTTTGCGGGGATGGACTGACCTTTTGGTGTAAGCTAAAGCTTTTGTTTGTGTTGTAATCATGTGTGTATGTTCTTGAAATGGATGAGATGTTACGGCTCTGAAAAATAGCTTATGACATTTACTTAACACAGTGAAAGTCTTAAGCCCCCATTGAGTCAGCGGTTGATTTTTACAGCGCCGTATGCACATTATGCTATTTATCATTCTGAAATGGTGAAATGCTATAGAACAGATATATTTTCAAATGAATGTCACATGCTGCTGTTTTAATCATTGACTCAGTTGGCATGCTGTGATTTTAAAATAGATGATTGACTTTGGAAGTCAGAGAACGGGAGCTTTTTTAGATAAATTACACATTGAGGTGGAATGTACTCTTCCACAGAAACAGAAAATTTCACACTTGAATCTCATATAGTCTCCTGATAGAATAGCTTTTACTCCTGCAAATGAAATTAATTCATACATTATTCTGATTGAATAGCACCAGGATTCTCTATATTGTGGATTCACAGAGGGGCGGGATGAGTTTTATTCAGCGTGTCTTAAGGAGAATAAACTGCACACACAATTAAAAGCGACAAAAGGAATTCAGACGGATAAATCCAAACATTACTGTCCCATCTCTCCTGGCACAGAGGCAGACAGATCTGCCAGACTAGTGCTAACCTGTCTCTATTTAAACATCAATTTACATTCAAACCTGTTGCTAAAAGCAGTCTGTATTTTTTGTATGTGTGGGGGAGAGGTGGGTCACATGTGTTTGCCCTTGCAGGCTTGCTTCACATTGTGTGCGAAGGGAGGCTCAGCTGCAAGATTGCAGTTTTTAATGAAAGTGAAGGGGCTATAAAAGACAGGTACAATCTGGGCGTATATATCAAGCGCCTTTGTTAAGGTTGACAATGAAGCAGGCTTGGCTGATTCTACAGACTGGCTAAATGGTCCCACCTATCCCACAAGCACAGGTATTAACTATGAACGGGAGGCACTGCTGGGTGAATTCAGCTCTCTGTATTGAGGTCTTCCTGTAAGCCTGGAGTCCTGTTTTCAAAGGTCGTTGCTTTTTATCCCTTTACAAGAGCTTATTCCTAAAAGGAATTTATTTTTTGGTTGCTTAGTTTTTAAAAGAGCTTTAAAATAGTTTTTTTGGAAAGTCAAATTTTGAATGAAAGGAATAGTTCACCCAACATTGGAAATTTGCTGAAAATGTACTTGCCTTCAGGCCATCCAAAATGTAGATGAGTTTCACTTGCTCATCAATGGATCATTCGCAGGTAATGGTTGCCATCAGAACGAGAGACCAAACAGCTGATAAAAACAAAACAATAATCCACAAGTGATCCACATGATTCCAGTCCATCAATTAACATATTGTAAAGTGAAAGTTGTGTGTTTATAATAAAACAATCAAGACATTTTTAACTTTAAACTGTTGCTTCCAGCTAAAATATGAGTCCTCAATCCATAATATTGCTTGCTGCAGTAAAAAAGTTGTTTTGTCTGAATCAGGAGAGAAATATGCATAGGTCAAGCACCGTTTACATACGAAAACAGTCCAAAACAGTTTTAAACAAATATGTTGATGTAAGAGGACAACAGCAGATGGACCTTTTCATTGGAGGAAGCATTATTATGGATTATGGACACCTTACTGATGGACTGCAGCTTTTTACTTCACAAGATGTTAATTAATGGACTGGAGTCATGTGGATTATTAAGACATTTGAGCTATCATTCTGATTCTTTCATTCCGCCACCCATTCACTGCTAAATTTATTCAAATCTTTTCCGATGAAGAAACAAACACATCTACATTTAGGATGGTCTGAGGGTGAGTACATTTTCAGCAAATTTTCATTTATGGGTGAACTATTCCTTAAACTAAGTAATTTTGGAAAAATTAATCTAGAGGACGTAACATCATCTTTTATATTAGTTACAACAGAGGAATATGTTTTCTGGATAAAAGGACAAAATAAAACAAGCAAATTACATAAACAATCCTTTATTTTCTTTCTTTTTAGTAGTTTTTATATACTGAAATTAATTAGTGTTTGCAGCTAAATTAAGCCAGTGTAAATAAATGATTCGGTTCACTGTATTTCAGCATGTGAACGTTGAGCACGATACTGTGATCATAAAGTGATTTCAGCAGCCGGGCCACCATTTGCATTCTCTGGCAGCAGCGTTTAGGTTGACAAATAGGGACGACAGGAGAGTCAGCCAACTGCCACTTAGTTATTAACAACTCCTTCACTGGTGATTTATTTGCCACTTTTGAAGAGAGGGCATAGCTATTAGATTATTATCAGGGAAAATTAGCCCTGTTTAAGCATAAGGCCATGACTGGGCCTGACCCCTTAATATCCTTATAATGATGCCATTAACCATACAGATGTGAAGAGAGTCTCCAGTTGGGCTTTAGACACAGTATGCTACTCTCTCTCTCTCTCTCTCTCTCTCTCTCACACACACACACACACACACACAATGTCTGTTGAGCTCTGTTTTTTCTGCAAATACAGTTTTGAAATGTCCATCTGACTGTTTAAAAATTTCTACCATTGTCTACTTGTTGGCTAAAAATAAGTGAATGGTTATTTTGATTCGCTGACTTATGTCTGTGTGCACTGGTTTGTATTTAGTTATGGGCTATTGATCTTGACCTGGGCTACAGTAACCAGTTGGCCATGACACAGCTGATGCTCATGATGACGAGGGGGACGCTGGACTGCCGCACCAGTAATTTGGAGGTTCCTCCTCCAGTCAGAGACGTGAAGTCTTCCAGAGTAAAGACCAAAGCTGTAAGAATCTGTACAATCAATTAAAATATAACTCTGTCTTTCAGCATTAAGAAGAGATGGTTGTTATATACTGGATTTGAAATATGGTATTACAACATATTCAAGACTTTAATTTAGAACAGCCTTAAAGAGATAGTTAAATCAAAAATCTCAATTTGTCATTGCCTCACTCTCATGACATTCTAAACTTACCTAGGTTTGAGATTATAAAAAAATATTTTTGAAAGAAGATCCTTTTGTTCACCAAGGCTGCATTTATTTGATCAAAAATACAGTAAAACGATAATATTTAGAAATATTACAATTTAAAATTACAGTTTTCTATTATAATACATATTATATTTATATATTATTATTATATTATTTATTTCTGTTAAGGATCAGTGTCATGATCCTTCAGAAATTATTCTAATATGCTGACATTTTTTTCAGGATTCTTTGATGAATAGTCAAAGTTCAAAAGGACTGCATTTATTTGAAATGTAATTTTATTGTAACAATAAAAGTCTTTATTGTCACTTTTGATCAGTTTAATGCATTCCTGCTTAAAAAAAAAAGTATTAATAAAACCAATCCAATAAAGTGGATGGGGACCATGGGATGTCAAAAAGTATCATGAAATCAATATAAAAGTAGTCTATGCAACTGGTGCATTAAATTCTTGAGGTATATGTGAGGAACTGACTGAAATTTCATTATTCACCATTCGTGGTCACCGTTCACTTTCAATGCATGAAAAAGAGCAGCATGGACATCTTTGCTATACTTATCTTCTTTGTGTTCCACAGTAGAATAAAGTCATACAGGTCTTGAGGGTGAGTAAATGCTGACAAAACTTTAAATTTCAGGTGAAAAGCGTCACTTTAAAGGTTACGCTCTGAACTGTTTGGGATTCTTTTAGCTCTTTAAGCACAAGAATCCCATTATCCCGAATGTGTTCCCTGAGACCGGACCAGAGAGCAATAAAAGTCCACTGCTGAATATTATCCCGATAAATCACGGCATCCATAAAGATTGATCTAGCTAAGCTTTGTTGTTTTATTTTGGTTAAATACAACTAAACGCTGTAATTACGCTTCCGACCTGATTGGTGTTTAGAAGAAGCTGAATTCATTATCATTTTGATAGATGAGCCTAAATAATCAGCCCATAAATAATGCATACCATATTCATTATGCATGTGTATGCATGCCTGAGCACCTCATCAACCTGATGCCAGCCCCTAAACAATAGACTTCCTTTATTAGCGGCAAACTGGAGTTTACGCTTGTTAATCTGCGACTTGTATTATTTTATCAAACATTCATTTAGTTTGTATGTGCTTGTATTGCCTGGCTCCCGCCTGCCTGTCTTAATGGCTCTGGCTTTGGCCATCATTCAGGCCCAGAATATTACAAACACAATTAAAACCCTGCAGGAAAAGCTTTTTATTGTTGTTTGAGGATAGTGTGTCTGACAGCTGAAAACAGAGTTCCATAGAAGAGAATTACTCATGCCCCACACACCGTGCAAGGGCTTTACCCTCCGCTTCATATCTGTCACTGAGAATATGCCTCATGCCCGCTACGAGTCCTACGAGTCCTGCCACTCTTAACTAATCCGCTCCTGTGGCGTTCTTTTAGAAACATCTTTTATCTGCCGTGTCTGTGTGCGTCGTTGGGTTTTAGAGGAAACCTTTCTGTTTTCTGCAGCAGTATAACCTAATAACACAGGACTCTTTCTCCCCAGTGCCCTATATGACTATGAGACTGATGCCTAATATTTCTCAGTGTGGGCTTTTGAAACCCTTCTATTTGTTTCTAGCGTGGCTGTTATTGCTGTTCCCAAGAGGTCAATTTATCATTTAGATGTACTGGTCAAATTTTTAGCAACAGAATCACATGCAGTTTGTTGCTTAACTCTCTGTGTGTGTGTTCTCTCCTCAGAAAACCTCAGTGACCAGTCGCTTTGCAGTGATGTGCACCCGACTTCTTCACACCAATCTTTCTTTGGTGTATTATAGCACATTTTTTCTGATGTGCAAAGCACAGGGCATAGGTTATGATGTCAAGGTAAAACCTATGCTTGTTTTCCAATAATAGAACTGAAGTTCTTTGATTGCAGAGCAAGTATTTCAATATATTTTGTGTTTTAGGCAAGGCAAGGCACGGTGTTCGCCCTCCATGACAGCAGAGATCGAAGAAGCCTTGGCATGCTGTGAGTTCCCACAAGAAGCAGGCAGACGCATTACCCTTATCTTTCTCTGGCTCTGTTTTCCCTTCCTCTGTCCCCATTACCATTAGAGATATATCTAGACCTTGAGCACACTCCCAAGAGCAGATTAAACATTATGTAGTGAATACCTCAACCCGAAATGTGGCAGCGCACAAAATACTGCCAAGTCGAATTAAATGCATTCATCACATAAATCCTATACCTATCCCATTGAAGCCCTGCTTTCCTTCCTCATTTCTCCCTGAAGAATAGCACACTCTTTAAGGCTGAGAGTTCTCATTAAGCTCCTTACAACCCCACAGCCAAACAAGGTGATTGTTTTTTTGTTTTTCTCTGATGATGGTTCTGGGGGATCATTAGTAAGCTCGTTTGTTTCTGTGTGTCGTTAACAGAACAATCTCGGAGGATCTCCAGGGAGCTCTGCTGACCTTTGCTCGCAACCTGTCAATCATTCATCAGGAAATATCAGCACCAAATATGCAAGGAACAAACAATTTTAAGGTATGCGGATGGCATTTTTTTCTTAACCTACTCTTAAAAGACCTGCTAATGGTATGTTCTTCACAGAAAAAAATACCATTCAGATGTTTCACATTCAGATCATGTATCTACAGTATAAATTACACTCTTACAAAAAAGGTACAAAGCTGTCACTGGTGCGATACCATAAGGTACAAAAGCACCTTAAAAGTGCATACTTAATAATACTTAATATGTGCATATTAATACCCCAGTGACAGTTTTTGTCTGAGAGTGTAGGACATTAATCACAATGATTCTTGATGGTTTCACCATATTACATATTATAATATTCCTTTCAAACACTCAGGGTCACTTTACAAAGACAAAAAATGAACTATGACCATCAAATAATTAAAAGAAATATATCCACAACTCAGCAGTAAGAATCAGTCACTTGGTAGAGAAGTTGTATCAAGTCCACTACTCCAACACTTGCTCCAAAAGGCTCTGCAAAACTTTAGTGTAATGCTAGTAATAATAAACTTCATCCTTCACAGTGTTTAAGGTTGTTTAATTTAATAATCTCTTTTTTTTTTTCCAAGTCAAATTGAAATTTGAGACAACAATTGGCAGCATATTATAACCTTTGACAAATGATGAATAGACTGGGCCAATACACGTTCAGCGAAAAAAAAAAAATAGTTTACTTCCAGTTTGAACAGAACTGTTTGTTGCAATCTTTTCTAAATATGCTATTCTAAATAAATTATAACTAAAGTTTATTATTACCAACATTATACCAAAGTTTTGCTGGGACTTTTTGGGGCTAAGAGCAGTGAATTTGAGCTTTTGGTCAAAATCAGATGAGAACTCATCATACTTGAACACATGTTTTGAGAAAACGTCAGTTGTGTGCCATAATAACATTCTGTACAATACACAAGGTATTCATTTATTAAAGTCAAGGCTTTATCTCTGTCTATATTATCTGCAGCTGAAGTCATTCAAACGTAAAACTCTGTAGACTATGTTGGATACTGTGAGTGAACTTGATTCATTGACACTTCCTGAATAGCTGCATTCAACACAATGATACTTCATTTTATAGAGGAATTCTCTTTCACTGTTCAGTGGCTAGAGGTTAGGATCTGTAGTCAGACATATATTGACTGAATGTCTGCTATTGTTTGCTTTTATAAGGACCTTATCAAGGACATTGAGGAAGTCCTGGGCATGACCATACAAAACCAAACCACATCTCAAGAAGAAAAGGAGATTACTGCAGCCGAAAACGAACAGTTATCATCTCATAAACCTCACAGATCAACTCTAAATTAAAAAAACATGGATATAGAGTATCATACTATAGCATTTACACATTCAGTTATAATTGCTGTTACCAAACAATTCTATAGAACTTAGTTATAGCTGTAAAGTGGCTAACATACAGTAACATTAAAAGGAGATACACACATGTATAAATCTGCTTGAGTGGATTTCTCCATGACTTTTTTAGATCACATTGTTATAGTGATCTAAAATATTGTACAATATTTATATCTAGAAAGATTAACAGTGTGAACAGGATAATTACATTTAAGTTACATGTGCCATTCATGACATTTAGCTCTTAATTGCTAGAGATACAAGAGATGAATGTTACTTAATCAGTAAACTATGTAATGCGTACATAAATTATAATCACTCAAAAAATTATACATTTTGATAGTTTTTAACTGTAGCAACATCCAGATAATAATTGGATCTGTTGTAAGTTATTTCAAGAAAACCTTCAATAAATTGTAAAGTTTTTGTGGATTCAGGAGATTTTTTTTTTTTTATGAAATCAAAAAACCTTTTAAATATTAAAAGACTAATATCTGAAATTTAGTTATTGAATCTAACTGTAACCAGTTATATTTGGCTGTGGCCAGCTGATGAATAAACAAACTTAAGTGGAGTTGGTGTGTAATTGGCTCCAAATATGGGTTTAATTGATATAGACTGACCAACATATAAAATAATCACAATTAATAAACATTTAGCCTAATATATCCAATATTTTGGATATATAATATTATAATAAATAAATATAATAGGACATATAATAAATACATTGGAAATTTAAAATATCCAATTTTTTGTTCTATTACTGTATTGTATTTTATGTGTAATTTTATGAATGGAAGTCTATGTGTGCATGAGAATGAAGATACATACTACATAGGGCACATAGGAACAAAAAAGCGCTCGGTTGTTTCTTCCCGGAAAAGATATTAACCGTACCAGTGAAGGTTGAAGTCCTCTTATATTTCTGCAGAAAACTAGCTCATTAATCGTACTTTCGTAAAAGCAGTGGAGTAGTAATATAAATGTTTGTCAAACTAGTATGAAAGCCGCACCGGTAAGTTGTATAACCTTCACTGACACCCGAGCCGTTCTTTCTTTCGAGTGCGGGACTTGAACGTTACAATGATTCGGCGTCACAGAAAGCTTCGGTAGCATTTTTGAGCTGATTAAAGGTTGCAAAGCTGCAGTTTGGTTAGGTTTGATGTTCTTTATTAATGATTTACGTTGCTTTATTTATTACTCGTGACGAAATAATGATGTGACGCGCCAACAGCTGCTCTTGAAACGTCTTTTTGATATCAGACCACTTTATGGCTTACTCAGCTATGACAGCGATTCTACGCAGAATCCACGGGGGCTTTCTAAAAGCGGCCCTGTTCCCCAGCAGCTTTGGGAATAAAGCGCCTCGTCCTGCCGCCTCTGAAGTACTAACGTGTCACCTCACTCAGCGCGCGCTGCCGCCCTGGACTTCATTCTGCGTGCGCTACCGGGATGTCCTCAACGACCAGTTCGGTCTGTCCAACTTCAACTGGCAGGTGCAGGGAGCCAACTACCACATCCTTAGGACCGGTGCTTTCCCGTTTATCAAATACCACTGCACCAAAGCACCTCCACAGAACCTCGAGTTTGAAAATAAGTTTTTTGGTGCATTGAAAGTCATCAATCTAGGTCAGTTAAAGTATTAGTTACACGTTTTATTTTATGTTTCTGACGGCACACTAATACATTTTTAATGTTTTCTCTCTCTCTTTAAGGTATCCCATGCTTGGCGTATGGCTTGGGTTCATGGATGGTAGTTGGAGTGACAGAGACAGTTCAGACCTCTGCAGGACCTGTTACTGTTTACTTTGCATACAAGGAGGTGGAGGGTGCTCAGTTTTAATATCAGAGAGACAACGAGTATTTGAGTTTCACAAGAAAATCTTTGGCACAGACTGTCTGTGTACGAATGGCCAAGTGCGACCTGAAATACACATGCACTTTTGCACAAAAAAAAAATAAATTATTAATTTTAGACTTTGGGGTTTTCTTTTCAATATTACAGATTTGTATGTATTAATTAGTATTAATATCAGATTGATAACTACAAGTTAATTAAAAAATAATAATAAAGAACCTAAATATAATATTTAGGGAAATTAGTGAAGCTACATAACCAACTAGATAAATGATAAAAGAGATTAAAACTGCTGATTAAAAAATTGATCAGGATATTCAAGGAAATTTAATATTTTCAAGATAAAGGTATAGACTTTATTATATGGCTTTTATTTATTTATTTTTTTTTATCAAATTGGCTATTGTGTCGCTCATCCATTTGGTATAAATAGGCAAGTTTATTTTGAAATTTGACAATTCCACTTCTTTGACAAGTCTCTTTTTTTTTTTTTTTTGATTAAATGGATTTGTCACACGTGGTATGCAGATTATTATGCCATTATCGTGATAATTAGGCATTATTGTGATGCATCTGATGTGTTCTTTGAAGTTTACAAGCTATGCAACTCCTTGTTTTCCCACTTGTTTTCTTCCCTAAAGCTAATGCAGAATTTTAAATACCTTCAGCTCATTTATTTAAAGTCAAATTAGAGCTCACGCCCTGCCTGGCGTATTGTCAATTGGAAGCAAGAGGGATTGTTTGGAGGACAGGTCTGATAAAATGGTTTTTAATTACAATAGAGGAAGTGTGGCCTTCGTTCAGGACCCACCCTAACCCCCTCCCCCTGTCATTCTCAGATGCTTTGATTTCTGATAATGTGCTTTGCTGACTCTGGCTCTGTTCTGCAGGATCCTTCGTCACATTACCTCTGAGATCGGCTTTGACAAACTACCATATTGATTCTCTAGACTTCTCAAAGCTTTCTGCTGAGCACATTTATCAGAGGCCTCGATTTTCTGGCCTTGCTGCCTTCTCTCTTAGGTAGCAGTACCAAAGTAATAATTTCGTGTATTACATGCAAATCAATGGACCTCTTGGCCTTTGTCTTGCAAACCATAATTCCAAGGGATTTTGATTTGACTGAGTCATTGTGTAATGACTAAATACAGTATGAATTATGACCATTTCAGTGTTATAACAGGGTTTCAGTGGGTCTTGAAAGTCTTAATTCACCCTTCCACAAATGAAGTCTTTGAAAAGATATTAAATCGGAGCAGAGAGTCTTAAATTCATAGTCACGGCATTAAATGGTGAATGCACTGCATGAAAATTAATATCTTTCCCTGTATTTTGTCATTTTCCAGTGCAAATACCTAAACATTCTTAAATCATACTTGAGATGCAAAATGAAGATATGAAATTTAACAAAATTGAGTTTATACTTAATTCAAGGAAATATTTATTCTTGTTTTAGGTGTATTTTTCTGACCCCTTTGGTGGATATTTGTTCTTGTTTTAATCATAAACTCGCATTATTTTGACCGTTTTCTCAGAAAATGAGACTTATGTCATTTTGCTTCTCAGTGTATCATGATTTAAAAATCTTTAAACATTTGCAATGGAAAACAAGACAAAATAATGAGGAAGATCATTACTTTTTCCAATTTGATCAGAAGGTACAGTAAAAGTTATTTCCATATATAAATTAAAAAGTATTGGAAATTTGTTGAATGTTTGAAGTCTTGCTAATACAACTTAGACATTTACATTTACAGAATATTTTGATGTGTTCACTTAACTTTATTCCTCATGTTTTTTACTTGGTCTTAAAAATGTCTTAAAAGGCTTAAGTTAACCTTCAAAAACCTTCAGAAACCCTGTAGCCTATAATGAATTACCAATAATCTTCATGAAGAAATTATATCAAATTTGAAAACAAATGAGGTATTACTGTCATTATCATTGAGTGTATTACATACCTGCGTCCTTATTCTCAATATATATTCAGGCAGGCAACCCCTATATTACATCATCAGTGAGGGGGCTAATTGGCCTTAATGGAAATCATTTAAACACCCAGCGAAATCTGATCAGCATTATTAGCCTGAATGGCCAGCTTTTCCTTTTCATGTGAGTTAGCATGAGTGCTGAAATGCTGCGTGGGGAATGCTCAGGGAAGCATGTCTTAATTCCTCATTGACTCTTTGACCTTTTCCTCATCGCTGATACTGTAGCAGACCTGGAAGAGGAGTAGAGTATCACAGCGCGGTGACAGGCCAGGTCTTTGTGGCTTTGACAGGCTGATGTGAGCTCTGAGAAACTCAAGCCCATGTCGCGGTGTTCCTGTTTTTGGTCAGGCCCACAAGTGTGGTGCCAAGCCACAGGAGGCGATATTAGTCTGAGCGGGTGCTTATCACTTACACCTCACCTCGGTCAACGGTCTAGGATAACGGAGCAGCAAATTGGCTACTGTAAAGTAACGGAAAATTTAACGGTGCCACGTTAAGAGATCAGTGCCTTGTTTTAAGGGCCGTGCAATCAAGACTCGTGTTTGTAATTGGAGGTCTAAATTACCCTCTCTTGAATATAAGGTACTAATCAACAAAGGATTAAGCACTTGTATTAACAAGTTCAATTACATTCAAATAAAGGAGACCAAGTTGAAATCTTTAAATACAAACACTATTTACATCTTAGGTAACTAATGAAAATGTGAAAGCTGGATTTGATCGTGATATGAGGGGGGAATTCAGAGCTACATGGTGCATTATCTATTATTTAGCAAGAAAAATCACATTAATTTTTGGTTGACATGGAGATGTATGGATTTGGCAGAAACAATTATTGTATGAATAACCCCTGCAGCTAATTCTGTGAAGGTTATCATTGAGTTCTCAGACCAACTATGGGCTCCTCTGCCTTGCAGGGTGCTCTTATCAGCAGGGGGATGTCAGCTGCATTACAGTTTGTGTCATCTGTTCCAGGTACGCCATGATTTTCATGTCAACAGAGGTGCTGAGACAAATAGGTTTGGAATTGAACTTCTTTTGTCAGAAGTCATTAAATGATGATGACAAACCAAGGTAAGCAATTATAGCTCACTGAATCGCGTTCATGAGGACATCTTCAAGAATGTCACAAATCTGCCAGTGTATTAATTGCATTTGTGTCTCGTGATATTACAGTATTGGCTGCAGTCCTAAATTCTGATTAAATTCATTTTAGTGTGGAAAGAGATTTTCTTTAATAGAATAGGATCACTATTAAGAGTGTAATTTACTTTCTAATGAAACTATCAAGTGACTGTCTTGTAGGTAAATAAATATAATTTGTTTACTTACAGTTTTGTTAGTTGTTTGGTTTGGATTATTTTAACCCACAACTTCAGTTTCACAAATACCATTGTCTTGTTGGATCCAGTCTACAAGTAGTAGTAGGTGAAGGTGAGTGGTTATATAACACTTTTTTTTTTTTTTATGACTGTAACTCAGTAGGCCTATTTGGTTGCACCATTTATTTCAAACTTCAAGAGTTTTCCACATTTATCTGCCATGAATTAAAGTTTTGAAATCTTAAACCTATCCCTAAACTATGTAAATTAATGTCAAGTACAAAGAGTGCTTTTGTCACAACCTGAGTTATAACTTGGGCAGTTTAAATTTCTACATCACAGTGCTTATTTTATTACATGCATGAAGTCTTCCCTCCCCCCACCTTATTCCATTTTAAGCATTCAATTTCAAAAAGTATTAAGGGAAAATATAATAACAGGTGGCTTTTACATTTGTAAATGCATTTACACAGCAATTACAACTATGCTTTGATACTACAGGCCGAGGTGGATCTGGGAAGGTGGAATTTAGTCTTTGAGCAGGCACAGAGCAGTCTTAACTCTTGTGTAAAGACAGCTTTAGTCACTTTCACAATTGTCAGATTTTTAAGTTTTTGTGAGAAAATTTTAAGTAAATTGCCATTAGTGTTACAGACCTCTCTGTTTCCTCTGCCATACTATTTCTACACTGTAAAAAATGACCGTGATTTTAACAGTAAAAAACTGAAAATGCTACAGTAAAAACCTGTTAAATTGTTAACGGTAAGTTCCTGTAAAATTTACAGGGAAAAACCGTAAATCGACGTTCCCAGAATTCCCTGCGTTGCATTTCAAATTTTGTTTGAATTTGATGTGTTTTCTTTAAAATAACTTTTTCTTCTTAATTTTTTCTTATCAGTTATGTTTATTAGGGTTGTATGTTACATCTAATGTTGTTAAATTGTTTATTGCATATTTCAGTTTAATGAGTCTCACCATGATGGTGTTTAGTGTTTGTGAGAATGACACTGAGCACCTTCTATATATGTTATTATTTAAAAGTGACTTTTTCATCACCACCTGCATTTGGTGGTTATCAGTGTATTTCAAAGGTACAAATCAGATTTCAGTACTTTAATAGGTTGGAATATCAGTTAATGAAATTACGGTATTTAATTGTAAATTTAAGGTAAAACCATAAAACCTAAAATGTTATCGTATTTTTTACGGTAGAATTCCGGCAACACAGCTGCCGTTTTTTTACCTTAAATTTTACAGATTTTTTTTTACAGTGTAGTTAAGTGTGTGTGCTTGTTTTTAACGTTTAGGTGATCGTTTTTAGTAATTGTTACATATTAAATTAAATGAAAATCTAATTCATGTGATGCCATTGTTGTTTTGCCTGCATTAACCTGATCAAGTCAGAAATGTTATACCTCTAAATTGTTAATCCTTTATGTTTTATATTCAACTGCCAGCTTAGGAGGAAGGAAGTCATGGATGATGGTGATTTCATCGCTGTACTTTCCAAGTGTTGTTGTTACAACTGACCCCATGATACAACCATTCCTGGTCTTCCCTAATGCCCTGTGATAGTAAGTATGTTTTAATAGAGATTCCCCTTATTGCATCATGTTAGCATAGCATTATCAGACAGAAAAATGGAAATGGATTTAGTGCAATTGTTAAAGCCTTAGTGATTTGTGTGTATTATAATTGCTGACCTCACACCACTGAGGCTGGAATTACTTGATGTTTTTTTCCACATGCTATTGGGTGCTGAGAGTGGTTCTTATAGAGAGGGGAAAAGCCATTAAAAATCTATTAAAGCAGATCTTTTTACCCAGAGGGGAAAGCCTTCTCATTACTAAGCAGATTGGAAGGGATGACAAGTGGCTCTATATTTCTATTTTTATTTTCCTTTCTCCTTTTTTTTTTTTTCCTCTCTGCATTTTTTATTTTGAAAAGGCCAGCTGAAAGGCAGCATGCCCACTGTGCCAATCAGTATTTCTACAGCTACAGGCTGCAGGTGGTTCCAGTGGCTGTCAGTCATGCGAGGCACTAACCCTTTTAAGTCTGAATTCAGGCAAGCGAATTACAATTCACGCAGAACAATTCCTCAAGGCCGTCTCTGAAGCGCTCTTTAGTTGGTTTTTAAATAAATGCAACATTAATTAATGCAGAAGTTCATTAAAAAAGTTGTTCATTTGAAGTGCACAGTGCAGATGATGTTATTTATGAATGCGTGTTAATACGTGCTTTATGTTAATGGCTCATCATCTGACTGACACATCGTGCAAATGTATCTCTAACGCATTGTCTGAATTCATGTTTTCTGTTTTGATATTTTCAAACATTTAGCTTAATGCATTGTTTTTGGTTCTCCTTCGAGCTGATTACAGCTTCGCTTGTGCTTCTCCCTTGGAGCTTGGAAGATGCCTCGCTCATATTTACTGTTTACAGTGTTGACATTAAGAATAATGGATACTAATGGTGTCTCCATGAATTATTGTGAGAGTTAAATGAACTCTCCATTTTATTATATATTATGCAGTATTTAAAGTTTTGGGTCATTAAAAACCAGACGGCCCCCTCCCCCCGCCTCAAGTTTGTCTTTTACCCCCTGCTAGTGTGCAGCGATGCCCTTGTTGCCACAGGCTACATTATATCTGTTCTTCAAAAAAGCATTATTACAATATTCTGAACTAATGCTTTGTTTTTGCTTCTGCGTTCAGATTCTGTCATGTTTTTTTATTGAAGGCGTATACGCTAGTCTAAGGAACCTGAGGTGGTACGACGACTTTATATTTATATTTAAAATAAGTATGAATGATTTAAAGGTTGTTTCTGTGAAAGATCCAGCTTTCACTTTCTTTTCTCATTTTTTTGATGTAGGTTATACTCATTTAACCCTTATGTTGTGCTGAAATTCCTTGGTGTTCCCAGGCCAAAAATAACCAGCCTTTTAAATAATTGCTTGTAAATCTCTGATTATGCAATATTGCCAACAAATCTTGATGTTCAGTCTTTTTGTCAGCTTCAATTAGAACAGGTTTTGGAACAGTTCATAGGGCTCATTGATCTGAACTTATGTACTTCAGTTTTTGAGTGGAAAAAAACATTATTTGTGGATAATTTTCACTCAAAATCATTGTTCACTTAATAACTGAGGTGCATAATCTCAGATCAGTGAGGCCTGCGATCAAATACAAAACCTTTGCTAGCGTAAAGAGAAATTTATATTCAATAATTTTTTAGGCTGCTCATTTTTGACTAGGAACACCACAAGTGTAACAAGGTGGGGGAAAAATACCCCAAAAGTCCAAAAATTATCAAAAGATTTTTGTTAAATTGTTATACCCTCTGTGAGCAAAGTCATTAACTAGCATGTTCGGAAAAGAACAAGTCCTCTCCAGGTCAAAATGGCTGGAACACAACATGAGGGTTAACACTGATTCACCTCTTGAATGTGTATCGTCCATCTCTAAGGGTCGCCAAAGTTCACACATCTGCTGTTTCAAGGGCACGTTCTCTCCAGCTGGAGGTTAACGGCATCTACCGAAGGTCAAGATTTTTATTCCTCTTAGAAATGTGTATATGTGGTTCTGTGTTTTATACATCCATATGCATGCATTCTTATAGTTACAGCAGAAATCGTGTCTAGCCATCGCTGTTCTTATAGTTGGATTCAATGAAATAGCCATCCACTTTAAATACACTTTTTCAGAGAGCAAGCAGCAAAGAGCAATCCTTTACAAAGGGAAAAAACATGGAGGAAAGAAAGTGAAATAAATCATTCCTGTTATCCACTTTGATACTCATTCTCTTTTTTTTCTCAAATGTGATGTTAGATCTCCAATCTTTCTGCAAATGAGCCCTGGCTCTCTGTAATGGCTTTCTGCTTCTCATGGGAAGTGCGAGTCGTACGCTCGACCCAAAAGCTGCTGATTGAAGAGGAAAATGTAATACAGGTGTAAAGCAGACTTGATGGGGGTCTTATGCAAGGGTTATGAATTTTAACCATTTTCATCTACACACTTGTATGTACATACATATCAAATTGGATGTGAATGTGCTGGATGGACTGTTTGCTGCTCCACAGAGACTGGAGGGTTTCTGCTGGGCTGTCGCTAATTCCAGATGAGAGGATTGCTATTATGCTAAATTAATAGGAATTAAGGAGGATTGAGTTGGTTAAGCAAGCACTTGATTAAGCTTTACACAGTCCAGCAGCTTCATGAATGAAGGTGATGCAGACTGTGACTATACAGGACAACAGAACTTGGACAGAGACCTTAAGATGCTTTTTTTTTCTCTCTCTCTCTCAATTTTGTGCATTGAAATTAAACATTGTGCAACAATGTTATTATAGTACTTTATAATAGATTATAATAGTTTAAATTGTGATTATTGTTTTTATTTATGCTGTTATATTTTTGGAAAATGCACATCTCTCTTGCGAATAATTGGCTGTAAAAAGTTAATATCAGTAATATTTGCGAATAAAATATTAAGCACGTTTCTACATCTGTGCACAGAGTTTTTTGTTTTGAATGCTCAGGCATGTAATGACATTTATGGGCATTATTTTTCAGAAATCCACCAAATGGAACTATTTATTGATAATCCCCATAATAAAGACCTGAAAAATGACTGTTACAGTTTTCAGTTAAGATGCAGATGCCCTTATGTCATGGAAATGGCAGTTTTTTTTGAAAAAATATATAAAAATCAAATGCAGTATGTGCACCCTCAGTTTCGATGAATATGAGGCCTCTGGTTTCACATTTCTCTAAAAAAAAAGAAAAAAAAAAAGAAAAAAAGTTAGTTGCAACCACCCTGTAATTTTAAATCAATGGTGTGGATTACTAGGGTCTGTGAGGACTTAAACCAGGGTAAATGCTTGACCTGGAAAGCCAAGTGTGTGTCTATCATGGTCCCTTTTCAGGGATAAAGTAATTGATGGGTGGAGTCTCACGGCTGCTAATTTATTCTGCTAATAAATTTACCTATATGTAAATTAAAAGATGTGATTGGAAGCGTGCAAACCTGAACCCTCAGGCAACGAGGTTTATACAACAGCCCTGTTTAGTTATTGTCCAACAAAGGGGGAATTCACTTAACACAACCTGCAGAGATTAGTGGGTAATTGTTGCTATAATCGATAAGTCACCAGAGCGTAAAATAAAAGGTGCTGTTGTGTGAGGGAGGGGGTCTGAAATGGGTTTGCAGGGTCTTTTAAGTGAGTTTAGTTAGTTTATGCTATAGATTGCATATGTTCATTTCATATCAATGCACTAGCCATGTGTCCTTTCATGCAAGCCTGGATTTTGAGTTGAAGCCTGATTTTGGCATGTGAATGTATAGGAAAGAGAGTCTATGTATATGTTTGTGTGTGTGGGTGAGTGGGTGCAAACAGTGGGGCTCGGTCTGCTTGGATGAGCCTCATTGTTCCTGTGCGGCCTAGTGACAACGCTGGCGGCCAGATAGGGATGAAACCTGAGCAGGGTGACAGTGATAAATAGCCCTTTTAATAACAGCTGCCCCACTTGGCCAGCCACTCACAGCCTGTGTCCTCTGTGTATTTATTTCTATGTTTATTTATGCATCTATAGCAAGAAGGAAATCACAACCGTAGGGCTCCAATATGTCTTTTTTTTTGAGGGGGGTGGGTCTGGTGATTTCACATATTTGGATTTTTAGAGGGTGTTGTTCTCAACCCAACCAAATCGTTCATCTCTTCTCAGGTCTCCAATGACTTTGTGTTTCTGCATCAAGGCCCTTTGCAGATCCATGTTCTGGCATATTCAGCATGAGTATTGCGTGTTCTTTTCTTTGTGTTTCTACAAAATGACCTTTAGAATAGTGATGTTTTCTTTATTTCACATCCAATGGGTTGTCTTTTTTAATAATCTATATATCTACATATCATTCTCTCTTTATTGTTCTTTCTTTATTGTTATCTGTCTATCTGTCTGTCTGTCTATCTGTGTGTGTGTGTGTGTGTGTCTGTCTGTCTGTCTATCTGTCCATTTGTCTGTCTGTCTTTATATCTATCTGTCTTTCTGTCTGTCATCTATCTGTCATCTATCTGTCTTTCTATCTATCTGTCTGTCTGTCTGTCTATCTGTCTTTCTATCTGTCTTTCTGTCTGTCTGTCTCTCTATCTATCATCTGTCAGTCAGTCAGTCCGTCTGTCTGTCTGTCTTTCTATCCATCATCTATCTGTCCATAGGTCTGTCTGTATGTCCGTCTGTCCGTCCATCTATCTGTCTGTCTGTCTGTCTCTCTATCTATCATCTGTCAGTCTGTCTGTCCATCCGTCTTTCTATCATCTGTCTATTTTTTGTCATCTGTTTATCTATCTAGCTATCTGTCTTTCTGTCTATCTATCTATCTATCTATCTATCTATCTATCTGTCTATCTGTCTGTCTGTCTGTCTGTCTGTCTGTCTGTCTGTCTGTCTGTCTGTCCGTCTTTCTATCTATCATCTGTCTGTCCATTGGTCTGTCTGTCTATCTGTCTGTCCATCTTTCTTTCTTTCTTTCTGTCTGTCTGTCTTTCTGTCTGTCTGTCATCTATTTGTCTATTTTTCTGTCCGTCTGTCTTTCTATCATCTGTCTATTTTTCTGTCATCTGTTTATCTGTCTGTCCATAGGTCTATCTATCTATCTGTCTGTCTGTCCATCTGTCCGTCCTTCTGTCCGTCATCTATCTGTCTGTCCTTCTGTCCGTCATCTATCTGTCTGTCCTTCTGTCCGTCATCTATCTGTCTGTCCTTCTGTCCGTCATCTATCTGTCTGTCCATCATTCTATCCATCGTTCTATCGTTTCATCACATACATTTCACAATATACCCCATTAGTGCTGTAGAAAACTTTTCAGTGAAATTGACTCTCTGCTTTTACACCATTTATATATCTTCCGCCCTTAGAGCATGCGTGTGGCCTGAAGAAGTTCTCTGTTGTATTTAAAGACATGCTGCTTGCTTTTATGTTGATTTTAACCAAGCCATTAGACTGAGGGCAAGTTCTTTTGTCTGCTGAAATATGACCCGGGGCTTGAATGACTGAATAGTGAAAGTCACAGCAGTATATCAGAAGTGTCAGAGCGGGTTCCTTCAGGGCACTGTCTCCCCTGTTCTCATTCAAACCAATTCTCCCACCTTAATTGGCTCAATTAGTTAAGTATCCATGTACATTATCATCTATGCATTTTTCATGATCCGTTTTAACACGGTGGCAGCATAAAACACGGCAACTTTCGGCTATGATTTAGCATTTGGTGAAATGTTAATGTCAGAGCTAGTAACTGATTGGGATAATTAAGTAATTATAGGCAGATGTTGGAACAAATGCCAAAATAGGCTTTGCCCTGCAGAAACTTTTCTCTGCGCTGATTTTGACACCCCTGTTGTGTGGGGATATCCCAGAGGTACCTGTAAAATAGTTACAGTTTCACCCTTGTGATTATTCGGTTGGAGTCTTTGATATTGAACAAAAATGGTATTTTATGTTATTGTGTGGAGAGGAAATGGGCTGTAAAGAGAGAGCGATCAGAATACCAAATCACAGAACCTAATAGCCACGGCCAGCGAACCACAGCTCTGGCCTGGAGTTAACGCAGAAACATACAAACACATTTTTTTCTTCACAAATTTTCACTCCAGATGGATTTCTGGTAAAGCCAGTATGTACTAGTATGGTATATCACGTCAAAATAAACTGATCAGACTATCGGTAGTAAGTCAACAGTGTGCCGTGACTTCACATCAGGTGTATGGAGAGCCTGTGAATGCTTTTGACAGCTGTCATAATTGGAGTGTGGCTGGCAGGCATTGCAAAGTGTAGATCGATAAGCAGCAAATTTTCCATTAAAGAAAGATTACGTGAACATTGCTGTAAATAGCCAGGAGCAGCTCCATCACTGATAGACTTAAATTGGTCAACATTTTAAATGCTGTGGAGTGACACGTTAGGTACTAGTGTTGGGGAGTAAGCAATAAAAGTAGCAATGATTTTCAAAGTAGTACATATCTGTTTTTAATGTTAGAGCTGAAGGAATAATCAAATGCCCCTAAATGGTCCTTTTTCTCTCTCAGTCTATTGATGGAAAATATAATTCATTTTACTGAATCAGTTAATTTAGATGCTTCAATAAATGGACTTATTTAAAAAATATTTACTGCGTCAAGTCCATGTACTTACTACTATTTTCAACTCAGTTATGTAAACTGGGATGTTTTGTTGTGTTTAGCATAAATGTATCTGTTCAAGATGAATACTGATATGTACACTGAGAAAATGCATCTCTAAATGATAAAATTTGGCTTTGAATTTTTAATTATGTCATTGGATTGTTGAATAGGCTTATATATAAATTGATTTGTTTGGATGGTCCTCTCTTGTTTGTAACAATGAAAATTCTGGTTTGTTTAGACCAGTGGTTCTCAATTTTTTTGACCCGAAGGTGTCCCCCATTGTCCAACACAATATTCAAAAGCCTCTCATATTGGCTAAAAATATGTCTTCTAGTCATAGGTGGAGGGTGAACCAACTCCAGGGTAAGGCTAAAAGCAGCCAAATGTATTAAACATCATAAACCTGTTTAGGCAAGAACCAGACATTGGTGTCATATAGGCTAATAAAATGTTTTATGGAACTGAATTTGTATTTAATGTGGTTACAATTTAATAAAAACATTAGAAATTGATAATTATATAACTTTTCCTTTCCACGGTTATTCAAACAGCGAATAAATTAGGTATATAGAAAGTGACATTATCACCAACTTTGATCTATCGTGAGTTTAAGCACTCTCAAAAAACAAAACTATAGTTATAATTACTGAAGCTGTATACAATGTGAAATGAATCTCTTACTTACATTGTATGTACATCTGCGCTTTGTTGTTTATGATGAGAGAATTCACAAGAGTCCGGAACTCAATCAGAGAACGCGTGCACTCAAAACAGATGAGTTTTAGCGATGACTCATCTGAACGCCTCTGATTGGCCATTGCATTCCTAAGCTCAACAGAATTGTGTGTGATTAGTTAAAATGTGCAACACTTTAAAAACGCGTAAAATTAAATAACATGAGCAGATCTTAATTTAATGAGAGAATGAGAATGAGCTTTATTGCCAGGTATGATACATACGAGGAATTTGTTAAAGTGACAGAAGCTCCACAGTGCAACAGAATGACAGCGACAGGACACAGATAATAAAAAGAATAATAATACAAACAATGTACAAAATAGCAAAAACAACATATAGACAATTATGTATATACAGGTATGATATGTGCAAATTTGAAGTGTAAATAAGTATGTGTGTTAAATAAATAATGTATAATAGTGTTGTGTTCCACGTTTACGGTCAAGTTTTCATGAGATGGGTTGCCTGAGGGAAGAAACTGTTCCTGTGCCTGGTTGTTCTGGTGCTCAGAGCTCTGTAGCGTCGACCAGACGGTAACAGTTCAAAGAGGGAGTGTGCTGGATGTGAGGGGTCCAGAGTGATTTTGGCAGACCTTTTGCTCACTCTGGATGAGTACAGTTCTTGGAGAGTGGGGAGGGTTGTACCAATGATTCGCTCAGCAGTCCGGACTACCCTCTGTAGTCTTCTGAGGTCAGATTTGGTAGCTGAGCTGAACCAGACAGTTATTGACATGCAAAGGACAGATTCAATGATGGCAGAGTAGAACCGTTTCAGCAGCTCTTGTGGCAGGTTGAACTTCCTCAGCTGACGAAGGAAGTACAGCCTCTGCTGGGCCTTTTTCACAATGGACTCAATGTGATTGTCCCACTTCAGGTCCTGAGAAATTGTGGTGCCCAGGAATCTGAATGACTCCACTTTAGTCACAGTGCTGTTCATGATGGTGAGTGGGGGGAGTGCCACAATCGACACGGTCTATTTTCACTTTAACAACAAATGTAATAGATTTAATTTGTTTGTGCAGGGGCATTTTTGTCCAATTTAGTGGCATTTTTGCCCCAAGTCCCCATGTCCAGCCTTACACACGCTCCGCCTATGCTTGTAGTATTTCTGCTGTAATTATGACAATGCTGCATGTTTTCAATTTGTTTTATTAACAGTAACTGGGAATGATGATGTACTGAATTAAACATGGATTGTTTTGTGATTCTATAAGATTCAATAAAAATAGTAGTTTTTAAGGTGGGTTGGGGAGTATGATTTCAGTTGAAATCTAGTTTTTTTTTTAATTTTTTTTTTTTTTTTGGGTGTGTGTAAGTATATGAATGAAATTTTAATTAAATAATTACATCTAATTTTAATATAATTTAATTGTTTAATAAAAGTTAATTTTATCCTTGTATAGTATGTATACAAAGCCCCTTAAATAACTGTATTTTAGTAAGCTTATATTTGAAGCTAGTAGCACAGCAAACTACTTTTTCAAAATGAAAGCTTAGTTGTAGTTAAACTACTGAAAATTATGATTAACTTCTACATTTGACGAGCTACAGTTTCAAAGTAGTTTCCCCAACACTGCTAGGTAGAGCAACACTGTCTCTTTAAGATCAGGCCCTGCTCTGAATGTATGTATTAGATATACATGTAAAGCTATGTATTTGTGTATCTAGATGTATTAATGTGCAGTTATGTTTATCACCTAGGGATAACCATAATGAGACAGTGTAGTTTCATCTGGCTAGCAGTCCGAAATGCCAGAGTGCTCATCATAAACACATCATTACATATAGGTCTACAGGCCACCAAGGAGCACAAATCTACAGTTAATTGGCAGAGAACTGTGAGGGATGATTAAGAAATAAAGAACGCTGGGAGCTGAAAAAAAGACACAAGAAGCAAAAAATCAACAGTGGCTGCAGGACAATCAATCAAATCTGTCAGCGCCTTTACCACACAGTGTAATTTATTGGAATTGTTTTTAGGAAATGGGTACACTGTGTAATGTGTAGCTAAGATCACTTTGTAACACCTCGCAGCAGTTGACATTGAAACCAATCTTGGGCTGTGTCCTTTGATCTGTGACTCTGCCCTTTGTTGTCTTTGCCGGTTTTAAGCTTTTTTAAAATGAGTAGGTGAAATATCTCGGTCGGTGGTAAAACGTTTTTAGGTAGCAGTCTTTCCCTAGCCGGTGGTAATTATGCACAAACTAAGTATTAGCAAAAAGTGACAAGGTGTCATGGGATTGGCAGTTATGATTGAGGTCAAATGCATTATTGTTTTAGGCAGGAAAATTCAGATTGCAACATTGACAGCAGTTGATTAGGCTTTTGGAATAAATTTCTGAATGCATCAGTCATGTCTAAGCTGACAGTGCGCTCGCTAGATGATTATCATGATGGTGTATAGCTTAAGCACAGGTCAGGTGTGTGTGCGCGCGCTGCTGCAGTGTTTAAATACGAGTCAGACACGTGTGGTGTGTAAAACGTCTCTCACTCTCTCTTTCTTTCTCTCTCTCTCTCTCTCTCTCTCTCACACAGGCTCTAGCAGACCTCTAAATCATGTTTCCTAATTCCCTGAGCCACATCTCAATCATTTTCCCTGCTAATTTGAGAGTCACCCTCATTTCTTTTTAAACGATTCATTTTCAGCACATTTGTACAGTAAATGGCCCCGATGTGTTCTACAATTTAGTCAATTACTGTTTCAGCCACTGGGGCTCCAGGGAGGCCGAGCACACATGGCCTGAAGGTACCATCTCAATAATTGTTTCAGGAAAGTTGGGAATGGATCGGTAACGCTGTGTTCTACTTATTGAAATGTCAATTGAACCCAGGACTTCACACTTACCATTCTCTATTTATACATTTCTATGTTCCATTAAAAATGTATAGATCTCCTTTCCTCTTTATGTGTCTGACCTGAAGCAAGGAGAGTGCAACAGATGTTTGGCTCATGTTGTTCACACTTTCTTTTTGGTTGGTGATTTAAACCTGATTTTTTTCACTCTGTACTCAAATTGAAGGGTAAGGAATGTTCTTTTGCATGATATCACAGGCTAATTGATCGAAATTAACGTTATGATGTTGTCTTTTTTCTGTTTCTGTTGTTGGATTTGTCTTCTGCAGGAATTGCTGTGTCGTGCTTCAGTTGAAGTGAAGTGTGCAAACAGTACTTGACTCTTTGATGGCTCTCACGAGGTAATTCTTGATTAACTGCATATACTGGTAATACTTTACAATAAGGTTCCATTTGTTCACGTTTAGTTAATGCGATTGGTATCAATAAGTAATAATGAACAGCAATCTTTCTCAGCATTTATTTATCTAGATTAAAGGATTAGTTCTCCCGAAATGATCATTTGCTAAATATTTTCTCACCATTAGGCCATCCAAGATATAGATGAGTTTGTTTCTTCATTGTAACAATTTTGGAGAAATTTAGCATTACATTGCTTACTCACCAGCGGATCCTCTGCAGAGAATGGGTGCCGTCAGAATGAGAGTCCAAACAGCTGTTAAAAACATCACAATAATCCACAAGTATTCCATGTGACTCCAGTCCATCAATTAACATATTTTGAAGTGAAAAGCTGCATGTTTTAAGAAAGAAATTTGGCCAAAATACCATAATCTGTAATAACATTTCCTCCCAACCCTGCGCTCTTAAATCAAAATCCACCGACATATTTGTTTAGAACTGTTTTGGACTGTTTCTGTATGTAAACGGTGTTTGATCTGTGCATATTTCTCTCCTGATTCAGACGAGATGACTTTTTTTTTTTTTTTTCACTGGAGAAAGTGATGTTATGGGTAGAGGACACTTATTTTAGCCAGAAGCAATGGTTTGAAGATAAAAATCTTAATGATGAATTTGTTTATTACAAATTATATGCAGCTTTTTGCTTCACAAAGTTATTGTGATGGTTTTTATCAGCTGTTTAGACTCTCTTTGATGGCACCTATTCACTGTAGAGGATCCATTGGTGAGAAAGTGATGGAATGCTAAATTTTCTCAAAATCCGTTTCAAAACCATCTGCATCCTGGATGGCCTGAGGGTGAGTACATTTTCAGCAAATTTTCATTTTTGGGTGAACTATTCCTTAAATGTTAATTTGTAAATGAATTGCTAATTTATGCTAATAATAACAATGTTAATTTATACAGCTTAAAATGATTAAAATAGATTAGTGAAATATGGAGTAAAATGAATCAAGATTAATAAAAAGTATTGTTCATTGTTTAATGCATATTACATGTTACCCTGTATTTTAGGTTTATAATAATTTTGAAATGATGCTCCTTATAGATATTTGATGTTATTTTCTGCTCCACTCTTCTCCTATTTTGTATTTTCGATCAGTGCATAATTTAGCATTCATATTATAACTCAGGGACTCTCAACTCTCCCTACATGTAATTTTTCAAAGGGACATAAAATTTGCAGAACTTCTCCTGAGGTCCTCTTTAATTACAAATTAATTAAACCAGAATCAATTAAAAAATTAGATCCCCTTAAATGAGGTCTTAATGGTTGTTAATGAGGGGGAGAATGTGTAACTGGACCAAACAATGTGACCTGCAGACCCCAATTAACAGGCTAATTTTTTACCATTTATCTTCTGTTTGGACAAACGTCATTAAATTTAGATTTCATAATGGCATCTCAGAGATCTACTTGCTCTGAGTTGCTTTGGAGGTCAACCTACTCTTGGCTATAAGGTAAACAAGCTCTGATCAGAGTTTTGTTCCCATATATGCGCCTATCGCAGAAGCACCTATATCAAATTACCCTTTTGTTTACACCTTTTGCACTTTCAGAAGGTTGCCCTTAATCTAAAATGCAATGTCTTTTGTTCCTTCTCTCTTAATGCTGGCCTATTAAACAAGCCTATTTATTAGATGCTAAGGCTGCTGTGGCATTAAGCTGTCAGTCTATCAGTATGAATTAAGTCGTCACTATGAGGTGATGGAGGGGGGACGCAGTGAGCCTGAGCCGGTCCAGTCTGCTGAGATGGGCCCAGGCCTATTAACTCCTATTGATAGTGACACACATGTGGCCTCCTCAATGAGTGGTTCCTTATTGATTTTTCTCTCTAGCGCTTTTCACTTCCCCTTTCATGCTGCTGAGAGGGAGATCTTTATCTTGACTGATTGGTGATGTGAATTGTCTCACACATACACATGAGCTGGACAGGGCAGAGTTTTTGCATATAGGTCTATTTATATATCATTACTGTTTTTATTAATACAGTAAGGCTGATCGACAGCATGTTTTCTATTTTATTATGGTGTTATCAAACCCACGCATCAGATAAATTACATAAAACATGGCATAAGGCTCGTCACTATTCTCCCGATCCGCAATCTGTCCTGCCTCTGTTGCCAAAATGAACTCTGACAGCAGATATCGACTTAATATCAGGGCAGGCCACTGGGAGAAAAAATTATTATCCTCTGGTAAAATCAGCTATCGATGGGAAAGCAAATAGCTTCCACCTCACACCTTGAAGAGATTTATCGATATGTTATTTGATAGTTACTCAGTATCTGACACACGTAGGGGAGGGACGGGAGCACGGTGACATGTTGTGTTTGTTATTGGCGGTCTGTGGTCATGTACTATGTTACACTCTCTTATTTTTCACTTAGCTGTGTAAGAGAGATTTTCTTTGCATCTGGCTTTGTTGTTCTGTCTGAGTATGTGGTCTGCAAGAGCCAGATGAAATTGCTTTTCCAACTCCACAAAGGCTTTGGTTCTAAGGTTTTCTTCCTTCCCCTGGTGCCTGAGTAGTTTCTATAAAGTGACCTTCATGCCTGCATCCAGCTTTTAGAACAGATAAAGAATTGGCCATTTTTTTTCATTTATTTCTTAATGCTGTATGGTTTTTGAATATGCAGTATAATTACAGTCTTTCTCTTATAGACTTTATATTGCATTCATAATGGCAAATGTCATGCATGCACATCCAAAATACAGTTGCATGTGTTTGGAAAAAATAAAGAAAATTGCCACAGCAATTCATCTTTTTTTTTTTTCAGTTGACTGTTATCTTGATAGTTTCACCAGTTTTTAAGCAAGAAAAATAGATCACTCAAACTATGATACATGTTATTGTAAATCATTTGATTTAAATTCATACATTTTTATTTTTATTTATTAATTTTATTTATACTCTTTTATTATATATTTCCGTAATTTTATAATTGTTTTATTTATTCCTGCATGCATTACATATCTTTTACAGTACGTACAGTAGATTTACAACTTTATCCATGAGATGCTGGATGCAGGCTAAAAGTGAAATGCTTATCATATTCTGTTTTTGATTTCAAAGCATGAGTGCATTTCTAATATTGATTTTTAGCCTGAGGGATGAGCACATTTCCTGACATGCACAGATTTAGTTTGGTTAGATCATCCTTCTCTATTATCAAAATGCTAGAGTGTTGCCAGCCTAATAACTTTGTGTCATGTTTGGCCCTGTCATCTGAATCTCGACAATCTCAAGCGCTTTATTCCGATTAAAATTATTGATTACCCTCCTTACCGTGAACAATATCAGAGCAATCATAAGACATGACAGACTGGTTGTCTATTAATGAAAAATTAACCTTGAGGGATTTCTGCTTGCTGCTAAATGTCATAGACCTACAACCATAGCTCACTATTGCACTGTGGTCTTTTTATGACAGCATATTTGGAGATGAGCAGAAGCACCTGACTAGCCTGCGTTCAGGAAAAGTCAATACTGCAAGCCAAACAACTTCTCACTCAATTGAACTCTACAGAAAATCCATACAGCACAGCTCTATCCCTTTATGGCAGTGAGAAATAACCCTGTCTCATTTAAAGCTGCAATGCCTACTTGCTTTCCAAGCAGTGATTCATGCAATTATATGTTTTTGTTCATGAAAACATATGATGCAATTTTATATGAAAACATTGGTACCAAAATTTTTTAAAGGGATATTCCAGGTTTAATACAAATTCATCTCAACGGACAGCATTTATGGCATAATGTTGATTGCTGCTGCAAAAAAGGATTTTGATTCATACCTTCTTTTTGCTATGCATTTTTATATATATATTATACATACTGTACATACATACATATATACGTGTGTATATATATATAGAAACATATATATAATATTTGTGTGACAGAAGTTAGTACACTTTTTTTTTTTCTTTTTTTTTTTTTTACAATGAAATATCTTTTTGACACGTATATTGTTTATGTCTTCTGACTTTAGTAAAAAAAAAAAAAAAATGAAAATGAGTTTTTTGGTGTAAGTGCCTCACTGTAAGCCAGATTTTGAAATTAATTTTTGTGCTTTTATGTCACAGTTGCTGTCAACTAAATGAAACTTGAATAATCTGGAATATTCCTTCTATTATTATATATTACATATATATTCCTTTTAAAGGGATAGTCTGCCAAAAATTAAAATTCTGTTATGATTTACTCACCCTCATGTTGTTTCAAGACGGTCTTTCTTTCTTATGTTGAACATAAAGGAAGATATTTTGAAGATTGTTGGCAATCAAACTCCTTTGGTTCCCTTTGACTTCCACTGCATGGGGGAAAAAAATACAACGGAAGTCAATGGGACCCAAAACTGTTTGATTACTAATATCTTCATGTTTCTTCAGTGTTCTGCAGATGAAAGAAATGCATACAGGTTTGGAACGTCATGAGGCTGAGTAAACGATGACTGAATTGTAATTTTTGAGTCGACTACCTCTATTATATTAGTATATGTGTATAGTATACAGTATATTATAACATGTGTAATAACAATATTTTAATATTATTATAAGATCATAACAGTTTTTTGTGCCTGTGCATGAGTTTGTTTCTGTATTCATACATTCCTCCTGAGAGTGGGATACCTGAGTAGGTCAGACCTTGACATGGAGCCAGCTGTACTGTATTTTTTCTGACGCTAGCTGAGCTCACCCCTGTTGCCATTTGACTGGGCTATAATTTGTTTTTGTACCCCAGTGCTTGTGCTCAACACTGCCTGCGATGTAAAACACAAAGCACTCTGAGGGCAGTGCTTGCATGCAGTTATTTGTATCAGAATAGGGCATCTGGGATATGGCCCTATATTGCCTTTTTGGAATATAATTCAACCCACCGGTCTATGGGGCTTTAAACCTGCATTTTTCCTGGCCATGTCATTACAAGACCATAACAAGCATGCATTTTTTTTCTTTTATTTTGACACACTCGCACGCCTAGTATTTGCGCACCACCTGCTCGAGACAAAGATATTTTGAAGCCTGACACTTCTATTGTTGGTGATGTGGCTGTTTAATCACTTTCTTACTCTGTAATTAAAGCCCAAGAGAAGCTGTGAAAAGGTAAAACGAAAGAAGCGTTTAGACTTAGCCAACATTATGGCCTTGCTGTAATTGAAACTGTGGATGTTCCTCCGTGCTTAATGTCTTTGGAGTGCTCCGTAAAAGTACCTCATGCTGAATACTTTATATAAGCAAAACCCAACCGTAGATTCAGGGCCGTGCTCTGACCCGAGCGTGGTGGCCGATTTGATACCCGAGGCCAAATGGTATCATACCCTGATGGTGAGCTGATCTGCCTCTCTCTCTCTTTCTCTGAGCCGTTCAGAGTGCAGTAAAGGGTCTTTTAGAGTGGACCATGAATAGTGCATGGCCAAGCTTTCATTACAGGCCAGACTAGATTGTAAATAAGATACAGGAAGACCAGTATAGTGGAGCGCAGTTGCAGGGGTCAGGCGAGCCTGGGTAGGTAGGAGCTGTCAGTCAAATCTGTATTGCACATTCATTCCCCAAGGTTACCAGGTATACACGGCAGCATGGGGCATTTTCTTTGGATTTCATAAGAAGATGGCTCTATTTAACCAGGAAAGTGCGATGAAAAAAAATTGTACAAATTGCATCCGTGTCCTTTGACTCCTAGTTATTATACATTCCTTTTAATAACTCAGTTGATACAGAAAGTAAAGTGCTCTCACATGCCATATGATGGTGGAAAAATGGTGAAAATCCACAAAAGAGTGGTATACCAGCAAAATAACTGTGAGAGAGTGTCAGCAGGCCATTGTGGAAATGCTGAAGCATTAACGGCACAGTTGCTCAAAGGCTGTGTTGGTTTGGCTCAGGAAAAACATCTTGTGCTGACAGAAGTCTAATTACCTTTGTGCTAGCATACATGGAAGAGGGTAATCGCTATAAACTGTCAGACACCATAAGGCTCCTTACGCTTCAAAATTAATATCTCTCTCCTCATTTAATTAAGAAATGAAAGTGTTGCTTAACAGGTATTGATTGTGGCTCATAGGAAATGTAACCCATCAGTGCTAAAAGGCGCTTGACTAGAAGTTCAAAAGATAATGCAGCGAGTCCAGTGGAGGTGGAGGTAAACCTAACCTCACACTGATAGCTTTCATCACTGATAGTCTCCCTGCGATCTGCTCGATAGATTAAGGTGAAAAGATCTGACGGGGGTCTCGTGCATAACCACTTTTAAAGTCATAATTCACCCAAAAATGAATCTTCTGTTATTGTTTACCATCATGGTGTTTCAAACCTGTAGGACCTTCTTTTTTTTCCATTAAAAGTGAATGAAAATAAAGTATCAAAGTTTTCGATGTGACTTGAAGTCTTCTAAAGTCAGACAGAAACAGAAATTTAAGTTATCCTACATTACTAGTCAAATTTGAACAATTCTTCTCATTTTTGATTATTGCTGTTTTCCATATGTTAGAATAAAAGAAAAATGATCAAATCAGGAAATATCACAAATGTGTGTGGATTAGGTTGTCAAATGGTAATCAAAACTTCTCTAATCAAAACACTCTTGGCATTAACTTACTTTGTAAACAGTATTCCAATGTATGCTGGATCATTTTTGAATCTTTTTTTTGCTTCTTTATCCTTATATGCACCATTTAAGAAATTATTAAGGTTATTTAATTTATTTTTGTGAAGAATTTAAGTTATTAGGTTCCTGTGAGAAATAGACTGAATTTTAAATTGATCCCTGAACTATCTCTTTTTGGTGTGATTTAGTCTATGAGAGAATTAGAGTTGTCTTATTTGTGAATGAATCCTTGTTTTAAATCTGATCTTTTCAATAAATCCTTTCACAAAACCAGTCTGAATGATTTGTTTACAAATTTGCCTGATCTGCTTCTTGAGTTCATCTCACTCAAAGCAATCAGTGTGGTTACCAGTTCGCTGGAGGGGCCAATTTTAACTGAATAACCATTTATGTTTCAGTCTGTTCCTCATGCAAATGTATCATATGGCTTCAGAAGACTTGTAATTTAATGCACAAGCCATATGCATCACTTTCATGACACTTTTATGGTGCTTTTTTTATTCATAAATGGACAGCTACAGTTCTGATTCACTTTGATGTTATGGAAAGAGTGGACAGAAATGATATTTTTTTAAATTTTTGTTTAAATGTTTCTTTTAACCACAGTTGTCTGGAGAAATGCCATCTTTGAATACAGTGAGAGAGCTGGGACTTTACTGATGTTAAGTTTTTTTAGGAATATAGTTTCAGTGAGACATAATGTCCTGTCTGGTGTGTTCCACTCTCCAGTGCTTGTTAAATGTTAAATGATCATCATGGATTCTGTATGTGACTGTGTAGTGTTTCTCCCCTCTGTATATCACTCTTTGTACTCTATCAGACATTTGATCTGAGAGTCCGAATGAGCCAGCTTTATAATTTAATCATCAGCTCCTCTCTTTAATCGGCAGGTAACCCGATGCACTCTGGGTCCTTGTAATTGTACACTGAGTGAGGCCCGTCTGCTGACAAACTGCTGGGCCCATGTTGCCCTCTGAATAGAGCAGTGAGGCTTGCCCAAAGACCCAAGCTGGCCCACCTAACACCCGACCAGTGCTTATCTGAACATCTCTGAACCGTGATGCTTACTTACTGCTGGAGCACCTTTATTTACTGCCTTATTTACTGCTTCTCACTCACATTCATTCCCTTAAGCTGCATGTTTCTAGCCACAATAATTCTGTGTGACATTATAATATATTACATTACCAGTCAAAATTTTGGACATGCCTACATTTTTGATGATTGTTTATTTTTTTTTTCTCCTCCAAATGTTAGAATGATAGTAAAGTGATCAAATTACAAAATAACACAAAAGTGTGTGCATTATATGGTCACCACAAATGTTAATCAGTATTATTTTACATATCTGAACTGTTATTTTTTTATTTTTATGTTTAGCTTTAATTTATTTTTATTTCCATTTTATTTTTTTTACTGATTTTAGTACTTCAACAATTTTTTTCAGTTTCATTTTAATTACTGAAAATTATTTTTAATAGTTTTAGTTTTAATTAACATTTACAACAATGACAACGCTATTTTGTATACTTTGTAAACAGTATTTCAAAGTACGCTGGATACTTGCCTCTTTTTCGTCTTCCTTATCCAGTCCATTTACTTACCGTTTATAAAAATGATTAAGATTTAGTGATTTTAGCTTTGTGAAGAATTTATATGTGCATAATTTAATTTAATTTTATTTTATTTTATTTTATTATCTACTAATGTCAAGCATTGAATCATAAGTGTTTGGTCCAAAAGGTTAAAACCTTAAAAAAAATAAAAAATTCTAAAAAACTACAAAAATTCAAATCAATACTTCAAGTCAAGTGTGTCCATACTTTAACCCATATGATACTGGTATATGTATTTTTTGTATCCATTACCAGTAAAGACAGACTAGAGTTAACTGTTAACACCAATATATTCTTGGATGTGCTGTATTAATTTGAATACATTTTCACAACCACAGACAAGTGCTGCAGTTGCACACATTTGCGGAAAGCATCAGTTGGATGGTACGAGAGCAGCTTCTAGGAGCAGAGTCAGCTCTGTGGGGTTGCAGTGGCCAGTGATGGTCATCGTGCCCCAGTGACTTGTGGTCCACTGGGGAAGAGAGATCCAGCAGAAGGTGGGTGATGAATGACTGTGTTCAGTGGGGGGATTGTAATTGTCCTTCTCTAATTGTTAGGTGAGCACAAAAGGCACATTTTGTAATTGAACTGTTTAACTGTTGGTATTGAGCTAAGAGAGCTATTTTGTCCCTAGAATGACCTCTGTATCTTACTGTGTTTCTCCCTCCCTCTGACTCTGTCTATTGTTTCTCCTTTTTTATTGCTGTTTGCGCTGTCCATGGTGCTGGCACAGTTCACATTTACCTTTTTCAGGCCAAAGAGGACCCCCTAAGTGGATACATAGAGTGAGCCAGGATCTCTTGTATATTGCATAATACTGCAATATTAGTGTTGCAGTCTGGTCTATGAAAACATGCATACAGTATTATATTAATGTATTTATATAATACGATGCTTACATTTCAAAACCATAAAAATGTTTATCAGTAATGATTAGAGTCTTATACTAATTAATTTATTTAATCTGTGCATCAATAATGATTACAGCTTAAAAGTTTAGGGTAGGTAAGATGGTTTTTTTTTTTTTTAATCTATTATCCTCACCATGGCTGCATTAATTTGATCAAAATACTGAAAAAACTGTGAATATTTACAGTAAATTATTGCAATTTAAAATAAAAACAAAGTTCCGTCATGATGGCACAGGCCAATAGGTTCTAATTCTCTCTGATTTAGTCACATCATTCACATGGTGCAGCTGATGAGCTTGCTGTTCAACATTCAAATACTCAGCTAGTGCTTTCTGTAGCAGTTACAGCGTGCTTCAGAAACCCTTCACCTTCCCCAGCTCCACCTATATACAACTACTATGGTGTATTTTATGTATGTTATATGTGCAGCAGCAGTATTTCTTACATGCTCACAGCTGCATGTCTATGGATGTATTTGCAGTAGCAAGTCTTGGTACTTGTTCTGCAGCAGCAGCATAGCAGATCTATTCCTCCAGGACCAAACACATTAACATTGCCATGTATATTACCATGCTAACTATATTATATATATAACTATATTATATATATATATATAATATTTTATTTATTTATTTTTTTACTGTCACTTCTGATTAATGTAATGCATCCTTACTGAGTAAAAGTATTATTTAAAAAGTCGTACTGACCCCAAATATTTGGATGGTAACAGAGAACAGGTAAACAGGACATTTTCTATCTGGAGATGTATTTCACAAGCTCAATCAGTAAATATTTTTCTAGATTATTGTTATTAAATAATATTTTTGGCAAGGTATTGCCAAGCCAACAGAAAGCTTTTGTATAGGCTAAATTTTTCTGTCCGCCTTTTTGAATCTATTTTTCTTAGATATTTGCCTTTAGTAAATGTGAAACAGCTTCACAAATCCACAAGCATCGATCAATTCACACATCTCGGTTTGAACATGTCTGTGTAAAGAGCTGTTAGATGTACCATTGGTCAGTTTGTGTGTGTTAAAAGCTACATGGGCAGAGGCAGTCTGCTTTTAATGAGTGGGGAACCAAGGGAATGGCAGTAGTTAACATCGAGAAATGCTGGGATCATTTAGTCCCCTGTGGCTCCTGACAGTGACTTAATAGTTGCACATTTTTGAGTGCAACCAAATTGCCTTTTTGCCTTACTAATGCATTGACTGGCTCTCCAACTATAAAGACTGCTTAAGACCCCTGACACCTCTCTTTCTTTCCATATAATAGAATATTATATTTGCATTAACTGAAGTGGAGTAAAACTAATACTATTGATCCGATTGGTATTACCAGTAGAAGTAGTAGTATATACATTTGATGATGATTATTATTATTTATTAATTGTATTTATTTGTATTCATTTATCAATTTTTGAGGTTTGGGTTATTTTAAAGGGTTAGGGATTAATAATAATAATAATTTATTACTAGGGTTATTTTAATAATATAAAACAACGTATATATACAGGTGCATCTCAATAAATTAGAATGTCGTGGAAAAGTTCATTTATTTCAGTAATTCAACTCAAATTGTGAAACTCGTGTATTAAATAAATTCAATGCACACAGACTGAAGTAGTTTAAGTCTTTGGTTCTTTTAATTGTGATGATTTTGGCTCACATTTAACAAAAACCCACCAATTCACTATCTCAACAAATTGGAATACTTCATAAGACCAATAAAAAAAAAACATTTTTAGTGAATTGTTGGCCTTCTGGAAAGTATGTTCATTTACTGTATATGTACTCAATACTTGGTAGGGGCTCCTTTTGCTTTAATTACTGCCTCAATTTGGCGTGGCATGGAGGTGATCAGTTTGTGGCACTGCTGAGGTGGTATGGAAGCCCAGGTTTCTTTGACAGTGGCCTTCAGCTCATCTGCATTTTTTGGTCTCTTGTTTCTCATTTTCCTCTTGACAATACCCCATAGGTTCTCTATGGGGTTCAGGTCTGGTGAGTTTGCTGGCCAGTCAAGCACACCAACACCATGGTCATTTAACCAACTTTTGGTGCTTTTGGCAGTGTGGGCAGGTGCCAAATCCTGCTGGAAAATGAAATCAGCATCTTTAAAAAGCTGGTCAGCAGAAGGAAGCATGAAGTACTCCAAAATTTCTTGGTAAACGGGTGCAGTGACTTTGGTTTTCAAAAAACACAATGGACCAACACCAGCAGATGACATTGCACCCCAAATCATCACAGACTGTGGAAACTTAATACTGGACTTCAAGCAACTTGGGATATGAGCTTCTCCACCCTTCCTCCAGACTCTAGGACCTTGGTTTCCAAATGAAATACAAAACTTGCTCTCATCTGAAAAGAGGACTTTGGACCACTGGGCAACAGTCCAGTTCTTCTTCTCCTTAGCCCAGGTAAGACGCCTCTGACGTTGTCTGTGGTTCAGGAGTGGCTTAACAAGAGGAATACGACAACTGTAGCCAAATTCCTTGACACGTCTATGTGTGGTGGCTCTTGATGCCTTGACCCCAGCCTCAGTCCATTCCTTGTGAAGTTCACCCAAATTCTTGAATCGATTTTGCTTGACAATCCTCATAAGGCTTTGGTTCTCTCAGTTGGTTGTGCATCTTTTTCTTCCACACTTTTTTCTTCCACTCAACTTTCTGTTAACATGCTTGGATACAGCACTCTGTGAACAGCCAGCTTCTTTGGCAATGAATGTTTGTGGCTTACCCTCCTTGTGAAGGGTGTCAATGATTGTCTTCTAGACAACTGTCAGATCAGCAGTCTTCCCCATGATTGTGTAGCCTAGTGAACCAAACTGAGAGACCACTTTGAAGGCTCAGGAAACCTTTGCAGGTGTTTTGAGTTGATTAGCTGATTGGGATGTCACCATATTCTAATTTGTTGAGAGAGTGAATTGGTGGGTTTTTCTTAAATGTGAGCCAAAATCATCACAATTAAAAGAACCAAAGACTTAAACTACTTCAGTCTGTGTGCATTGAATTTATTTAATACACAAGTTTCACAATTTGAATTGAATTACTGAAATAAATGAACTTTTCCATGACGTTCTAATTTATTGAGATGCACCTGTATGTATATATATGTATGTGTGTGTGTGTGTGTGTGTATGTATACATACAGTATATATAATTTAAAAATATTTATCTATTTATTTAAGTAGTAGTGGTAACCATTTTATAAAAGCAGTTGTCAGTATTCATGGTCGCAGGCCATGATTTATACATGATTATACTTGATTTTTTACTTGGTTAGGATTAGTAACACTGTGTTTAGTAGTAGTAGTACTCTTAATTAATTAATAATATAATAATATTAATAATTATATCTACTATATACATACAGTATTTATTATTAATTATAATATTTATTTAAGTAACCATTTTATAAAAGCAATAGTAAGTATTCACAGCTGAAGGGGTTGCAGGCTGTGATTATTCTCATAGTATCGCCACATTATTGCTTAATTACAAATGTGTAGCAAGGTTTGAGGTTTTATTTGGTAGGATTAGGATTAGTAACGCCTTGTTTTTGCAGCATTACCGCGGATCCTCCCATTCTGGCTCACCGAGAGACCTTCCTCTCTATTCTGTTCCCTGCCCTCTGTGGTCCCATCAGTCCTGCAGTCATTAAGACTCCACACTGCATCACCCTGCTTTCCCTCATGGCCGCCCACCCATTGTCTCTCAGCATAAAACTGCCCATGTTGTAATTACCATTAGCACAAACAGGAGAGCAGCTTCATTGATATGCTGTTGGTGGCTGGGCAAGTGGCGGGCTGGCACACAATAGCCTGGGCGTAGAGGGGGCTGTTTGCACCAGGGACACGGGGCAGAGCTGCCGCCTTTTTGAATGCACGAGGGCTGCCCGAGCCACACGTCATTCACTACACGCACCAACTTTAATTAATTTTCATCCGTTTCTCTCCTGTGTGTTTCAGTGCTGCTGACCCCCACATCTCGGTCTGAATGGAGCCATCTACCCATCCACGGCTGTCAGAAGGACTGCTTCTGGTACTCCGTTTCAAGAAAACGGGCCCTTGAGAGTCCGTATTGTCTTTAACGTGAGTGAATGTGTGTTTCAATGCAGGTACATGATAATCACTGCAGTCGAGATGACTTTTTGAAATAATGGTCTCATTTTACACTTCAATATGGCAGCCGTGTTCAACTGATTAAGACTATTGATTCTACATCTGTTCTGTACGGACTTCCTGTGGTGGCGGCAAATGGCTCTGCATGCCTCCCTCTGCCGTTTATTGATAGTTTGGAACATAATCTTGATTTTATTGGTAATTGATAGAACCATTTGAGAAAAATTCCACACAGTTTGATTTTGCAGCCGCTCACTCCGTTGATTAAACCGCATTGCTTTTGGCCACATTTGCACCCGCTTTGTTTCCTAGACATCTGTGGATAAGCCCGATCGCCAGACTTATAAAACTGCCGTGGTCTTGAACTTTGCCCGACTCAGATTAAGCCCCAGGAAGAAGTGGATCCTCTTGGTGAGTAAGTCTTTTGTCCTTCATGCTGTTTGGGTGTTTGATGGACTGAAATGGCCTGCTGGGACTTTGTAGGATGAAACGGGGCTTGAACTGTATGTTGTCTCTGAAGTGG
Source organism: Spinibarbus caldwelli (assembly GCA_039654775.1). Classification (NCBI taxonomy): domain Eukaryota; kingdom Metazoa; phylum Chordata; class Actinopteri; order Cypriniformes; family Cyprinidae; genus Spinibarbus; species Spinibarbus caldwelli. The sequence goes on from CM077238.1 coordinate 12,539,371, forward strand.
TCCGTTGCTCATGATAGCTTTAATATATCTAGTGCTCGACTGATGCTCATTGTAGTCGCTGTGTTGAGTCGCACCGCAGGAGGCCGTAAGGAGGTGATTAACTAATGGTGGTGGTGTTTTAAGAAGAGAAATCCGGTCGGGAGAGCAGAGGTCCCTTCAAAGCCGCTGGACGCCTATTAGGAGATTAAACCAGCTGCCCTTCTTCATGCCTCTGAGCCAGCCTGGCAAGCAGCAGGTAGCCTGACACCAAATTAAGAACGGTCAACAACACATCGCACCTCCCAGATCGAGAAACTGACATGTGACCTCACAAAATCATCAGAGCTGAGTAAACACTGGAATACATGGAATTTAAATCTGAACAGATTTTAAAACACTAGGCACCGTTCACTTGCCAACTTTGTCAATGTTTACAAGCATTACTTGCTCACCAATGAGTCTTCTGCAGTGAATGGGTGCCATCAGAATGAAAGTCCAAACAGCTGATCGAAACATCACAATAATCCACAAGTAATCCACAGTCCATCAGATAATGTCTTGTGAAGTGACAAGCTGCATTTTCTACTTCAAAATGTTGTTTCTGGCTAAAATACAAGTCCTCTATCCATAATATTGCTCCAGTTAAAAAGTTGTCTTGTCTCAATAAGGAAAGAAATATGCATAGATCATGCACCATTTACACATGAAACAGGCCAGAGTAGCTCTAAACAAATATGTTTGTGAATTTTGAAGTTAGAGGACAACAGGGGATGGACTTCACTGGAGGAAGCTTGATATTTGATATTTTGGACAGAAACAATAGTTTAAAGATAAAACACCTTGATGGATTTGTTTCTTACCAACATGCAGCTTTTCACTTCACAAGACATTAATTAATGGACTGGAGTCATGTGGATTATTTGTGGATTGTTGTGATGCTTTTATCAGCTGTTTGAACTCTTTCATTCTGACGGCACCCATTCACTGCAGAGCTGGTGTGACGCTAAATTTGTGACACGCCAAATCTTTTCCAATGAGGAAACAAACTAATCTACATCTTGAATGAGTTCATTTTCAGGTGAATTATTCCTTTAAATCTTTCAAAGAGAAGAGAAAGTGTACCTTGGTTTATCATAATCCTGAAATCATCTTGCACGTTAAGCATGCAAATATAACCAGGATGAGGTCTTGGTTTTCTACCTTAGAAAAATCAGTGGCAAATCACACTGTTGCTACAGAACACCTCCCATCATGAATGTATAAGTGATAGTTGTTGACTCGCCCACATTAACATCTTCTCCCCTGCGGCCCATAGCCTGTGGAAGAGTGAAAGCACTGTGTCCGCCTCAGGGAAAACAGATGAAGTGGCTCCACACTCTGTCACTCATACTCATAGTGATGCCGTTGAGGCCTGTGCGACTAGCTATTCCCAGTTGCGGTGTGTCTGCATGCGTGTGCGTGTGTGTACGTGGCGTTCTGCCCCCGGCATATCTCGTTTCAGAGTGCTGTCACTCCCTGCTTCCCAGCATCTATTAACACTGCCATTATCATGCTAATCTACATTGTATGATTACATAAAGTAATTTATGCACACTTTTATTGCAAGGCTACACACAGAGAAGCTTCTCCAGAAACGTAGTAAAGTGCCTCTGTTTGCTGTCCACGTCTTTTTATCACCCAGTTCACTCACCGCTCAAAGTTTAATTGTGGATAGAGCTAACTTAAATGTTAAAATATATTATTTTATTGTGCTTTTAATGCCTTTTATTGTGCTGTGAAATCTAAGAGCCTGCTCTTGCTTGCTATATGATTTATATATTATCGTATGCCGTACATCAGGGTTTTCAAAAACTTCAAATATGTTTATTATACAGTATATTTATTTTATTTTAACATTTAATAGATAAATGTAATGTATACATATTTAATGATTATTAATTAATAATTAATTAAAATAATCATTATATTTTAAGTATTTATTCATTAAAAAAAAAATTCTAAATATGTGCATTAAAACATTCCAGTTCACAAAGTTTTCACATAAAAAAGTACTATTTTACCTTAAAGGGGTGGTTGACTGTTTTTTTTTTTCTAAGCTTGATTTTGTTTATGGGGTGCAGTCTAACATGTGTTAATGCTTCGTTTAAAAAAAAAAAAAAACGCATAAATTTTTCAAATAATTTACCTTTATTCCACACCGCTCTGTCCCTTCTCTGAAAAACGTGTCGATCATTTCCTGTTTCTGTGAAGGCCCTCCCTCAGAAATACATGATGGGCTCTGATTGGTTAGATGCCCCAGTGTGTTGTGATTGGCTAAACCACCTCTAGAGCATGTCTGAACATCCCTCACCTCAGCGGCATGTGCTCCGGTAGTATTGTAAACAATGGCGTTGTCTATATTTCTTATAAATTTGAGCTCAATTGAGACGCAGAGGATATTAGTGAAGAGGATTGTGCAGAACCTGTGCAAGCACGGCTTTTAATGGTAGGCCTAAGTTTTTTTTTGTTTGTTGTTGTCTCATACTTTTAGATACGCTGTTATTTGTAAAGGCTACTATGTTAGCTTTTAATATACAGTTTTATTCTGATTAAAGCTTTAATACAGTACTGCAACAGCACACGCGTCCATGTATAATGCTTCTTATAGCTATGTGAAAAGTGCATTCACTGAGCTGATGAATTGAATGAGAGAGAGAGAGAGAGAGAGACGCAGAGCAGGGCGACGCGAGGAACAGTATTAAGAACCACTGCTTTAGAACATTTTTACGTGCACCCCCAGTTTTCTTCTTCTTCTTCTCTAAAGCAGCGCAGCATGGCCTCGCCTCGCCCCCTTCGTTACATATTCCCGGGGGCGGGGTTTATCTGGGTTCATGACATCACGGACCCAGGAAGTAACTCGTTGTAGTCACTTACCAGTCGTTTTTGTAGGCATTAAACTGCCAGAATTTTAAAAGACGATATTTACGTTTGCGTTGAACTTTCAGCGTCGTAACTTTGCAGATATTGTTTATGCTCAAACAGCAACATACACACTAACTAACTTTAAAAAAGTGAAATCGCAATCAACCACCCCTTTAAGGAAGTATGTTTCAAGTAATCATTTATTGTGGCTGAAGTATTACAAATAAGTCAATCATTTAATTTTGGAAGCAACATGCATATTAAATGGGTCTCTCACAAGAGGATCATCATGTTTATGGGTATTAAAAAGTTTGAAAACACCTGCCTTACATTACAGCTCTTACTTGATTCTGAACTTTATTATGTAGTAACAATGTAAACAACAAACAGAAGCAGAACAAACTGTAGCCTGAGTGTAAGAAGCCACAGATTCTCTCTATTTCTCATTTAGTCACAGACACTGATCTAATTAGAAATGCAGAAGGCTGTTAAATTAAAATTGTATCACACTTATTAACATTTTAACTAGCAACCCCACCTTCCTCCGGTGCCAAACAAGGACACACTCACCACCAGCACGTGGCAGTCGTACCCCCAAGAGGAGAGGCCGATCGTCAGTCGCGCTTTACGCAGATCATGCTTTACATTGTTTACGCACTTTATGCAGGTCGCCCCACGCAAATGGCCTCCTCCTCTATCCGGGAGCATAAAGTGCAGCTTTTTCCCCATTTCTTGGCTCTACGGAAACACTAGTTGTTAATGGAATCCTATTTGTGCTCCTATTGGATGGGCTAATGGTCTCCCTTTGAGGGGAACGCTCCAAATTAAATAGCACAGATTCACATCTGTCAGACAAAACCAGGAGGCTCTTTGTAATCAATGACCCAGACCGGGAGAGGCTCCATGGGGGACTTTTCCTCCATGATGGTATCAAACATGAGGACACACCAGGGACAATGGAATCTCCCCCAGCATGATCTGCCTGCGTTCAGGACTATCTACCAGAGGTAGAGGGGGGGCAAATGGGGTTAATGTACATTTATAAAACAGGGGCGTACAATACTTAAGCCAGGGTCTGATTTATAATACCACAATATGACCGAACTGTAAGAAGAAATCTCTCTCTCGTTTTTTTTTTTTTTTTTTTAGTTCTGTGCAAATATTGCCGCCGGTGTTGTGTTAAAGTGTTGAACCCCATTAATTTTATCACCCCCCTCCTCTCTCTCTCTTTCTCTACATCTTTGAATTTTGTTTGGAGGAGAGGTAGAGCAGAGAGCCAAAGCGTGAGAGAGGGTATAGAGGCCTCCCGCTGCTGTGGAGATTTTCTCCTCGTTGTTAATTTTCCTCGCTCCATATGGCGCCACAGACTCCTCACCTGCAGGCTGTAGCAGGCTGGCAGTGGGAAGCGGGTGGAGAGGACCGGAAAAGAGAGGAGAGGCAGGCTGGAGCGGGAAACGCCAACAGACGTCCTCGGGCCCAGCCTGTCATTTACGCAGCCCTGTGCATCTGTGTGCGAACCGACTGGCCTCCCCTGTGCGCAAACATACTCACACATGCCACAAACTGAGTACGGCTGATTCCGAGCGCGTGTTTCAGAGGGGGTCAGGGGTCAGGAGAGGGGCTATGTTGAGCTATGTTGTCCCTGTTAGGAGTGTCCACTCCGTTTGGCAGGTGACACTAGCATTGCGCAGGCTCTGAGGCTCAGTGTGTGTTTGTGTGCCCTGTGGCAGAGGGACGGATACATAGGGAAGATGTGGGAAGCTTTTCTTTGTTACTGGAGAGTAGAGGAATGGATGGGAGGGTTTCATCCTGGCTTGTCATTGATTAGAGAAGGCTCTTTAATTCCCTCTCACCCCATGGTGTGATTCATTTGCATGCTCTGGCAGGAGGTAATGGAGTTTTGTTTTACGATTCGCTCTGAAAATCCTTGAAGACATGAGACATGATCTGATGCATATGCAGCCGCCAGCGAATTGCCTTCTGATTGATTGTTTCTTTCACTCTTTCTTTGCTTTTCCTCTTCTCCCTCATTTTTTTCTTTATGTTTGAAAGTATTTGTCATAGTATGATACAACTTTGAGAGCGTTATGCTTGTGCTATCTGCATATACCAATATTGTTTTGATGTTGCATATGATGTACAAATATGAAGATGTGTTTAGAAAGAGTGACACCTTTACATATGTTGTATGTAAATCATCTGGATGAGTTGAGAACAAGAAGTTTAGCTCTTATCTGTAGATGGAGCGCTAAAATTATGTATATTTTATATACGTGTGTGTGTGTGTGTGTGTGTGTGTGTATGTGTGTATATATATATATATATATATATATATATATATATATATATATATATGATTGTACACACACTACAGTGCTTTACAGTGCACTACAAGTCTCTCATGCTCACCAAGGCTGCATTTATTTGATCAAAAATACAGTAAAAGCTGTAATCTTGTGAAATATTATAACAATTTAAAATGTTTTCTATTTTTATATATATTAAAATATGTAATTTACTTATGAATCCTGTAATGGCAAGCTAAATGTACATCAGCCATTACTCCGATCTTCAGAGTCACATAATATTTTAGAGATCATTCTAATATTTTGATTTCATTCTCAAATAACTTTTCTTATGATCAGTGTTAAAAACAGTTGTGCTGCTTCATGTTTTTGTGGAAACTGTCATTTTTTCAGCATTCTTTATAGAAAGTTCAACTGAACAGCATTTATTGTAAACAGAAATATTTTGTGACATTTTAAATGTCTGAAATGATCAATTTAATGCACCTTTGCTGGATAAAATCTTAATTTTAAATTAAAAGTATTTGTGTTACTGAACGAAGATAGCCTATAGTTCTTGTGTCAACATCCCCTTGTGACAGCGTTCTTCCTGTCAGATGACTCTATGCAGTGGTTTATTCTTATTGGCCATTATTCTTATTATTCTTTCATTTAATAGTTACACTTAGTAATGAATCCTCTGCTAAGTTATATTCAGCATATAAAGACTGCTTGTTTTAATTAAAAAATATGTGAATCATTTTAGCAAGCATTTTACAGTGCAAATGCGGTGTACTTTCTCTCAGGGACACTTTCATATTATCATCTTTTTTGAGTTAATTTATTTTGTAAAGACCTCTATAACCAACATTTTCATTTTAACACATATGAGTTGATGGGGAATATTTCACAGAGAAAGAACAGTTAATTTTTGTGGTTACAATTACATTAAGTACTACTAGACACTACTACTATTAAGAACTACTAGACAGCAGTTGTCAATACTGGGGTGTGTGTGTGTCTTGGCATTTAACTGTGTGCCAGAGGCTGGGGTTTTGGGTAGGGTCCTTCGAAAGTGGGCATGATAAAAATTTGTCCGCTGCTGAGAGAGGCCATGTCTGAGGTCACAGCTAAACCCATGTGCCGCGGGCGCCTGGCCTGCCCATAATTCCCACACAGATGAACAGAGTGCTAACCTCTGTCCTGACGGAGCTAACTCGCCAGGATTTCATTTCACCCACAGGACTGTCATTTTGATAACAATGGGGCAGAGTGAAGAGAGACACAGAGGGCTTTCCTCTCTCCCTCTCTCATCTTACATTCTCCTTTACTCTTATCTCCATGGAGACCAAAGCCAAATGCCCTTGCTCAGCACCCAACGTCCTCCCTCTACCCTCCGCTTATTCTCTTCTGAAGTGAATTAGGGGCTCAAAAGCAGCTGTTGATCACAGGTAGTCACCCTTTTTTTGTTCAGAAACTCCAAGGTCTGTCAATTAGAGCTGTGCTTTCATGGGCCTTGAGGTTGATTTTGTCCATTTTGGACGGCTGCTTTTTGATTATTTCAAAGGGAACCAAGAGAATGTGATGTTTTTTCAACTTTGGCCTGACACACATTGTAGAGTTGGTAAACTTAACATGTTTATAACTTTTTACATGCAGCACACAAAATAATGCAAAGAATCATTTATTAGAACCAAAGTGACGAAATGGGCCAATATGGCTGATGAGAAATGATGCAATGAAGAGGAAATATGCGCTTTTATGATTACTTTCAAACTCTACTCTGGAACCTTACCCATAAAGATAATAAATATGCAAATTAAACTGTACCACTCATTCCAGAAACATCCCATTTGAATTTTAACATGAAAAAGCATTGTAATGCGATAAGTAATCAGTCTGCAAAATGTGCTAAATGCAAGTTTGAATTCCCTGTGAGATAAATAAGCAGGCGAAATGTGAGTTTTATTGCCGCTTTTAATGACAGTTCTTATTGACTTGGACAAATGGATAATACACCTAGCAAATACGCATTAATATTATTTTCCAATTGCTCCGGCATGTGGTTGGCAATTAGAGTTATTTTAGCAATGCAGGATGAATTCATTATCCACGTCGACTGATACTTCATTTTCCAGCAGCAGAATGGATATTGTGTCAGGTAGGGGGTCTCTAGGTATTAACGCAGAGGGGGGAAAAGCCTTATTTGATTTAGAGAATGAATCAATAAATGCATTGTGGCTTTGTCAAAGAGGCCCTGTAAAATGAGCAAGTAATTTACTGCGTCCCGTCCAGGAAATAGGGCATTGAGGAAATCCACAAGGGGGGTGTCTCAGGCCTGTCCTTTGATTGATCGACTCCAGATACAACAAAAGTTTCTGAATTCCCACCTTTATAGCTTGTTTGAAAGTTGCTTTCTGTGTTCTTAATAGCAAATTTTGATTCTAAGGTAGTCAAAGATTTGAATGTCGGTTTGGTTGTGAATTGGTTCGGTTTGGTTGTTTTTGTTTTTTTACATAGGATAATTTAATAGGAAATTTTATTGTAAAATGTATTTTGGTAATTTTTGTTTTATTTACAATTTTACAGAAAAGTCACCAGACACCAGATCTGTCTTCTGACTCTGATGTGTAGTTCTTTGTGGAAATAATGGTTTTTTTTTTTCTTTTTTACAATTTACAAGTGTATTATTATTATTGTTGTTGCTAAAATGTTCTGAAAATGTTGATATCACTTTCTTGCATTGTCTTAGCCACTCAGCCTGAAGTAAAGGGCAGAGGAGAGGGTGATTCAGCATGCACAAACCTTGACTTACTAAATGTAATATGCTATTAATTTAACCATATCTGTTCTATGAGCAAAAACAAATTGGATATAGTCATCTCATTTTTTTCTGTGTTTAAACCCTAAGGAAACATGTCGTTGTGTTATTGCATTTGCACTCTTTCTTCTGACTGTCTCATGTTGCCTTAATACTCCATTTGAGCATGATCATTGGAGGTGCAAATGATTGTTTGTTGTGAATTTTAAAAGAGTTGTATAATCCTTAAGAAGAAAAGAACTTGCCAGGACTTGTTACTTTTTGTTTGTGTTGAGAAAGAAAGCTGCATTCTCATCAATCATTGCCATTGTGAACTAAATGAAGGAAGCTGAAATCAATTTTTAAAGTAAAAAATACACAACATACACTTTGGCATGCACCCAAATATGCTAATTCCCATTTATGGTTTGATGTCAACTTCAAATTAAATGAGATTTTAATTGAAAATGAGAATTTTTGTGTGGGGCCTCTCTGGAAAAGAGTGGCATGGGAGCGATGCTGTTTTTTTCAGCCTGAGAAGAACGTTGTCGAATGAGAGAAATCGGAAAAACAACATTTGCAAACGGATTGAGCCTATATATGTGTTTCTTCAACCCTGCAATTCTCCAACAACCTAAGGGCTAGTGAAAGTGCAGTGTGAAATTAACGTTCTTTTCCGTATTCCCCCTCCAAATCAAGGCGCGGGCTATTAACATTTGTGTATTTTCATTATGGAAATGGTGTTAACACATGCCCACAGATTGCCACTAGCGATGCAATAATTTCCTCCCTGTGATCATAATGTGTCCGAATGAGTCGTTTTGATTATGACATGCTAATTACATATTGCCTCTCATCTTTTTCTCTAGTTTTTTTTTTCAGCTTTTCAAATGCACTCCATCCAGGGATCTTTAATAGTGAGCTTTTATGAGTTTGAAGGAAAGGGGAGCGAGAGAGAGGGAAAAAAATATATCATCATGCCCCATGTTCCTGTCGGCAGTGTGAGACCCACGCTTCACTGGCTCCCTTTAAACTTCCCAAATTGCATTTCACAATGAAGAAATACCCAAGCCCTTAACTGCCTGTATTAGATTAGACACCATTAGACGTAATAGAACATTTCTACCCCTGTGATATTTTCATAAGAGTTTGATGCGTTTGATTAATCTGGGCACATTTTATTGCATTAATGATTTTTCCTCGCTGTTCCACTGTAAAGACATCATATGTAGGCTAATGCTGTTTTCTGCCCCCGCTCTCCCTCCTCTCTCTCTCTCTCTCTCTCTCTGTCTCTGTAGCCTGTTCAAGCCTGCGCGTTTATTGCAATGCATTGCTGATGAGGTGAGTCGCCGTCTTATGTGCTTTCACTCCTAAAGTCATTGGTAATGGAGTGGAAAGCTTATATTTTGTTTCCTAATGAAGCACGGTGGAGTTGCAGGCAGAGCGACTCCATCTCGCTCAGTAACACCAGACTCAACTGCCCCCAGCCATCCTGCTCTGAGCTTGAACCGGGCAGGCCAGGCAGAACCACACAGCCGGCCTAAGGAGAAGAGGAGCTCGGGGGGCAGTACGCAGCATGTTACCGGAGGGTTATGACGAGTCTGTTTCAGACAAGATAAAATGTGCAGACAAACAGGTAGACGCTTTCATTTGTGGCTTTTCTACATAAATGTTAAACAGCTGGTTTTGTGAATTGATCATTTAAAGCAACGGTGGTTCTCAACTGGTTTTGCTTTAGGACCCATATAGACCAAACAGTTTGCAAGTACTTAATGTAATCCGATAATGTAATCCAAGTCATATTTATTTTTATATTGTGTAATTGTATATTTTGTTCATGTTTTTCAAGGATGTCATGCAACCTGTCCATATTGGCATCTGCTGGATTTTTGTTTGGCTTCTTCCACATGGCATAAGTTTGTGCCAAAATACTGTAGTTTGACAACAAAAGATAAAGGAACATGAACAAAAGATATAGGAATTCTAATTTGTGCCAAAATACCATAGTTTTGACTGCAAAAGATAAAGGAACATGAATTTTTGTCAGAATATTGTTTGATGATCAAGGATTTAGGAGCATGAGTATACATCAGTATTGTACCAAATACTGAAGTTTGACAACAAAAGGAATTCAAATTTGTGCCTAAATACCGTAGTTTTGACTGCAAAAGATAAAGAAACATGAATTTGTGCCAAAATATTGTAGAGTTTGACAATCAAGGATATAGGAACATGACTTTGTGCCAAAAAAAAAAATGCTGTAGACTTTAACAACAAAATATAAATGAACATGAATTTGTGCCAAAAATACTGTAGAATTTTACAACAAAAGATAAAGAGACATGAATTTGTGCCAAAATATTGTAGCGTTTGACAATCAATGATAAAAAAAAACATGAATTTGTGCCAAAAATACTGCAGAATTTGACAACAAAAGATGAAGGAACATGAATTTGTGCCATAATATTGTAGAGTTTGACAGTCAAGGATATAGGAGCATGAATTAGTGCCAAGAATACTGCATAATTTGACAATAAAAGGTGAAGGAATATGAATTTGTGCAGAGGTTGACAACAAAATATAAAGGAACATGAATTTGTGCCAAAATACTGTAGAGTTTGACAATCAATCAATCAATAAGGAACTGAATCTGTGCCAAAATATTGTAGCTTTACAACAAACAATATGGGAACATGAATTTGTGCTGAATACTGTAGTTTTACAATAAAAGATAAGAAGTTAACAATATTTTTAATTATTTGCATTTAGCATTGTTTTTCATTGCTATCCCTGTCAGAACAGACCTGCGGCCCACTTTCTTGGGTTGTGACCCCCCAGTTGAGAACCACTGGCTTAAAGCATAGTTTACGGATCATAAGTCATCTCCATAACAAATAATTCTCAGTTACAAGCCAAAAACAGCTTTTACTCAGCGACATTTCATGCAGTGCATCACTTACAGAAAAGACAGTCCGTGGCCTGCCCTGAGTCGGTAATATTTTTGCAATACACATAATTTTGCTAGGTGAGAGGAAAAAGATACAGCATTTGAACATTATTACTCTTATATGCCCTGGGTGTCTAAGAGAAGAGTTATTCTGAGCCCAGCTTCAAGAGCAAGGTCATTTTTAAAACACAATGTTTCTGACATTAACTAGGTCACCATTCACTCGCATTTCTCTCTCTCTCTCTCTCTCTCTCTCTCTCTCTTTCTCACACACACTGACTTTCTCCTAAACTAACTTCATGCCACAGCTGATAATTAAACACACTCAATTATCCCAAATTTAATGGGATTTCAGCACCAGTGTTGTATTTAAAAGGTAATGAATAATATTTTAATTGCATACAGTAACTGTGTGAGCCAAGTGTGGTTTTCTGTCACCACGTGTAATTATTAAGTTAAATCCATCTCATCTCATGTAGCTCTTGTTGAACATGGAACATTTCTACATGGTATTACTCTAAACTATTTGCATCTGCTGTTATTTTCTGTGCATGCATGTGAGAGAGATAGAAAAACAAACAATAAAACTTTGTGGACACTTTTGCATGCATTTACATATGGGTCTGAAAGTCCATTAGACCACTAGTGAAAATATTTATATTTTGCCATTTTTTATTTATTATTAAATGTATTGTATATTTATATATGTGTATGTAAATATTCCTCAGAATAACAATTTGACTTTAATTAGAATATTAACACATTTCAGAATGTCACATTTTGTCAAACCCTTAGAGCATCTTGTGTTTCAGTGAAAGCAAGTACATCTAATCTTTTGTACAAAGAGTCAAATGATCAATGTTGCTAATTTGCATATGTAATTAGTGGCCTGTAAATAGCATAGAATTTAAATATCTCACTGTATGTCATAATGTCATTTTAAATGTTCCAAATCCTATTAGGCTATCCCAGATTTTTTAGATGTTTGTACCCACATGTGTGTTTGAGGTTCCACATCTCTCTCACACACACACATAGTGAAGTTGTCCTTTGCTTTATAGAAGTGTGTAATTAATAATTAAGTAGCTGCAGTTGTAATGGGTTGACCTTTCTGACCTGTTCATTACTCAGACGGCAAAGGCATCATTCAAAATCAGCCGCTGCGCTGCCGCCCCTCTCTTTCCCCCCTTGGCTAGAGAACACCTATTTCAGCATCTATATTCAGCTGACCAGCGGCCTAATATGGGTCTGGACTGAATTAAAACTCTCAGTTCCACTGAGGATGAAAAGCCTCTAAATCCCACTGAATAGCTTCCTGTCGTAATCCTGTTCAGCTTTTACTCTCTGGCACGAAGACGGGGATGAGATAGACAAAAGAGGAAAATATAAGCCTGATACTGTGAGGTGAATGTCAGAACAGTTAAGCGCAATGATTTTTGTAGCTTGCTTAATTTACTTAAAAAGAGCTAATGTAACCCAAAATTCATAATTAATGATGTCCATTAAGATTGTAAAATATAAGTAGGAAAATATTCATTTGTTCTGAGATTTGCTACATTTAACTGTTATTAAATTATTAGTATTATTATAGGGTACCAACATATTGCGCTTCCCTGATCCATTCTTGTTGACATTAACATAGTTTTGCAGAAACTGGACAAGGAATTTTCGTTTCCCAGCATGTTTTTGCGTGGGACTGGAAGGGGTAGTAAACATTTAAATTATTTTATGTATTTTTTTAGCAAGATGAGAAAAGGTAGAACTTGGTGGTTTACCGTTTTATGCTGGGATTCCATTTGATTTATTGTGACAGAAATTTGGTTTGTTTTTTGCTATACACACACACTGCAAAATAGTGTTTTAACTTTTTTCCAATGCAAATATCTAAAAATTCCTAAAACAAGATACATTTACTTTGCAAAATGACCCAAGATAATACATCTTGTTTTCTGAAAGACTGTTATATCAAGATTAAGTGAGTTATTGCAAGGAAAAAATATAGAGTAAGAAAAATAATGTTTTTTCCCCTTTGAAGAAAGTGTTTTTCTACTGCATTGGCTGATTTATATTTATTATTTTTTTAAGCATAAACTCAATTTTGATTCGTTTTTCAGAAAACAAAACTTAATATCTTAAGTAATTTGTCTTCTCAGGTAAATGCATCTTGACTTAAAAATGTCAGTACTGGAAAACAAAATACTTAAGAAATTATGGCCTAGTTTCACAGACAGGGCTTAGACTAAGCTAGGATTAGGCCATTGATTAGGAAATTTAAGTAATTTTTATTAACATGCCTTAGAAAAAAACATTACTGGTGTGCATCTTAAGACAAAACAAAGGCACTGATATATTTTAAGATCAATCAGTGCAAGTTTCTTTCAGTTAAAACAGCTCAGAATTACACTTTAGTCTGGGACTAGGCTTAATCCTTGTCTGTGAAACCGGGGATATCTTATATGTAATATAAATATTAAGAAAACCGATATGAGATACAGTTTTCCACAACTGAATTAAGCTCAGCCAAAAACTTTTTTTTTTGTTTTTTTTAAATTGTAGGTCCGTCTGCATTTATCCACTCCTTCTTCTGTTTGCAATGACACAGAACAGACAAAAATAATCAGGCAACATTACAAGTATCTTGCATTTAACCATCTTTACAGTAATTACCACTCAGCCTCTTTGCTTTAAATCCAATTGAACCGCTGTAGTAATATGTATTTACTAGTCACATTCTGTGGGTGGGATAAGCTGTTATGTGAGTAGCATTTAGTAATGATGAGCATTAGTGTCCTCCAAAAGAGCTTTCATCCCTCTCTCTCTTTCTCTCTCCTACATGAAAGGCTGCTGCCATTATGAATACATGCATGTCTGCTGGCCAGATTGCCTGGCTCAGTAGATGGAGCTCACGCAAGGCTGCCTAGCCTGCGGTGCTGCAGTTAGGAGGGGATGCAGGACTCTGGATAATGATACATTGCTCATCTGAGCAGCCACAGCTTTTCCACCCCCTCTCACCTAAAAAAAAAAAAAAAAAAAAAAAAAAAAAAGTGGGGGGAAATGTTGTGAGTTAATTTAAATGGCCGAATGCATTATGGCAGGTTACTGGGGCTGAGGCAAAGCAGCCAAGAGGTGTTTCTGTGAGCTTCAATTAGATTGCGCTTGTGAGGGTTGATAGCTTGCACTTATTGCCCGTGTTTCGCTTGTGTTGTTGTGATTGTTGCTATGTTCACAGCATCTCCTGGACTGTTTTGGTATGTAACATGAATGAGATTGATGTCACGGGTGAGTTCTCACCATATTCGCTACAGCAGAATTGAACAGCTCTCTCTGCAATGATTGTAATTCGCTTTGAATTGGAAGGTCTGGTGGTGTTCACTCTTGGCGACCTAAGATCAGATCTTTCTTTTAATTACTAAATATCGTGTTCGTGTCAGCCTGAGTGCATTGCCTCACTGAGATGTATTTGAAACTTTAGATTTTCAGCTAGAATATTTCTTTCATTCGAAGGTCATAGTACAGAAACATCCTTGATCTGGAATCTTGTTTGTTTGGTAACCATGGTGATTTCGGTTAAAACTTTACAGATCTTAACTTGGAGCGATAGTTCACTCAAAAGTGAATCATGTCATTCCAAACCTGTATTAGTTTCTTTTTTTCTGTTGAATGCAAAGGTTTTTTTTTGTTTGTTTTTTGTTTTTTTTGAAGAAATGGAATTTTAACGCGAATGAAATCAAAGCCGTAAGAATAGACTTATAATCCTTACAATGGCACACAATGAATTGTCACAACACACAACTTTTAAAACTGTTTTATGGAGTTTTTGTGTTTTTTTTTTTTGTTTTTTTTTGTTTTTTTCCAGAAAGAATTTTCTTCAGCTGAATAATCGGTATGTTGTTAAACAACAGTAAAGTCCATTGAACACACTGTACTTTTATCTCTTACAGCCTTGTTTTCGTTCCTGTTAAAAATTATATATGGCGCTACCATGACCAAGGTCTATTGACTTTCAAAATATTTTCCTTCTGTGTTCCACAGAAAATAAAAAGTCACACTTCCAGGTTTGGAATGACATGACGGTTATTAAATGATACTGAATTTTAATTATACTATCCCTTGAAGACTTTTACAGGAACATCTAGCTTATGTTTTGGAGTTGTACATTATATATCCAATAGTTGATCCTGTTTTGGCTTTGTTTGGAATGGTTCTCCTTGGTGGACAAAATGAAATTAAAATATCACCATATTGTGTGATATTACAGGGTTAGTTCACCCCAAAAATTAAAATTCTGTCACGAATTACTCACCCTCAAACCATAAGACCTTTGTTCATCTTCGAAACAAATTAAGATATTTTTGATGAAATCCAAGAGCTTTCTGACCCTCCTTAGACAGGAATGGAACTACCACGTTCAAGGCCCAGAAAGGTAGTAAGGACATCTATAAAATAGTCCATGTGACATCAGTGGATCAACCATAATTTTATGAAGCTACAAGAATACATTTTGTGCGCAAAGAAAACTATAATAATGGCTTTATTCAACAATTTCTTCTCTTCTGGGTCAGTCCACCGCCATTCACGAGAATACTACGACACACCATGTCCTTACTACATTTCTATGCCTTGATCGTGGTAGCTCCCTTGCTGTCTATGGAGGGTCAGAAAGCTCTCGGATTTCATCAAAAATATCTTAATTTGTGTTCTGAAGATGAGTGAAGGTCTTACGGGTTTGGAATGACATGAGGGTGAGTAATTAATGACAGAATTTTCATTTTTGGGTGAACTATCCCTTTAAGAGCAAATATCACAATTGGAGTTGAATGTGAGCTTAGGGGAACCTTTTACACACCTCCACAGCTGTCAATCATTCTTTAATCACAAACAGACTACAGCAGCACACTTACTTGTGTAATACTGCTTAATTATTGAGTAGATACCTCTTAAACAGAGAATATTCCTGATGGAGTGTGTCTGGCTGTCCTCTGTTCTCTACCGTAGCACACTTTATGTCCATTGTCTGCAAGTAACAAAAGGGGGTTCAGGTGCTGGAAAAAAATATTATGTAGACTGTGATTATAACCCAGAAGGGACATAATGGTTTCTGACTAACTCTAAGCTCTTAATCAAGGGCAAATCTAAATACTTTCATTATTCCTTTCTGTTACCCACCTGTTAAGAGATGAATATTGCTCTAGTGAATATAGAGAAAGAGAAGAGAATTGAGACTGAATGTATGGTTTAGAAAAAAATGGTGTATTGATATGGATTGATGCAAATATCACAATGTAATAAAAATGTATTTATTTATTTATTTGTGACTAGTGATATCAAGGGAATGTGAGACACCAGAGAAGGTCATTGTGTGTGTGTGTAACAGCTGCTGTTTGTAGACCGCTGGCCTTATTTACACAAACTAGTTGCCTTAAGCATGACATTGGCTTAGTCATTAGAGGACCAATACCCATCTCTCCATAGCTATTTATAGTGTAGCCCTCACATGCATAATTAATTAGATGCTAACAGGCTATACCCTAAAATCCCATCCTCCCTCATATCACATAATCCTTTTATCAGGGCCACTGATACAAAAATTTAAAATACATACCACAATCAGTGTTTTCTGTTTCATGAACTATTACTATGAACTTTTTTTGTACTGATAAAACCAAATACTGGCTAAGCACATATGGAACACCCTCATGTTGTTGTGAATCACAAAATATGATATTTTGACAAACATTCTTCATAATATATTCTATTGTGTTCCTCAGAAGAAAGACAGTCATGCAAGTTTGGAATGACATGAGGATGAGTGAATGTGAATGATGATGGAATTGTACTTTTTGTGAACTGTCCCTTTAATGCAAGTTAAAAAAAAACTTTGACTTTGACTGATATTTGCACACTTTCTCACATTTCCAACCTGTTAGAGATGTCAAGCAGATAGTCACACCTAGACCGCTCAAGCCGTGTGCACTTGGTACCTCTGAGAGTACCGATTTCCACACATTGCACAATGGTCCCATAAAGAGCCCCAAATTTACACATGCACACCTTCAATCTCACCTCTTGCAGCAAAGAACTTTTAGTATTCTAATAGCAGGAGTTAATTCACTGCTTCTCCTACAGGGAAAGATGATGAGGAGGATGAAGATCAGATCTGGGCTCTTGGTGAAGATAGCCGATGGCGTCACCCCACACAGTTGCTCCTCTCTGCATACATATAACCCCTCTAGAGCCTTTCCATCTGTATGGAAATGTAGCCTCCACAGCTGGAATCCAGCAAAGCACTGTCCTTTTACTAATAGTTATTATCTCTGTGGACTACCCCTCTGATAGACCTCACAAAACAAGCAAGTCGCATCTTTATGTTAATGCCCCGCTATAGTATACCAGCGCCTCGGGCGGCACATGGGCCTAGGCGCCGGATTTCATTACTATAATTCCCATTATCGCGGGCTGAGGCTCGTTCTGTGATTGGCACTATTGGCCAACACGCTGAGGTGATGGAACTGCCTTTTTGAGGTGATGCTCTTTTTCAGATTTAATATGCGGTTTCTTGTGGCCTGCAAAAATCTGTTGAAATGAGGTCAAGCGGTACATTCTTACCTCTTTAACTTTGCAACAAATCAAAGTGATTTCTACACTGTTATAAATAATTGGTAATCTTTAAAGAATCTTTAACATCCATGGAACCTTTCCATTGCACAAAGCTTCTTTATTAGTTCTTCACACTAAGAAAAAAATGGTTCTTTTAATAACTGTTCACTGAAAGGTTCTTTGAAGAACCCAAATGGTTCTTCTATAACATTGGCCTCAAACCAGCCTCTATTTTTAAGAGTGTAGCTGTTGTAAAATGCTGCTTTTAAGTATAAAGGAGCTTTGTCAGTCAATCTGGACTCTATATGTTAGTGTGTGGCGAGAGCGTGCTGTGCGCGTGTTTGTGATTGAAGAATGATTGACAGCTGTGGTTGTGTGTGAAAGGGTTCCCCTTTCCTCAGGATACCCTCACTGTCACACTGCCTTTTAGCACCTTTGTTCCCATCTTCTCTCCTGAGAGCAGGTCTCCGCAGTGACAGATGAGGCTCCGTTTGTGACAAAAGGGTTCTTGTGCTCTTGGCTGTTGTGAACAGACTCAGACACGCATACGCACGTCGCAGATAACCTCTATAATGCCTTACACTTTTATGTGTGGTATAAATTCAAAAATCAGTTCAAATTTGGCGAGATAAATGCATGCTACAAATGCATTTTACGAGATGAAAGAAGTCTGTTTCAAACACACAGACCTCCCACAGTGAGATAAAGTGATGGGCTTTATAGAGAACAGAGAACAACTACATACTGTAGTTAGTATGTAATCTATTAGATTACACATTTTTAAGTAATGTAATCAGACTGCTTTTTAGAATACTTTTAGATTACTTAATAATTCTGTAAAAAACTAATACTAAAAACTCAAAAAGATCAAATTGAAAAAAGGAAAACAAAGAAAAAATAAAATAAAACACTTGCAAACAAAAAAAGTATTTGTTTTTATAAAAAGTTTTTATAAAAACAAATACTTTTTTATTTTTTTATTAAAAACCTAGAAAATTATAAAGAAATAGATAAACAGCAGATGTAAGACAAGGCATTGCTGGGTAGATTACTTACAAATTGTAGTCTGTTACTGATAGCAAGCTATGATGAAAATTGTAGTTAGTAGTGTAAAATATTAGATTACACATTTTTAAGTAATGTAATCCGACTACTTTTAGATTACTTAATAATTCTGTGGGGGGAAAAAACTAAAGCTAAAAACTATCAAAAAGATCAAATGGAAAAAAATAATGAAAAAAGAAATAAAACACTTGAAAACTAAAAAAAAAATATTTATAAATAAAATAGAAATATTTTATTTGTTTACCTGCATGTCATTAATCAGTATCAAAGAATTAATACATTGATTAATACAATAATTTGCTGCCATTGTGTGAATAATGTGTAATCATTTAATTAATAATGTAATGTCATCTAATTACAAGTACTTCATATTTGGAATCTGATTCTGTAATCCAGATTATGTATAATCAGTTACTAGCGCTTGTAGATGGTGTTTGTGTATATACGTGTGTTTGAAAGCCGTTGAGGTTGACGGGCCAAAGTGCAAGGAAGGTTTTTAAGGAGGGCGATGAGCATCAGACTAGGAGTGGAGTGATGTCTTGTTTACACATTAGCAGGTCGAAGGAACCTCTGCTTTTACTTTCAATACTCTCTCACCGCCTCACTCCAGAGATTTCCCTAACATCCCTGTCTGCTGCGGTTTCTTTCAAGCATGACATAAACACATACACACATGGCCGAAGCTCCATTGCTCTCCTGTTTGACCTTGACAGACTATATGGCTTTTGAAGGGCTGGTGTAAATCTACACTTAGAGAAGCTGCTGTGCTACTCCACAGCACAATTAGTTAAAAGGAGACATTATTCCCAA
Organism: Spinibarbus caldwelli; assembly: GCA_039654775.1. Lineage (NCBI taxonomy): Eukaryota > Metazoa > Chordata > Actinopteri > Cypriniformes > Cyprinidae > Spinibarbus > Spinibarbus caldwelli. The sequence goes on from CM077238.1 coordinate 12,558,755, forward strand.
AATAATAGAGCTAGTGCTGTGGAACTGAAATTGGCCGTGGCCGGCAGTCTGGGAGCTCTGAGCTGCGTTTTACTTTCATGGGAATAAAACTATTAGTATGTAAATCTGTAAAGTCCCCATTATTATACTGACCCTTTTAGCTACCACTCTCATTCTGCCAATCTACTCTCTCCTATTTCCCCACTTAGCACCACTTGTGCCTTTCATCGTGTGCATGTCATATCATAACTCATACAGCCCTGTTATGCATTATGCAATGCACATAAACAGGTGCATAGCTATTCTTCCTGTTTGTAATGTAAAAGTATGGACAGTCTTATGTAAATCTACATGCCTCTCTATTTCAGACGCACACACAAACACACGCTTTTCTCTGCCGCGCACAGACATACTGCATCTCCCAACACCATCTAATGAGGTGATGACCAACCACTTGTTATAATTGCTTTAGACTCCTTTTAATTTTCAAGCTTATTAATCATATGTAGAGTTATTTAAAAATGCATAAATTAATCTTGGATTAAAAAGCCGATCAAAGCCTCAAAACAATTAAAGAGTAAGGTGAGATTTCCCTAGGGCTGGCAGTTTTATTTTAATGGAGTGTTCAGGTGATTATCACAGTTTGATGTGCAGGCTGTGATTAATGTAGGAACACTTAAATGAGTTTTTCTTTCCTTCAGTCTTGTAAAGGTAAGCATGATCCACATAATGACCCTCCTGATTCATCTCTTAATAACTTTCTCTTTTTCTTGCTGTCATTGTGTAATAACAGAGGCTGACTTTTTTTGCAGCTTCTTTTAAAATTGTGTTCATTCTGTTTTCTGTCCAAAAAGCTTTTGATCATGTCTTCTGTTGTTAAAATTAGTCTGCTTTAATGTTCATAAATGTACCATAGTGTGACTGTGATTTGCCTTATTTTAGGAATGACTCCACTTGAGTCTTCATTTGTTTTTGTGTATTTCTGTTTTGATAATATCAAGGATTAACCTTTTCCTATTAACCTAGCAGGGGTTTTTTTTTTTTTTAGTCTCTGCTATTTAAAATCTTCTAGTGGAGTCTAAGCACAGTGACCCTGTGTCAAGGGAACCAAGAGTGACAAGTTCGTTTTAAAAGCCTTGTTAATTTTCTGAGTTGACAAGTAAAATTACCGTAGCTGCCACTCACAAATGGGCAGCCTCACTACCTCATCAGGTGACCCTACCCTGACCCTTATAGACACGCTGGAGGACGGAGACAAAGCAGCATAAAAAACTTACTTATGTGTGCACTCATATCAATAATACAGGGGCCAAGGACATGGGAGCCAAGAAAAGGGTTTGTGCCATCTCTCAAAACTGATCTTACTCATTAGTTTCTCAACCTGCTTTAACAGCAGCACAATGCATTGCAGACCACTTTTCATTGTATATTCGGTAGCAAAATTCCACCAGTTTTCTTGTACACATTCAGTGGTTAACCTTTCAAATAATCTTGCGCAAATATTTTTTTATAATTATTTGGATATGTTTGAATATATATATTTTAGTCTGGTAAATTTGTGATATTTTGTGAAACCCATTTATGTTTAGTCGATATAGCGTTCCGATGCACGATTGGCGATGTTGTTATGGTAACCGAAAAGTCGAACTCTATTCGCAAAAGGTATCCTATACATCTAGCACACTCTGGCAAATTTGTAATATAATTTTTGCTTACTGAAATGTTGCCGAAACATATAAACATCTTTGTAAATTTTTAAAACATCCATCTTATAAATGATCATAAATAATTGACCCGCTGACTGCTTCGCCATTCACAAGCACACATCCTTTTCAGTCGCTGTTGCGCCTTTTCTCGTTTGTTTTGTGCAGTGTGTACTGCACAGCCTTCACTTTTCAGTCCACCTGGGTGGACACAGTGTGCCAGCCCTCATACACAACTATTACCGGGACGCCTTTATCAATGTCCAGTAATTAAATTGTCACCATTTAATTTTCTGGCCACACCGATCTTTTTGGAGCAATCCGCTCTTAGTAAAGGATCTAATCGAAATGCTATTTCGAAGTGAAAAACAAAGGCGTTGAAACGCGGCCCAAGTGTGGCGAGCTAGCTGGGATCGATAAAGGAGAAGAGGATTGATTTGTCCCTAAAATTAAATTTATTGGGGTCGTGGTTTTATGCTGATACCTCGTAGAAATAGTGTTTACGCTCAAGCTCCATTCTAAGGCGAATTTGTAAGGGGTTATTTAATGTTCATATTTATAGGTTTTGGCTTTTAAACTTTTAAAGAAAGTTACATTTAGTTTGCTCTTTCTTCAAAGACCATTAAACTTGTCCAAACGAGCTGTCTAACAGGAATGAATAGGGGTCACTGGAACCTCCCTGACGCTTTACAACAACACAACACGGTTTCTACAGTGTTCTTGTTCTAATCTGTCGATATACCAGCACGTGCAATCCAATAGTAATTAAGCTTGAAATATTGAGTTTGGTCAGGCTTGTTACGTTTTTCAACAGGCCTACTCCTATATTTTAAAAAGTAAAATCATACAATTGGAATTTTTTTAATTTCTTAAAACACAAGGGGTAGCCTGTATTTGGCCTATAAGGGTAATATCAGTTGCGTATTTAGCCTATAAGGGTAAACAGATTCTTATGACTTCATAAATTCATTCGTAATTGATCATCTTGATGCCTAAGCCTACGTCTTGCAGAAATGTCCGTTGTCATTAGCCTAGTGTTACTCTCAAAGTTCAGCGAGTTATGTGTTACTTGTAGTAGGCTATTTTTATGTTCATGATGTGATCACCAAAGCGACGCAATGAGTTTTTAAAAAAGAAATGTATTTAATCGGTGTTTTGACTTAAGTAATAAATAAATAGGCTAAATAAATAACTAAAGTAATAAATAAACTATTACAGTAGGCTATATTTATTCAAACACTAAATTAAATTTACGAGGAGGTTTATAAATAGGTCTACATTTTTCATTTAGATTGCAATTTTTAACAGGGACTCAAATTTGTACTGTTGAAACTGACTGCAGCTTTTATGTAGAAATGTTGAATAGAGAAACTATAATGAAGTATCTCCCGTCCATTAACCGAATAACGTCCAGTTTATGACATTTAATAAACTACTACTAAAGAACTTTTCAGTTATTTTCCATTTGAAATAATAATAATAATAATAATAATAATACATTGTTGTTGTTTTGTTGTAGTTAATTGCTATGTTCATTATTTTTTTGTTTTACTACTATTATTATTATTATTATTATTATTAGCCTATTATTATTATTATTATTATTATTATTACTATTATTATTATTATTATCATCAGTATAACAGCCAAGGTATATTGCCACATCGTTGAGTGTTCTTTGTTCTAGAATGGGGTCTCTAATTTCTTAAGGATCAACAAAGGGGCTAAATTAAATGTCGTGTGAGGTGTCGGATTCCCGTACCTGCCCCTAATCCAACCATGATGGGTAAGTAAAAGAAATAATGGATAACAATATGGCATTCAGCTCGGTCCCTGAATAATTTAAAAGAAGTGAATAATTACAGTCCAAAATGGTAATTATTGTTGGCGAGAAAGAAAGTCTCTTGCCTGTGAAAGTCAATAGCACTGGGCTGGGTCGCATTACTCCAAACTCCCTCCCCAGGTCCTCCCTCCGCTATCAATACTGCAGAAAGCGCTCGTTTTCACATCACAAGTATTCTGGAGACTATCATGAACAGTTAAACATATCGAGGATAAAAGCAAGAAAATATAAAGTGCACTCTTCACTTTAATAATGAAATAAATAAATTCTGGTAATGCTTTAAATGCATTGATGTGTTTGTTTCATTTGATTTTGTTTTCATGATGGTCCATCACACACCATTTAAGCAAAATAACGATTTTTGTAGCCATAATTTAATGCTTTATTATGCTATTTTATTGTAATCTTTTTTATTATTAATATTATTAATTATTGCCCCTACATCCCATATTCCCTTCAAGATAGAATCCACTTGATTTTGCGTTGTATCTTAAATATTTAATGCAGACGTGGTTTTTAAGCTGAATTTAAGGCGTAACGTTGTAAATTACGCTTAGTCTTCATAAGAATGATTGCTCCTAAAAGTTAAACTAACTCGTGGGAACTAAAACATATGCGGAAAACGGCACACCCCTAACCCACGCCGTTCCAAATAGCCCCCGGAGACAATCATTGCTTAGTCTATAAGTCCCCCGGCACCATGCAGTTTCAATAACACTATAGTTTATTTTTAAACAGACACTGAATATAGATGAAAAGGCTCGAGGCCATTCCCCTTTTCCGTTTCTGTTTATGCACTCTTTTAATTTATGCTATTTCTTATGATTTCCATAAAATGTTCCCTTTCAAAACGAAATAAATGGTAAGTTGTGAACAAAATAAATAATCTGTTTTAACTACTTTCTTTTTCTTTGGTAAGTGCATGAGTGAATTTATAGGTTGTGAACTTGTGACACAATGAAAACTTCCAGTCAGAATTTGACATTCGTGCACGAGCTCGTTGTAGTGTGACGGTGGTCATTGACCGGTTTGTAAATACTTAACATTATAAACGTTTCTCTAAACGACTTGGCCTAGATCATTTCTTCTCTTCGTTTTGTAAACATTAGGTTTGGTTCAAGAGACTTAATCAGACGACTCCTTCCTCCGATATTTTTTATTTATTTTATTTTTTTTAATTATTAATACTTTGCATTCTTTCTTTTCTTTTTCTTTCTTTTTATTTTAGAGTGTTGGTATTTGTATTTATTAAGTTTTGGTTCGATTTAAAAAAGCATGCAACAAAACATATTCACCGTTATGCTATAGAGAAAAGATTTTATTGTAGCTATTAAAAGCATTCAACAACACATAGCCTACCCGTTTCCCTCAGAACGCACCAGCCTAATTCCCGTTCAAACTCGAAAAGTGCTATTTCACTTTAAAACAAACCTTTTCGTAGCCTAGGCTACATACAGCATTTAGTTTACTACTACTAGGCTGGCTAATCTAAAGTCTTCCTAAATGCCACGCACGCCCCCGCACACACTGGCAGACAAGCAATCACTTTCATGTGTTAAAAGATCACGTGGTGAACTTTAAACGTCTCCAGGCCTCAATGACAGCACTGACTGTCGTCCCCATTGGTCCCGAAGGCAAATAGTTAATGTAAATATGCTGGCGCTAAGTGGGAGTGCCTCGCCATTAGTTTAGCTGTCACTTGAGCACTGTCGAATGTCTTCAGTGGTTGTGTCGTTGAGGTCCGCACTAGCATGTGGTCACCCTCCGCGCGCAACTCAACACTAGTCGCGGGAGAGCCGAGTACGATGCAAGTCTACGCGCTCTGACAGGCCTGAGAGAAAACCGCTAAACAAGCGCTCGTGGACATTTTATATCAGATCGGCGCGATTCCAAGGCGTCTGATTACCAGAACGCTCTAATAGAGGACAGATAGAGCGCATTTATCCAAAGGACTCGAAGGTTTCGAATACGCGTTTTCCTCCACAGATAAAAGGCACTTCGCGTTCTTCTGAAAAAAGGTGAGATTTGTTTATGTTTGCAGTGTAAATTCTTGTTTATTTAACTGTTCATAGGCACCAAAAAAAGCCTAATCGCGAGGAGCTGCGATAATAACCAAACACTGTCTTTATCTTTATCCACAATTTGTCCAAAAGCATAGCCTACTGCTTTGTTTTAATCATTATTAATAAGCTACATGCATATTAAAACACGGGCTATAAATATGTGCAATCTATTTAAATATATAGCCTTTTTACAATGTCTATAGATATAGCTATAAAATCTATTGTAGCCTACTTGATGCGCATTTTAAGTTTTACTTAAATTGAAAATAGAAAAATGAGTTGTAATCGTATTTATAATTCATTTGGTTTATCAACAGATCAAAGATGTAAAGCACGTCTTTAGTAATTACAATTAAAGCGGCTTAAAGCTTCTTACACCTTTGTTAAGCTCTTTGGCAAGGCTCAAGGAATAATTTCCTTCCGCTTTTTCCTCTATAATCTCTGGTGTTGACACAACACTTGTTTACTTTTCTAAACTGTCTTTTGTTCAACACAAAAAGTAAACTTGTATTGTAAACAAACTGTAAATAAATTAAAATGGGTTAAGTGGAATTTCGTAGAAGTTAATAGTTTACGGCCATCTCGGTAGCCTATATTTACACAGATCTTTAGACAGAAAAATTCTTTTTTAAATAGATTAATGTAACCATGGTGGCCATCGAGGCATAAAATATTATTTTTCTGCTTCTTCTTCTCATTAGGCTATTATTAGGCCTAGGGCCTATTATTATTACATTTTATCTTTTTACAATTCTGTAAAATTAGACAATAATAGGCTACGTCGTTTTTTGTTTCAGGTTGTAAATCAGTATACACAAAAGTGTACTTAAAATATTCCTTCTATCCATCTGCTTAGAGTTCCAGGAATGGAATCCATCCCAAATCAGCTGCCGGCTGGAAGAGACTCCAGCTGTTCGCCGAACTCTAAACAAGACTTGCAGTCTTACTCTGGGCCAACACTTAAGCCGAACCAAGTCAGTGAGACCTCTTTATATGGAATACCGATCGTTTCACTAGTCATAGACGGTCAAGAGAGACTTTGCCTAGCCCAAATATCCAACACTCTCCTGAAGAGCTACAGCTATAACGAAATCCACAACCGGCGCGTGGCCCTGGGCATCACTTGTGTGCAGTGCACTCCGGTCCAGCTGGAGATTCTCAGGCGCGCAGGGGCTATGCCTATTTCCTCGAGACGCTGCGGGATGATTACAAAGCGAGAGGCCGAGAGGCTCTGCAAGTCGTTTCTGGGCGCCCACAGCCCGCCGAAATTACCAGAAAATTTCGCTTTTGACGTGTCGCACGAATGCGCGTGGGGCAGCCGGGGCAATTTCATCCCGGCCAGATACAACAGCTCGAGAGCGAAGTGCATTAAGTGTTCGTTCTGCAACATGTATTTCTCTCCAAACAAGTTCATCTTTCACTCTCATCGCACGCCGGAGTCCAAATACACGCAACCCGACGCAGCAAACTTCAATTCGTGGAGAAGACACTTAAAACTAAGCGATAAAAACTCACCGGACGACGTGGCCCATGCCTGGGAAGACGTCAAAGCCATGTTTAACGGTGGCAGCCGCAAGAGGACGCTGCCAATCGGTGGGTCTGATAGTTCGTCTTCGCTTAGTACGCAAGCACCGAGAGGTCAGACCCAGGGGGAACCGTCTGAGGTGCCCCACAAAACTCTCCGATGTGAGGATGACAGGAGGAACGTGACGATGCCGAGCAGCATACGCAGTTACCCCGTTATTCCGGTGCCCAGTAAGAGTTTTGGGATGTTACAGAAAATTCCGCCACCGCTCTTTCCACATCCATACGGTTTCCCGGCGTTTGGATTGTGTCAGAAGAAGGATGACGGTGTGGTGATGGGAGAGCCAAACAAAACAAACCTGTCAGGTGTGTTCTGGCCGAGCGCGAAGGACAGTGCCTATCCCTCCTTTCCGATGTTTTGGCCTACAACAGGCAGCTTGGCCATGCCAACATACCATCATGCCCAGCCAAAACCTCCACCTGACGTGTTGTGCACCAGACATAGTGAGCTAGACGTGTCAGAGCAAAGTGACCGAAGCACGAGCACCCCTAAAGACAGTCTACTTGATAACGAACGGTGTTCCAGCACTCAGTCTACCAGAAACGAGGAGGATAAATCTGGGGATGAAAGCAGGTCTATAGAAGGCATGCCAGCCACCCCAAGAAAAATAAGCTACATATCTGCGTTCAGGCCGGTTGTTAAAGATGTTGAGAGCATCGCAAAACTATACGGAAACAGGGGTCCGTATTCTGGTCCTCGATCTGGTTATATGTCACCAGATTTCTTGAGTGAAAGTTCTAGTTATAGATCGGTGTCTCCGGACGTGGACAGCGTGGACGATCCGGATGTGGATGTGGAGTCACATAAAGTGCACGAGGACGAGGAGTGTTTGCAGTTGACTGTGGATGACCGGCGGAGTCCTCACGGTTTGACCGTAGCGCAAAGTGACGGGGTTAAAGGTCAAGACCAAGACAATAGCCAAATGCACACCATGAGTGATCTACACACGACGAATTCAAGTGAAACGCGGTCGTCTGATTTGGAGAGTCACGGCAATAAACACACGACGCGCTTTGAAGTGAGTAACTAAATACAGAACCATGCGTAATTCCTGCGATTTTGTATTAATAGCTAAGATTCTTTTCTCATTATTTTAAAAAAGCAGGGTTAGGTAGCCTATTAAACGGCTTGATTTTTATGAAATTATTCATTATTATATTCATTCTAAATATTATATTTATTCTCCATTATTTTAAAATATAAATAAATATAAATATCTATGTAAAGTTGCCCATTATAGTAAAAAAAAAACCGTCAGAAAAGTAGAATTAAGGAAATGTCTTTTTTTATTTAAAAATAATAATTTTAATGTTTTTCTTTTTCCCTTCAGCTATAAGTAAATCTTTTCGATTTATTTTTAATTTTATTAAGTGTGTTTTATTCTAATCTAATTTATATAATTCGGCTAATTATTGTTAATGTTTTAAAATGAGTAAGTGAGGTGCATCCAGATTATTGAGATAATTGTCGCGCTGCTTTTAAAGCGTACTGATTAATTCAGGAAATTTGTTGTGAGTGTATATGGCTCTTCATAATCTTAGTTCTTTGAAAATGTAATTAGATCAAAATAGCGGACGTTCCACTCGTATTCTACTAATCGCATTCAAATAGAAAATGCAAAATTGGATAATTGCGAATAATTGTCTTCTCAATTTTACAGGTCTATGCGCGTGAAAGAGACGAACACTTGCATCAGATGAGCACGTCTTATTTTGGTTCAACGACCACTTACCAACGCGAACCGAGTGGTAGGCCTATTTTCATTCATGTGAATTTTTCTTTCTTCATTTTTTAGAAAACAAAGTCCTTATTATCATATCGCATTTGTAACATAAATATATATGTTTACAGTTAAAGACGTGCATGAAGAAGAACCTTCATCTACCGTGGAAGAGATGGAACCCAAAAATAATCAGGATCAAACCAACATCAATGAGGAGCGCCTGAAGGAACCAAATGATGGTGCTTACCGTTAACTGGACCTCCTAATATTCAACACTAGTCTGTTGATTTGCTTCATATGTATTTGTTGTGTGTGCAGATGAGGAATCAATGCGCAAGGACACTGGCAGCAGGGTCTCCTTAATTGAGAAAAACATAGAGAACATGGCCAAAGGTAAACAAAACAAGATGTGCTGCATTTAGAAGAGCTGAAAAGAAAATTATTAGTTGCAATTGATTTTAAGAAATTATGGTTTCCATTGCAATAGCATAACAATTTAGTTTATTTTGGTAATAAAACCATTAATCATTTTGTAATCCAAAGTAATTTTAAAACATTTGCATGAACTGCTTCTTTCATTTATTTTAACAGAGGAATTGCAGAAACAACTTGTGGAACAAGTTGAGCTTAGAAAAAAGTTGGAGCGTGAATTCCAGAATCTAAAAGGTAGGTTATGTTAAAATTCTTTTTAATGCATTATTTACACTTTACTAAACATATACAAAAATATCAGATCATTAACTAATTCTCTGATGTTTATTTATAGGTTGTTACAAACTTATAATAGCTTGAATTTAAGTCATTCTAAAGTTAAATACTATATACTAGTATATATACTATTTTGATATTTTTATTTATAAGAACTGTAACTGGGAAAACAACAAAAAATACTGTTTGATTATAATTAGTTTTTGATGGATGGATACAAATGCACTACAAATTGCATCTACCTGTAAAATGCTGATTAATAGTTGGTTTAAAATTAAATACTAATAGCTACATATACAAATACAGTTAAAAATGATATTGTCGTGTGTAAACAGGAGGTAGTCTTGCAAGATACAACAAAGAGTTCAACTATCAACAAAGCTCAGTAGCTGAAAATAGATTAAGATGAGTTTTGCATAATGGGGCACCACATAAAAAAAAACAATCTGCCAAAATTCATGAAAGTGAAAAGATTTAGCGGTCATTTCATTGAATGTTATGTTCCCTATGGATAGATACAATTGGATGGTTATTAATTTTTTTTTTTTAAATTGAGAATGAATAGTACAGAAAATAGTGAACTACTGCAACAGAAACAAAATATTGAAGCACATGATAAAGTTTAGCATGACGATTTAATCAAAGGAAAAACAAATTTTGGAGAGGCTGATGAAAACAACGACAGCATTTAAATGTCATGACTACACAATTTTAAAATGTATTGTAAATGGTATATTCTGTGTTAATTTTTAGACATATGTATAAACATACATAAACAAATCATTTTAAGTTTCAGTGCTTTAAAAGTAAAAGCAGTCGAAAGAATTAATTAGGGTCTGAAAATTTTTGCAAAGCACTATATAATTTTAATTTATTTTGTATATAGTGTTAAACATAAATGTGCTTTGATATTTAATTTACTTCACATTTTTTTCTTAGACAGTTTTCAAGACCAAATGAAAAGAGAGCTCTCATACAGAGAGGAAATGGTGCAGCAACTCCAGATTGTTCGAGGTAAGCGTTTGACTTCACATGACAAGTTCTGGCTTTCTATTTAATAAACAACAATACACTAATCAGAACTGATCACATTCTTTTAGGACTTTTTGTGGTCCTTTCTGGAGTTTGTTCATTCCTTATGACTGTTTTATATGCTACTAAGTATTAGGTTTATGCATTTGCATTGCTGCAGTAAGGGACTAGCATAGACAGTGATCTGATGTTTTTTTTTAACAAGTTCTGAAACATGTACACTTGAATGCCAAAGAAATCCCATGCACAAAACTGAACCAGTTTAGATGAGGGGAAAAATTAGTCTTCCACACCTGAGATATCCTTTGTCTCTCCTGCACAGACACTTTGTGCAGCGAGTTGGACCATGAGAGAGAGACACGTTATGCTATTCAGCAGAAGTTAAAAGGTAATTGATTCTAGCAAAGGCAAGCAAATATTAGTGTTCAGGATAACAAAAGGACTTGGAAAAAAAATCCTTGGAAGGCACAGTATGACAGTATTCAAAAGTGTGACCTTGAATATTTTTGATAACCCATGCCAGCTAGATGTTCATTTGTAGACAGTTTATATATTATTTTAGAACCAGACTTGAGCCACACCGCAGTTTATTATCGCAGTTATTGTCCTAGAAAACACTATTTCTCACACTCCGTTTCTCTCTATACACATACCAACACAGACAATCATATGCCGCTTTTGTTTTAAATTATTCATTCACTTTTTTCCCAGAAGCTCACGACGCACTACACCATTTCTCGTGTAAGATGCTGACTCCCCGTCACTGCGCTGGGACCTGCACCTTCAAACCTCCTCTTCTACCGCCTTGATGGACACCTATTGAAGACATAAGTGTTCTTTAGAAATACTGCTGTGTCAAATAAAACATTACTTTTTTCCCTCTGCAAAACACTGTCAACCTTTAGACTTGGAATAAGCGTGCACTGTAGTATTTTAGCTCTTACACTGTAATGAAGTCATTTTCATTTGCAAAAGAGTGTTTTCAGAGTCACTGTATGTACTGTATAATTTATATAAAGTTCTAGAAAACTGCATTATAAAAAAATTGACGTCCCACTTAAAAAAATTATCATCAGCTGTAGAAATCACTGGTATTAAGTGGCTATGTGCAATGCATATATTTGTTATGTATCCTGTGATAACTTTTTTGTTAGTGATAGGTTAGGACATTTTGTTAAATTAGATGCAACAATAATTGTTTTTGTATATTTTATTTATTCCATGTCCATGTTGGTTGTTTATTCTCATCTGCATATTTGTATATTATTGATGTAAAGCACTTTAAATTGGCAGCCCTAACTACTGAAATGTGGATTAAATGATCCTGTTTGAGAGTCGGTCTTCATTTCATCAATTTACATAAGAGTGAACTACATTTGCATTTGTGTAAATCCCAAAGAACAACATGACATTGATATCAAAATCTGAGTTTGAATATACCTGTGCATATTTCCATGAAAATAACTGTATCATGACAGTTTTGATCATTGCAAAATTCCAAGAAGGTTGTTAAAAATATAGTCTTAAAATCAGGGTGTTGAAGAAAGTTCCTACTGTAGTTTGCTTTATTTTGTATATATTGACGGGGTGGATGTATGATTCTCACCCCTTTATTAGACATTACTTTTCGGTTTATTGATAAGCTGAATATATTTACTAACAATTATTATATAATCAATCTACTTTTTTCCATTTATGTCTTTTGAGCTTATATTTAGCATCTGAAAGATGATTGCGATACTCATACTCTAATGCTGTTTTTCATTTATTGATTTTATATATTGAAAATAATGAAGTATTACTTGTAAACCAGACATAGTTTTTCAGTTCTCATAATTTAGGTTTTTTATTGCTTATATAAGCAGCATGAGACGTGGTGTCCCTAAATCTAAAGGCCATATGGGTCACAAAGGTTCATGACGCACTACATGTATCCACACATTTATTTTTAGCATAGTAACTAACTTTACTGCTAATTTAGTTTCTATCTCCATGTATTGTTTCAGCTGGTTCATGACAACAACTTTGAAGATGAGAAGGTACTGTTTGGCTCTTTCTTCTCAGCCCATCAGCTTCCACAGAACAAGTATTCATGGACAACATCACAAGTAATGAGACCCCACTTTTAGCAACTCATAAAAATAAATGTTGTCTTCATAATTACTGCTATTATGTAGTCAGCTGTATAGGTTTCTAGAACCTTGCTAATTTAGGATCTTAATTGCTAGGTCACATAAATTGAATTTAGCAATTGTGCCTAAATTGGCAATCTATAGAAATCTTGTAGAAATGGTTAGGGTTAGGAAGACTGTATCTCTGACTCTACTGTATATTCAACAAGCTGTTTTACCCCCAAAATAAACATTACCATCTTAAACTGGTTTAGCAATTTAAGTCTATGAAATCATCCAGCACAATTAAGCAGAATAATTAGTTGCAAAATTATCATCATAATGGCTTTGTTCTGACACAATGAAAAACCAAAATAAAACTATTTGATGATAATAAAACTAAAAAAAAACTGGATAAAATAATAAATCCTTACGCCCTTCCTCCTGAGTTTGACTGCACTGTACTAGGCTACAAGAAAAAGGAAAGAAAGCGTCCATTAAGAGACGGAATTATAATAAAAGGTGTGCGTCTGCCATCTAGTGGACACCTTTTTCATAGATTCAAAATAGTTTTGTTAGTGTTAACACTTACACTGAAATATTTTCAAACATGCGTCGCTCGGTTCTTCAACAGAAAGAGTGTTTGATTCACCTTACACACATATGGACTTAAACTTTATTTATTTGTTTGTTTAGGCTGAAATGTTACAAATAAAACTATGTTTATGATTTGATTAGAGGTCGGTTATCAACTCACATATCCGTGTTTTATTTTTATTTATCAAAACGAGCCAAAAGATGTAGAGAAAAGATTTTAATAGCATTGTTTATTGTAAATGCAAATTATATTTGGTTTTGATTTTGAAAGATGGATCAAGGTTGTAAAAACTGCACGTGGTGACAAAATTACAACATGGCATAATCCCCAAACTTTTATTAATTTATTTAATCCCTGTTCTTTTTAACGATCCGTTCGAAAGAACCGATTTGTGGAAACGACACGGACTTCTCATCGCTGGTCAACTACAAAACTGAATGCAAATGGCATCCGATTTATCTGGAAAGAATGTACCGTTACCTTTTGTTTAATCAATACAATAACACATTTATGAATGGTATAAATTGATAAATCTAATCTGGTTACAGGAGATCTTGTCGCTGATGTATGATGTCGTGTATTCCATTCAAACATCGCGTAATCCGCGCGCTAATTTTTGAGAGGGATTCCTGCGCGTTTGAACTGACGCACGTCCTGGTCACGTGCCACGGCTCAGATCACGCTTGCGCGCCAGAGAAACAAGATGGCGGAGAGTGCCGAATTGAAGGTAAAGTGTAACTCGCAAATTACTTTCAGTACAGCCTTTATACAAGACCTGTTCGGCAATGTTTTTCGTCCGACCTGTTCCTGCGATTTACTTTTGAACGAGGCGCCGTTCCGTGTTTGATTTAAACGCGCTTTATGAGCAGTTTTGAGCCCGGTTTAAGGAAGAGTGTTATTGTTGTGATGGATCCAGCTAGCTGCCAGCTAACCCGCACAGCTGTCTGCCTGCTCGTGTGAAATTAGCTCTCTTCCGTCTGAATTAAGATATTAATATTGCTAATTGTTCTTTTAACGTTTAAATGAAGTGATTAAATGGTCCATGGAGAGTCAGAGGAGTCGGTCGTAAGTGTGAAGCAGCATGTGGGTGGTGCGTAGGCTGCTAACAGCCTGGAGATTCGGTACTTTGACAGTTAGGACTTCTGTTAATCTGATGCATTTATATAAACAGACAACTGCTCAGTCTCATGACCTAGATATCTGACAACCAAGAGTGAATTTTGGGCATCATAGACACGTTTGAACCTTTGAATCGAGTATGTGACGTCCAAAATGCTGTCTCTGTTTACACGGCACCAGATTTTGATGCAAACAATCGACCACGGACTGTTTCTTTTAGTTTCACTGTGATTTAGTAGGAAGTTCGCTTAAAGTTGGTGTATGTTTAGCTGGTGTTTACATAGGTGATGCTGTGAGATCGTTTGTCTTGCGTTGAGACAGTATATGAAGACTTCTGTCATTGTTGTTGTTTATTTAGATGTGATTGTTTGATTGTCACACCTGTGTTAGCTAGTAATATTAAAATTCATTTGGTCAGCTATTTGTTGTTGTACTGTAATGTTACTTCTTATGGAGAGGAACATGTAGACCTCTACTGGCTCTGATTCTGTCACTTAGACCGTATACTGTCAAAAGTAGTTGTTTGTTAATGTTAAAGAATTATGGATCAGACCATTTAGCAACAATCATTTCCAAAAATAGAAGAGGAGGGATGATAACATGCCCCCTTATGTAGTAGATTTTTCTTTTTCACAGAATTAGTAGCTTTATTTGGCAATGACACATTGTACCATGATACTCATGTTGGCAGTAACAAAACATCTATTTTGCAGAGAGAAAAATGATAATCCAAAGAACATATTTTTTTGTATAACTGCTGTTATATTTTAAGCTGTGCATTTTGGATTTGTCATTATAGAAGGCATTTCCTGTTGTTTTTGCAAACAATGACACAAACAGTGAGGCAAAGATTTAGTTGGAGTACCAACTTGCTACATAGGGACAAGGGCATTTTGCTGCCAGAATGTAAATATAAAATATTTGGTATGCTAACAGACAGCATTGGCATTACAGACTGAAAATAGTTGTCTTTAAATTTGAATTTCAATTAAATTAATATGAAGTGTAAAATGATCAAATATTGACATTCTCAGATGACATATTTTTGCCTTTTGACTCCTGAGTGTTTTATTTATTTATTTTTTGTTCAATGACAGAACCTTTTGACCCACCACTGTCTGAAATAACTCATCTAATAAAATCTTATCTTAAGATGATGATCAAATTAATGTATACCTGTTGTAGTACTTCTAGTTATAGTATGTTATTGTGAAATTTTAATACTAGCTTTTACATTGGTTGCATTGCAAACCTGTATCATAATGTTTGAAGTATTAATCAAAACAAAAAGCTAATAGTTTAAACCACTTCCTGGTACTTAATGAAACAGTGGTGATTTTAAACATGAATTAAAAAGTAATTTTCTTTCATAATTTTGTAAATTGTTGGCAGTGTGGAGGTAGTTCATTATCAATACTTCAGCTTCATTTTAATTAATTATCAATTATGGTTTGATTTATTTCATTGTTATTGACCATCAGCACATTTGTGGGTTATGCAGGAAAGAAGCCTGCTTTACAGGTACCAAAATTACATTCTTCCTATGGTTAGGTTATGTCTTTATCATATCTGAGTCAAGGCTTATGATAACCACACTCATTGAAACTAAATCAGTAACCTTACTGTTAATTCAAACAGTTGTTTTATTAAATGCACCTTTTCTCAGAAGTAGTCTACTATTCAGACTGTTCTTAATTCAGATATCAGACCATAGAACAGAGCCTGCTATTGTTTTGCTTTGATGTTTTTGGAAGTAGTGCTGGAATTATCTGAGGGCCTAAAGAGATATTCTGTCATCATTTACTCACCCTCATGTTGTTCTAAACCTGAATGTTGTTTGTCTTTTATGGTGCACAAAAGAGAAATTCGGAAGTCTGTGCTAGTCACTCACTCTTCATAATGAATGGGAACTAAAGCTTTCTAGATTAAATTTCTGTTTGTTTGTTTTTTTTCTCTCAAAGTTATATAAAATCTGTAGCACAGCAGAGCTTCTGACAGCCTGAGTTTTAAGTCCTGCCATGTAGACCATTTCCGATCCCACTGATCCTGTGGAAACAGAAAACACACACAAAATTTTTTTTAAAAAATGCCAAAAAATATGACTTCGAAGAATGTACCAGCATTCTAAGAATATTGTAGTATAGCAACCTGCAGGGTTCCCTTGGCCATGTAAAACCATGAAATAACTGTAAACTTTAATTTCTAAGCTTGGAAAGGTAATAAAATCTAAAGTCATGTAAATTTAAGGCACCTTTATAGCATTTTATACAATATTGATAGTTTCAAAGCAGCTTCACGGTAATAAACAGGAAAATAACACTATTAATGTTACAAAGTTATTCACTTATGAAATGAATACAATTTCAGTTGTAAAGCATATCTGAAAAGACAACAGTGTCATTATTCAACTCCTTTTTTTAAGTTGATTCAGTTTAGCTCAATAACTGTCAATGTTGCAAAGTTAATTAATCATGAAATAAACTCAGATAAAAGCAGATCTATCTAGAGCAGGGGTCTGCAACCTTCAATGTCAAAAGAGCCATTTTGGCCCCTTTCCCACCGAATACAATTCACGTGGAGCCACAAAATATTTGATCCCCAAATAAAGATAACACAGCATATAGCTAGTTTTATATTCAGTTATGTTACAAGGCAGGGGAGTAGCAATCATTTCAGAAGTGAGGGGGACAGAAATGTCAAATGTAGTAATAATAATAATAGTAATTATAATATTTATGTATAATTGTCAAAAAAGAGAACTTTTCTTATCTCTTACTTTTAATTGACTAAGAAATAAAATACACTGCTGGACAATAACCAATAATTTGTCTTCTATAATATTTTTGATATATATTTTACTAATGACAATTTTATGGATTGTAGCCTATATATACTACAAACACTTTTTCTATTTTTATCACAGAATAAGGTAGAAAATATATTTTATAGCTTCTGTACTGTAATTAATTCTGTCAATTTCCACTGTATCATTCATATTTATTACCTGGAGAAGAGTTGAAAAACAAACCATCCTCTTCACGTTTCATCTGTTAAGGTTTATGTTTGTTATTCAGTTTAGCAACTGCGATAGCGGGATGCCTTTGTCCATATTAGGGATTAACTGGCACGTCAAAAGTTATTATTACTTCTCATATGAGTCCGTTTTGGACTTTCTGTGTGAGAGCGCCCTCCGGCTTCGAGTGTGAATGAAACATGCAGCGCATGAGAGTGTTCAGCGCTCCGTGATGAAACGAATAAAACGTATCCAAAACGACGTGACTATCTTTTCTCTTTTAATTTAAATCTAGATTTATTCACATTGGCCATTGAAAACCTCCACTTTAACACACTTGACCGAGAAAAGGTGCAGGGGAAAAGTTTAGGTTTTATTAAAAGTCGGGGGGACATCTCCCCCGCGTATTGTACACCCACGCTGAGCCACCGCAGAGGGATGAAAGAGCCGCGGGTTGTCGACCCCTGATCTAGAGGATGAGTGAAATTTTTTATTTGAGGTAGGGCTGGGCGATATGAGCAAAAATTCATATCTCGGTATTTTTTGGCTGATTTGCGGTATACAGTATATATCTCGGTATTTATATTTAAGGTGGGGTAAGTGATTTCTGGTAGCCAATGTTGATATTTGAAATCATCAAAACAAACACGCCCCTACCCCAAAAGGGTCTCACCCCTATTTTGATAGCTCCGCCCCACACATACGTAGCCTACGCAACCCAGGCAACGATTAGTTCTGTGAAACAAAGCAAAACCAATGTTACACCGTGTCTACACAGGATGCGAGCGGCGTGCCAAAATACTATAGAAGTCATTAATCAGAAGTCAGTGATGCTGTCTACACTGCGCGGCGTGACAAATCTCCGACAGAAAACTGCTGCCGCGTTCTATTTATGACGTGCGGACACAAATTTCAAATGATTTTCAACAGTTGCTTTATCGTGTCCAGTGTAGGCAGACTTTAGCTGTTGCGGCGCGTCCGGTGTAGACACAGTGTTACTCACCTATCGAGAAGAAATAAAGCAACCTTGGCGTACAATCGTAGGCCTTCCGCTCCTTGAGTTCTCTCCAGCGCTGGAAAGCTGAACCGATATTTACATGGGTCCTACTTCTTGCCTTATCGTTCCGCAGACGTTTTCCTCTTTTGTTTTTTTTATCTGCCTTCTCTATATTTCTGTCACTTGGCTCGATAAATGTCCATCCTGTGCACTGAACGCTCTCTCCTCCACATCATGAGTAGACACGCCCCTTACTGCTGATTGGCTACAAGTTTGTTTTGGTACTCGGCCCGACTCAGTTTTCTAAAGCGTTTTTGAAAAATTACATACCCCACCTTTAAACAAATAAAGTAAATGCAAGCATGTAGGCATATATTATGTGCAAAAAAGAGTTAAAATCACATTACATTCTAACATTGTAACATTGCAATTTAAAAACAAAAATAATGCTTTTATTTTAGTTAAATTTATTAAACTAAAAGTGAAAATAATAAAAAAGCACAGACTATTTTGATTAGCCCATTACACTTTACAGTTTGTGCTGTCATACAAATACACTTACTAGTAGGTTTAAAATTCTACATATGTCACATTTATTGTCCAACTAAAAATATTTCACCAAAATGTATATTTTAGTCAGAGTTATTGCGCTCCTATTTCATTGCGCTCTGTCTGTTTGGTGCGCATGCGCGCGGCGGCACTCATTCTAAATGAAGTCTGTGAAGTTTAGCAGAGAATAGCAAAGCAAAAGCTCATGCACTTCTGACAGCAAAATGGAAATATTTCCATGACTTTTTAAACATTTACAGATGGAGAATAAACCTGTGAAATGTAAGTTATGCATTAAAGAAAACAGCACATCTCAAACACATTAAACAGCGCGAGTAGCGTCTCTATCAGCCTCAGACGCATGGCTTTCTGTCAGAGCATCTGATGGGGCAAGCACGAGCCGCTTTAAACTGAAACTATAGGCTACTATATCTTATGAGTTTTTTTAAAGCCCTTCATATAAAGCTTGTCACATGTTTAGAACAAATTGTATGATGCACTTTCTCCGCAGCAGTTCAGTCTGTGTCCTCCCTAGATAATTTTTTCAGATGCGCTTATATCAAACTACTGTAGGCTATATCGATATTAACGCTATTGCTTCATACCATATCACTTAGAAAAAATATATCGATATATCGTTCAAACTCGATATACCGACCAGCCCTAATTTGTGCGCCCTTTCAGTACGTAAGTTAAATGCCATCTTTTTACAGGGTGACCAACATCGGTCCTGGAGAGCCACAGTCCTGCAGAATTTCGCTCCAACCTTAATCAAACACACCTGAACAAGCTAATCAAGGTCTAAGCCTTACTAAAAAGCTAAAAGCAGGTGAGTTTTTATCAAGGTTGGAGCAAAAATCTGCAGGAATCTTGCTCTCCAGGAGCGACGTTGGCCAACCCTGTTCTAATGTTTTCTGCAAGGTGTCTTTTTCTTTATAAATTTATTATCTTTCACTGTGGCTTTTTAGAAGACCTTTTTTCTTGACCTGTGGTACTTGTTTTCTAGCTGCTAGTTGGCTTAGTGAAAGTGAAGTGATATGTGGACAAGTATGGTGGTGACCCATACTCAGAATTTGTACTCTGTATTTAACCCATCCAAGTGCACACACACAGTAGCCTAGTGAACACACACACCATGAACACACACCCGGGGAGCGGCTGGGGGTTTGGTGCCTTGCTCAAGGGTCTCACCTCAGTCGTGGGTTTGAAGGTGGAGGAGAGAGCTCGTTATTCACTCCCCCCACCGACAATTCCTGCCGGACCTGAGACTCGAACTCGCAACCTTTGGGTTACAAGTCCAACTCTAACCATTAGGCCACCACTGCCCTAATGGACTTAGCTTGTGTAGAAACCTTGGCTTCAGCATCCTGCTGTTTGTAGAGGTATTTAGACATGGGTTTACAGACCCAAGAGCCCATTTCCCATAGGGTATGTGTATCATTGAGAGGTGACATTAGAGTGTAAATTGTCTTTAAAGTTATGCTTCAAACACTCTTTCAGAAGTTTGGGATTAGTAAGGTTTTTTTTTTAAGCTTTTTTATTCAGCAAGTATGTATTAATTTGATCAAAAGTGACAGTAAAAATATTTACAAAAGTTACAAAAGATTTGTATTTCAAGTAACTGCTGCTCTTTTTTATTATTATTAATCAAAGAATCAGGAAAGCATGTCACAATTTCCACAAAAGTATTAACCAAGATAACCATTTTAACATTAATAATAAAAATGTTTCTTGAGCACCAAATAAGCATATTAGAATGAGTTCTGAAGGATCATGTAATGCTGAAGCCTTGAGTAATGATGCTGAAAATTCATCTTTGCTATCACAAGATTAAATTGCGTTTTCAAAAAAATAATAAAATAGAAAAGTTATTTTAAATTAAATACGCAATAATATTTAACACAATATTACTGCCTTTGAACATGAGGCTTTTTTTTTTTTTTTTTTTTTTGTAACATTTGAAAAATCCTACCGACCTCAAACTTTTGAACGTTGAGCAGGTGGACTCAGCCTGTAGCTGTGAAAATTCATAGGGTTTAGGATTGCTTAGAATCACATGAAGATGCCTGCTTGCTTAATCATCAGGAAGGTTTTTGCACAGCTCAGGGTAGAGTAGTGTTGTCACGGTACCAAAATTTCTGTATTCGGTACCGATATCAGTAGAAATCCATGGTTCTCGGTACCAATTTTAAAAAAATACTATTTTTATTAATAAAGTCAAACTAAAATAAAATGTACAAACATCAATGCCATTCTTTATACTTATTTAAAATTGTGTTTCACGTTTTTCCACAAGTAATAAAAGGATGAAAAACAGTAAACAAGTTTCACCCAAATTTAATTTGTCTTTTAATTAATGAAATTTAAACACATTTTTATTTTTTGTTAAATTAAGGGGATTTACTATTAAAATTAAAACATGGAAGAAATATTGTATGCTTATTTCTTAAAAAAATAAAGTTTTATTAATTTTTTTAAACAGTAGTAGTAGTAGTAGTAGTAGTATCACATACATTCTACTAAATAATAGTAATATATTTCTGGCACAATGTCTACATTTAGTCATTTTTTACATTTAGTGATTTTGCAGAGGCTTTTATCCAAAGCGACTTACAATTGGGGAATACATAAAGCGATTCATCTTGAAAAGGCAATAAACCGATCTTTTATTTTGATGGGTTGTCGTGATTACCTTTACATTTCTGTGTGATATGACGCTGGTTTTACTCAAATGAAACGGTAAAATGCACGTGAAGTGACTCTCAGAGCAGTTCTGAAGATGTTGTTTATGTATTTATGTCCTCATTGAGACTGCAGATGCTGAAATCACCGCGAGCGTCACGCACGCTTCAGTGTATGTAGTAAACAAAACCGCGTGTCTCTGCCATTCATTCATTCACACAGAGACTCGCAGAACATGCGGGATTCATATTTGAACCGACTTTTGCGGCTTAATATTTACAGATACTAGTCCATATCGCGATTTGATTTAAGTGTGATGACCTAATTTTGATTAATTCATCCAAACTTTGACAAATTCCATGACATTCCATGTTAAACTGTAAATTCCGTTTTTATAACTGGATCCCGCGATTCCGTCCGCGTTTTCTGCATCGTGGAAATCATAGGGCTGTACGCTTCAAGAACCGGGTTGACCGGGTACCCGGTACCACCGGTACTTAAAAAAATCTGGTACCGTGACGTTTTAATTTTTTTAGTACCGACTTGGTACTGAAGTACCAGGTCTTTTGACAACACTAGCTCAGGGTCCACTTCCTATTCCGTTGTCTTCACAGGGTTATTGGGCCCTCATGAAGAGAATGAGCTCATCCTAATAAACCGTTTACTTACGAGTGTTTGCTCCTTTCTCCCTGATCTCTCAGCTCCCTGTTGACTAGGGGCTTCAACTGTTGACCAAGAGTCCAGACTTTCAAGAGTTGTGACAGGTTGTGGCATATTCATTTGCTTTTAGAAGTATGAAAGAAAAACGTTCTGAAACCATGCTGGCTATGATTTACCAGAAAGATCAGGCTTTCCCATGAGTTCTACTTGAATCACCAAACTTCTTGATCTCTTCTAGGTTTACACTGGGGTCCGTTCCTCGCTACAATAGAACGAGAGCAAGAGTCTCACCATTTGTGTGCATCAGCAGTGAAGCCGTTTATTTGTGTTGGGAGGTGGGGTGGGTGGAAATTAATAAAGAGTGTTTGTGTCTGTATTTGTGTGAACAGTCCAGTTGGCACTTGGCAGTAAACTGGGGAGGGGACTCTGGTCTCTTCGAGGTGGAGAAATATGACCCTCTGCTGGTCTGCGGTTCTCTTGTTTTCCCTGGAGCTGTGCTCCACTGCTTTTGTTATGAAAGCTCACTGGCCCAGGCTCAGGCTTGATCTTCCCTTCCCCCACTATCGCACCCTCTTCACCTCTCTACTTGCCCATAGATTTTAATAGAATCCAAATGCTGGTACCACCAACACAGCCCTTTATAGTCTCAAAATATCCAAGAACGACAGGGGAGGTAAAGTCTGCACATGAGAAGTGGCTTTGATCCCACACATGTGAGTGTTAATGTTTACACACGTGGTCAAACGCCATACATGAGGGCCGTCACAATTACAGGTCTGCATCACAAACAAAACAACACAATGCAAATGTTGCAACCAAAAAATCCTTCAAAAACCTGACTTGATCTGCATTTGGCAAACTGAACTGATTGGATCATCACTGACATGCCTTTTGGCCAGTATGACTATGTTTATAATGAACACTCGTCCATGACAGAGCCTGAAGCTAATTTAGTGCTAGTGCTAGAAGCTAATTTAGTACATTGTGTATAAGACGTATAAATCATAGGTCCTATCGAACAGACTTGATAAGCTCACATTAATTCAGTTCAATTCAAGTTTTTGTATAGCGCTTTTTACGATACAAATGGTTGCAAAGCAGCTTTACAGGAAATTAAGTTTCTACAATATGTTTATATATTGTAGAAACTTAATATATTTAACTTATGGCAAAATTTGGTAGTTCTGTATGTTGTCTGAGGGTTGGCATCATCTGAGGTCCTCTGAGGGGTTGGCATCATCTCTTCTCAGGTGTTTGGTCATCTCAGATCATTTAAGGGTTGGATCCAGACTGAAGCTTGTGTAATTCCTGTTTCAGAAACAGAGAAACAAATAGAGAAATAATTAGCATAGCTGCTGTTCCATCCAAGCAAAAATTATTTGTTCAATCCAAGCTGAAGAATAATAATGTGCGTTTGATCAGATATAACTGCACTACAAGATTATGAGATGCATTATGTGAATGCTTGGCTAAAGAGATGTGTCTTTAATCTAGATTTAAACAGAGAGCGTGTCTGAACCCCGAACGTTATCAGGAAGGCTATTCCAGAGTTTGGGAGCCAAATGTGAAAAATCTCTCCTTTAGTGGACTTTGCTATCCTAGGTACTACCAAAAGTTCAGACTGTAAAATTGGGGTAATATGATCATATTTTCTTGACCTGGTAAGGACTCTAGCCACTGCATTTTGGACTACCTGTAGCTTGTTTATTGAAGATGCAGAACAACCAGCTAGCAGTGCATTACAATAGTCCAGTCTAGAGGTCATGAATGCATGAATTAGCTTTTCTGCATCGGAAACAGGTAACATGTTTCATAGCTTGGCAATGTTTCTAAGATGGAAGAATGCTGTTTTTGTAACACGGGAAATATGATTTTCAAAAGACAAGTTGCTGTCTAATATAACACCCAGATTTTTGACTGTAGATGAAGTAACAGTACATCCGTCTAGTTGCAAATTGTAATCCAAGAGATTCTGTCTACTGTTTTTTGGTCCAATAAGTAGTATCTCTGTCTTATCTGAATTTAATAGGAGAAAATTATTGGTCATCCAATCTTTTAAAATTTTAACACTCTCTGTTAGCTTAGATAATTTAGAAGTTTCATCTGGTCTTGTTGAGATATATAGTTGAGTATCATCAGCATAACAATGGAAACTAATCCCGTATTTTCTAATAATATTACCAAGGGGTAGGGCTGCACGATATATCGTTTCAGCATCGATATCGCGATGTGCGCATCCGCGATAGTCACATCGCAGGATGTGCGATGTTTAGTAGGCCTGATCATTATATTTATACTGATCGTTTTCTTTGCTCACACACAGACACCGTGTCTACTCCGGACGCGACAGCTGCACAGAGCTACCCATTTTTAAATAAATTTAGTAGCAGAGCTACTGCAAGCGATTTTCAGTGCTGGAAATCCATTTATCCTTTGTTGAAACTTCCGCGTCGTCGAGGAGAGCACATCACGGATGTTTAGCAACGGCAGGCGCCAGGAAAGCGCAAGCTCCCGAGCGCTTTGGAAAGGAGGAGGAAGTGGCGCGGCGGGAGTTTTCCACGCGTTTGCAGATGCACCATGTGAACAGCCCCAAAGTCTTTCTACACTGGATGCGACAAAGCGACCGTTGCCAGTCGTGTCAACTTTGTGTCAGTACGTCATAAATAGAGCGAGGCATATCAGTTTACTGGCGGGGATTCGTCGTGTCGCGCCGCATCCAGTGTAGTACGACACATATGCGCGAAACCGTGTCAAAATGCATGTCTCCATGTATCCTTGTAAAAAAAAAAAAAAAAAAACAGTTGCTTATGTCTTAGGTAAACAATTGAGAAAGAAAGAGGATAACAATAACAGCAGTTTAATGTCTCTGTTGCTTTCTGTGTCATAATCAAACAACAAAACAGAGAAAAATCACTTTTGTAGCTTTAACACAGATTTATTAGATTTAATTTATACAATGAAGATTGTGTTATGCAGTGTTATTTTACATTTTATTATTCAATTTCTGCACCTGAATACTGTTGGACTTGCCTTAAAAATACAAAGCACTGTTTATTTCATTTGTATCTTTGTTCTGTTATATTTATCTATGCTTGTAAATTGTTTATTTCCTATGCTGATTTACTCACCTACAATATCAATATTTTTTTTCTCTCCAAATAGAGCTATTCAAGTCATTTGGTGATTTTTTTTTTTTTTTTTTTTTTTTTTTTTTTTTTTTTTTTTCATATCGCAATATATATCGCAGAAAAACAAAATATCGCAATGTGAGTTTTTTCCAATATCGTGCAGCCCTACCAAGGGGCAACATGTACTGTATATTGAAAATAGCAGAGGACCTAGGACAGATCCTTGTGGTACTCTATACTTTACTGGTGATAATTGAGATGACTCCCCCTTTAAATAAACAAAGTGGTAGCGATCGGACAGGTAGGATCTAAACCATCTTAAAGCCCGCCCTTTAATTAAATTAAATCATTAAATTAAATTAAAACATTAAATCACCATCATTAAAAATGAGGCACCTAGACACTAGTTACCATTAGTTGGGTTGACTAATGTTTAAGCAGAAACGATGACTCTGTGTTTTCACCTTGGAGATGTCTATCTGTCTGTAGTTACAACATGTAGAAATGGGTTGCAAAATCTATTAAAAAATACTAGGGCTGGTCCGAATACCATTTTTTGACCTGCGAAGCTTCAGTAGTAATCAACACCGAATATTCGAAGCTTCGGAGGGAGGGGGCTGAACATATTCTCTAATAAAGGCAGGAATCTCTGTGCGTCTGTCTGTCTGTTTGCATTTTTATTATGTCGAGAACCGTTCATCCAATCGACTTCACGCGTGGCGGGTGTGTTGCTGCAGACCCACGGGAGTGCAGTGTCGCATTTTGGGGCAATATGGACACGCAACACGTTCAGAATTAATAAACTTTTAATAAACTACAGAACGGCGCGCCTTACGTGGGCAGAGCTTATATGCTCCGAGAACGGACACTGCACTAGTGATACAAAACACACAGGTCTGTTAAGAGCAATACTTTTAATAAGGTAGCCCAGTGCTTAATTTGTAAATTGTGAGGTCTCGGAACAAAGCGGGGTAACGGATCAGGCATATAATTAGAGGAGGGAGAGGACCAATCTTTAGTGATTGAAAGCGTGCATCAGTTGTTTTTATAGAGTTCGTACGGTCATGAAAAACCTGGAAAAGCTATTCAATTTTAAAACAGCAATTTCCAGGCCTGGAAAAGTTTTGTAAAAGTCATGGAATTTTATTTCACAAATGTCTGTATAATAGTTATATTTAATCAGGTCCTGAATTTGTGTGTATATCGCATAGTTTTACTCATTCCCGCAGCTTTCAAGTTTATAACGAGGGAAATTCCTGCATTTATTGAATATAGCATGTAGGTTAGATGAGTAAATAAATTCACACAAAATATCAGATTAAATCAGTCATTTGAAAACAGCGTGAGTGATTCAGCTGTACCCGTCTTCTCTTTCATTCTCTCAAAGCGGCTTCACATCAGTGCATCTCGTCTGCACTACAAGAGCTACTGCACGCTGATCCAAGACTTTCGCTCACATCTCGGGACAGTTGACAGAAAGAAAACGCATGCATCGCATTCGGTCTTGTGATAGCAGAGGGTCCGTTCACATGTCGCGTCTTTTGCGCTTAAGTTCGTTATTTCAAATGTAAATGTGCGGTATGCGTGCTCATAATAGAAGATTTCTCATGAAATATATGCATGCTATGGGTCAGCACGAACATCTTTCATTGGCGAACGGTCTGTTGCTGGTGCAGATGTTCAGCCAGGTGGACAAGTTGAGAAATGTTTCGCGGGGGATCATGCCAAGTGTTCGAAAGAAGAAAAACAAAAAGGGATATTTAAATCTCAAAATTGAAAATCGAATGCCAACCCACCGAACGAATATTTGAATAATCGAATATTCTGGTCCAGCCCTAAAAAATACACTACTGTTTAGAAGTTTGGGGTATTTTTTTTAAACAATGTATATTTTTGTTCCGTAAAGATGCATTAAATTGATTAAAATTGACAGTGAAGTTATGTTTCAAAAGATTTTTTTTTAAATAATGGCTTATAATGAATGCTCATCCATGACAGAACTTGATGCTAATTTTGTCTACATTGTGTATGCGTCATATAAATCATAGGTCCTTTCGAACAGACTGGATAACTTCATATTAAATCACCATCATTAAAAATACCATGTTAGGCTGACTAATGATTAAATAGAAATAAAACACAATCAGAGAAATGACTCTGATTTCTTCTTGAAGATGTCTATCTGTCAATAGGTGCAACATGTAGAAGTGGGTGATTCAGTATTCAGTAAAGATGCATTAAAGTGGTCCTATTATGCTTTTTCACTTTTTGAATTTTAGTCAGTGTGTAGTGTGTATGTTTGGGCATAAAAAAAGATCTACAAAGTTACAAATTTCAAAGTCCACTCCAAAGGGAGATATTTCGTTTTTTAAAAATCACTTTTCAAGAACTACAACGAACGGCTCATTTGGACTACAAAGTTGTTTTCCTGTATTTGTGACATCACAAATTGGTCCATTAGAATATAGTTTAAATAAATCCCGCCTTCGGAAATTCGAATGCATGTTTCAAAATCACAGCCTGGTGCGGGTGTTTTTATATCACTGTATTTCTGAAGGAAACCGACTGTCTTCAGAAAATTTTGGATGTCATTTTCATTTCATCTTGCATGTAATGTCTGATAAAGCAGCGTTTGTGAGCAGAGCTCTACTTTGTGTACAGCGTTACCGGGGGAAACCTCGCTCTCTCCCGCTCCAACAGCTGGCAGAGAATGAATTTGCTTATAGTCATTCTGCCTAGCTGTTCGCCAATCACAACGCACTGGGACAGCTAACCAATCACAACACATTTAGTTTTTTCGGAAGGCGGGCCTTCATCAAACCCGGAACTAATCGAGCCGTTTGTGCCAGACTGGGGAGAAAGCTATTGTAATAATGTAAATTATGTGAAAAATAATGCGTTTTTCAAACCACCAAGCATGAGAGCATGTTCTAGTACACCCCCAAAACAAAATCAAGACTTTGTAAAAGAGCATAATAGGACTCCTTTAAATTAATCAAAAGTGACAGTGAAGTAATAATGTTTCAAAAGATTTGTATTCCAAATAAATGCTTCCCTTTGAATTCTCTATTTATCAAAGAATCCTATTTATCAAAATAAAATGTTTTATTGTTTCCACAAATTAATCAGCACAACCATTTGTAACATTGATAATACTAAGAAATGTTTCACCAAATCGGCATTTTAGAATGATTTTTGAAGGATTATGTGACACTGAAGACTGGAGTAATGGCTGCTGAAAATTCACGTTTTCCATCACGGGAATAAATAGAATTTTAAAATTGTATTAAAATAGACAACTGTTATTTCAAATTGTAATTATTTCACAATATTACCGTCTTGGTGTGTTTTAATTAATATAAATGCAGCTTTGGTAAGCATAAGAGACTTCTTTCAAAAACATTTTTAAAAAATCTTACCGACCCAAACTTTTGAATGGTGTTGTCTATGTTGTTACTATTTATTACTATTTTTAGAAAAAAACTTAATTACTTTTAATTTTTTAAAAATTTACTATATTTTACTCAGCTTGTTCCTATGCAATGTGTACTATTTTTTTCCCTCTAAGGAACACACAAATTTAAAAAAAAAAATGTTTTTGTTGATTGCATAATTTAACTCCTCTTTCTTCTATTATTTTTTTACAACAGCAAATGGTGATGAGCCTCCGTGTCTCAGAGCTTCAGGTTCTTCTGGGATATGCAGGCCGTAACAAACATGGAAGGAAGCACGAACTCTTAACCAAAGCTCTACATTTGTTGAAAGCTGGCTGCAGCCCTGCTGTACAGATGAAGATCAAGGAGCTCTACCGCCGCCGTTTCCCCACAAAGATGGTGTCCCCGACAGACCTCTCCCTCCCTGGCATACACTCCACCACTGGAGGGGCTCCCGCAGGCCTGCCTGCCAGCCTGACACAGCTGGGATTTGATGGGCATGGCTCACCATCTCTACTACCTGTCGCACTGCTTGGGCCGAAGCATGAGCTGGGCCTGCCCCATCTGGCCTCCACCCTTCACCCAGTCCATCCAGACGTCAAGCTTCAAAGGCTGCCATTCTACGATGTACTTGATGAGCTTATCAAGCCCACCAGTTTAGGTGAGTAATAGGAATGGTCTCTAACAGCTGACTATTTGATTATTAGGGTTGAATAGTGCTTCTACAGTAATGAAATTAGAAATGCAGCTTTTCAGAGAGTGTATAGCATGGTAAAGCCATTTCCAAGAAGTTTTGTCTCTAAAATCATCTCCTTTGAAGCATCGTTCTTTGTCCTGGATTAGGGCTGTGCCAATTATCGAACGATATGATCATGCGCATCTAGTCAGTAAAGCCAGTTTCGTGATTAGCGCTAAATCTCCATCACCTGTTTTCAAATAGAGCGCCATTTAATACACAGAGCCGTAGTTCGCTGACAAGCTATGCAATATCGCATTCATTATCGAAGGTGATTCATCTGCTATAATGAACTCGATATTGCGTAGCTTGTCAGTGATCTACGGCTCTGTGTATGAAATGGCGCTCTATTTGAAAACAGGTGATGGAGATTTAGCGCTAATCACGAAACCGGCTTTACTGACTAGACATTGATTGATTTGACAACATTGATTTGAATAAATAATTCACTTTTATATTTGTTGTATTTACATTCATGGCATATTAAAATACTTTCTGGAAAATATTTTTTTATAATATTTATGTATTAGGTTCAATTTCTTTTACACTATTACACTACTAGTGTAATGTTAGCTGTATAAACCTAAAGAAACATGTTAAAAAATTAATAAATATTATTTATAAATAATAAATATGTTGAAAAAATGTTATTTAATAAACATCTTAAGTTAACGCGTTAACTTTGACAGTCCAAAAATACAACTTGTATGCTAAAAGATTTTACAGACTCCAGTTTGAAAACCCCTGATTTAAATTCTTTATTGTATTTAAAAGTTTCACTTAGCTTCCATATATTGCTAGGAAATGCATCTGATCGGGAGCTTGTGGACATGATGCTGCCTTTAGACTAACTAGATATTCAGACAACCCATCAACTAGTCAATTTTGAAAATCTGTATTTTTGTACATCCTTTAAAAGCAATCTAGGCCTCTTATGAAGACTTCACCTCCCCCACCTATACAAACATAAAGGTGCTCTTCAAGTGATTTATGGCTTATCAGATTGGACAAGGGCCACCTGTGCTATATTTAGTCGTCCAGCTCCTGCTAAGAATAAAAGGCCAATATCAATGGAATGGATGTGTCATTAAGCACGGAAGCTGTGTTAAAGCCTTTTTGCTTTGATAGTTATATATATATATATATATATATATATATATATATATATATAAAACTATTTATTTATTTATTTTTTATTTTATTTTTTTTATAATAGTTATTTTGATAGTTTGATAGTCAGCAGGTTTAAGTGTCATGTTCTTTTTCAGATTTTGGTCCGTGAGATAACTAGCCTTAGTGTTCTCACTTCAGGACATTTATGATTATTATGTGGATTTTTTTAAGTGCAAGCCTGTCATTTTATTCTTTAAAAGAAAATGAATTCCAAAGTAAATACTTAAAATATATGTATGCAGACAGTTATGCCAAACGGCATCAAAAATGAATTGCAATAAGTGCAGTTTGAATCAAATCTAGGTTCTTAACCAATGCTTTGCTCATTTTGGAGTGTGGAAGCAGATTAACTTATTTCAAGTTTCATTTTCTTACAAGCACTCTTATAGAGTTCAATTTATGTGCAGATTGCTATATAAGAAGTGCTTTTTGCTATGCAAGGCAAAGAACCCTGAAACATCAAATTGCTTTTCAAACAACTTTCAGGAAACACAATGGTCCTTCTCCCATATTGAGTTGAAGCCCCTCGGATTGAACGTTTTTCTAGGTCAATGTGATGAAAATGATTGGTGAATTTTGAGTTGTTTGAGCTGAGAGAGCAACCACTGTTGATGGATCTTTTGCGCACCAGAGAATTGGCTCACGTCCTCTCCTTCCTCATGAGTACAGATTAATCATCTGCCAGCTTCTCACTGTTAAACTCTCTCCACTTCAAGTGGAATAGATTTTCCTCTTCACATGACTACTCAAGTGGTCAGTTTGCAGAAAATGCACCTCTCATTTGAGTCTCTTTCATTGAGTTCAGCCACCTGTGTATGCGGTGTGGAGTGCCTGTAGAGGTGCAGATAGAGCTTCCTCTTATCTCTCTCTCTCTCGCTTCTGAAAC
Organism: Spinibarbus caldwelli; assembly: GCA_039654775.1. Classification (NCBI taxonomy): domain Eukaryota; kingdom Metazoa; phylum Chordata; class Actinopteri; order Cypriniformes; family Cyprinidae; genus Spinibarbus; species Spinibarbus caldwelli. Next base: position 12,590,477 of record CM077238.1, read on the forward strand.
CCTTGCTTCATTTAAGGAGATTGGGTTATGTAACTCCAAGTTATTTTTAGCCATGTTGTAGAGTTTGTCTTTGAACTAAACTGCACAACCGTTTAAAGTAGTTCCACAGAAAAGGACCAGCAACTTTGTGTCTGTAACTGAGATGATGCTTTGTTATCGGTTTGAGATAACTTTACTTACTGTTGGTTGCTTGGTCAAGGATGCTGTAAAGAAATATGCAGATATATACTATATAACCAAAAGTATGTGGACCAGCAGAAATGGTTTACATTACAAGGAAGCTGGTCCTCCCTAACAGGTTCCTCTTCAGTAAACACACCAGACTTACTAAAGCATTTCTTTAGGAATGTAAGGAACAGAAAAGCCCCTTTCCAAACTTTTGCTACAAAGCTGGCAGCACACAGTTCTCTAAATGTCATTCGTATGCAGTGCATATTTTCAAAATTGCTACATAAATGACTAGTTGGTAAGCTCCCTGAACTGTGCTTTTTTTTTTTTTGTAAGACAGTCACATTTAAATGGTAAACGCATTGAATTCCTTATTATTTGTATCAGTGTAATATGATTGTAGCAATGAAAATGACTCACTAGCTTGGCTGACCTTTCTTTCACAGAGAGTTCTTCAAGTCTCATCGCTGTCATTATATCAATAGAGCGATGGGTTCTCCATCTTTTATAATTGTCTCCTCTCTTTTTGTTTCACAGCCTCAGACAGCAGTCAGAGGTTTCAGGAAACATGTTTTGCGTTTGCACTAACGCCTCAGCAAGTTCAACAGATCAGCAGTTCAATGTAAGTGTGTGTGGGGGTGGGGGATATTAAATTGCATAGTTGGACAAGGTAACATGGTTCAAGTGCTTGAAATACCCTAACTAATTTTGAGCTTGTAATAAATTTGAACTAAAAAAGCTATTTCAGCCAGAACTGAAAACCTGCTGAATTTAAAACAGCTGTTTAGCATTTTATCTTGTCTTTTTAGATATCTTACTCTTTTTCTTACATAGCAGACAATAGTGCTAATCAAACGTGCCCAAGCGAGCGATCCTGTAGAATGTCTGGTATGCTTTTCTCTCCTACGCTCTATCACACATTCCTTTACTCCCACCCTCTTGTCTCGACAGGGACATCTCTGGGACCAAATGTGACTTTACCGTGCAAGTACAGCTAAGGTATAAGACAACAGTTTCCCACAAAAGATTCTTGAACATGTAGAGAACATGCAGCAAAATAATTATTTAATTATTTTTTTTTACTTGCCACGATTGTTTTGTCTTGTGTTATCACAAAATCTTATGATAATGTAAAAATTAATGTTTAACATATAAAATAGCAAATTCTTTATTTAAAATAATGTGCAGTTGAATAATGTGTATTTGAATGTGTTGTCTATTTTCTGATTTCCTGTGTTGAGGGTAACCTACACCCATTTTCGTAGCTTTCTTTTGTTTGGGTTTCTGAGAGTGTCTTGGAAATCTTTCCCACACGTTCCTAAAGGAATCTCAACACATATTTTTCAGGTTTTGCTTATCAGAGACAAGTTGTCCTCAGGAAGATCATTTCCCACCCAACCTTTGTGTGAAAGTGAATGGAAAACCCTGTAACCTCCCTGTGAGTCTGGCTTTATTTTTGGTCACAAATCACCAGGAATCTTTCAGTCCATCTGCAAATGACAGACAAATTGTTTGAAACAATGATAAACACATGCATACTCATATTTATGGTGTAAGGAAAATATTTAATTACTTCTTACTAGAGATCGACCGATATATCGATTTACCGATATTTTCCCCGATATTTAAGCATTTTGCCATAATCGGATATCGGTTTTGTAATATCGGTTTCACCGATAAACGGCGCCATCTTGTGGGTGTTTTGAGAATTGCGCGCAGGATCGCCATTGCAGCGCGTCTGTGGGGAGACGAGACAACATCAATGGTGTGCACAGGTACTTGATTTGCTGTAGTTAGTAAACTTTATTTAACATAACAGCCATTAATGCACAAATTAGATGTATTACATAAATGCCTGATATGTAGTTTATATAGCTTGGCTCTAAGAAATAGAGACGAACTCACAGAGTCAAGTAAGATAATCCGTCAGTCTGTCCCAATAAAGACATAACTTTGCCTGAATTAAATAATATGCAGCCATGAATGAGCGCATGTTGTGCTGAATTTAATTCTCTCTCTGCTGTCTATGCTCATCATTAGTCTCGTGAAGTCGGAGTCACGTAGTCTAATTCGTCAAGTCCTCTCCAAATAAAGACGTAATTTCGCATGAATTAAATAATACAGCCATGAATGAGCGCGTGTTGGAAATAAAAGCGCTGAATTTAATTCTCTCTCTGTTGTATATGCTCATCATTAGTCTCGTGAAGCCGCGTTCATATTGCTGTTCACTCAGCGGTTGATGCTCAGGAAATGCTTCAGCACGGCCACCGCATTTAACTTTTAACAATATTCACTTGTTTAAAACACGCTAAATTATATTAACATTTACCATATAACCATTATTTCGTTAATAAACATCTAAATAAATACATCGCTATGGAAATTAATTATTTATTATCTCCGTGAGCGATCGCAATTTGAGTAGGCTATAGTTCTGTGTAAATGCATAGATAAACCGCACTGTCAGCAGGCATTTCATAATCTAGAATGACAAAAACATATTAATAATTCTGATATAACATACCAGTTGAGAAATGCAATAAAACACAATGTTTTGTTTGTTATATTTCAATATTCCAGAGAATATTATTCAGTGAATTAACATTATCCAGTGAATTATTCTTCACTCTTTAGCCTATTAAACAGCTTATAAACCTAAAATTGTAGTTTAAAATGAAGTTATGACTCCTGTCCTTTATTTATTTTCTCCATTTGAAAATGAGACATTCTACATTTATTTTGCTTATTGTTAAAATCAGTGTTGCCGCTGATGCTTGTTATAAATAAAATGTTTTTGTTGTAATATGATTAAATTTACAACAAATATTAAGATTAAATTTAACATAAAAGACTGTTAATTTTCAACCTTTTTTTTTTTTTTTTTTTTTTTTTTAAGATGACTGAAAGGAGGAAAAACCAAAATGAAGTATGGACTTACTTCACTTAGTTATTTATTTACTTTATAACAGTAAATAAATATCGGTTCTGCATATCGGTTATCGGGCACATAAACATGCAAATAATTGGTATCGGTATCGGTTATAAAAAATCAATATCGGTCGATCACTACTTCTTACTAGGGGTGACCCCGAATAGTCCACGATTCGATGCTTCGATAGGAGGAGCCTGATTCGACTTCCTATCTCACAGTAGAATATTCACTGAGGTGTTATGGTCCTGCCATATTGGCTGTATGAGGGTGCTCAAATGTCTGATTTCACATAGAACTACTGGTTTTCTCCCAATGAGGTAATACAGCCTATTAAGATAATGCTGTAAATAAGAATCTGAAAAGAAAGAAGCTTTAGATAAATATTTTAACGTGGGTGAATAAATCCAACCACCCCTATAGATTCAAGTTTCACTTTTCATAATCCGTGACTGACAGAGGAGCATCTTGGCGGCAGGGATTTAAATCTTTAACAAGACTCAAACTGACACAGGCAGAGTCAAAGACTGGATTTTTTCGATCAGGTAAGGTACAAGTAATTTCAAAACCTTTCAGCCGGTTTATATATATTGTGTATGTATTATTTATCTCGTATAAGATGCATTCGGTTGAGTTGGGCTGCAGTAAAGCGCTTCATTGTACTACTACGGTGATATCTCGTCAGCATGCAGCGCGAGCAGCACAAATAATGCAGAATATTAATAACTATGACTGGGATTATTCATAACATTATAATGAGAACACTATTATGAAAAAACGCTGTGAATTTTTAGAGTTTAGTTGCCGTGTTTCTGCACGTTGTTGCGTGAAGAACACGTTCACAAAAGGAGTTCATTCAGAGCAGACACGTTCATGCATTCGGGGTATTTTGTGCAGATAGCCTATAAGTGGTAATATTAACGTTATATTGTAAATAACGAAGCATATTCTATATGAGATAAGTAAGTTAAATCCCATTGATTAAAAACCTGCTATGATATGCTTCATTCTTGCCTACTGGTCATCTTCACCGCGTGCAGCTCAAAACAGAAATGCAGAACATTAGTAACTACTGTCATATACATAACATTATAATGAGAGCACTATTGTAAAAAATATTGTGTTAACGTCAGTAATTATGACTGTCAAATGTCTGACTACTTGACTCTTGGTAATGTATTTAGCCCCGCCCCCAAACATATGATTTGACTATCAGTCGACTATCGGCAAGATTTGAAAATTCCGATTCGACTATGAAAATCCTTAGTCGGGGACACCCTTTTTTTTTTTTTTTTTTTTTTTTTTTTTTTTTTTTTTTTGAGTCATTAAATGACAAACATTTTTAAAATTTTTATGAAACCAACGCAAACGTGTTTGGCACTTGAACTAGACTTTTAAAGGATTTCTTGTTTTCAACATCTGAAACAGCCATTTCCTCAACTTCATATATCTGAAAAAAATATTTCAGATACAAACATTTATCTGTAGTTTATTGTTTTATGTGCTGAACTCAATAACTTTTTGTGGTTGTCCTCAGGGATATCTTCCCCCAACCAAAAATGGAGTGGAGCCAAAGCGGCCGAGCAGACCCATCAACATTACCTCCCTGGTTAGGTTGTCTACAACAGTTCCCAACACCATTGTTGTGTCATGGACGTCGGAAATCGGAAGGGTAATGTAAATCTGTTTGAAATCTATTTCTTGATGGGTTTAACATTGAAAAGCACCATCAGAATGTCTTTTAAATACTGTGTTGTCCATACAGAGTTACTCCATGGCAGTGTACCTGGTCCGACAGCAGTCCTCCTCAGTTTTGCTACAGAGACTACGGTCAAAAGGCATTAGAAACCCAGACCACTCAAGAGCACTGAGTAAGTTAACTCTGGACTTATAACAGTTGAATTGAGCCTTTATATAGCTGAATTTCTTGCACTTCCAAGTATTTTGGAACATTTTCGCTATTTTGTTTAATGAAGTGATTATCAAAATAAAATGTTTTTCCAGTAACCTGCAAAGTTACAGATCTATCTTGAGGTACCCGTTAGCTGTGTGTGTGGATATGATGAGAGATATTCAATGTTGTAAATCAAGTGATCTGATTGATTCTGTGTTTTCTCTTCAGTCAAAGAAAAGCTTACCGCCGACCCTGACAGTGAGATTGCCACCACCAGTCTGCGAGTCTCCTTGCTCTGTCCGGTGTGTAATGGACCCTCAACCCTGAATAAAGATTTTATTCTCTTCAAAGGGTTCTGTTAAACCTTTTAATGTTCCTTCGGATACAATTGCATTAATCATTTTGTCAGAATAATGAAACTCTTTTTCTTTTCACCAAGGCCACTGAGCCCTGCTTATGACTCTCTGACTTTATTCATTTTAAGCGATGGAGAATAAACCACAAGCTAGCAGTTTAGAAATAAGATACTACTGTATAATCATCATTCAGTTATAAAATTTGAGAGCAGTATGTGGCCGTATAATGTATGCTGATGTGTGTCCATCTGTGTGTAAATGAACAGCTCGGGAAGATGCGGTTGATGATTCCCTGTCGAGCGCTCACCTGCTCACACCTGCAGTGCTTTGATGCTACGCTCTACATCCAAATGAATGAGAAGAAACCCACCTGGGTGTGTCCGGTCTGCGACAAGAAAGCCCCATATGAGCACCTAATTATTGATGGGTCAGTGCTGCTCTTGCCTTTTATACCTGTGATTGTGGGCCATCTGAAATCTACAAACACTTATTGTTTTTTTGTTTTTTTTTCTTTCTTTCTTTTGAAATACCAGTCATTTCCTAATGTGTATGAGCATGTATCACTAACATTCAAAAGTTTGGAGTTGGTAAAATTTTATTTATTTATTTTAAATATAGTAAAAAATTATAAACATCTTCACTTTCTCTTTCATTTCAATTCAGTATCAATTCACAATCAATTTAATGCATCCTTACTGGAGAAAAAAAAGTACTTTCTTTAAGGTGGGGGGACTTACGTTAGTGTATGCTGGCAAATTAGGAAAAGTCTTGGGAAAGTTGTGTGTGTGTTTTTTTTTTTTAAAGGTATGTGCATTTCTGTATAGGTTGTTCATGGAGATCCTGAGCAGTTGTGTAGACTGTGATGAGATCCAGTTTAAAGAAGATGGTAATTGGGCTCCTATGAGATCCAAGAAGGTGGTACAGGAAGTGTCAGCCTCATCAAATGGCATTGAAGGTATTACAACAAAGACTGTTATATTTGTAATGAGTTATGGAGACAATAGACAGTTTGCACGGTACAGTATTAAACATAGTAAGTACATAGTGATTCAAGGAGGTCTGTTTTTTATGCTTCTGTCTTTAAGACTCGTGTCGGTCAGTTATGTCAGACCACAGAAACAGTTCGTCCCACAGCAGCAGTAGCAGTAAGAAAGTGGAGGTGATTGACCTGACGCTGGACAGCTCCTCAGATGAAGAAGATAATGATGAGCCTCCACCTAAAAGAGCCTGTCCATCTTTATCACCAACCTCCCCGCCTGTCAATAAAGGGTGAGAATTTATTTTGAACAGCATGTTTATTGTTTTAACATGTAAAACCCAGCAAATGTTTTTGTGAAATGCTTTAAAAAGTGTATTTGTGAATGAGTTATTATAAATGCCCGTTTGATTTTCTTTTTTTCATATAAATTCACGTTCAAGTGTGGTTTTATAATTGTTTTGATAATATTTGGAGTCATTGTATTTGTTACTTAAAATATTATTTTAATATCTGACTAGTTTTCCTAATTATTTGATGTTATATTTTGCTGCAGGGTGTTAAATCTGCATCATCAGGCATCTCCACTGGCACGAGCTCCCAGCATGCCTGCAATGGAGACAAACTATATCCCTCCGCCTCCTCCTCTCATCCAGGACTACCGTCATTACTACCACACACCCAGTGACCTCTCAGGTATTGTTATCATTTCAATATTAAAATATTTTTTGTATTGTTCATGCTCATTTGCCTGCGTTGTCACTACCGTTCAAAAATTTGGAGTCTGTAACATTTTGAAAGAATTTAAAATTTCTTTTATGCTTCCAAGGCTGCTTTTTAAAATCACAAATACAGTAAAAACAGTATTTTGAAATAGTATTACTATTTTAATACACTTTAAGAAGGAATATATTTCTGTGATGGCAGAAATCATTCTAATATGCTGATTTGGTGCTAAAAAAACATTTATTATCAGTGTTGAAAACAGTTGTGCTGCTTAATGTCTTTGTGGAAACTGTGATACATTACTTTTTCAGGATTCTTTGTATAGAACGTTCAGAAGAACAGCATGTATTTGAAATGGAAATCTTTTGGAAAGTTATAAAAGGCTTTACATCTTTATTTAATACATGCTTGCTAAATAAAAGTATGTATTTCTTTAAAAAAAAATTACTAACTCCAAACTTTTGAAGGATAGTGTAGTTGTCATTGATTGTAATCCATTTTTGCTTTGCATAATTTAAAAACACAATTTGTTCATGTAATCTTTGTATATTCAATCTGTGATTTCAAAGTTTAAGGATTTTAAAATATGTCGTGATTAAAAATATATATATATATTTTTTTTTTTTGTAAAAATATTAAACAAATTTAAACAAACTTTTTTTTCCTTGTTCTACAGATCTGAATTTCTTCTCATTTTTACAAGGGGACAATCACCAGGTAGGTTTACTCTCTGAAACAGCAGCTAGAGGGCAGCATTGTGCTCAAACAAACGTGTATGTTTAACCACATCTGGTGCCAAACAAGATACACTAGGGCCTATATCTGACCGAGAGAGAACTTGTTTTTTAAAAAATTAAACATCAGCAAAGCCTTAAGTTGTTCATCTCTACCTCTCCACAGCATTATAACATGGTCATGGCCGCTGCCGCCGCAGCCTCGGCTTCTGCATCAGGGTCAGAAGACCACGAGCTGCTGCTGAACCGCTTCATGCCCTACGGTTCCTCTCAGCTCTTCCTGGAGCAGTCGGGGACGCCGGCAAGCAGCTCGCTAGTGCCAGCCAATGGCAGCGGGGGCAGCAGCAGTGGAAGCAGCAGCAGTCTGGTGTCCTCCAGCAGTTTGAGAGACAGCCACCCACACAGCAACGTGTCCCGCTCACGCTCCGACGCTGCTGCTGCCGCATCCGTAATATACGGCTCCATCCCCGACGTCATTTCACTAGACTGACCAAGCCGGGGGTCCCGCAAACGGACAAGCCTTTATCATAAACAACAGGAGGACGCTGAAGGAGCTTTGTGCACTTGTGATCGGATTTAGATGTGAATGGGATGGAAGGTGGGGAGAAAAAAAAAGAGAACAAAGACTTTTGTAAAGAGAAGAACAAAATTGCTGTGTACAGAGAAGAAAAATCTATTTTCAGTTTTACTTTTGTATATAAACAATAGGACGCTGCCTACCCAGTGAGTGACTTCAGTTGGTATTTTCTCCATGGATACTGAAGATGTTTTTCACTGCTCTGTGTGTTGTTCCTTGATTATCTTATTCTGTACCTTTTATACTTTTTGCTATTTTATTTCACTTCAAATAATTATTTCAGTCAAAGTAATAGAATGGCAGTCATCGTTATCATTTTATTTTCGAGGACTCTTTCCCTCAGCCATTGTTTGATCAGCGAGGGAACATCATGTTATTTAATGCCATTATCCTGTGCAGGTAATTTATTATTGCTTTTAAGTTATGTAGGATGTATGCTGTACAGAAGCATTCCCTTATGCCAATACAGAATCTAGCCACGACATGCTTGAAGAGTCGACAGAGGTCACGTCTTATTCCAGTTGCACATTCTTTCTCATCCATCACATTATGTATGTAAGAAGTGGAGTTTGGTTTCAGCGCCCAGATTTGCTGGTTAGTACCTGAGGTAAACTCTTGTACTTTTTTTTTTTTTTTTTTCACGATCTCATATCCTTTGATGTTGTTTGTCTGAACTAAACCTCAAAGACGAGGTGTGGTTCTCAAAAACAGCGCTGAGGGTATCAGACGCTATAGCATACCTCATTTAGTTTGTTGCAGATATGACAGAAAAATATCCAGAACGATGTTTCAGTAGCCGAAGTGCAGATGTTAATTATTTCCTCAAGACAGGAACCTTACAGAAGTGTAATATCCCTCGCCAGCAGACCTTAGGATCCAAATTTGGTCCCAAGATTCCAGCTATCGAACGCCAGTTGACAGCTTTGTGTTAAAATGGCTAAACGCACTTGCCATTTCCATTTGGTGTCTCCTCCAGTGAATGTTGTTATTCCATTTTAAATGTCGAGAACGGCATGTACGAAATGTCATTTTCTCGAGGTCTGTGTGGTTTGGGCTTCAGGTGGGCTATGATTTATAGATTTTCAAAGTGTGCTTGGAAGGTGAACTTATTGCAACATTATCTGTGCTGTCTGTTTTCGTCTGTTTAAAATTGAATTTATTTATTTTAACTATATATTATATTTTTACTATTTGTTTGATCACGCATTACTTTCATGCATTTATTTCGTAAATATTTCAACAGCTCTTAACACTTGCTTTGCATTGTACAAGTAGCTAATTATGTGTCCTTGTCTCTCTTTCTCTCATATTTGTACTATATGAGGCATTAATTCCACAATCATACTTGCTGTGTCACATTCAACTTTGGTTGAAATTAAACAGGATAAAAGCCAGCTGCGTGTGCACATCCTCTGGCTGCATTGTAATGTGACAGCTGTTTGTCATTGATTCTCGTGCATTAAAAAAAAGGTTGTGGAACAGCTAATGTTAGGGCTGGATGAACATTAGCACACTGATGACAGCCAGTACACAAAAGCGTCCACTAACCTTTCTAAATGAGTGATTTTTGTCTTCAGTGTTGCAAATTAACAATTGGATTGATTGAACCCATGCTTGTTTAATTTATATATTTTTACCTTTGCACTGAGTTACTTGATAGCACACAAAATTGAGACCGCCGTCATTCTACATAAATCTCCCATTCGACATTGCACTGAAATCATACATTTCATGTGCCCATTGATCCGCTACATCCTTGAAATATACCACTAGACAGTCAGTCTGTTATAGCTGTACCAGTAACTGGCAAGTATGAACTCTCTGCCTTAAGTTCTTCTCTTACTGTATGGTACGCTATGAGAGAAATCATAATGTACAGGAAACCAATACCAGTTTGTACAAAATATTATATGAATTATTTATTATTTGAATTGGGATACATTGTTTTCATAATGAATGTTACTTGTTTATGTAGAGAGCGGTTTAGCTGTAATAAAACAAATACATTAAATCTTTTCTATTTCTGTCTTATCTGTATTTTGGTCTTTTTGTTTGACCTCTGGTTGCAGAATGAAGGTTATTTTCAGGGTGTAATGAAATCAGCTCTAACAATGAGAAAAAAAGGGTTATTTCTCAGTTGTGCATGGGTTATTAAATATCATTTTAAACTGTTAGAAATATGTTGCAGGTGCTAAATCACTATCACACAGAAATTAAAAGTAGCCTATGTTTAAAAAAAGACAAATGTGTAAAATCACTTTTCACTTGTGGTTTATAATTTGATTTGTGAAAAGCTGGTATTTAAATCAGCAGATTTTCTTGATTAATTTGGTATTAATTATGAGTAATTGTTCATCACGAATGCACAAAATGCAAAATGTCACAACTGTAGTGAACACAAGCACTTTTTGATATATTTATATATTATGTATTCACATAATATAGATTTTACTAATAATAATTAAATTAGCATTTATATGTGTAATTATATGTATAGAAATACATTTGATGTTTTATAAAACGTTTATGGACTAGTAGAGTTCTAAACTGCTTTCAAACAGATAAATATTGGAATACTGTCAAAGTCATACAAGGTTATACTGTGGACTTTTTCAGTTGAAGATCTCTACACTAAAAAAATCCATAAAAATAGGGCAGATGTTTTACTTGTAATTTGAATTTTGCAGTGCATTGCGTTTTAGAGGGTTTTTTTAACAGCATATTTATGTTCTATTATTTCTATATTTTAGGGGTACTGTTTGAGGTTCATCCGAGTTTAGGTAATGAATAAATGCAGAATATTTTTGTGTTATATTCAGTTTTTGTGTTATATTTGTGCTGTCTACACTGATAAAAACTATTTTGTGGTGAAGTAAATACTACGGAAAAACAAATCTAACTTGCAGTAAATAATTTAGTTCAGCCAAGAATTTAAAAAAAGAGTAAATTCTATATCAGTACTCAATTTAAGCTTGTAGAAATAAAGTTCAAACTTTATAAGTAAATTTTATTTGGAAATGTTTGTTTAGTCTTTAAGTAAATATCAAAGTTATGATCCCGTTGTTCCCATCATGCATTGGGGCATGAATAATAAAGGTTTTTCACTGTTTTCAAGTTGTATTTGGCCTGTTTTATGTTTGATTTTGTTGTTAGGTTTAGTGCTGCTTTGTGACTCAACTCAAAATGACCCATTCATACTCAAACACTACCCACTGATTGTTACCGTCATTGTTGTGTACCAGGTATTGAGATACTCTGTGTTTATTTGGGTAATTAATTACTCTATTGAATAGATATATTATCTTATAAAGGATAATAAGCTATCTGCCCATCAAACACAAAACGTTTTTACAACTTTTCACAACGTTGTATTTTGGTTGCAATTGACCGTTTGCAAAGAGCTTGATTGACAGGTGATCTGACCAATCAGAACGTGGAGATTATGTGCCGCCGCTGCTATCCGCCATCTCCGCCGAGACACCCCTCGCTGCAGACTATAGCGTGGTGACGTCAGGTACCTACGTCATGTATGTGTTTACCGCACATGCGCAAAGTGACGTATGGTATGTCTATAACACGCATGCGCATTAACGTGGTGACAGGTGTAATTTACATTGCGTGGTGACGTTAGGTGTTTTCGCGTCGTGCGTGACGTAACGTCATTAAAACGCATGCGCATACGTAACAGAATACTCTAATAAAACGTAAAAGTATTAAAGAACGCTAAGGTGGAAAAACAAAACAAAAAACAGTAAAATGTAATACAGCACATATCCATGATTTTAACGATGTCTCATCTGAGGTAAAATTATACGGAATTACAGAGTTTATTCTGTAATATCTGTGTAGTATTTTATTTACAATTTATTAACATTCTGTTGCACTTTACTTCACTGTGTATATTGCAATATTACACTTTAATGGTACTTTAATAGCAGATGGTAAAACGCGTGTTATTCTCATCTTGACGCGATCGACCCAGGTTCGAATCCGCCTTTTGGCGAAGTTTTTCTTTTCTCTCTTTTCAAATTTCAAATCACATCAGAAAAGCATTTATTTTCAATAAAAATGAAAGAAATAATCAAAAAGTTGTGAGTGATTTTATTGTCCCAATAAGGTGGCATCCATTTAATAATTTGAATTAAAATTATAATTTACACTCTAAGTTATTATTGCATAATGTTTTATAATGTACTACAATACTGAGGTGCAGATAATTGCCACTGTTTGCAATAAGTAGTATAATTAGCAGAAAATCCTGCTATTTTAACACAGTGTAAATAGAATAGCTATTTGCACAGTGTAAATAGCTGCTGCCTTTCTTATTTTAATCTTTCCTGTGTCATGGTTCTTGTTTATTTATTTATTTTGTATAATTTTGGACAATTTTCTTTTGCTTTGGCAATTCTTCATGTGAAATATTTAAGCCAATAAAGTAGTTTTAAGTTCAATTGACTACATACAGTATATTTTCAGTGTCTGCATCCCAGTTTATGCATGGCTCCTCCAATAAACCAAACTGATAACAGTGATCTTTTTTTTTTTCTTTTTTTTTTAAAGAACAAAACAGAAAATATAATTGCATATACAAATACAGATTAAGACTATAGACTATAAACATGACACATGAGAAAGAAAAAAAAAAAAAATATTGCATCTATTCATTCTGAAATTCACCTCCATCACTGACAAAGCAATCAACCGAGCAGTAGCCCTCAAATTCTTTGAATGAATAAAACCCATGCAGGACTCCCCGCCTGCCATTACCAACATACCCAGGTGGGCAGTCTTTAAATATCTCACTGCACTGTAGGCACTGAGTCAGTGAACACGGCACCCGGAACTCCTGTCTGTATTGTGCAGAAAATGCACTCCAGTAATTTACATAAAAGAACAAACGATATTAAAGCAATATTAAATTATTTTGAAGAAAGGCAAAAGAGCCATACAAGGAAAAGATTTTAAATGTATTTTAAAATATATTATAGGATGGTGTTAGAAAAAGAGTGTTATTTGCTTTGTCTGTAAAGTACCTAAGAGATTTAATTTATAATCAGCATTAACATCAACTAAATTAAAAAAGTTTGTCAAGTCAAAATTTAGGTTGGCTTGGCTTGAGATGGCATAGCCTGAAAGTTTGAAGTTTTTTCAATTTAAAAGTTTTACAGTTGAGGGGAATACAGTCTATCAGGGGGGGAAAAAAACATAGTTGAGAGGAGACAGACACTCAAATACTTTTTACAGTACTCACTACATGTTAAGGTGTTAAAGAACTATCTGTCTAGCCACATGAAGTGGGCCTCTTCTCTGAATTTTGTCTCACTGACAATGTCCCTAAAAAGTCATATGAAGTCACATGAAGGTAAATTTAAGAGGTAACACTTTACAATAAGGTGTCATTGGTTAACACTAATGTATTAATTAACAATACATTTGTTACAGTATCTATTAATCTTTGATAATGTTAGTTAATGAAAAAGATGACAAATATGAGAAACTTTTTTTTCTTTTTTTTTTGCAATGCATGCAACCGTCAGTGGCATTACTTTTTTAATTTAAGTCTTTCTGCTCTATTTTAAGACATCTTTAAAGGCTCATTTTAGGCGAAATAAGACTTTTAAAGACCAGCAGAATCCCTGTCACTTCGAACACACATCATAAAACATGTCATAAATGTTTGAAATCGCACACATTTGCAATGACACTCTCTATGATTATGACCAAAGCATCCTTACAATTAAAAGCCACTAACACAAACGCACATTTTTAAGAAAACAAAAGTAAATGTTCTTTGACTTACTGCCACGGAATCTCAAATCCACCATACCTTTCGAACATCCAAAAGTGAATGAACCATTATTGAACCTGCGATTTACGGTAAATGTAACGTAGGTACGTGACATCGCCGCACTACTGCGCATGCGTTTTATAGACATACCATACGTCACTTTGTGCATGCGCGGTAAATGCATACGTGACGTATGTACCTGACGTCACCTCGCTACAGTCTGCAGCGAGGAGTACTTGTCTCCGCCACAGTTAAGGCCTGTCTCTATAGAAATACGTTAAAACGGGGTAAAAGAGATTGACTGAATTGAAACTTTTTCAATATAACTAAATATAAAAACGTGCGGAGGGTTAAGCTTTGCTGTTGTTGGCTGCCACGGTAATGGTAATAAGCTAAGGTATTCTTTTAAAGTACTTGTTTTGCGTACCAGAAAACCTGTCATGTCCGGTGCTTTATGCATGGCTTGCAGCGCTTAAGTTAAATACTGAGTGTTAAATAATAAAACAATATGTTAAAACTTGTGCTCTTATCATTCTGTGGACAAAATCCCGTGAACTTCGCCCCGATCGGGAGCTTTATATGCACATGTGCGCTCATCTGTTTTCTACGGTGCCCGGGAGGGGCCGTCTTCAGTTCACTTAGTTTTGTCGTGGCCACGAGATATTAATTCGTGGGAACGTCTTATTAACTCATGGGAACATGATATTATGTTGTGACCACGAGATCGTTTTGTCGAGGTAACATGTCGTGGCCTTGAGATGTTTTGTTGAGGGAACGACATATTTTTCTCGTGGCCACGAGTTTAATGCGTAAACAAAATACGTGACCATAGCAACCCGCTATTATCAGAGATGGATAAAACATTTTTATTAACATTAAACATTTCATTTAATATTTGTATATTATTATTATTAATATTATGTTGTATTAACTTGTTTGGGCTATATTTTTATATTTATTTCATGTAAATATAATATTTTATTATTTTCCTTTTCAGTTCATGTATGGCTTTACCCAATTAACGTTCTGTATAATTATGCTATTTGCCACCATATATTTTGCAAATACTGTAAACGCTTGACAATTATGCCAATACTTTATGATTGTAGGCTATTTATGCCAGTGCGTGATGATAAATGAGCGTGTTGTGTTTTCATTTACAAATGTAACTACAGTGAATGATTCATTCCTCAACGAAACACTAGGCAGTAGGCTATAATATTAATAATTGTTAATTCGCAGGAAAAAAAAACAGAAATATATGTTAAATTCAACCTTTAAACTGCATCTCCAATAGAGTGGGGGAACTATGACGTCAGAACCCGGAAGAATAATTCGCCGCGGGTTCCTGCGAGATTTTCCTATGGGGTTTTATAATGGGGTTTTTCAATTTATGAGTAAAATAAAGCCTGTGGTAAACATAACTTGACGATACTTTTACGTTTTGTTCTACAATGTAAACTGCACACACTCACAGCCTAAACGTTCTTATCTAGTTACTTATTAAAAACATACGTTTTCAAAAATTAACATAACTGCTTCAAATTTTTAGTTTTGGGTATAGATGTGTGTAATTTATGTTGTAGGACGTACAAGTAATATGTGAATGCTTACTTTCAGTTGTCTCTGCTCATTTAATTGATATATTCGAATCTAGTAATCCACTTATCGATTATTGTTGTTTCATACTTAATTGTCATCACGAGCTAACAGCTTAGTGCAGTGCTTCCCAAACCTGTCCTGGAGGACCCCTAGCCCTGCACATTTTGTATGTCTCCCTTATCTAACACACCTGATTCAACTCATCAGCTCGTTAGTAGAGACTGCAAGACATGAATTGGGTGTGTCTGATAAGGGAGACATACAAAATGTGCAGGGCTAGGGGTCCTCCAGGACAGGTTTGGGAAGCACTGGCTTAGTGTAAACCAGACTATGGTGTAAACCAGTGGTTCCCAACCACGTTCCTGGAGGCCCCCCAACACTGCATGTTTTCCTTGTCTCCTTAATTAAACACACCTGATTCAGATCATCAGCTCATTAGTAGAGACTCCAAGACCTGAAATAGGTGTCAGACAAAGGAGAGATGCAAAATGTGCAGTGTTGGGGGGCCTCCAGGAACGTGGTTGGGAACCACTGGTGTAAACAAATGAAAGGTGGGGGAGGGGTATCGACGCATGAAGAGGAATGATGGGTGAATGTTTAAAAAATATTTATTTATTATTTAAAAAAACGTCATGACAGTGCCAAAACTCCCATTGTACTTTCTGATTGTTTTTTATGTGTTTTGCAATAGATAGCGTATTTTTATTCTACACTATGTTTACCATTTCTGTTATTTTCGTTACGTAGTAAATAAATAATTATTCTAAAGCTATTATATTATATTATATTATATAATGTTAGGCCTACTATCTTACACAATACGTTATCAAGTTTCAGAACATTTTATCTGTCATTCTTATAATTTGTAGTAATGTTTTACTTCTGCATGTATGTATTTATGTAAACGCTGCGTTTTTAATTGGCATGCGCGTTAAACACTGAAGTCCCATTTAAACTGGAGCTGAGGAAGTTACCATGGAAACGGAGCAGGGACTCAACGCTACATGTGGCGAATCTCTGTCTGTTACATTGCTTTAAGGTAAGTTTAGTCTCTAAAATTACACAAATAATACATACAACTGTTCCTGACACATTCTTACATGCAATAGACACGCTTCTGTGGAATATTTACTTTATAGAAATGGTTTAGTGTCTTCGGAAAAAGTCTGTTAGCATCTCAACCGTTAGGCTAATCATAATGACACCTTTTGCTCTTATTTATGAAAGTTTTCGCTTTTAACCACATATTATGTGTAGATGACAGGTTTTTAAAGTTTTGTAAATATTTTGCTGGCAATTTGTCAATGGATGAATGGAAGTAAACTCATTTATTTAACCTAAAAGTATCCACTGTACTGTTAATCGGTGACGTCACTTACATGGAGCGTGAAAATTAGCTAAAACTATTTCAAACACGTTTTGATATTTCACGCAAAACAGATATTGATAAAAAAAATTGTAGTGATTCTAGGAGTGTCAGATGTATGTATTATTTTAGTTATTTTAAGAAGGCTTTGACTTCCAAACATACTGTAATGACACCGCATGAGGATTAAATTACTAAATTGGTATATTCTTCTTATTATTCTCTTTTCTGCATTTCACCTCTATTCTAGTTTGTTTATTTCTAATAAATCTGACATTGTATATTAAATATATATTTTGTTGGCTCTGTGACAAATTGTTTATGTTCCTAGATTCTTCCATGCTGATGGATGTGCACTAGAGTTGGAGCGGACCACCTGTTGAAGAGCATCTCCAAGGCGCTATGAATCATCTGACTAGAAAGTAAAACCTCAAACATACACTACCGTTCAAACATTTATATATTTTTTAAAAATATATATCAAATAAATATCAAATATTTTCTGAATCTTGTATGTCCTACAAGGCCATCTCGTTTAACTCTGCATTGAAGACACTTGGTATACTGCAACCTACAAAGGGCTCCAACATAATGAGAAAATGAGACATAGATGATGATAAAAAAAAAAGTACTGAGCACTGTGAATGTAAGAGACTCATGTTATATTTATAACAATCATTGTTGATGTTTGAATTGTATTTCAGGGCAGTTTGTGAAGACAGATAAACAAGAGATATTGTGACAACCTGGACAGAAGTCAGTTGCAGATCCACCTTCCACACCAGACTTCTCATATGGATTGCTGTTTACTAGCATATTATTTGTTCTCTTCAGAATTAGGTGCATGCATATATTACCATATTATTCCCCAAAGCCAATTCACACTGCCGTACTCCCAACAGGGTGAACACACTGACCCAACCAGTGTGAACTGACCATAATGCTGTACGTTAAGTGTGAGATTCGTAAACCTTGTTTGCTATAATACATCTATTTAAGTGCATCAGTGTGAAGCATAATTCCCCCCACATTTACTGTATATCCATTAACCGATATATTTGTTCAAGTATTCTTTCAGTGGTTAAGGGGATTTCACATGACAGGCGGCAGTGCTGGTCAATGCATTGATCTCTATAAAATGAAGCGTAGGTTAGACACAGCATTGTTTGTTGGTTTTGTTCAGAGTTTAGAACAGTGGTTCTTAACTCTGGCCTGCGTGATCCACTTTCCTGCACCAATTCAGTTGCAACCCTAATCAAACACACCTGAACAAAGTAATCATTGTCTTTCCCTGCATTCCATTCAGAAGGGCTCATCCCTATGCCCTGATCCCTTCAAAGGGTTTACCTCCGGAGTGAGAGCTTTGAAGGTTTGAAGGGTGTAGAGGACCAAACAACTGTTTCTTGAAGTGCCCTTCTGCGTCATCATCCCGTGCCCACACGGAGGCGCCGTCATCATGCAAAGAATGTGCGCAAAGGATCATGGGAGCCCGAAGTGTCCATCAGTTGTACCCTTCGAAATCCTTCATTCCGAAGGGCCCTTTGAAGTGGCTAGTTTTGATCACTTCGGTTTGGAACTACCCTTCAATATGGCAGCTATGATTGTTTTCACTCCGAAGTGCCCTTCGAGGGCGATATATCCCGTTTGGAACGCACCGTTTGTGTCCTAATACAGGGGTGCCCAATCTCGGTCCTGGAGGGCCAGTGTCCTGCAGAGTTTAGCTCCAACCCCAATCAGACACACCTGAACCAGCTAATCAAGCTCTTAAGACATATTGGGTGGGTTCGAAATCGCATACTTCCATACTGTATAGTAGGCAAAAAGCAGTAGGCGAGCAAATAAGTATGTTTGAATCATAAGTATTCATAAAAGAATAGGCGAGAATTAGTAGGCGAGTGCACTAATTCTCGCGAGATTCGGACGTACGTATACTTAAGTTGCGTCCTTATATGCCTACCTACCTACTATATAGTAGGGAAAAAGAGTACGTGAAGAAAGAAGTACGTTTGAAACCTCAGCATTCATAAAAGAGTGGGCGAGAAATCCCCGGATGTTATACTGCTTCAGCCCAGATTCTGAAGTGTTCATCCGATGGACACTTTTCTATCCCAGAAGCCCACGCGGGAGGATACGTCATCATCGAACGTGATGGAGAACATCGACACGGGTGTTTACACGTAATACAAACCAAAAACACGGTTCCTTGTGTTAAAATCGCGTTTGTTGAGCTACTGTTGAGCAAACTGTTGAATTGCTTAATGTGTAAAAGCTAAACAGTATAGTTTATTTGTGATTTTGCGGTAAAAACACCGCCTGTATATACATGATTGTTAGAACAATAAGTTTGAATAAAGCTTTGTTTTATGTGTCGTTGACTTGTATTTGTATTTTTATTGTGATTATTTTATTATTTTTTACTCATTTATTCATGTTTCCTGTTGTTGTCAGTAAATAAAATATAATTGTTTCATTAACTAATGCATTAATCCATTGCTTGAATGACAATTGCCCTAAGGTATTCATGCATAGGTAACTGCCATAGGTATTCATGCATACCTATGGCATATGACAAAATTATTGGTCAGCATTTATCATTAGCCTATTATTGTAGTGTTGGGGTGAGCTAGTAATGCATTCTGGGGTAATCATTTTTTAAAGTAGTAATACTTACATTTTTTCCAGTATAAAATCAACAGTCTTCTCTAAATGCGAGATCTTCGAGCAGCTGTACTCTCCTTTATGCAGACATTGCAAGCACTGCAAAGGCTGAGGAAAACAGTATTTGGTAGTGTTGTCGAGTTACTGATGCTACGAGGTGTTAGTGCACCTGTCCCTTTTATCTTTTTTTCTTTTTTATTTATTGCACAGCTTAATTGCATACAAGATCAGGGAAAGATGGTTGTATCTTTAACAATAAACAATCATAATGACAAAAAAAAAAAAGGAAAACATAAATACAATGGGTTTGCGTACATCATAGTATGAAATTTACATACACTGGGGAAAAAAGCACAATGTCAAGGTTAAATATATTTGAATAATCATAATATTCATATAATCATAATGCATCAAAAATTGCATTTGTTGTTGTTGTTATTTATAAGCTTGAGGGATGAAACGATACTTAAATTTAACAAGAAACATCAAAATATTTACAGATTTAAACTCGTATCTTTTTTTTGTTTGTTTGTTTGTTTTTTTGTTTTTTTTTTATTAATGCCAAGGTACCAAAGATACAAGTACAAAAAATATCAACTTTACGTACAAAGAGGTGACATTACATGCAAAGCACCATTTATATACGTATGTAACAATAAATCAGTAATATAAAACGAAAGCTTTAACAGAATAAATTAAAAAGATTAAATAAATTAACTGTTTTAAGAGCTTTAAGATTCTTGGAAGATGAAATAGTTTGGATATACTGTTGAACCTCTTTTTTAAAAACAATAAATAAAGGATTTTTATGAGAGAATTTACTGCGGTGAATATGAAATTTCGCAAGAAATAATAATAGGTTAATAATAAAATATTCATTAATTTTATCTTTTTGTATATTAAAGAAGCCAAACAGTATCTTTAAAGGTGTTGCGCTTGCTATAACGTCATAGGTCACATGACAACGTCAACATGGCGGATCACATTCATACTTAACGAGATTTGGCTGTAGAGTACGTACTCTTTTAGCGCTCGATAAGTAAGTACTGATTGAAATTAAGTACCTACTCATTGAGTATGCGGTTTCGAACGCAGCCACTAGAAACTTCGCGGCAGGTGTGTTGAGGCAAGTTGGATCTAAACTCTGCAGGACACTGGCCCTCCAGGTCTGAGTTTCTGCACCTCTGTCCTAATAGAAAGATAGAGTCAGGTGTGTTTGATGAAGGTTGGAGCTAAACTCTGTAGGAAAGTGGATCTCTCGGGCCAGAGTTGAGAACCCCTGGTTTAGACAATTTACTTCTTTACAACCTTGTTTCTTTTCGGTGTTGCACTTAATTCTGTGACCCACCAAATTCTGTGACCCTATAGGCACTGCATTGAGCTAATCTGACCTACTACTAAACCCAACCTCTAGTCCTACTCTTTTTTTTTTTTTTTTTTTTTTTTTTTTTGCCGTATTGATTACCATTTGTATAACCATAGTTAAAACTATGTTGTTGTTTTTTTTGGTGCAAAACCATGGTTAATTTGTGGTTACCATGGGATTACTATAATAACCATGTTTTTTTTTATTTTTTTATTTATTTATTTTTTTTAATATTCCTAACCTACCCTCAGTACTAGAGTCGTATAATTTGGTGGGTCACAGAAATCGGCAACTGAATGAATGGTTTACTAACTAACTCATTAAGGCCATTAAGTCCCTCGCTGCCACCTACTGGCATAACAATGTAACCTGCAATGAAAGCACTGAAAAATCGCTAACACAGACATTTTTCAAAATCAGGTATGCCAATATTATAAAATAATATTTATTAAACAATAATAACCATTATAAACTGTATTTATTATATATTATTTAAACATGTTGTAAATTAGATGCCATATACCTGTAATTTGTGTTGAAAAAATCCTTAAAATATTAGCATTAGTTTTAGTGCAAACAAGTAATACGATTGCAATATGATTATTATTATAACTGCAATAAAATTATTTGTAACTTGTTGAAATGAAATTCTTTACATTTTACAAATGAAATGCTGCTTTTTTCTGTTAAAATATTTATACACTGAAATTTCTAGGACTTTGTTAATGTGCTCATATTCAAATTTACCAGTCATTGCATAATTATCATGTTGTACTTTATGTGGAATGAGTGGCTAAATTTGTGTGTAGTATAAATTATTAGGCCTACATAAACGTAGGCTTATAAAATGGACAACAACCACAGGTCAGCAACGCTACGTAAGGTGAAGTGAAAAAAGCGCTGGTAATAAGATGAATATTCAGATTTAACACTGTAAAGAAAACATTTTGATGGCAACATGTAAAGTACCAGTTTGGACGTGGTAAGTACGTTTTTAAAACGTTGGAAGGAGACATACGAACGTCATTAAAAACGTTTCTGAAACGTTGTGAAAAAAACGTATTTATAACGTCAAAAAAAACCCGACATTTGTTCTATTAAATACGTAGAAAAAAAACCTTATCACAACCTTTTCACAACGTAAAAAAAAACGTTTTTACAACGTTGTGTTTGCTGGGTGCTTGCTTACTTGTGTTTGTAACTGAACAACATGCTGCAATAATATGTTTTTTCAGTGCTACATTATTTGAGTAGAGTTTACAAACCGTGACTAAGTGAAATGTACTTGAGTATTGCAGAGTAAACTTATAATAACTAAGAAATAGGGCTAGGCGATTTAGCAGAAAATTAAAATCTCGATTTTTTTTCAGAACGTTTGACCGATTCTCGATTTTTTTATTTTATTTTTTTACAATTTTTAACTAGTCAACTTGAAAATGTAACTACAACATAATTCAAGTAACTTTTTCTTTATTAACCCTCCATTTAATGAAAATTCTATTCCAAGTGCACCACACATGAAGTTGTCAACATGATGTAAATGTTAAACAAATCACTTGTTAAATATGTTTGCAGAACATATGCATGAACTACAATATCAAATTAAGCAAATTTCACTTATTGTTTTTTTTTCAGTGTATCTATAATCTAGTTTTTTTTTTTTTTTTTAAAAGTTTTGTTACTGCTTCATCAAATGATGATACTGTGAATGTAATCGAGACGCTTACTGTTGTCATCATTACATTGCTGCCGCTGTTACTCTTCGCGAGCATCTCTTTATGCCAGGGAAATTCGCGACCAAACTTGTAATCTAACTTTTGTGATCATTAAAAATGTTTTGGAACCCCACTTGAAACGCAGATATAGACCTACTTATGCATATAAAAACGTACTTACAGACAGGCAGCAGCTAGGAAAGCTTGGAAAATTCTCATCCAGCACCTGTACAATCAGCACTGGCGCGCCCCAGGGCTGCGTCCTCTCACCACTGCTCTTCTCTCTCTACACGAACGACTGCACATCTAAAGACCCCTCTGTCAAGCTCCTGAAGTTTGCAGACGACACCACAGTTATCGGCCTCGTTCAGGATGGTGACGAGTCTGCCTACAGACAAGAGGTTAAGGATCTGGCTGTCTGGTGCAGTCCTAACAACCTGGAGCTTAACACACTCAAAACAGTGGAGATGATCGTGGACTTCAGGAGAAACGCCCTTGCACTCCCCCCACTCACCATTATGAACAGCACTGACTGCAGTGGAGTCATTCAGATTCCTGGGCACCACAATTTCTCAGGACCTGAAGTGAGACAATCACATTGAGTCCATTGTGAAAAAGGCCCAGCAGAGGTTGTACTTCTTTCGTCAGTTGAGGAAGTTCAACCTGCCACAAGAGCTGCTGAAACAGTTCTACTCCGCCATCACTGAATCTGTTCTCTGCACTTCAATTACTGTCTGGTTCAGCTCAGCTACCAAATCTGACCTCAGAAGACTACAGAGGGTAGTCCGGACTGCTGAGCGAATCATTGGTACAACCCTCCCCACTCTCCAAGAACTGTACTTATCCAGAGTGAGAAAAGGGGTTGGCAAAATCACTCTGGACCCCTCACACCCAGCACACTCCCTCTTTGAACTGTTTTCGTCTGGTTGACGCTACAGAGCTCTGAGCACCAGAACGGCCAGGCACAGGAACAGTTTCTTCCCTCAGGCAATCCATCTCATGAACACTTGACAATAAACGTGGAACACACAACACTATTATACATTATTTATTTAACACACATACTTATTTACATTTCAAATTTGCACATATCATACCTGTACATACATAATTCTCTATATTATATATTGTGTTTTTGCTATTTTGTACATTGTCTATTTTGTATATTTGTATATTTATTCTTTTTTTTATTATCTGTGTCGTGTCCTGTCACTGTCATTCTGTTGCACTGTGGAGCTTCTGTCACTATAACAAATTCATTGTATGTGTAAACATACAGGTGCATCTCAATAAATTAGAATGTCATGGAAAAGTTCATTTATTTCAGTAACTCAACTCAAATTGTGAAACTCGTGTATTAAATAAATTCAATGCACACAGACTGAAGTAGTTTAAGTCTTTGGTTCTTTTAATTGTGATGATTTTGGCTCACATTTAACAAAAACCCACCAATTCACTATCTCAACAAATTAGAATATGGTGACATGTCAATCAGCTAATCAACTCAAAACACCTGCAAAGTTTTCCTGAGCCTTCAAAATGGTCTCTCAGTTTGCTTCACTAGGCTACACAATCATGGGGAAGACTGCTGATCTGACAGTTGTCCAGAAGACAATCATTGACACCCTTCACAAGGAGGGTAAGCCACAAACATTCATTGCCAAAGAAGCTGGCTGCTCACAGAGTGCTGTATCCAAGCATGTTAACAGAAAGTTGAGTGGAAGGAAAAAATGTGGAAGAAAAAGATGCACAACCAACCGAGAGAACCGCAGCCTTATGAGGATTGTCAAGCAAAATGGATTCAAGAATTTGGGTGAACTTCACAAGGAATGGACTGAGGTTGGGGTCAAGGCATCAAGAGCCACCACATACAGACGTGTCAAGGAATTTGGCTACAGTTGTCGTATTCCTCTTGTGTGTCTTACCTGGGCTAAGGAGAAGAAGAACTGGACTGTTGCCCAGTGGTCCAAAGTCCTCTTTTCAGATGAGAGCAAGTTTTGTATTTCATTTGGAAACCAAGGTCCTAGAGTCTGGAGGAAGGGTGGAGAAGCTCATAGCCCAAGTTGCTTGAAGTCCAGTGTTAAGTTTCCACAGTCTGTGATGATTTGGGGTGCAATGTCATCTGCTGGTGTTGGTCCATTGTGTTATGAAGTATTTTAATTTGTTGAGATAGTGAATTGGTGGGTTTTTGTTAAATGTGAGGCAAAATCTTCACAATTAAAAGAACCAAAGACTTAAACTACTTAAGTCTGTGTGCATTGAATTTATTTAATACACGAGTTTCACAATTTGAGTTGAATTACTGAAATAAATGAACTTTTCCACGACATTCTAATTTATTGGGATGCACCTGTACCTGGCAATAAAGCTCATTCTCATTCATTCTCATTCTCATTAAATCCCCTCCCGCATTCCCAAGGGTTTAAACCCCCACTATTCCCACCAGCTGACATACATGTCAAAACTCTCCAACCAATCTTTGCTCTGCAAGGGCGGGTAATACCAAAACGCGTGCATCTATGAATATTTATGTAGAAGCGCACGGCTGGTGGGCAAACCGCTGAGAAAACCTCTTCAACACAGCTGAACGCTGGCTGAGCGCAGCTGGAACGCGCTATTGGATGCTTAACCATGGGTGACCCTTTCAACAGCAGCAGCAGCAGGGTGTTTAACCGAACCCCTCAGGGTCATGTCACATTTGGAAATCTGGAGGACATAGACGTGACCGCGGACAGGAGCCCGGTCCTGAGGATCATGATCTCAGTGGTGTACATTCTCGTGTGCGCTATGGGCTTAGTTGGGAATTCGCTCGTCCTTTTCATCATGAGAGTGAAACACTGCAGACAGAGCACCACCATTAATGTTTTCATCATTAATTTAGCTGTCACAGATCTCCAGTTCGTCCTGACTTTGCCGTTTTGGGCGGTGGATACTGCTCTGGATTTCAGCTGGCCGTTTGGAGACGCCATGTGCAAGATCATACTGTCGGTCACTGTGATGAACATGTACGCCAGCGTCTTCTTCCTCACTGCTATGAGCATCACTCGATACTGCTCAGTGGCTTCAGCCACCAAGAACAGGGTCCGTCCCCCAACATCCTGCTCTGTCAAATGGGTTTGCGCATTTTTGTGGGTCTTTGCTACCGTCGCCACCGCGCCAACGTCTATTTTCTCCACTGTGACCAACGTGGCTGGAGAGAAGCTCTGCTTACTGAAGTTTCCTGCCGCACATGATTGGCTAGCATTTTATCATTTGCAAAAAATCCTGGTTGCTTTTGTTTTGCCCATGTTGATTCTTTCCGTGTCCTATTTGTTGCTTCTGAGATTTGTGAGAAAGCGAAATCTGAATAACAGTCATTCAAAGCGCAGGATTCATGTCACCAAATCTATCACAGTTGTGGTTCTTTCATTCTTTCTTTGCTGGATGCCGAACCACGCAATTACATTTTGGGGTGTTTTGGTAAAGTTGAACGTGATTCACTGGGATGAGGCGTATTATATTGTTCATACCTATGTATTCCCCGTGACTGTTTGCTTAGCTCATACTAATAGTTGCTTAAATCCGTTTATATATTGTCTTACGAGAAGGGCATTGAGAAAGAAACTGAAAAATTGTTTGTCAAATATTGCCCCTTGGTTATTAAAGAGGTCTTTTCAGAAATCTGGAAGGCATGCATGAACCATGCAACGATATAAAAATGAGAAAATAATAATTTATATGCAAAATATATATGTATATATTATATATGTATATAGAATATGTATATTTTTCTCTCATTTTTGACAATTTATTATAAAACGATGTATTATTATTATTGCTACTACTATTGTAATACATTATTATTAGCCTACATTTAGTTGCATCAATAATTATTCTTTAGAGAGATGGAATTTATTGACCGCATTAAAGAACCAATGAAGGATTAATCTGAAAATTATGGGTCTTATATGGGTCATTATGGGTCTTTCTGTAATTTAACAATGTCATATTTTGTTAAACTGAAAAATGAAACAAATGTGTGCATGTTTGAAAATGACTTAAAACAACAACAGGCTGTCTTTTCAAATACTAAAATATTGTAAAACAGAAGCATATGCCCAGTTGTGTATAAGGTTGACATAATATTAATAAATCATTATTGGTGTAGTCCACTTCTGACCATATTTCACATGCTACATACATGGGAGAACTCCACATCTGCAATATCATGAACATCACAAGAATTCCTTGTACCCCAAAACCCATTAAACAAACCCGTGTCAGTAACTGGACAAGAGTTTTTCTAAAGAGGACATAGCAAATCATTTTAAAGAGGATTTTTTTGCAACTTTTCTTAAGGTTTAAAGTTTCATAAGAAACTACTGAACATTTAAAAGGCATTATTAATGCCTAATAATTGTCCTAATAATTATATAACTATATAAGACTATTTTGTTGAAAGACCAACATCCAACATCCAACATCTATCTTCCATCCAGATAGAATGGAACAGATTTATGAACTGTATTTTGATGGTTAATTTAATTTAAACTGTTTAAATGATATTGTATTAATCTAAATTCATTGCACCACACGCAGACACTCAAAAACACTCATGCTCATTTTTTACAACTTAAAAAAAACTTTTTATATATATAAAATGGCAAAAAATATAGCCTTCAATAAAAAAAAAAAATTATCACAACTGTGAACATTTATATTTTACATTGGACATGTAACACAAATAACTATCCGAAAAATATGAATACATACTACAATGCAAATACAAATACAAATTTAATACTGCTCTAAATGATTTTCCGTGAGCAGTGCACTAATTTTGTGACGCTCCGACAGGGTCTGCTGGTTAAATACCCTGCGTCCCAATGTGCATACTATCCACCCTATCTGCCCTAAATAGTATTGAAAATTACTACTATCACACAGAATTTAGGATGGATAGTATGCACATTGGGACGCAGGCTATAGTGTTTATTATGGGAGTCATAGATGGGAGTCACCTGACAGGGACGCCAAAAAAGTGCGTCATAGAAACGCAGCGCGGCGCCTTCACCCTGTGTGAATTAAATCGGAGCTGGCAATGCCTGGATTTGATTTTCCAGCTATTTTTATTGTTTAATCTGTGAATGGCGCCTAAACAGGACCCTAAACCTAAATTTCAAGAAGGTAAGATTCGCTATAGGACAGCTTTGTCTCCTCTAACGGGGTCCTCAGTTGTTCGGTGTATCCTCTCATTCAGCCGCGCAGAGGAAGCGGGCGCTGCCACCGCACAATGGCGCGTGTACACAGCAAGATGTGTGTAGAAAAGCAGTTTTAGCCGAGCAGTGCTAATTGCTTTCTATGAATTGTGCAGATTTGTTTATCAGCGGTCAAGCGCATGCACGACTGCACGTTAGTGCTTTCTGTTATATGTAGCAGTCTTTATACATGCACACAGCTGCTTGTTTCTGAAACAAAACATTAGCTGTTGTCAATGTAGCCCATTAGCTTGTAGCAGGCCTTGTTTACAGGAAGCTCGCTTTATAACATTGAAGTCCTGGCGGGAATGGTCATATATTGCCATTCATAACATAATGCTAGGAATGTCAGCTTAGAGCTGTTTAAATTATTTATGTTGACAGTAGATGCTTTAACTCATTAAACAAGCACTAGAGAGGTCCGGTTACTGAACGAAGAGTTCCTTGGAATCGAATCTTTTTGATTATGGTACAGTGACCGTCTAAAATGATTAGTTCATTAAATAATTGCATCGATTAATTGAACAAAGGATCGTGTCTTTCGATTTGTAATGAGCTGATAATAAACACGGAGAGTTAACCGAGGATTTGACTGATGGGGCGAGTTTAATAGCTAAAATGTTAACAAATCAAACTTGGTTGTACATTTTTATATACACACAGAAAACCTGTTTAACTGTCTAAATAGGATTTTATTAAATCTTGCGGAAACATTTTAAGCTAAGACTTCATTTGGTATCATTTAATAAAAATGCAAATTATGTTTCGATTATAAATAAGCAGGCAGAAATTGGAGAATTACAATAAACACTTATATTAATGTATTTTGAAATAAATTAGTTTTGTGTTATGGCTTTTGAATGCATATTAAAAATATACACAATAAACATGATCATGTGCTTATACACGTTTTCATATAATTAAACGCGTTCTTTATTTGCCTACCTGTGGACGTCATTACACATTAATGTTTCTGATGTATTTCAGGTGAACGAGTGCTGTGCTTTCATGGGCCATTGCTATACGAAGCTAAGGTATCTGAATCATCCATGCCGTTTTGCATCCTTCAAAAGCCTGTTTGATATTTTTTGGTAGCAATAACATGAAGGAAATTTCCTTTTTTAGTGTAAATGTAGTCCAAGTGTTTGTAGTGGTTTTGGATTTATGCCTTTGATATTGTTTTATGTATTAAGTTGAATAAAATAGGCACAGCTGCCATTTAACCTATATATATATATATATATATATGTATATGTGTGTTTTTATTATTTTATTATTTATTTATTTTTTTAAATCTCACAGCTTAAGATGTTTTGTCATCCTCATTTATTTTCATGTGAATGGGCTGTTTTCTTCCCCCAGGTTGTGTTGTATTTTAATGTTCAACATTATTTAAATTGTATTAGTCATTTTATAATTTTTGAACCGTCGTCTTCTGAAATTATTTGGATGTTTATACATATTTTGTCTTTTCTCATAGTGTGTAAGAATCAATATCAAGGACAAACAAGTGAAATATTTTATTCATTACAGTGGATGGAATAAGAAGTAAGTCTATGTATTCAAGATGCTGGTTTGAATGGATGAAAATTCAGTGGTAGTTAGGACACATTTAAAATCCCTATGTTATATAAGTTAAAATGGTTAATGTAGTTTCTGTCAATTACCATGTGATTTGATCACCTAATTCTAAGAATGTGTGTACAATGTGTTTCTAGCTGGGACGAATGGGTTCCTGAAAGCCGTGTGCTCAAATATGTGGACAGTAACCTGCAGAAACAGAAAGAGCTTCAGAAGGCAAATCAGTGAGTAATAAAGTTTAGAAAGAACATGTGGCATAAAACAGATCTTTTAAAGAAATCAGTTAATTAATGCACATAACGCTTCTATATCCCTATTATATTTTGTTATCAAGAAATGTTTTATGCAATCTGTGATGCATGTTTATCTTTTGATGAGAAAAGTTTTAATGCAAAATATTGTTTTTCAGAGACCATTATGTTGAGGGAAGGATGAGGGGTGTCGCACCAAGCAAGAAAATCGCTGCTGTGCAGCAAAAAAATGTAGATGTGTGAGTGTTACTTTGTCAGCTTTTACTGTTTGAAGTGCCCTCAAATGAACTCTGCTTCTTGCCTCATCTAGATTTTTTTAAATGAACTGTCAAAATTGCAAACTCATGTTTACTGGTGCATATTTAACCATGGGCTTTCTATTCATTTTACTAGAAAAACAAAGAACAAGAAGCAAAAGAGTAAGTTCCAATTCCCTATGCAAATACTGATGTATTTTGACCTGCCAAACCAGTTTGATTGAACCTTCTGGGCATAGATGTATTTAAATAACCATTTCACAGTTAGTTTACACGTGTCATGTTGTTCTCTAAGTTGTATTTGTCAAAACGTTTAAATAGTTGCAGGTGCAATAAAATTCATACATTATTATACATTATGTGGTTTGGAGTCATCAGTCAATATTGACTGATAACAATCTCTTGTCTTGTTTGCTTCTCAGCACCAGGTGCTGGAGAGGGCACTAGCACTGGGGACATGCCTCACCCCCCACGCAAGAAGAGGGCACGTGTTGACCCAACTGTGGAGAGTGTATGTCAGTTCAAAGCCTGTTTAAATTATTTAGAGTCTCTCTGAGTTGGTGTTTTAACAGAAGTTTAAAGTGAGGCTGTTTTTGACTCCAAAACTGGTTTTGTATGCAGGAGGAGACTTTCATTAACAGAGTAGAAGTGAAGGTAAAAGTTCCTGAAGAGTTAAAACCGTGGCTGGTAGATGACTGGGACCTGATCACTAGACAGAAGCAGGTAACGACAAATATCCTCCCATGCTCAACCTAATCAAACTCCTGCATCGCTGTTCATTCAACTATACTGCATAATAATTACAGAATGCTGTCTAAAGCAGGAACTAGACATAATTATATAATGAACATTTTTTTCATTAACTGCACATTTGCAGAAAATTTCCTGGATATCTGCATAAATTGGTCGTACAATTAAATTGAGTTTGAAATATAATGGTAAGTTCAACTTCACACCATGTCGTAATTAGCAAAATTTCTAGATGACCATCTGTGACGTTCTACTCTGAGCTGTTCTTAGGTCCCATTTATACTAGTGCGTTTTCTTTTTAAAACGGCATTTTAGAATGAAAACGAACTTCGTCTACACTGGCGTTTCCGCAGCGTTTCAGAAACGATCTCTGTCTACACTACACTGAAAACGCATGTCACTTGACCATACATGCAGGTACAACCATAGATATGTATAGGTAGATTCCCTATTATTTAGATGGCGGACGCGTCTACGTGCTTGGAGTGGTCGAATGGGGAATCTACCCATACATATCTATGGATACAACAATGAGCATGATGTTATTGTTTACACGGTCGTCAAGCAGGGTGTCCGCGGGGTCTTAAAAACTATTAAAAGTTGATAAATCAATTTAGAGAAAATTAAGGCCCTTAAAAAGTATTAAATGTCTTAAATGCCATTTTCCAAGGTATTAAATTTTGCATCATCTTTTCATTGTATATTTGTCCAAAGAGGTTGTATGCTAAAGTCTGAACTGAATCATTGCGTAGGCAAATAGGGATTCTGCGTAGTTTATTAATGGAATCCCGCTAGATTTGACGTCATCTGTTACCGCGCTCACTGACTGATTGTGATAGCGCAGGTTCCTTCACACCCGGTTGTTAAACAACATTGTTGACTAATGGGGAAATGCAAGTTTTCGTGCAAATGGTTGGAAGATAAGGAGTTGGAACCATGGCTGAGGGCCATCTCTAGGAGTAACCATGAGGTGTACTGCTCTGTGTGTCGGAAAGCGATCAGAATCAGATCAGAAGTGTTTACTGTAGTTAGTTAAACGCTGTTTATGGAGTTCTACGTGCTCGCAGATCTTCCCATTATACAAGTGCATCTCAATAAATTAGAATGTCGTGGAAAAGTTCATTTATTTCAGTAATTCAACTCAAATTGTGAAACTCGTGTATTAAATAAATTCAGTGCACACAGACTGAAGTAGTTTAAGTCTTTGGTTCTTTTAATTGTGATGATTTTGGCTCACATTTAACAAAAACCCACCAATTCACTATCTCAACCAATTAGAATACTTCATAAGACCAATAAAAAAACATTTTTAGTGAATTGTTGGCCTTCTGGAAAGTATGTTCATTTACTGTATATGTACTTGGTACTTGGCAGGTGCTCCTTTTGCTTTAATTACTGCCTCAATTCGGCGTGGCATGGAGGTGATCAGTTTGTGGCACTGCTGAGGTGGTATGGAAGCCCAGGTTTCTTTGACAGTGGCCTTCAGCTCATCTGCATTTTTTGGTCTCTTATTTCTCATTTTCCTCTTGACAATACCCCATAGATTCTCTATGGGGTTCAGGTCTGGTGAGTTTGCTGGTCAGTCAAGCACACCAACACCATGGTCATTTAACCAACTTTTGGTGCTTTTGGCAGTGTGGGCAGGTGCCAAACCCTGCTGGAAAATGAAATCAGCATCTTTAAAAAGCTGGTCAGCAGAAGGAAGCATGAAGTGCTCCAAAATTTCTTGGTAAACGAGTGCAGTGACTTTGGTTTTCAAAAAACACAATGGACCAACACCAGCAGATGACATTGCACCCCAAATCATCACAGACTGTGGAAACTTAACACTGGACTTCAAGCAACTTGGGCTATGAGCTTCTCCACCCTTCCTCCAGACTCTAGGACCTTGGTTTCCAAATGAAATACAAAACTTGCTCTCATCTGAAAAGAGGACTTTGGACCACTGGGCAACAGTCCAGTTCTTCTTCTCCTCAGCCCAGGTAAGACGCCTCTGACGTTGTCTGTGGTTCAGGAGTGGCTTAACAAGAGGAATATGATAACTGTAGCCAAATTCCTTGACACGTCTGTGTGTGGTGGCTCTTGATGCCTTGACCCCAGCCTCAATCCATTCCTTGTGAAGTTCACCCAAATTCTTGAATCGATTTTGCTTGACAATCCTCATAAAGCTGCAGTTCTCTCGGTTGGTTGTGCATCTTTTTCTTCCACACTTTTTCCTTCCACACAACTTTCTGTTAACATGCTTGGATACAGCACTCTGTGAACAGCCAGCTTCTTTGGCAATGAATGTTTGTGGCTTACCCTCCTTGTGAAGGGTGTCAATGATTGTCTTCTGGACAACTGTCAGATCAGCAGTCTTCCCCATGATTGTGTAGCCTAGTGAACCAAACTGAGAGACCATTTTAAAGGCTCAGGAAACCTTTGCAGGTATTTTGAGTTGATTAGCTGATTGGAATGTCACCATATTCTAATTTGTTGAGATAGTGAATTGGTGGGTTTTTGTTAAATGTGAGCCAAAATCATCACAATTAAAAGAACCAAAGACTTAAACTACTTCAGTCTGTGTGCATTGAATTTATTTAATACACGAGTTTAACAATTTGAGTTGAATTACTGAAATAAATGAACTTTTCCACGACATTCTAATTTACTGAGATGCACCTGTATATACAACATATAGACATTTGAACATTTAAACCTGTGTTCACGGCATAGTGCAGCTGACCTAAAGACAGCAGCTGTCATGTATGAATGAAATGGCTCAAACGGCACAAAGTATCATTGTTTCTGTGTTACAAACATTAAAATAATCACAAAGTACTGGGATAAAAGTTTAGTTCGGATATAAACTATGATGTGTACGGTAGCGATCATAGAGTAAAGTTTGAATGTAATTTGACACTTCAAATAGAGATTTATCGATTAAGTTGTTGCACCAATAGGTGGCGAAAAGGGGCTGTTAAAATGTATTTGTCTTTGAATCATTCAAGAGATTCGTTCAAAAATGCTGATTCATCCAGTCATGAAACAAGTAAATCTTGAGTAAGTCATTGAATCATTCATAATTTTTTGTTTAGTTGTCTGTTTTTTCTTCAGAATCATGAGAGAACCACAACCTCCATTTAAATTTTTTATTTTTTGATATTTTGCACACAAACAGCTCTTAAATGAGTCCAGTTTTTATGTAGCCTGCTGATTTTTGTTCAAGGTATTCAGCTGTAACTAAATGTTTTGCAAAAAGAAACAGAATAAATATGTTTGATATCTAAATGTTTGACTTCATTTTTTAATCACATCGGAATCGAAACTGGGAATTGAAAAGAATAAGAATCGATAAGCAGAATCGGAATTGATAAAATTCAAACGATACCCAACCCTAACTATCTTACAATCAATATGTAGTAAATGTAAGTTAAAGTGTCGCTGATGTAACTGGTTAAAACTGAGGTCGATGAGGTCTTAAAATTTATGGAAAGAGTCCTAAAAAAGGTCTTCAAAGGTATTAAATTTAACTCCATGAATCCTGCATATACCCTGTCAAGGATACGCAGAGCAAATGTGGGCAGCCACGCCACACTGAAACGCAACCCTGGAGTTTTCAAACTAAAACAGGGTCTGCAGCGTTTTCAAAAACGCCGGAGTAGTGTAAATGATAGGTGTAACCGTAGCAAAGGTTATGTGATTTAAAACGAAAACGCACTAGTGTAAACGGGGCCTTAGACTTGGAATTATGCAATTCTAGGGCGACCTGAGTTTGAGTGTACATATGTATAAGAAAGGCAAGAAATGCAAAAATAAGCTTGAAAGTAAAATGAATTTGTCATTTGAGTAATCAAATAATAGACAAAACCACAATCCATCAGGGAAGCAGTTGTTATGCAAATAGATTATTAGTAAACGTGTAGTTTACTTAGTAGGACATTTAACGATGTATTTAACTATGTGCTAGTCACGCTAAAGTATTTTTGGTCTATTTATTTTTAGATTACTGCATTTTTCAGACATTAACGTTAGTCATTAGTTTTATGCATTATTGAACAAAAATATTACAAAGGTAACTACTGACCTACATTTTACTGTTGATACTTCCATCAGAATTTACAGGTTGTAATTATAAGTTCTATGAAGACATGAACTTTTTACAAGTCGTAGTCTTGTAATTATGCTAATTCTGACATGGTGTGAACACGCCTTAATGTGCATTGTGAAAATATTTGTGGTTTTATTTCTTTTTTTGTCTAGCTTTTTCACTTGCCTGCAAAAAAGAATGTAGATGATGTCCTTGAGGACTATGCAACTTACAAGAAATCAAGAGGAAACTCTGATAACAAGTATGTTTGTATGCCATATGTAAAAATAATTTTCTTATCCAGTTAATTGAAATCACCATTGTACAAATGATTCATTTGTGTTAATCATCCCTGTTGTAGAAATTCACAAATAAGATGTAGAGAGAGTTTCTAAAGAGATACTTGATCTCTACTCAGGGAATTTGCCGTGAATGAGGTGGTTGCTGGAATCCGTGAGTACTTCAATGTCATGTTGGGCACGCAGCTCCTCTACAAGTTTGAGAGGCCGCAGTATGCAGAGATCCTAGCAAACCATCCAGATACATCCATGTCGAAGATCTATGGAGCGCCACACCTGCTGAGGCTTTTTGGTATGAACTTAAATGCTAATTATATTTTGAAACCTAATTGTACCTTTAAAATCAGAGCAACCAGTCAATTTCAGATATTTTAGAAAAAACTAAATTTTAAATGTGAGCTTTGAATGCTACAAAGTTGTTATAGGAAGATGCATATTAATCCATACCCATAATCACATCCTCAAAGCTTAATGTAATCCTTAATCAGTGTCTGTATCTCAGAGAATGTTTTAATTGACATTATTAGTGATTTATAGCCTCTTTTGTGTCCTCTGACAGTGAGAATTGGCGCAATGCTGGCCTACACACCTCTGGATGAGAAGAGTCTGGCCCTGCTTCTCAGCTACCTACAAGATTTTTTAAAGTAAGCAGACACGACAAATCCCCGACAGTAAACTGCTGCCGCGTTTATATACGTCATAAATAGGCGTATCATAAATACGCTTATTTATGACGTATTGACACACATTTCAAATGATTTTCAACAGTTGTTTTTTTGCGTCCAGTGTAGACAGACTTTAGCTGTTGCGACACAACTGTCGCGTCAGGTGTAGACACGGTGTAAGCCACCTTTTGTTCCGCAGACGTTTTCCTCTTTTGTTTTTTATCTGCAATCTCTATCTTTGTCGTCGCTCAGCTCTGCTAATGTCCGTCCTGTGCACTGAGCCTCTCTCCTCAGCATCATGAGTAGACATGCCCCTTACTGCTGATTGGCAAGTTTGTTTTGGTACTCGGCCCGACTAAAGCGTTTCTAAAGCGTTTTTGAAAAAATACATACCCCACGTTTAAGATCAATTTATTTAAAAATGGATCTTTATACATTACTTGCAGAAAGTAACTGACTTTTATGCTCGATTTAACTGAATTTTATGCTCGATTTAGGTATTTGGTGAAGAATTCATCGTCTTTGTTCAGTGCAAGCGACTATGAGGTTGCACCTCCGGAATATCATCGCAAAGCTGTCTGAGGGCAAAGGCAGCGAGGATGTTTGGTGCTACGTTCTGATCATTTTATTTTTATTTTTTAAAAATCCATTCATCAGTCTTGTGGAAGATCTTAGTGCCCACAACATCAGTCAATATTGATCCAGTACTTTAAGGATGTCTGGTATTCCAGATAAGGATTAAATTTCTTCAGAAAGCTGCTGGTAATTGCTCCCATTTTTTTGATAATTTTTTTTTTTAGTTCATGTATTATTGATAAACAGAACCTGGCCATGTATAGTTGAAATGCTGCATCATTTGTTTTTTTTTGTTTTTGTTTTTTGTTTTTCTTCAAACATGTCAGTCAATAAATTGTTCTTCTCAGCTGTGACTCTGCTGCATTTTTTTTTTTTTTCAACTACACTAGACTCTTGCCAGCTTTCATTAAAAAAAGTTTAATAGCTTTAAAAATGGCTCACATCTTGATGTTAAAAGTAAAGGTTATGTAGCAATAGCAATTCAGTGGTGTGCAGCCACATTAAAGCAGATGCCATCACATTTGAAAATGTAGTCTTTGAAGAGTCCAAGCCTCTGTTTTTAGTTCTTTGCTTGCTTCAGTCTAATATACAGGTGCATCTCAATAAATTAGAATGTCGTGGAAAAGTTCATTTATTTCAGTAATTCAACTCAAATTGTGAAACTTGTGTATTAAATAAATTTAGTGCACACAGACTGAAGTATTAATTAATTGTGATGATTTTGGCTCACATTTAACAAAAACCCACCAATTCACTATCTCAACAAATTAGAATATGGTGACATGCCAATCAGCTAATCAACTCAAAACACCTGCAAAGGTTTCCTCAGTTTTGGGTCGCTAGGCTACACAATCATGGGGAAGACTGCTGATCTGACAGTTGTCCAGAAGACAATCATTGACACCCTTCACAAGGAGGGTAAGCCACAAACATTCATTGCCAAAGAAGCTGGCTGTTCACAGAGTGCTGTAGCCAAGCATGATAACATAAGGTTGAGTGGAAGGAAAAAGTGTGGAAGAAAAAGATGCACAACCAACCGAGAGAACTGCAGCCTTATGAGGGTTATCAAGCAAAATCGATTCAAGAATTTGGGTGAACTTTACAAGGAATGGACTGAGGCTGGGGTCAAGGCATCAAGAGCCACCAAACACAGACGTGTCAAGGAATTTGGCTGCAGTTGTCGTATTCCTCTTGTTAAGCCACTCCTGAACCACAGACAACGTCAGAGGCGTCTTACCTGGGCTAAGGAGATGAAGAACTGGACTGTTGCCCAGTGGTCCAAAGTCCTCTTTTCAGATGAGAGCAAGTTTTGTATTTCATTCGGAAACCAAGGTCCTAGAATCTGGAGGAAGGGTGGAGAAGCTCATAGCCCAAGTTGCTTGAAGTCCAGTGTTAAGTTTCCACAGTCTGTGATGATTTGGGGTGCAATGTCATCTGCTGGTGTTGGTCCATTGTGTTTTTTGAAAACCAAAGTCACTGCACCAGTTTACCAAGAAATTTTGGAGCACTTCATGCTTCCTTCTGCTGACCAGCTTTTTAAAGATGCTGATTTCATTTTCCAGCAGGATTTGGCACCTGCCCACACTGCCAAAAGCACCAAAAGTTGGTTAAATGACCATGGTGTTGGTGTGCTTGACTGGCCAGCAAACTCACCAGACCTGAACCCCATAGAGAATCTATGGGGTATTGTCAAGAGGAAAATGAGAAACAAGAGACCAAAAAATGCAGATGAGCTGAAGGCCACTGTCAAGGAAAGTTGGGCTTCCATACCACCTCAGCAGTGCCACAAACTGATCACCTCCATGCCACGCCGAATTGAGGCAGTAATTAAAGCAAAAGGAGCCCCTACCAAGTATTGAGTACATATACAGTAAACGAACATACTTTCCAGAAGGCCAACAATTCACTAAAAATGTTTTTTTTATTGGTCTTATGAAGTATTATTGGTCATATTCTAATTTGTTGAGATTGGTGGGTTTTTGTTAAATGTGAGCCAAAATCATCACAATTAAAAGAACCAAAGATTTAAACTACTTCAGTCTGTGTGCACTGAATTTATTTAATACACGAGTTTCACAGTTTGAGTTGATTTACTGAAATAATCGAACTTTTCCACGACATTCTAATTTATTGAGATGCACCTGTACATTTGGGGAATTTGCAATGGTAACTTTTGAGTATGTTGTCAGAAATATATTTAAAGAAATTTAAAGAGCATGTTACAGTACTGATGAATATAATTTTACAGCATACTGCAAATTTTCAGAAACCACCCAGCAGCACTGGCTAACTTGAGAGTGTAGCTCAGCTTCACCTAACATACTGCAGTGACTGTTAAAACACTTGTAGAACTGCTTTTTGAGAAATACAATGGCAAAGGCAATGAATACACTCTATCTGGGCGGCTGCTGTTACATAGAAC
Source organism: Spinibarbus caldwelli (assembly GCA_039654775.1). NCBI lineage: Eukaryota > Metazoa > Chordata > Actinopteri > Cypriniformes > Cyprinidae > Spinibarbus > Spinibarbus caldwelli. The sequence continues at coordinate 12,629,439 of CM077238.1, forward strand.
ATATTTTAAGGGTGAAATGAATGAGGTCTTTCAAGAGGCTCATGTTTGAAACAGGTTTGTCTACTGGATTTGGCGAGTTCCCAGACTTGAGCTGGAGCCACTCAAACATCATAAAATGACAGACTTTATCTCAAAGAACATAATCCTGGCGTTTAGTGAATTGGAAGTAGAAGCAGCATCGGTATTATTGTTCAGTCTTTCTGTACTTCAACAAAGAAATGAATCTCCTTTTGTTAATATGTTTAGAGGGCTGTTACATGATACCACAAAGAGGATGGGATTCACAGGATGTGTTTCATAACATACACGAGTGGCTCTTCCGTAAAGAAGCTGCAGAAAGCTTGGGTCATAACTAGAGATGCAAACACCAAATTGTTTCTTCTTTTCCTTCTGTTTGGGCTTCAGAGACAGTAAATGAAAGAATTTGGAAGCCAGATCAATCACACACACACACTTTTTACAGACACTAGGTGGCGCTATAATAGATCATTTATACTTTCATTAATAACTCTGAAACCTGAAAATTACTGGCATTTATTTTTGTGAGAGCAATGTCTTTAAAACCTGGTACATATGGACAACAGGTCCGTGGTAGCGCATATATCTAGGCGTTTCCACAAAAAGTGCAATATCATAAATACATGTTTTTTTAAATCACATGATGAATTAAAAAAGCCATATTTCCAACCAACCACTGATGTCGCAACTGTGTTTACAAGTTTGCAAACAGGACTAGCTTGCTGACATTATTACTCGAAGCTGTATCCAGAACAAACACTCATTGTTGAGCTGGTTTTGAAGGCATCTATAGAGTCTGTGGAATCTGTAGCCCACAAATCATGTGAATCAGCTTTTCTACGGTATGATCTTCACACGGAGACTCCCAGTGCACGCCGATTGGCTCATAGTTACACAGTTTTCCTGAGGATTGGTTCATGGGAGTGCGTCAGGTCTCAATGGAGCCTGAGCCTTGTAACCGAGGGGTGGAATGAAGTTTGCAGGCAAACTTTGACAAGAGACACAAATTTGGACATCTGGACAAGTGCACTGGGCTTAGTTACTGTTACACTGGAACTATGAAAAGTTTAAAACAACGACTTAAGAAAAACGAGGTAATCATTAGATACAAGTTTTACTGTTTCGAAAAGCTTGTCAAGACTTTGGACCAAGCCCATAATATGTCCTCAATCTGAGCGTGTGTAATAATGGGGCTGTGTGTGGTCAGTCTGCGCGTGGTTGTACTGTAAGTTGCATATTAGTTTGCTGAACACCAGGAATGAATTGTTATGTTTATGTCTAAAGTGATAAGGACTCAACTACTCTCCAGACTCGTTTATCATATCTTCAGAAATTACGCGAAAGCTCAGTAGTTGATTTTATCGCTGCATTTCACCTATGCTTCTAGTAAAACCTTTTGCGCATGAGTGAGTGAGACAAGCGGAGATTGTTTACTGTGTTGTTGCACTGGAATACAACTGTAGAACCATTTCACAAATATTGTTTATAATTTTATCATATTTCTTTAGGATGTGGTAGACTAAGTCTCTTTGAATAACTAATAATTTGGCCATATGGAATTGTAATGCGGTCAACAGACCTGGAACTACTTCATAGTGAGGTTATTGAAAATAATAGAGAGATGAACGCCTGTCAGCCAATCAAAATCAAGAATTCAGCATCACCTTGGCGTAAACCAGAGCCGTAAACTACAGGATAGTTCTACAGTCCTGAATACTGATTGGTCAATACAGCTTTCCATATACAGCTTTCCATATCCAATACAGCTTGCGATATTGTGCAATATAGTAGCAATGCTCACTTTTAAATTATGCATAGCAACATTCTGTTATTTTAGGAGGAACTATATCATATTGTGGATTTTTTTTTTTTTTTTATTAAAACAAAGGAAGTGTTTATTAGCAGAGCTAAACAGACAGTGACAAAACCGATTACACTGCTCTGTAGAGCTGCAATAGAATAGGTTGTGAAGTATTGAATATTTTTTATATTTGCCATTGTCTCAGAGTACAGAATGGGGAAAGTATGATGAGCGTCTGATGAAGGCAGCAGAGAATGGAGATATAGAGAAACTCACAGCCACACTCAAGAAAGGAACCAGCCCCACCAAACTAGACCCAGAGGGCCATTCTGCGTAAGTGCCACTTTCAAATGACCATCTCTTACGTGATGCTGAAAAATACTGTCTACTGTACAGAGAGCAGTATTTAGTGCTCTTTACTGAGAATAATTTCCCACATAAGTATTATTTATATTTTTACTTGTCAAGCAGAACTGACTGACATAACATTTTTGCAAAGACAGCTCATTTTAAAGTCAGTCTGCATCCTCTATGGGTCTGTGCACTACTGAGCTCATTCCCGCACTATGTTTTGAAGTGGAAGCAAACCCCTCTGTGAAGGGCTCTGGGATCAAGTGGTCTTGCGATCTTTGATTTGACGTGAATCTCAAAAACATATCTCTTTCCTCCCTGCTGGGACTCCTGTGCTTACTTCGTCTATATGCATTTCATCACTCGTCTCTTGCCACAAAAGATAGCTTTTTAATAAAAGTGCAAATGTCCAGCCAGGGAATGAGGGAAAGGATTTTGATAGCCTTATTTTTTGTTCCCTCGTCCTCCACTGCAATGCACAATGCCTTGATTGTTGTTGAATTTATTTCCAGTAGCTGCTTCTGAATGAAAAGTAGGGAGTCCGTAGCACTCAAGTTTTGTAGTGTTTTTCTTCTTTTGCATTAGAATTGCCTGGATCATGAGTGGCACATATATGCTAACCTAAGTCTTTACTGCCAAACAAATGTTGAAGCAATTTCACCCTTAATGCTACTTAAACCCCACTTCTGCATTGGTTTACTCTTACATTTTACCCTTAAGAATAAGCTATCTAGAATGCCCTGTTTGCTTTGTGCAGACTGCTGTATTCCTTTATTGCATAATTGACAAAGCTATGGTACTGCTTCCACAATCTGTAATGAGATCTTTTCTCCATGGGCCTGCCACACACTTGTGGTGATAAATACTAGTATGGGAAAACAAAACGCACAAATAAATGTTGAACCTCCAAGAAGTATGATAAGTATATATTTTTTTCAGAATCAAGCTAAAAAATAGGAAGTTTTTATTTTTTTTGAAAATAATGTCAAAATATGTAGTTTTCTGGTCCCCTCACCTTGCCTGGCTAAAACCTGTTTAATTACCTCATTTTCACTGTAAAGTCATCCAATTTCAGTGTTTCGTGTGAATGATTTTGTTTTGCAGCTTGCTTTTTCATGTTCAAAATTATGACTTTATTCTCAAAATATAAATTTAATCTCATATTGCAAAGATTTGATTCTCATGTTGCTTTTTGTGTCTCAAAATATTGCAACTTTAAATCTCAAAATCCTAGGACTTTATTCTCAGACTTTTGACTTTATTCTGAAAATATTACAACTTTATTCTTGTATTGCTACGAGTTTATTCTCATAATATTGACAATCTCAAAATAATATGACTTTAATCTCATAATCTTATTTTGTAACATTTTTTATATGGAATTAAACAGTAATAGCAAGACTATATCCTCTCTGCTTGCTTCATAGATAGAATAAAATTAGGCTCATGATACAGGGGGCAACTTTTTGAGCAATTTTGCTTGGCAACTTTTTTTGAGCAATGTTGCTTGGGCACTTTTCCATTGAGAATGGGTAACAAATTTCTATCTGGATATTTTAGATCGGTCGTGGGCCCTGTGTCTCACCTGGTTGCTCATTGACAGCAACATTTCCCAAAGTTGCCCAGCAACATTGCTCAAAAAGTTGCCCTGTGTATCATCAGCCTTAGATTAAAAAAACAAAAGCTTCATTCTAGCTTAGAAAACAGTTCCTAATATTAACGTTTGCTGCTTCTGTTATTTGGTTTAGATATTCTCTCTTTTTATTTATTTTTTTTTTTTTTAAAAAATGAAAGAAAAAGGCAAGATTTTAACAAGTCCTTCATTTTTCATACCGGTATAGACAGTTGCCCATCCCATCACATCATGATATCTCATTTACAATGGAGCCATGTAAGGTGTAAAAGAGATTCGTAACTAGTGAAACAGAGAAATATGGAAAGTTGTTCCGCAGAGTAAACAAATCATCATACAGTAAATCTTTCTAACTACATAGGCGTTAACTAAATCATAAATGTGTAGCACAGTGGTGCTCCGGTGATAATATGTTTATGGGAGAGTATTAAACACGGTGTGCAGTGTTACATGCAGCCTGTAATTTTCCTATTTTTCTTTTTATCTCTTCAGGTCAGCTGTTTTTAAGGGGGTTGTTATGCATTAGGTGTGTCAGGCCTATGACAGGATTTCAGTCATGTCCTGTTTTTGTTAAATATTTTGTACCTGCTAACGTTTTTCTGTCAAATGGAATATATGTATTTTCTTGCCTTGACCTTGCCAGTAAATATGATGGAATAAGGAAAGTTTAACATTTTTTATTTTAGTTCCTGTGCATTTGATTTTCATTCCTTTCAGATTTATTTTATACTACACAGTGTGTATATACCCATTCCTACATCTTGCTGATCCTTCTTTTGTCCTCTCACTTTTCAAATAGCAACAGTCTTAGTGATCTAATAAACACTGATGTCTCATGCCTGCTTTGTAACAAGGCTCAAGGAGTGGCTGTGTCTATTTTCTGTTGAAACAGACCTAGGCTGCCGTGTTATTGCATGTTTCTTTTCATGTTTCTTGGCTCTTAATACATCCTCATATAATTGGTAAATCACCGGTAAACTCACTTATATGTTGTCGATTTTCATAGAAGTATGATAATATTAATTGTCTGAATATATGCACTGATTCATGTTGTATTTAAATACATAAAATTAAACTGTTGATGTTATTGATGGTAATTACACATATCTTTTTATGTTATTTTTAAGGTTTCATGTTGCTGCTAGCAAAGGCCTCTTAACTAGTCTAAATGTTTTCCTGGATAACGATGTCAATGTGAAGGCTGTAGATGCTGCCGGTAAGACTTCCTGGCTCTGCATACTCGTATAAAAGTGCATATTTTAAGTAGGTCTGCGTATGACATTCTGTGGTCAAATGTCTGAGACCACACTGAAAAATTGGGATTTAAAATCTAATTTAAACTTGGAAATAAACAAGAAAGTTTAGACTTTGAAAAATATAAAGCAAAGAAACGTTATGGCTTAAAATGAATAAGATTCTGCACTATTTGTAGGTTGCTAACTATTAAATAAGCAAATTTGTGAAATTGATACTCATGCAAGTAACCAGGGCTGTTTCATAAAACAAGTTTACCAAATAAGCTAGGCTTATTTCAGTTAGTCTGACTTATTTTGAACTAAATCAAATGAGAGTCAGACTAACTGATATAAACCTGGCTTATTTGGTAAACTTGTTTTATGAAACAGCCCCCAGATGTTGTTGTTTCCACTGAAGCCCAAGAAGCTCTTTGGATCATTTTCAAATCGTGCTGGAGAATATGATCATCAGGCTTGAGACAAACTTGTAGAGTTCATGCAGCTTCTGCTGCCATTACAGCAAAAGAGGGACCAACCAAATTATGAAAATCATCATCATCTATTAAATGCATTTCAGACATTTGGACCTAACTGTCTGTTTGTTTGTAAATGTCATTGTCGTTCTTCTCTGCAGGTAAAACAGCTTTGCATCTGGCTGCAGCAGGCGGTCATTCCATGTGTGTGCAAAGGCTACTGAAGGTACCGTCCGCTGCGTTTCTCCAATAACAATCACAGGAAGAAAGACTAATGAGAAACCACATTGGAATGTCACAGCGCTGACATCTAACCAGCCCCTTTAGCTATTGCTCTGCCAAAGACTGCTCAGTGCTTTCTTTTCTTTCCCTAGACTCTATGTTTTGTGTTTTATGTTTAAGGCCCTTGTTTATTTGTTTTTTTTTCTTTCTCTGGACTCTCTTTTGCTTTTGATCTCCACATAAAGCTGAGCGCTTAAGGCAGGACCGGAGCAATTTACTTCTCATTTTTGTATCATAGCAACAATTCTTTTGCTCACAAATGCACCAATAAGAATGTGAGGTGTGTTATCTGGTATGAAAATATGAATTCTTTTGCATAAGGCTTTGATGAGAATACAGCAATAATTAAATGCAAGTGAAAACGAAGGAAATGAATGCAAATGAGTTTCAATGGGCAGTCAATTGCATTAAAGTAGCAAAAACAAAATAATTAAAACCATGAACAATGTAAAGTATTAAAAGAAGTAGAAGGAAAATAAAATGCAGCCTAAGCATCAGTGTGAAAATTCCATGCTAGTTTAATCAAATGGAATCTGATGATTGAGCCAAATTGCACATGTATATTTGCATGCAAGATGAGAGCATGTGCTTTAATATGGCATTTATGCAATTTACATTCTCCTCAGTTTCTTAGCTTGTTGAGCAGAGAAATACGTAGACAAACTTAAGCTGTGAAAGTCATTTAAGATTTGAAAACACATTTTATATCAATTCAGAATGTATAATATTGCTCAGGTGCATGTGTTAATAATTACTTACTTTTACAACAGTGTAAATGTCCTGTTGACAGCACAGACCTGCAGGGCCGAACAGCTTTGCATGATGCAGGTATGTGGATTTTTTTGCTTTTTAAGATGTGACAAAATTGTATCTTAATGTAAAATATTAGATCTAGACACTAATGCAGTCATAATAAAATAAAATGAAATATTTTATTATTTTAATTTGTTTTATTTATTTTATTATTATTCCATAAAATTTTAGTAAAGTTTTCATAATTTATAATACCACATTTGCATTTGTTTTGCAGACTACAATGCATCGTTAAAGCTTCATATTATGCAAATAACTTTCTCAAAATGAAACGTCCTGAAAGTATAAAACAATAACAAACCCTGCTCTTGAACTGTCCTCTCACTCCTGAAGCCTGACATATTATTTAATTCAGATCAAATCCACTATTTAGAAAAGACTTGCATGTGTTCCAAAGCCTTGAAGATGATTGCTTCTTGGCAGCGGATTTGCTGTTTAATTTGAGAAGATGGCAAAACTATGTATAGTTAATATAACATGCTCCACTAACAACTGCACAACAGCAACACATAATTTTAATACCACATTGTAATGTTAGATGGCAAATCTTTGGTATGTTAGAATATAAAATAATTAAATCGATTTGAAATTCTATGTACATGTTTTAGGATTCTAAAGCAAGAAACTTTTTTTATGAGCATGGCCCTATGTAACATCTTATAGAAGTGTTTAATTCAATTCACTGACATGAATAGTGTTTATCTGCAGATGACAAGCTTACAGAACATACCACAAATGAGGCTCTTGACAATGAGTTCTTTTAGTTTCCTTCTTTGCATTTTGGGCGTGTGTCAGATTTATTGTTGTTATTCTTTTGCGCAGATCTTTCATTATAAATTCATCAATTACTGCATGGTGATGCATCAAGGACAGATATAATGTCTAGCTGTCAGATTTGATCGGAAAATGATAACGTCTTGTGTCTTATTGTTTTTCAGCATATGTAGGCTGCAAAACTGCCATCAAAATGCTCTGTGACAGCGGTGCATCTGTTGATGCTGTCGATGCAGTAAGTAAAATAGGTTTTGAAACAGCAATTCATTTCGCACATTGTAATAAGTATAAGAAGCTATGTGAGAAAGGGAGATAGAAAAATTGATTTTGAAATTGAAACCGAAAAGGTGTTGCAATGTATGTTGCGTTGACTTTTGGTACCTTTTTCAGGATGGTAGATCGCCCTTATTGCTTGCTGCTAAGACGAGCCAACCAGGAGCATGCCAGATGCTTGTGCAATATGGAGCATGCTCTGTTCTTCGAGACAAGCAAAACAAGTAAGTATTTAAACATGATCAGATTTTATGTTCTGTATTAATAATGATGCATAAAAAAAATCAAATCTCTATAACCAAAATACCAGAAGAGGAAGATCACATTTTAAATGCAAATGCATATTTATATTCAGTTCCACTCTGTATACTGATGTGAATCAGCTTGCAACCTAATATGAAAAAGGCCATCTCAGGTCATCCCAGCTGCATTGCGCCAGTGTCCTTAAGAAAACCATCTTCTACATCTTTCCATTGAAGTGGCATACAGTTTCATTTGTACACTGAATGCAGAAAGCAGCAGTGAAGCTTCACCATAATATTTTTATTTGCTATTCATCAGCATTCAATAAAATAGCAAGTGCAGCAACAATCTTTATCAAAATTTGAAATTTAATATTTGAATTTAATATTTTATAAGGATGAAAGAGTTAACTTAACCCTTGTGTTGTGGTAAAAAAACCTTTACCTAATTTGGTGTTCCTGGTGAAAAATGACCCGCCTTATAAACATTGCTTGTAAATCTCTCATTACGCTATATTATCACTAGATCATGGATTCAATCTTTTTGGCAACTTGTTTTCTTTTCTTGTTTTGTTAGGCCCAAGCCTTTTGAATAAAAAATAAATAAATAAATATATTAAAAATAATATATATATATAGGGTAATGTCATGTCATATATAAACTACTTCAGTCTGTGTGCATTGAATTTATTTAATACACGAGTTTGACAATTTGAGTTGAATTACTGAAATAAATGAACTTTTCCACAACATTCTAATTTATTGTGATGCACCTATGTTATCACATAGATCTAGATTTATAGAACCAACTGACTATTTGGAGAGATATATATATCCATATCCAAATAGTCAGTTGGTTCTATAAATCTAGTTCTATGTGATAACATTAGGAACAGCATTAGATTTATTTAATAAATAATGTAATAATGTAGTTTAGAACATGAACTGCTTTTGATGTGCCATTTAGATAAAGCTCATGCAAGTAAAGACATTGTAGAAAGAATCAGTTTGATTGACCTTATTATTGCCACATCAACTGATCAATCTTTGTTTCTGTGTTCCGTTTTTTCAGACTTGTTCCCTTATTTTATGTTCTGTATTTGTGTGTGTTCTGACTAGGACTGCGCTAATCTTAGCTTGTGAGAGCTCTTGTAAAGAAGCAGTGGAGATACTCCTGAAGACTAAGGCAGATGTTTCTGCAGTAGACCTATATGGACATGATGCTTACCACTACGCCAGACTGAGTCAGAAACAAGACTTGATCACACTTGTACAACGTGGATTGGAAAAAAACACTAAAGGTAACATGTTCCTTGTCAAACTTTTTTTCCTGTTTTCTAGCAATATATAAAGTGGAATAAAATGTTATTTCACCGTGTCAGAACACCATATAATCTTGTGACCAGCGAGGCTGGTTTTTTTTTTTTTTTTTTCAGAAAGGCAGTGCAAAATGGTGGTCTTGTTATCCTTACATGTAGCAATTACTGAACTTGCTCTTGCAGGTGGCAGGTCAGTTGAGATTTAAATTTAGACCTGCCGTATCAACCAGCACACTGTCATTTCAGGGTAATGTCATGTCATTTAAGAGAAGTGCCTGATAGATTCAGATCCTAACACTAAAAGGAAATCATTTTCAAAAGGTGACTGGTCTATATTCCTTTTCCAAGAACTGTTTTATTTAAAGAGAGAGGCCTTTCCAAGAGAAAGGCTTATTCCAAGCAAATCACAAAGGTCACTTATGTCCCTGAAAGATGCTTATTATACCCTTTAAACTTCAATATCTCCAGATAATTAAATGCAGAAATGCAAAAAACGCTTAGTTGAAATGTGCATTAGAAACAGAAACATCATGTACAAAAACATTTCTCCCAATTTTGTTTTCAGCTAAAGAAACTGCCACTGTTTCACAGAAGATCCAACAGGTAACATTGACATTTAGCTGACAGTTTAACTGTTTAACGCATTTGCATGCATATTCGCAGTCAAGTTCAAGTATTTATAATCCAAGACAGGAGAGGCAGTTAACAGCAGTAGAAAAGGTCATTGGTTTGCTGCACACAAACTAACTTCATCTGTTTATTGATCTTACTGCCATCTAGAGTCTTAAATGCTAATTGCAGTGCACTTTAATTAGAGCCATCCTAATACCCAGCGACTTGATATCGATTGGTGCTGCTGTCTCTGTTTCTGCAATGATGGAAATCAGTTTGATTAAATTTAATGATAGTTTAAAATGATAGTTTTTTACTACTAACACACATACATGATAAACACGTACCGTTGGGAGATAGAATTTATGATGTTGAATTTAAAATTTGTAGATGATGTTTTTGATTATCATAGTGTTTTTCTTTCCAAATGCAGGCTAAACCTCCATCAGCAGGGATTGGCCGGACCAAAACAGGATCGGTAAAGACTGAGAAACCTTTGTCAGAGCCACTAACAGTGAGTTTCTTTAGGGGATGACATTTAAATTAAGGCTATGAGGCAGTCAGTTTCCTCTCCTGTAGCTGATTGTGGTGCTGTGATCAGTTGTGAAAGTCATGAGTAAAGGGTTGTGTCTGAATTACAGAGGGAACATGGCAGTCACTCCGCTGAAGGTAACTTGGAACACGTTTTTATTTTATTTTTATCATGGCAGAACATCAGGATTGCAATCAGTTATATCACAAAAGCTTTTCAGGTCTGGGCTCTAATGTTTTAAACATGTTTTCTGTTCCCTGTAGGAAAAGGTGCCAAACAAAGTCATAATCTGGATTATACACAGGTACCCTGTCTAACCTAACTTGATCTGTGTCTACTGTGTTCACCCAAAAATGAAAATATGATGAAAATGTACTCGCTCTCGGGCCATCCAAGATGTAGATGAGTTTGTTTCTGCATCGTAACAGATTTGAAGAAATTTAGTGTAATATCATTTGCGCGCTAGTAGGTCCTCTGCAGTGAATGGATGCAGTTTTAAGGTAAAAACGTCTTGGTGGATTTTTTTATTACAAACATGCAGCTTTTCACTTCACGTTTATGATGGACTGAAGATGTGTGGATTATTCTGATGGCACCCATTTACTGCAGAGGATCCACTGGTGATCAAGTGATGTAATGCTAAATTTCTCTAAATTTGCATTTGCTTTTGATTAACTATTCCTTTAATGTCAGTGGCATTAAAGGGTTAGTTCACCCAAAAATGAAAATTCTGTCATTAGTTACTCGTCCTCATGTTGTTCCAAACCCATAAGACCTTCGTTGATCTTTGGAACATAAATTAAGATATTTTTGATGAAATCTGAGAGCTCTCTCACCCTGCATACACAGCAACACAACTGAAATGTTCCCAGACCCAGAAACGTAGTAAGTATATCGATAAAACTGTCCATGTGACATCAGTGGCTCAACTTCAATTTTACGAAGCTATAAGAATACTTTTTGTGCGCAAAGAAAACAAAAAATAACATATAAGGCGCTTTCCCCAGAACGTAATCTACTAACGTAATCAGCATTCAGGAACGCAAACAATGCTGATTACGTTGATTATGTTCTAGGGAAAGCACATGGTACTCTCCAAAATGGCGGAAGACGTTAACTCAGGGAGAAGAATTGTTGAATAAATTGTTATTTTTGTTTTCTTTGCTTCACAAAATTGAAGTTGAGCCACTGATGTCACACGGACATGAGTAATTAACGACAGAATTTTCATTTTTGGGTGAACTAACCCTTTAATATGTAGATTTAGTATGACGTTGATATCTTGCACAATTTGTTCTTTTATTAGGCAATTAAACTATATTTTACATTTAAAGGGATAGTTCACCCAAAAATTAAAATTGTCATCATTTACTTACCCTCATGTTGTTCCAAACCTGTATGAGTTGCTTTCTTATGTTGAACATAAAAGAAGATATTTTGAAGAATGCTGGTAATCAAACAGTTGCTTCCAAAAGTTGACTTCCATTGTATTTTCTTCACTACTGTGGAAGTCAATGGGGACCAACAACTGTTTGGTTCTTCAAAATTCTTCAAAATATCTTCTTTTATGTTCAACATAAGAAAGAAACTTTGGAACGACAATAGGGTGAACTAATCAATCAATGAGTATATATTGTGTGTTAACCAGTAAAAATATAAATGTACTTGTAATACAAAAATTCTACAAGACTTGTTTTTTAGAGGATAGTTTTCTTTTATATTTGTGTATATATAATTAACAGTAGTAGTAATCATTTATTAATATAGTATAGATTTTTATGCAGTGCACCAACTAATATAGTTGAGTGATTTTTATAATGAGAGATTAAAAGGTCATATCCTCACTTGACATGAGCCATCAAAATAAAAAATGACTGCAGTTGAATTAAAACAGACAAACAAAGTAGTTCCTACTTACCTATGTGAATTATTCAGGTCAGGCCCACACAGTCAGCTCCTGTGCCAGTGAGATCTGCTCCGATGGAGTTATTGCCTGGTGAAGTGGAGGCCCTTAAGAGAGAACTAAGAGATTCAAAAAGAAGGCAAGAAGCAGCAGAGGCGGAGGTGCACAGGCTGGACACGGCGCTGGCTCTGCGTGCTCAGGAGTACGAAGGACTGAGGAGAAGCAGCGAGCAAGCTCTGCATGCAGCCCATAATCGGTCGTGGGAGCTGGAGGAGGCCCTGGGTGAGGTGCAGAGGAGGATGGCCGGCTCGGAAAGCCGAGTGAGACAGATGCAAGCTCATCTAGTGGCTGTCAGGGAGCACTTGGTAGAAGAGCTGAGAGTCCAGCTCCAAGAGGTCAAAGGTCAGCGGGAGGCAGCCGTAGCCGAACTAGGACGGATGCAGAAGGAGCTCACCCAGAGCAGGAGGGAGATGGAGCAGCAGAAGGAGAATCAGAGCTCCTTAATGCAGGAACTTAGTCGGCTTTCCCATGAGCTTCTCAGCAGAGAAGAGCAAATAAATTCACTGAGGACCAGGTTAGCAGAAGTGGAGACACAGAAAGCTGAGATGTTGTGTAAAGAAGCTCAAACCCCATCAGAATGGTGTCCCATTCATGAGAAGAGCACTATGACTGATCACACCACGGAAACCCCTGAACCAACTATAGATCTGGAGAACTACATTAGCAAGAATGAGCACGCAATCATAACTAGCTCACTGAAAGATGCACTGCAGCAGGCTGGAACCAAAGCTGATGAGGCTCTACAGAAGTACCAGAGTGCCCAGGAGGAAAACCAGAGCCTGCTGAGAGAACTTCAAGAACAAAAGTCTGAGCTGGACACCATACAGGAGGCTCTGCAGGCCAGGTTTGTTCCTGTTGCCATAGTGGAGGAAAAGGAGAAAGAAGTGGAGAGACTAAAACTGGCCCTTGAAGAGAAGAAGAAGCGACAAAACCAGGCCAGTGTGAACATCTCAAACATAAAGGACGAGGGTGTTCAGACAGAAGAACACAGGGAGCCATGTACAAGTGAAATACAGCATAACCAAGTATCTTCTTCTACAGGGAGTGACCGAGCAGAATGTGAAGTCACTAGAAGTGCAGTGAAAAATGTGCAGCCAACTGAAACTGAAAAAGAAAGCAAAAGTAGCGCAACTGAAGACCAGGAGAGCACATCGCAAGATCATGTTGAAAAGGTGATTATTGCTTGTATATTAGTTATATTAATTTTCTTAAAGATCCAACCATCCAGAACACTCTGATCACCTTAGGGTTTTGTACAGGGCACATTTTTTCTTCAGTAAATTTAATTATATATGTTCTCTGTCTCAGTCATCAGTGGAGCATGAGGGACAGGGGTTGGCTCAGGTCCACATCACAGAACTCATTAGCTCCTGTGGACCATCACAGCCTGACAGCTCCCTCCAGGCTCAGGTCCACAGCCTGCAACAGCAGCTAGAGGTTAGTTACTGATTGCTCTATCCTCTAGGGCTATTTCTTTGAGGTTTTGTTTTGTTGGCGCTTTCTTGGACTAGAAACATCAGTGCTTTTAGTGCAGATTGGCTCAAAATGAGTAATTGATAAGATTCTTTAGTATATTCATTTTACAAAACTTAAAAGGATAGTCCACCCAAAAATGAAAGTTCTGTCATGATTTGCTCACCCTTATGCCATTTCAGCAAAAAAGAGGATATTTTGAAGAATGTTTGTAACCAAAAAGTTTTGGTTCCCATCGACTTCCACTGTATTTTTTGTCCATACAATGAATGTCAATAGGAAACTAAACTGTTTGGTTACCAACATTCTTCAAAATATATTTAGTGTTCCACAGAAAAAAAGACACAATGACAGAATATAAATTTTTGGGGTACGTGGGGTACAAAAATACTTCTGCACACAAATACAACATTAATAAAACAAAAAGTAATACATTACAAAACCCAAGACAATAAAAACACATGATACAGTCCCAGCAGTTACAAAATATTGTTAAAAATACTAATAAATAAACAAATTTATACAAGGTGAATTTGTAATAGCAAGAACAGAGTTTGATAAAATTATTATTAAAATATGTTTTATTCTTATTTGTAAGTCGCTTTGGATAAAAGCATCTGCTAAATGACTAAATGTAAATGTTTTGTTTTGATTCATGGAATATTCTGTTGTGTGTTGTCTTTGTGGAGAAGAGAAAGCACAGCACATCTAAATTCACCAAATTCAAATCAGTTTGCTAGTAGAGTTTTTGTGCTGTTACATAGACAGACATCTTTTGCTCTACTCCATGAGGCTGGAAATGTGCTGGCAATATGTTACACTAGCATGTTTCTTAGCAACAAGGGCAACAGTGGACATGAGACATCCATGAGATGGGTGGCTGGAGAGGTCTTCACCTTGGCAGACTTAACAGAGGCAATTTTTACAATCCCACAGAGTAACATGAAATTGTCCTGTGGTATTAGAAGAAATCTGCAGTGACTGATCAAAAACAGCATTACACATGAATCACTCTCCAGAGACATCTTAACTTTCATCAAAATAACTCTTGTTTTTTCCCCCAATGCTTTTACAGTAATCCAACAAAAAAGAGCACTTTATGACCTGTATTGTCCATTTCTAAATGAAATGTGGGTTTATGCATTATTCATTTTTCTTTCGAACCTCTTGGGAAATCCAGTGCATTATGAACTCCTTATTTTCTTTTCTTATTGTCAGGACTGTGAAAAACATTACAGACATGTGCTTTCAGTATACCGAACACGATTGCTCAGTGCTGCACAGGTAACATTTTACTTTTGTATAATGTATATTATCTTATTATCTAATGTGCTTTCAAAGCACAACCATGAAGATGGTAGTGTTTCTGCTTCTGAAGCTTTGGTTTTCTTTTACAGGGTTACATGGATGAAGAGGCCAGAGTGGCTCTAATTCAGATTGCCAAGATGAGAGAGGAGTGTGTGTGTTGAGCATTCAGTGTGCTGCTGTTGCTGTGTGTGTGTGTGTGTACGCAACTGCTTAAAGGCAGGGTCTTTTAGATTTTTTAATGTCTTTGAAAGAAGTCCTATGCTCACCAAGGCTGCCTTTATTTGATTAAAAAATACAGTAAACAGCAATATAGTGAAATTATATTTCAATTTAAAATAATTATTTTCTATTTAAATATATTTTCTTTTTTATTTTTCTGTAATGCAAGTGCTGAATACTCCATTATTCAGTGTCATGTAATCCTTCAGAAATCATTCTAAAATGCTAATTTGGTTCTTAAGAAGCATTTCTCATTGTCAATGTCAAGAACAGTTGTGCTGCTTAATATTTTGTAACTACGACGCTAACTGTGATACATTTTGTTTTCAGCTCAAAGTTATATAGTTATATATTAGTAATTAATTCTTTAACAGAAAACAAAAAATCAAATTTATTGTAATTTAGGTTTTATATGGTCCCATTTTATTATGAAATGTCTTGTGCAAGTTAACCATGGTTCTTTGTAACTAATTTAATTGACAAATAAACTATAAAATATTGAAATTTAGCTACATCTGTTTTTTTTTTTTTTTGTTTGTTTGTTTGTTTTTTTTGTGGGTGAAGTTGAAGGTCAAGTGTGTGATTCTAATGGCTGACTAACATATGTAGAGGGGTGACAGATTTCTGATGTAAAGTTAATAAGCCATTCTACCTATTGTAGCAACTAAGATAAATAAAATAAAATAAAGATAAATGTTTAAATATGCAGTGCCCTCCAAACGTATTGGAACAGTAAAGAAAAAAATACTCTGTTGGCTGTGGAGTCAAGACATTTACAAATATGATTAAAAGATGAATATGAGACAAAACTACAGAATGTCACATTTTATTATTGAGTGATTCAACACACAGATGTTTTACCAGCTAAGAAGTTCAGCACTTTTAGAGTTTCATCCCTCTATCTGATGTGAGCATAAGTATTGGAACAGTTGCCTCACAGGTCTTTCTAAGTGATCAGCTGTGTCCTGTTACATTAATTCTTCAGATATTAAAAGCAGGGAATGTGTCGTATCAGTTATATCCATTACTTCTGGATTCTGAATCTTGCATTCGATGATGAAACACACACAAACCAGGATGAAGATGAGGGAGCTGACTTTGAGAGAAAAGCAAGCAATTTGGATGCTAAAAGAAAAGAGGAAGTCAATTAGAGCTATAGCAAAAACAAAGTGCATGGAGAAATCAAGAGTTTGGAAACCACCAGCAACCAACAACTACCTGATCGGCTGAGAAAACAACAGTAGTTGATGACACACTAATCATAAAAGCTGTGAAAATGAACCCTAAAAGATGTGTCTGTAAAATCACCAACAACTTCCAGAAAGTTGGGGTGATGCTCTGACAATCTACTGTCCTCAGGAGACTTTGACACAGAATTACAGATGCTACACAGCGAGATACAAACCTCTGACCAGCCGTGTTAAAGGCAAGATTAGAGTTTGCAAAAAAGCACAAAGGTGAGCCAGAAGAGTTTTGGAACTGTGTTTATGGACCGATGAGACAAAGATGAACCTTTATCTAAGTGATGGGAAAGCAAAAATGTGGAGAAAAAAAGGGAACTGCAAAAGATCCCAAGCATACAGCCTCATCTGTAAAGCATGGTGGAGGTGGTGTCATGGCATGGGCATGTATGGCTGTCTCTGGAACAGGCCCTCTCAACTTTACTGATGACTTAATGTATCATGACAGTAGCAGAATGAATTTGGAAGGGTACAAAACCATCTTGCCTACCAATATTCAAGAAAATGCCACCAGATTCATTGGTAAGTGTTTCATATTGCATCAGGACAATGACCCAAAACACCCTGCCAGTTCAGTCAAGGAATTTATCAGGGCAAAGAAATGGAAAGTCTTAGATTGCCCAAGTCAATCTCCAGATTTAAATCCGATTGAACATGAATTTCACCAGCTGAAGAGGAGAGTAAAGGCAGAAACTCCCCAAAACAAGCAACAATTGGAATAGGCTGCATTAAAGGCTGGGAAAAGTATTTCAAAGGATGAGACCAAGAGTCTGGTGATGTCTATGGATCACAGACTCAATGCTGTGATTGTGCGCAAGGGATCTGCAACTAAATAATAGCTTTTAATCTTTTATATCTGTCTTATGTTCAACTGTCCAAATACTTATGCTCACATCAATGAGTGGGATGAACTCTAAAAGTGTTGTTCTTTTTATTTGGTAAAACATGTATGTGTTGAAATGGCTAATAATAAAATGTGACATTCTGTAGTTTTGTCTCATATTCATCTTTTAATCATATTTGCAAATGTCTTGACTCCACAGCCAACAGAACAATTTTGTCTTTACTGTTCCAATATTTTTGGAGGGCACTGTATATATTTAAAGATATATATAAAAAAACGGCCACATTGACGATACCCGCGATCCAATGAGGTTTGTGTGCAATTTCTTAAACGCCTCCTTTTTCTTATATGGTGATGGCGCGCTGCCACTTTTATGTAAACAAAAAGGCGTCAGATTCAAATGCAAGTTTGTCAATATTTTAAATCAACTAACAAATTTCGTTTTGTTTTTTTCTAAACAAAGCTATCGAATCCATTTAGGAGACTACAGCACTCAAATCATATGGATTACTTTTATGGCACTTTATGTGGTGCTTGACAGTTGTAATCACCATTCTCTCGGCCATCATTCTTGTCTTTCCCGGACAAAAGAGGGGTGTGTGACAGAATTTTCATTTTGAGCCAACTACTGCTGTCAAAATTGCTCTTGCACAAGATTATCAACTTTTTGTATATTACTTTATTTTGGAATATTGTACGTGCCACTTAATTAAACAACAACAACAAAAAAAAAAAAAAAAAAAAAAAAAACACAACAATGCAGGCTTACTGACAAAGGTTCGAACAGAGTTTATTAGGGGGTACAAGGGGGCTAAAGGCGCCCCGGGGTAAAAGGATATTATTTTCCTCTAAACCACTACATGGCAGAAAAACTTGGAGTAGCACTTTCCAAAACATCCGTTTTTCAAGGTGCACGTGCAAATGTGGCTGATCCTAGACGCTATCGTGGGCAGCAATGCAAAGTTGATTTTGTGCTTGGTCTAATATTTGATGTTTATTAAAAGACTGTAGATTTAGCTTAAGCAGCAAATGAGAATCGCTAAAATTATTGAATATATTTTGAGACAAAGTTCTTAATGATTTTCAGTTTTGTTTACGATAATTAAAGCAACAGTTTTTAAATAACTAAAGAATATGTGAAAGTATGGTATTTGGGGTAAAAAGCGCCCCTGCTGTTGGGGATAAAGTCACAGTAATTAACATAATTAATAAAAGACTGACTTTTCCATTTGTTGACATGCCATCGTTAGATTCAGATGGTAAATAGCCTATCATGTATTATGTTGGGTGTACATCTTAGAGATAATCACCATGTTTAGAAAGAAACCATCATATTTAAAAACATGATATTAATCATATCATAAAATATAATTTGTTACTACTGTAAATTTAAATTAAGTTATTATAGGATCTCCTTCAATGCTTTCAGAATCTTTACTTTTTAAAATGATTTTGTTTCTGTTTTTTTTAAAATGTTTTATATTAACATATTTTAATGACAGTATATTTATTGAACAAAAATTTATACTTTTATTTATCAAAATAAACAGAAAATAGTACAAACTTTGCTAAAGTGATTGTTTTGAACAAGTATTGACTTAGACATTACATAAAAAAAACAACAATATTATTTTAGCTAAAGTGTTTGTATCAATACTGTGTGCCGTTTGCCCCATGTGTGGGGTAAAAGGCCCCCCTTGCCACCTCATACATTTATGAGATTTTTAAACAAAATAAACGACTTGCATGATTTATTTTCACACAAAATCTGTTGTTCCATAAATGTTCAATACAAACGTATATTTTTTCTGCATTCATACACTTTGGGCGCAGTAAAAAGCACATTTTTTAGGGTGTGCCTTTAGCCCTGTTGCACCCAATTATTTAAGAATTATCCATTGTTTTTCATTATTGTTTTATCACTGTTTTCATTATTCGGCTGATGCCGATTGTTGTCCGATTCATCAGTGTGTCTCTAAATTTTGGTTTATCCAGTGTTCTCATGCTGGACTTCACCTTAAAGGTATAGTTCACCCAACAATGAACATCATTTATTCATGTCACATCTACACTTCAGTTGTTTCATAAAAACGCTCTGGATGATTCTCCTCGAGACCCTTCTGATCTAGTGCTTGTGAGTCACAGCTCTCTAATTACAGTCCGTTTCATCAGACCATGTACAAAGCCGTGTTCTTTAAAGTGAAGGGATCAGACTGCCCTCTTGTGTTCTGTACTACACGGTTGCCTTTTGATGGAAAATGGTAGGGGATTTGTGTTCTCTAGGGTAAATATTTTGCTGTGAAAATGAGTGTAGCGTGGTGAGTAGTCATCTCTGATGTCCTAAAAACTCATATTACTGGTGTTTTGTATTAATTAGGCAGAAGAATAGACATCTGTAAAGTGGAAGACACTGCTTATGTACTTAATGAAATCTATCCCTTGGTTTTGGCAAAAAAAGCTTTTCTCAGTTGTGCATGTTTTTTTTTTTGTTTTTTTTGTTTTTTTCCCATGGAGAGGCCTGACAATAAACCCCAATACACAGACTGCACAAACACTCAGCATATGGTTTTGATTTCAGCACTCAATGGAAAAATTAGAGACTTGTTGTTAAACACTGACCTCAACACAGTCATCCATCAAGATTTTTATTTGTGCTAATACGATTTATTGTCTACACTGAGGTTTGGCTGAGCCTCACGGTTGCACAGACCTGTTTTTCTTTTTTTTTTTTTTTCTGTTCTACGATGAACTGACTATGGTCATTGTGGTTTCATTCAGTTTCTTGGCTTGGCTGTTCATGTTGTAACCATAGTTTATCAAAGCCCATGACACTGAGAAGAGCTTTTTGGCACTGCGTTAAAGTTTAATTCTGAAGTCTGAAGATTTTGCACAGGAAAGGAACATAATACCCCATTAACTTTGAAGGAACCCTAACCCTCCCCAAATACAGCCTAAACCCCCACCATTCACCTCAATTTGTTCACTTGAGACCACTTCCCTCCCTAGCTATTATTGTGTCTCATATTTAATAGAGGAGCGAACCACAACATTGGTTTCATGTTTAGTTCTTTGTGGTCTGATCTGTCTAAGCTGTTCTCAGTAATTATGGTGAATACTTTTCAATGTGCCTGGAAATTTTCCTTTAATCAGATTTCCAAAGCACTAACCAGAACCAGATGCCCACTTGGTTTGTCTCATATTACTGTGTGCTTAGAGATCACAGCGTGGTGATCGCTTTTAACGGTCCGCTAACATACACTGAGTGCTGACGGCCCCACCTCTTCCCCTGAGGGGACATGACCTCTGTAAGTGATGCTGCTTTTACTTTTGCTCCTGCAAATATTGATAACATAATAAAAAACATAATTTTTGAAAATTTAAAAAACGGAGTTATCTGTTTTTGCAAATAAATTTTATATATATATATATATATATATATATGTGTATAAAATCATATCATTATACATAATGTAAAATTTGCAAATGGCACTGTAAATTATACAGAAATATATATATTAATTTTACATGAAAATGTATTCATATAAAATAAATTCTACATTTATTTTTATTTATTACATTTATTTGGCATTTCATGACAATGAAGAACTTAGTTCAGCATTTTTAATGTAGGGATTGTTTTATTATGACCCTTTTCATATAATGTCCAAGAAAGCAGCATCAGAGAAAACCATTTTACTCTTTAAACTGTCTGTATTGGGGATAGTGTTTCACAGTGGTATCTAGGCACGTGCACACATAGACATCAAAGGGAGCTTACGCACCTGCCCTTTTTCTTCCTTGAGAGAATGTGCCCTTTTTTTCTGGGGAGTTTTTTAAAAAAAAATTTATTTATTTATTTTTTTAATGAATATATGTATATATGTGTGCATGTGTCTCTGTTTGCGTACAGCTTTCCCTGTCAAACAAATAAAAAATAAAAATATCGGGTTGGGTCGGGAAATGTTGAGACTCTGTCGAGTTCTGATGCCTTTCTCCCCTCTGCGTCTCCGCGCAGCACAGCAGTGTTGGACACATTGATCAGCAC
The DNA here is from genome assembly GCA_039654775.1 of Spinibarbus caldwelli. Lineage (NCBI taxonomy): Eukaryota > Metazoa > Chordata > Actinopteri > Cypriniformes > Cyprinidae > Spinibarbus > Spinibarbus caldwelli. The sequence continues at coordinate 12,650,890 of CM077238.1, forward strand.
ATATACATCACAGACAGGCAGAGAGCCTCCCTCCCTCTCCAGTTGTGTTTGCCTTGCTGTGGAGATGAATGGTGATGAACAAAAGATTAAGCTGTGCCTCGAATTTACAGCTAATTATGCAAAAGACAAAAGGCAAATATAGTTAATTTGTCTTGATAACATCCATGACTCATGAGCTACCATGTAAGGCAATAGGAAGTCTAGTAAGGTTAGGTTAGACCAGTGCGCGTTCTTTCACTGCATGAATCAGTTTATTAAAATGCATTTAGAATAACAAAATTCAAGATGTGGGGGCAGAAATGTATATATTTATATCATTTCATATAGTTAATCAGTGTCACGTGAAGACTTTATACAGCAGTTCAATAAACAAGAATTTAATATTAAGACACTTACATTAGACACAATATTGACTGTTTTTGCTCTATTTCGCCAACAAATATAATACCAGTTTGCATCATTGAGCAACATGACGCTGTTTTGTTCCTGAATGAATCAACCGTTTGAATGATTCGGTTCAGTCGCAATGACTCACTTATTAACAGTGACTTGCTGCCACCTACTGGCGGTTTTAATTTCACATTTAAAATATCTTTTAATTTTTTAAAAAATAATTTCAAATATCAGTATTCAACGTTTTATGTTTAAAATCTCAAAACAGTATTAATGCATTTGTAACTGCAGGTTAAAGCATTCATGTCCTGCATTAAACAGTGTGTAAATACATCTAAATGCAACTTCTGATGCAGCTTCTGTGTTTCGTCTGCATTGCAAAGATGAATTTTGTTGATATTGATTTCATTTGCTTGGTAACAGCCCAAATTACTTATTATTATTATTATTATTATTATTATTATTATATACTTGACTTATATTATATTATATAATTGACTGATTCAATTTAAGAATTTGACTGAAAAGATGATGCACACTTTTAGAAAAAAAATGGCTGTATAAAGGTAAAAATGCCCATAAAGGGTAAAAATCAATTTAAACTTATTCACTGCTGTGAACTGATCACCACACAGAATATGAAGAATATCAAAAACTTTAGAATCAGCTGTCCACGGTAGACCTTATCAACCTTATCCTTATTAGATATCAGCAAAATATTGTTTAATTATCATTATCGATAAAGTCCCAGAAAATATCGAGCTATATTTTTTGTCAATATCTCACACCCCTTAATATTTAACGTTTTGTTTAGAAAAAAATTCAAATAAATATGAGAAGTGCCCTTTTTCCACTTGAGCCCCTGCCCCTCAAAATGTCTGTGCACGTCCCTGGTGGTATCACATCTCTTGGTAAGATTCTTCAGTCATGGTGTCAGTATGTCTGTCTCTGATCATGCCAGCCGTGTTAAAATTAGTCCTGCTGTGGCCATTCAAGTGCTTCTTAGAGCTTTGTGACATCTGAGTTGAGGGTTGCGTCACTGTTTTTCCCCCTCATTAAGCTACGGTTAACCACCAATGGATCAAGGCCCTGTTCTCATTCTCTCCGCTTCTGTCCCTGCCCAGCACAAATTACACACGCCTGGAGGAGAAGACATCCCACATTCACACGTCTCACAAGGCGCTGACATTCCCTATCTGTTACAGCACCGCTGTAATGGGAGAAGAGAGTTAGAGCGCTCTTCACCCCAAACCCTCACATTAGTGTGTGAAACACTGGAACGACGCAACCACAGGGCATATGGGATGTATTTATAGCATCGCTGGCTTATATACTCTGCTTACAGAAATGTTGACGATATATTCCAGTCCTGATTATGTGAGATGACTTTGTTTTTATCCCATCAGGCTGTTGTCAGGTTTGAGCCCGTTCTGCTGTAATACTTTTACAGCAGGGTTTCTGTATCAGGCTCTCCCCCACATCTCTCTCATTACATAAACCACATAATGAGGCAATCATCTGTCAAATCCTCAGAGATCTTGTTAGAAACTGTCAAGAGCAAGAGATCTTTTTTTTTAATAATATTATTATTATTATTATTATTATTTATTTATTTATTTATTTTTTACAGTTTTGGAGAAGAAAATGACTGCTAAATGCCTAGTTTTTATTTATTTATTTATTTATTTTTTTATTATTCTTTTAGTGAATATATATTAGCTTTGAAACCATCTATATATGCTAGTGTTTGCCAAAAGCTGGCAATAATTTTTTATCAGATTTAAAGTGACCCTCTTATGGGTAATGAAAGGTTCATATTTTGGTTTTGGTAGTCCCCAACAACAGGTTGACATGCATGCAAGGTCAAAAAACACTTTCATTGTCTTATATGCATTTATTTTATTTTTTTTACCTTAATTTGCTCAAGGACTGCCAAACGATTCGCTCAACGATTCATTTTTCCAAACCCCTGCTTTGCGTGACGCTAATCTGCGGTGATTGGTCTGATTGGTTTCATTTTCATTGCATCATGCCTAATGCCTGATAAAGCAGCATTTGTGAGCACAGTGCTGCTTTGTGTACAGCGTTACCGGGGAAACTGCTATTTTTTTTCTATTCCAAAAGCAGCACCTAGTGGCAAAGAATGAATTTGGATTTTCATTCAGACCAACGCAAAGACCAACAAGTGGGCATGCAATATGCTAATTTTTCATGTTGACGTCAACATGAAACGGCTTGGGATTCGTTTTAAAAACGACTCGCTTCAATGATTCAGAGTCGACTCTTTATTTTGAGAAACAATAACTTTATACACGGTGCACTTTCAGATTTAAAACTTTGCAGGATGTTTTCATTCACTTAGAGCTGTGTTACACACTGCATGAAAGGTCATTTTCACAAATCCATAATAGAGGCACTTTAAAATTTCTAAGTCTTTCTCTTTTAGGACATTTTGATGACATATCTTGGACTTAAGGATATATTCAAATGTTTGTCCAATAAAACACTCTAGAATAAGTTATTTTCCCTTTCCCCAATAGCAAGTGGAAAATTATGGTTCACAATTGTGAAAAAAATTAACAACTATTAGCTATTTTTGGAATAAAAAAAAAAGCTTATTTTTTTCAAGACGAAATATAACTTTTTCTTGTCAAGTGATTTCAAGGAGTGGAAACATAGCCTACTATTAAATGCTCAGTTATGGTTGAGCACTGACATTTCATAAAAATATAAAAAAAATCACATCTTTTACACTCCAAATAACAATTAAATTGTGGCTCTACAAGTTAAACTCCTAGAAAAGAATTACATGTTAGATGACCTCATAGAAAAGGTCCCAAGTCAGTGTTTGCTCTCATTTTAGTCAGGATGGTAATTTAACTCTAACCAACATGATGTATGTTGCCTCACAGAACCAACTTAACAAAACACAAGCATGGGCATTTCTACATTATTCAGGAAGCTGTAACTTTATCCAGTTTTCTGTAACATGGGGTGGTGACCTAGTGGTTGAAGACTAGGGCTCCACAGACAGAGGTTCAATTCCCAGAGGTGCCTTAGAAATTGGAGAGTGAGTGAGATCACAGTCCTGTCTTATTGTCATTGTGCAGTTTCCTCACATTCTTATGCTGATGATGATGTAATTTTGTAATGAAGAAAATTAGAAAAATTCAACATTTCAAACATGCATGGATTTTTTGGATCTTAGTGTATATACATACTGTAAACGAGTGTGTGTGGTTCATTGGTGTGTTTATGTGTGCATGACTGATAATTTGTTTTGGAAAATATTTTTACCACAGAAAGGGGCTGTGGTCTCCACCATCAATTACAACTTAAAAGATCAAACCACTCTCCTCCGGAGGGAGAAATCTGCAAAATATAAACAGGCTGTTAAATGGAAAACTACATCTGTGTTCATTTGTTTCAGCCAGAGATGGCCACATTTGGTAATCCTTACTGAAGATGATTTTGAATGTCTTTAGAGAGTGAAAAAAGACAGTTTAACCTGTCATCTGTTTCCTATGGGAGTGCTGCAGTGGAAGAGTGTTGAGATGTGGACGTCCAGAGATTCACTGGCTCCCACCCGTCTTGCATCACATCCTCTTTCTTAAAGTACTGTAGACATGTTTTGAGAGGCATCTGTGGTTTTAATGGAAGCCATGCTCTTTAGAAAGTTAAAAACACTGTTTTTGAGATTGAAAGGGCTGCTGTGGGTCTTGCAGAGCACCATTGTCTTCACTACTAGTCCTTTGAAGGCATTAATGTGTGAGATGGATTTGGATGTCACTCAAGTAGCAATAGATCAAGGAGCAATTATGAGATACATGTCAGTCTACGCCTGAGACTCTTTAATGAGACGTCAGAGTTGTTGAGCAGTCTATGCTATGCTTTGGAGATTCATAGTTTGCGTAGTATAGCTCTTCAAAGTAGACCCTAACAGAACGCTTTTTATCACATGCTGGTGTGTAGCATTGAAAGGATGACATTGATAATGGCATAAAAGAACAGGCTGTATGAAGCATCATCAGGATGTTTTAATGAAGACTGGGACTAAAAATAAGGCAGCTCACCTCTTTAGGAGAATGAAGAATTGGGCCTTTTGAAGTACATGGGGGTGTGTAAAAGCTCTGTATGGGCGGTTCTGAGTGTTTGAAGAGGAAAAATATGCTTGACAGTGCTCTCTCTCTCTCTCTTTGTCTTTCGCTCCTCATTAGTCGGCATACAGGGTAAAAACAGCCTCTAATGTCACCTTTACAAGCGGTCTCGTCTGCCCCTTTCATCTCGGATCCTCTACAAGTTTTCATCACTCTGATCCTCCTGTGATCCTGAAACTTTGATTGAGCCTTTGTGCTACAAATTTGTCAGTGAATTGAAATGCAGATTCCCTGATGAGTGACTTTAGGGGTGAAAAAAGAAATTTGCTTGAGAAGGTGATTATCCACCTATAAAACACAAGGAAAAATTACCTTAAAAATAGGTTGCGCGTGAATTCATGTAGTAGGCTGTGTGTGTGTGATTGCATGTTCAAGTGAGAATGAATTTGCTTCATTCCATAAACTGATGTAAAAGACTCTAAGAGAAGAGAAGATTAAATTTGTAAAGTTTAAAAGAAATAATGACTATTATGGGGACCTTAGATCTGTTGCCTGACCTTGTTAACAATAATTTTCTAATTTTCTTTTGTTGAGGTGAGTTGAACAGCTTAAATCCAGCATTTAATTTTGGTAACACTTAAAAATAATGTCATTGGCATTAGTTATTGCACACACTTTTTACCTTATTTATTAATTTAGATTACTGCCTTTATAATTACTCTAATATATACAATATTTTTTTCATTATCCTTGTTAATTAATGTCTAATTTATACAACTTGTTAATGTTAAATGAATTGGTATATTTGGAAATAATAATTATAATTTAAATAATAATAATAATAATGAGTTCCATATATGAATGTTCCTGCACTAGCTTTCCCTATTTGAGTTTAGACTAAAATATTTATTTATTTATTTTTTATCTGCTGTACTTCTTTTCTCCAGCAGAGAGCAGGCTTGTATTGCAGTGAGACATGTTTCTATCAGTGAGATGGTTTGTATCACCCCAGCAGATGGCAGCCTCAAAAGCTATAGCACTTGTGTTGCTGCTTTAAACAAAGGCTGATGAATTGTTGGTGCTCTAAAGAAGGATTGAATTAAGGTAAGTGTGTCAGTGTAACATCAGTCATTGGCTACATGGTAAATGAAAGAGAATTAAACAAAACATTTATTTAAACAGTAAAAGTGTTCAGGCTGATAACACTGAGAAATGTTTTCAAACATGCTACATATATGCATATCATTACATAAAGAAATGTATATTAATAGATCATTGGCCTGATTGTTATTGCTCATGTACCGTTGAGTTTGCCGTGTGTGTGGCTGAGGATAGCTGAGGTGCAGTGGAGAGTGGAGACAGAGTCAGTACTGTGACCCCCCTGTAAACCACAGACCTCAGCACTGTCGGTTTGCACATTGACAGGCTCCACTTCCTGTGGGTTTGACTGGAGGTGGCCTGGAATTGACCCACAGCCTGTGGGCGCTCAGGGGAGGCAGGGTTAGTACTTTGGCTAAGTGTAATGTGGATAACAGTGTGTGAGTTAGCAAAGCTGAAGTTTCTTTCCCACAGATTTCCATTGAGGTTACAGCTGGGATCTACTGAATATTTTTTAAGCGTAAGAACAAATTAATAAGTATGTGGTTTGGGAGGAAGGGCAAACATCTGCAAGACTCTCTCCAAATACACTAAAGAGCATTAAATTAAAGTGTTTTTAGCCTAGCCCAATATATATATATATATATATGTATGTATAACATCGGTTTCTCAGAGTTTTACAGATAGTGGATGTCTTTAAAAGCTGTTGCTGTAGCGTTGAAGTAGGGTAAGGATTTATCGAACAGTTTAGCTCTGGACGGGAGGTATGTTAGCAGGAGAGCAGTAATCCGGAATGTACCCTCCCCTGCGGATCACCAGAGGAGCACATTGGAAAATCACTGATGTCTTTACAAATATTTACTCTTGCCCCGCAACATCTGCTGAATTTATTGTTGTAAAATCCCCCCATCGTTAAGCACTGGATTGGAGTGTCCAGATGTTCCTAATAATGGCTGCTAGCTTAGCCATGCTGGAGAAATAGAGGTGCCCTTGAGCAAGAATGAACTAGTGTTGGGCTCAACTCATCCCTGCCCAGCTGGATTAGAGGGAGCACAAGCAGCGGAAGGGCCCTTTATTAAATGTGATCTGTTGTGGTCAGGCTTAAGGTGGGCATGGAAGATCACTGGTATGTCACTGCTTTTGTCTGGAAGCACTTCTGCCCTCTGCACCACAGCGCTTATGTGTGATCTGAATGAAACTGCAGGTATTTGGGTAGAGGGCTTTAATGATTTATTCAGTATCTGTTAGCCAAGAACGTTTTGAATAATAATAAGTCCCCCCAAGATGTTTAATCATCTGATACCTTTGGACTGGAACACCGAGCCTGCCTGCCTGCCTGCCTGCCTGCAAAGTTTGTTTTATCTGTCTCTCCTCAGCTCAACGGATAGATAGGCCTCTTTGGGCTTCTGCTGATCGTCGGCCTGCTATTGGACTTCTTTGCTGAGCACAAAGCCATTAGTTCCAAGCCATTAGTTCTGCTCTATGTACAGTGGCTACAGAAAGTTCTTGGACACTTGATTCGCACTTAAACATCTGTTAATTTCATTGCATATATAACAAATGATGTTAATGTACTTTTTTGAACCTTTATCAACAGTATATGTTAAAATACAGAAAAAGATTTGCATGCATAACTGAATAATGAATATCAGCACACACACACATATATTTCATATATATATATATATATATATATATATATATATACACACACATAAGCACTCTTTATATACAATTTTTATATATACTTTATTCACAAAGAAAACACTTCAAGAAATTTCATTGTTTATATCTATCTATCTATCTATCAATTCATAAAAGTTATTTTATTTAAAATATAATATATTAATGTAATATAATAATATCTTTTTTTGTATTTTTACATTTACATTACAATTATCTTTGACTTCTAAAACGTAAAGTTTATCTTTAAATCTTTAAAATCCTAATAGTTTGATTACACTGTTAAATGTCTTTTTTTGCAAATCTGAAAGTGAATATCGATTTTTTTTGGTATTGTAATGATGCTATGCCTTCACTTGTAGCATTTACAACTAATTTTAGCTTTCAGTGTTTTATTTTTTATTCATTTGGACAAAATTGTATAGAAAAATAGCATAGTAAAGAATTTTAATATTGGCCATTGATCAGCCTGAAAATAAAATGAAAAAATGTAAGAAAAGAAAAATATCGTTTTATTGTTATCGGACAGAATTTTACTATTGGTGCATCCCTACACTTGATTTAATAATTTATCACAATTTATGACAAAGTTATTTGGGGCCATTGTATATGGCCCTGCTCTTCTCATGCAATGCAGGAAGCAGTGGAACTGTATTGGAGGCTGCTGAGGAGGATTTAGTGTTCCCAGCCATCCTCCATCATTACCAAAGCAGCCCTGTTGTGAGAGCATATGTCAGTGCTTGTGCCCTTACAGGATATTTTGTTCTATTTACAGCCATTAACTCATCTATAGTTTACACAAAAAATAGTTTTGACTTATTATGTATACAGCATCTCTATAACCGCATGAATCGCTAACTTTCTTCACATGCGTGCGCCCATATGTTTAGGTATTTGCGTATGCATCCTTGCGAGCACATATGACAGGCGTTTTCCTCGCAACTTGGAACAGGCTTGTCAAGGGGGATCTAGCACCCGTTAGTGAGAGGAGAAGGATGGATGGGGGGGTGGTGCAGTAAATTATTTGTGCTGGCAGATGTTCACAGACCCAAATATGCATGAGTTTGTGGACCTGGCAGCTCTCGCCTCCTGCCAAACTTGCTGCTTTTTCATGATGCATGCGGGAGCAGTTGTTATTCTGGCGGCGTTACAGAGTGCATTAATCTGAACTGTCATCACCTCCGACCGCTTTTGGTGGAAATTATTTCACCCCTTTATTAAGGGAACTCCAGTGAAACATTACCAATGGCGGTAAGGTCAACATTCTTGCCGGTTCTGTCATCAGGCTTCTGTGCTTTTACACTGGCTTTCTGTGCAGCGTAATGTAAACCTTGGATGAAAAGTACAGACCGTGAGAGGGAGGAAAGCAGGGACAGCCACCTCTTATACGCAGCACTTCCTGGCGTTTCAATCGTCATCCCTCTCGTATTTGTTTAAAAACCCACGCAGTGATTTGATTCCATTTTAAAGGAACGCTCGTGCCAATGGCGTATTGCTGTAAAGTGCCAATATATGTGGTTTTGGATGCAGTTCAGAATGAGTCAAGCTACTGTTGTGGTGCCTTATTAAAGCGACTCACTCTCTCTCTCTTGCTATTTAGCCAAACCATTTGAGCTGATGATTTCACAATTCATTTGAAAGTGATCTCTCCCAGGCCAGCCCAGCGTGCAAATCCAGTTCACTGGTTCTTACCACAGAGTGGTTATGGGAATATTCTCTCACTGAGTGGTTGGTCAGTTTGACCATTATTGTTCAGAACACATGCTTCTCATCACAGCTTAGAGAGGCAGATGGAAAAACTCTATATGAAAGAAATAATCAGCAGTTTATTCAAATATCCCTTTGAAGAGACAGTAAGAAGCCCTCTCTGCGTGTATCAAATACAGATGCGCAGTTTACATCTATACTTAGTGTCTGTCAACGTTATGTTTTGGCAGCTCCGCCGGATGGGCTGTCGTGTGATTTAAGTATTCATCGTATGATGCCCATTGTGACCTTTGGTCTCTCTTCCTGTTGCGAACTAAAGCCATTTAGCCTGACAGGGCCTCAACCTTTTTGTAAATGTCACTTTGAGGGATGTGTGAAAGCCATAACAATAGCCATCGTGTAATCAAGTTATCAGCAATGCCCAGAAAAAAGTGCAATTATCATAATAACATATCCAGCCAGTCACTTACTGTCATGCTTGTTCTGACTACGCATGGGGGTGTGCGGGGGAAACTGGAGGGGAGTCTTTTCTAAAGGAGGGCTTTGGCAGTCTGCCACAGAGTGCGCTTTTCCCTCGAGGCCTCTTACTCACCAGTCAGAGAAAATGAGAATTACACATATTAAAGAGGGTATACGGCAGTAATCACCGCACTGGGAGGAGGCAAGAGGATTCACGGGCCTGCTGAACGTGTAGTGCAGGAAGGGAAGTGCTGCTCGGTTCTCACACACACACACTCTTTTGGAGAAAAGAGCGGTACTTTGCCCCATATGCTCTCAAGAATGTGTTCCATAAACTCCATCCACTTGTAGGCCAGCGACTTGTTGTTTTAGGTGTTCTTGGTGTCAGCCCATAGGTTTTGTTTCCAGTCATTGATCTTAGATAAAAGAGCACTGGTTAATGTACATGCTGCTGTGCTTTCCATCACTTTGAAGGATTTGCATATGTGAAATACTGCCAGTACTTCTGTTGGTTCATCAGCATGTGAAGCATGTATGAGATTTAACTCAGCTATGTAGTGCTGTCTGTCGGTTAAAATCGTGATTAATCTCCTAATTTTTATCAGTTAACTCGGCTGATTAACACCTTTAATTTCAAGGAAACTACTGTAAATAATAGGCATATGTGTAATTTGTGTGAATGACACTTACAATGAAACAAATAAATGTGCAATTATTCAATAGTAAAAACAACATTTTCCCACACGCTTTATGGATATAATAGTATGTTTAAAGCTAGACTTGCTGCTGGTCGGCAGTCCGTCATAATATTTTTTTGGTAATATTTTACTTAAGATTTGATGATGACTTACTAAAGAGTGTAAATGACATCCATTCTGGGTTTGATTTTTGCATAAAATTACAATAAATGAATAACAAGAAGTTAAATAAATAATCTATTAATTTAAAAGTAAAAATATACCTATGGTTGGCTTTTTTCCAATGGTTCCAAAGAGTTTTGTTAATCACACAGAATGGAATTGAATAAATGTGTTTAAAAATGGCATTAAACACCCTGAATTCACAGCATTTGTTAACTTTGACAGCCATAGTAGTTCCATTAGTATTCTTATAAAGGCTGTTTATCTTATTAGGATATACCACAATATATCTGTTTCCAGTGTTGCATTTGATCTCTGTATCCTGAGTGGTGGTTCTGCACGGCTCGCATCATGGCAGGGCTGGTGAGAATTCAGTCCAAGTGTGAAATCATTTGGCTTTCACCATGCCCTTTTAGAGCTATGATGTTTCCTCCGGTGCAGTACTGAAAACATTGACCCCCAGGCTACTCTGCTTTCCTTGGCAGTGACTGCGGGGCCTTTACAAGGAACAGCCTGTTTGTTTGTTTGGTCCATAGAGTTCACTCAGCGTGGGTTGTGTTTGCCAGGTCACTAGAGCCCAGCTGAGTGGCGGAGAGAGCCGGGGAATGGCCTGGACTGCTGTGGCTGAAAAGGGGAACAGCTGCATGACGAATCCCGCACTCTAACCCTTTAATTTATTGCTCATCCCCACATGTGTGTTCCCCATTTCTCTTCATAAAGAAAATGCTAGTGGCTAACGTCGGACCACCCTAACCTCGCTGGATCGAAGTCTTCACCACGAGCCTCAGATAAGAGGTCTGGAGCAGATCCAGGTGCATTAGAGCTGGGTTGAGCTTCTGACACGAAACAGCCCTCAGGGGGAACCGCAGGCATCCATAAATATTTAGGCACCAAAGAGGTTTATGGAGTTTGTTGTAAAAGGATTTATGATGGGACTCGAGTCCATCCAACAACTTGGAGAGGGGGCTTTTTCGGGACTTTGACTTAATGCACTGCCGAGCCGTGCTCTTCACGGGAACATCAGTCGTGGCTCAGGAGAGGTCCGATCCAAACAAGCACTTTACACACCAAGAACGCAAACAACACATTGGATCCAGCTAGCTTTTCACAAAACAGGTGTGAGCTTATAAAAGGCTCTTTACCTGCTGCATGAACGGTGTATTCTGGTATGCAGAAGAGATCAACAGATGTTTCGGCCCTTATTAGGACAACACAGGAATCGCCTGCTGCTTATAAGCATTGTGGGGGTTTTATTGCATGTAAATTATGGCTTATGCCCATTTTTGGATGTAAGAAGATCATAGAGCACTGTAAAAAGAAAAAAAAAAAAGATTTTTAAAAGATGTAAAAACAAAAATGATTGGAGTATATTTCACAAATTTTCAAGTCTTTTTACTTAAAAATGTAATGTTTATGTAAGTGTTACTTGCTGTTTATTAGTAATTATTTGTATTGCTACTTATTTGTAAATACTAGCAATTTCTGAGTGAAAATTCAAACTGCACCATTTTTTTCTGTATTTTGCACAAAAGTTTGATACAGTACCTTATTGCTTACTGAACAATATTAGTGTTTTTTTAATCATTATTTATTGTATTATTTGTATATTGTTTTATATACTTAATATTTTTGTCTTTGCCAGAGAAAGACAATCTTTTTTTTTTAGGTTTACCTACATTAGAGTGCAAGTGTGAGATCATCTCTTCAGTGAATTGCTTTGATATTAGATCATCAGAGGTGAGGTAAGGTTTGTGCTATAATGTTTCTATTTGCATTTATATAATGTTATATATTCTCACCTACAAATATGTTCATCTCAATGAATTCAATGAAGTTATTTTGAAATCATTAGTTTCCACATTGCTTCCTTCCAGTGAGTCAGTCTGGCTCTGGTGAGAGTAAAATATTTTCTGGTCCAAATAATGTCCCTTTAAAGTATTTACTGTCTTGCCTAATCTGGTTCAGTGGTTCATGGTGCCAATGAAAACACAGAAAGAATAAGTGAAATTGAGTGAATAAAACAGATGCTCCTACTGATATGGGGGCAGTTCTTGATGTTGATTTACTGCATCTGCAATGGCATCTCATATGGCAGATGTTTAAGATGATGGCATTCTAGGAAAAGCACATTCTGAAATTGAAGGATTCTCATTGCGTAACCTGATTAAAATAAAATACAATATGAAAACCTTGATTTCTATTTCACAGTTCCAGGACCGTTATGGCTGGAGGCATATCAGGACTATGTATTTTATGAATGCAGGCTTCAGGCCCATGTTGTTTTATTACCCATGTGGCCCACCTAAATATACACGTTGACCATTATCACTCAGTGACAACTGAAAGCGAAAGTCATTTTTAGATGAATCTAACCCTTCAGACAATTGCCACTCCAATATCCGGCAATGTAACTCAGGCTGCCTTCTGTTTTCTTTGTCAGTTATCAGACAGTGGTATAATAAAAGAGAGACTTGGGCTAGTCTTTTATATCAGGAAATATGAATTATTGAGCTGTCTGAAGATCAGGCTTAAGATTACAAGGGAACATATCTCCAGCAGACATCATATAATGAAAGAGATTTATCATTTTAATATGTGCATGCTGCTGATGTAAACAGGGCCTGTGTTAGCAAAGACCCCAGGAAGGGTCCTTATTGGTGAGGGGTCTGGAGCGAGCAGCAATATTCCACCTGTGCTACCTCTGTTTTCATTAGACCCAGGCTCGTCTTGAACTATATCATGGAAATGTCAATCACACCCTTTTTCTATTTTATTTTCTTTCTGAAGGTATTCTGATGATTTAAACCTCACACTTTCATTTTAATTGCAGGAGGATTGAGCACTTAGGTTTGCCTGCTACATACCTCTTCTAACCCTCCAGATGTGTAAGTTTTCATGTTTATTCATTAAATTATTTATTCATTTATTTTACAATCTTAGTAAATCAGTGTTACATGATGTAATCTGGTTCATGCATTTTACCCAATATATTTTTTACTTTAAAAATATTATTTAATAAAGCTGCCTGTGCTGTGCCACTGTTTCTGTCCTGCTCGCTGTATTGTGGCTTTAAAGGTGAAATGTGTCATTTTGCACCTATATAGATAATCTGATAATTAATTAATGGCCAATAAATGGTTGGTAGTAAAATTCTATGCTTTTTTTTGTCTAAATAAATTTAAAAACAAGTGAATTTAGGTATAACAACATTCTAAAGTATACTTTCAGAAAAAAGGTACAAAAAATCACTGGAGCGGTACCTTTTTGTAAGGTACTCCTTTTTACCTGGTACCTTAAAGGTACATATTAGTACACAAAGTGCCAAAGTGTACATATTAGTACCTAAAAGGATTACGGTATGGGAATGGACATTTATTTTGAGATTTAACAGTTTTATTAAATTGTTTGTGTTTTAAAAGATTAACTTTAAATGAGTGTAAGATGATGGCAAAAGCATGTACAAATATCCAGCATTGGCACATACCATAGATATCCACTATTGACCAAAATTTGTTCAGTTTGTTTGACCAGCCATACACAACAACATTGACTCAACAAACTCTGCAAGTTCCAAATCTAACCACTGAAAGATGATGGAAGTGTTTTTTTTTTCTTTCTCCCCCTGTTATGTTTGGTGACACTAGTGGTGTAGAAATGTCAGACTTCATGTTTAAGTCACTTAGAAATCAAGTTCACTGCACAGCTTCGCACTCTGTATCTTTTCACATAATTCTAGTGCTAACTCCCCTCCTCCACCCCTCCAGTCATCTGTCCATCTCTCTCCCGGGTTCTTCGGAGGGGGTCAGAGGTCCTCTCTGTCGCAGATTGCCAGAAGATCAAGAATCCTCATTATCCTGTTAACTGTACATTTATCAAACAAGACAGTAGGGCTGCGGTGCCCCGGCCATCATTAAGGTTTAATAGAAAGGGGGCAAAATGGGCGAAGGAGCAGTAAAAAGCTACAGCAGGAACTAGCGTTTCCCTTTAATGTGTCTGATATCCCTGACAGGATTATTAATCAGGAAACTAAAAGAAATTTCTGGACCTTTTGCTCCCAGCTTCTTCACTTTAGAGTCTTTTAGCTAGTGGCATTACATAGCAACTGACAGGTCATGAGGTCCACCGCTAATTGGTTCTATGGGGTTTTGAATAACAATGAGCCGAGCCCAATTACCGGAGCTACAGAGAAGCACAGATGAGAGAGTGTGTAGGAGCCCAGTAGACTCAGAGAGTGGAGAATCGGGGGAGTGGATTGATGGGTTTGAAAGAAGGGGGGAAAGTTACGTTTCATCCCTGCTGTGCCTCTCTTTCTGTATCTCTATTTCTCTGTAAGGGCATTAATGAGATTTTCAAATCAACTGGCATGTGCTCTAATGGAGAGCTGAGCTAAACAGTAGCATTCCTGCAGGACAGCTCTGCCTCATTGACTATTCCATTTGAGGAAGACATTCACATGTTCTCTGGGAATTATTTTAACGTCCCAGTTATCTCGCTCTTTTTTGTATCGCATGTTCATTTATTAGTGATAAGTTTTGCTTCCTTGTATCTCACACCGAGGATCTAAATTAAGGTTCCTTGATGATTGACTCTAAGTGATCTTCATTGGCACTTTAATGTATTCTTCAAAGCTGTAGGCTGCTTCAAAGCGCCCAATTTGTTATGTAGATTATGCTCTGCTCTTTCTTGCTGCCATGGCTGTTCCCACCTCACATATTTTACTTATTATTTTTGCAAACTTGGATAGAATTTTCCTATTGTCCAGTATACATAAATAATTAATATTTTGTCATGTGGTGCGACTCCCAAAAAAACCTAATGATAATTGTGAATTAATAATTAATAAAAAAAAATATTTGGGCAGCACTTTATTTTAAGGACCAATTCTCACTTACTAACTATTAATAAGCAGCAAATTAGGAATTTATTGAGGGAAACTCTTAGTTAATAGTGAAAATGTGTTCCCTGATCTAAAGTGTTACCAATATTTTTTACCCCAGAAAATATATTTAAAAACTTCTTTTGAAAATAATGATCGATTTGTTT
This sequence comes from Spinibarbus caldwelli, assembly GCA_039654775.1. Classification (NCBI taxonomy): domain Eukaryota; kingdom Metazoa; phylum Chordata; class Actinopteri; order Cypriniformes; family Cyprinidae; genus Spinibarbus; species Spinibarbus caldwelli. The sequence goes on from CM077238.1 coordinate 12,666,230, forward strand.
ACATATTTTTAAGATTTATTGAAATATATTATTACTCTTTAGTTTGGGGACTAATATTTATTGTTACTAACTTATTAATAGTTAGTAAGGTAGTTGTTAAGTTTAGGTATGGGGTTGGAATCTAAAATATGGTCTTGCAGAATAAGGCATTACTATGTGCTTTGTAAGTACTAATAAGCAGCCAATATGGTAGTAATATGCCTGCTATAAGCAACTAGTTAATAGTGAGAATTGGTCCCTAAACTAAAGTGCAAACATTTTTCTTTTAAAAATTGAAACTTTTCTTGAAAATGTGTTTTTCAAAACCATATGAAACCAATGTGATTACATTTCTAAAAACTTTTTACGTGTTTTAAATAATATTTTTCAAAGATTTTTCCTTATACATCATTGACCCTAAAATCTTCACACAATAGTAATTTGATACCTTGTCTGTTTTTTTTTTTTCCTCAGAGAACCTACTTTATAAAGGCTTTAGTCTGCAGTCTTTGCCCTTGAACTAATGTGTCCACATCGGGTGCGAGAGCAAGAATTTAATTTGATCCCCGTTTAAATAATCTGTTTCAAATTCATGAATTCACACGGAGCAATCCTCCCCCTTCTGAGTATTCATCATTCTCAATAAGCCCTTGGAGAAGCCGTCATTAGGTTTCGGCCTCACCCGCCTGCACTGAACCGCTCCTCAAGGGCTGCAAATTGGAAATGGGACTTAAATACTGCTTGAAATGGATACTTCATATTCACCTAAGCCCTAAGACTGGGCTGTCAAGCGCAAAGAGGGAGGAAGACGTGCGCTTTCCATGCCTGCTGTACTTACGGCATTGAGTCGAATCCTTTTAATTGCCCGAGCTGAAAGGCTTTACTCTGACCTTTTCAAAGTCATGGAGCAAACAATTCTCTCCAAGGTTAACGCGCCTTCCTTGTTTTTTCTTTCGTGTGCGCTTTTGAGTTATTGACCGAATTGATGCAGTGCTTATGACTTCAACCCTGAGCTTTTGGAGTGAGCTATATTGAAGAAGCTACTCAGAGGCTGTGCTCGAATCAAGCCAGTGGAGTGCAGTCGCATCACAGTGAAGAGCCTAATCTAATTTTCATTTCTGAATAACTGTAAGCGCAAACGCAGCACTAGCGATACGCCGAGAGACTGTCTGATAAGAAGTGCTGATTGACCTGCCGCTCATATAACCCACTTGATTGGATCTGCCATTCGCTGACAATCTGTCACTGCTTTTGCATCTGCATATCTGATTCATTTGTGCTTTAAAGCAGTTTGAAGAGTTGAAAAGGAAGGCCTCTTTGCCGTAAAGTCTGTGTAAATACATCTCTCGAATCTCATCTCAACACAAAGACCCAAAGAGCTCTCTAAATCCCCACAGTTTAAGAACAAACTGGATACCATCCACCAAACTTGACAGTGGGATCTAATTATGCATTAGCAACTTCCAAATCTGCATATCTGCATACAGTTGCGGAGCTGCAGCTGTTGTCTCTGAAGAGTTTATCATTATTTCACATTTATTTTGTTTCCCTAATTACCTAATTAATTCTGTTGTTTTGATTGTCATGTTTACCATTTGCTTTGTGGAGGCATTATCCTGTTCTGTTTGTCTATTTGAAGAAGGAGACATCTCGCTGAATAATTCATGCCCTGTTCCAGCGTCAGTGCAACGTTTAAACGCTGAAGGAGTTTGTGAAATTCTGTCTTTAGTCACTGACTAACATGGGCGCACGCATGCACGCACACTGAGTCTATATTTATGCTGCCTGAGGTGACTGTATGTGGAAAGTAGAAAAGGTGGATTTTACAAAGCACACATGATTCAAGTTGGAAAAGGTTGTGACAAAGATCTCCTTTCATGTGTCTCTGCGAGGTTTAGAAGAACAGACTCAAAGAGTCTAACTGGACAGTAGTGTTTTGGGACTGGATTTGGTCTAGGGAACTACATTTACCTCTGTGTTGAGACTCTTAACCACTTGATTTAGCTAATCAGGGTCTTAATGACGCTAATTTGGGTCCTTACACTGAATTAGTCACAGTGCCCTTTAGGCTGAGTAATGGCTTACCATCCTTGAAGTGGAATATGGCCCGTAATTGGACTGCATGTCTCTTGGTTGCTTCTGGTTTTGCTCTTCTCTGACATTGGCCTCCTAAGAACTTAATTTGAAGACAGGCCAATTGTAGTTGGGTAAGCAAATAGTTCCTGTGCAGTATGTGGTCTGGTTAAGAGGCAGGATACAGGTGCTCCTCCCTGCTAATTCTAGCCCTCCAAGTACACTTGAAGAGGGATGGCGAGAGAGAGCGCGTTTGTTTATGGTTTGCAGGTCATTCCTGTCATGCAGTACATTTTAAACCTTATATAGCATGAATTTATTTGTGTTGTAATTTATTTTTATGAAAGTGTTTAACACATACTTGCAGAAATATGCTCTGGTCAGGCTCATAAACTTAAACGTTTAATTATAGCTTGATTACGTGCACAATGAAAAGAAAATTAATAGGATGGAAATAAAGAGCTAAGGTTAACTACTGTTCAGTGAAGGATATTGAGTTTTATGTAGAGTGTCGAGTTTAATTTTATATTTAACTTTCATATTTATCTTTTGAAGTTTTGATAACAACAGTGAGTTTTATAATTTTATCAACCAGGATTGAACAGTGAGGGGGAAAAAACACAAAATACTTAAAACTGTTAACAATGGGGGTGGGTGGGTATATTTGTATGCTTTTTTTTTCTTTTTTCTGATTTATGTCATTTTGATGTGTTATTTTGTATGTTATTCCTGTTAAAAACAATTAACATTAAGAAAAAAATTGTTTGAACTGTTTGAAAAACTGCTAACACTTATGTTTTTGCTGTTGTTTTCCTACCAGAAACAATGTGATTTCCTGGAGGAAAATGTAATTAAACAACATATTTTCTTACTTTATGAGATATTACAAAAGACCAGTAAGATGGAAAGTGATCTTGAGGACTCAAAACAAAATTCACAACAAAAACAATTAAAATCAAAAATAGATACTTTTCAATTAAAGAAGGTACAAAATGAAGAAAAGGAATATTTAATTAGAAATTGCCATTACCATTATTAAAAAATCAATTCTTTGTTCATGTAATTATGATGTTGTGACTAATATGATTTAAATCTTTAAAAATTGTGAGTTTAATATTTTAGCCCCTATATACTGAAAATGTGAAAATGTATTGCATAATAATAATTCAAATAATTTCTATAAGTGTGCATCCCAGATCAGTGAGTTACACAGACTGATCACCAGCACATCAGCAGAGTGTTCATTGTGTACTTATTAGCAATGTCATACCTAATTATTTCAGCTCAACTGCAATCTCAGCTTTCTTTACTTCCTCCACGTCCATTATTTCCAGTCTGTCTCTCGCCTCAAGCAAATGTCTCTATGGAATCTGAATTTACAGTGACATATGCTTCTGCTCTCTACACTCATGATGAGAGGGATTTGCCTTGCCTACGTGTGTGTGTGTGTTTGTGCGAGTAAATTTGTTTGCGCTCAGAACCCGGGGTGTTTTTTGATGGACGTTATCACATCCAGAACAGAAGCGCCAACAGGTCTTGAATAGTGCGGCGTGCTTTTTGACAATCCCCCCTCCTCCCAAAGGTGTAACGTTCTCCCCCTGCTTCGTAGGGTTGTGTATTTTCCTGTTTTCAATCCGTACTTATATGATCATCTTTAATCTTCCCTGCAGGCCTGACTCACTGCAGCACCGCAGCTGACCCGATGGGCCAAACAGCGCCTCATTTCCCTACGGCATCTACCTGCACAGTCGGTGGGGGGAGGAAGGTGGTCTTGGTGCTTGTTCATATCTTCATTAACAAATATCTTCATTACCGCGCTGAAAAACAATGGGAGAAAAAAACAACAGCCGTGCGATGAAACTATGGCAGCCCCTCGGGGCGTTCTGCTGTTTGTAGTGACACAGAGGACGAGTTATGCTAATTGAGTGTTCTTTGCATAATTAGAAAAAAGAAACTTTATCATTATTATGAGTACAGAATAGCCAGACTGTGGGTAATTTAGAGTTTCCCAGCAGGGTGCTGCATGGTGGAAAACGAGCGAGAGAGAGATGGAGAGAAAGAGAGAGAGAGGGTGCCCTCTCAATTTTATTCTTCTGGATATAGAAAAGCATGTTCATCAAGATGCTTAGCCAAAGTGTGCCTTAATGATAATTACTTTCCTCAATATGCTCTTTTCGAAGTGATTTAGCGAATTTGTTTTTGAAGAGCATCCATTTGCGATGGAAATTCACGAGGAAATATTTGGATTGAAGCAATTGGCGTACATTCAGGCAGATTGCCAGCATCTTTTTAGCAGGACCAGACGTTACTGAACCAATTAGGCATCTTTGAAATATTAAGAGACCTCGCGTTTTATTCCTGCATCTGGTAAAACTTAGTCGTTCGGAGTGCTGTCATGTCTTCTCTCCTCTACTTTCCAACATGGCTGACTGTGTAGTCTACCTTGAGACAGCAGAGAACATCCCCTGCTGCTTCAAAGGTTCTCTCGCCTTTTTCATCTCTGTGTACCAGCCCACGGCCAGAGCCATGGATTAATATTTCAAAACATGTTTCCCTCTCTCTCTCTCTTTTTCTCATCCTACCTCCTTTCCTGCCCCCCTCCCCTTGCTGTCTCATATACACAGTCCTCGTTCCCTGTTCACCACTTACTCTCTCTCTCTCTTTCTCTCGCTCGCTCGCTCTCGCAGCCTGGCTGCAGACACGTGTGATATTTTCCCATATCTCATGTTTTGCTGCTACGCTGCTCCCAGGGCCCAATCACTGGAGCAGTATGTTTTATGAATTAATAAGAGATGATCCTGGAAGGTCCAGGGAGGCAGCTAAGAGAGAGCCAAGAGCACAAAGATGGAGGGAGAGAGAGCGAGAGAGAAAAAAGGAAAAGTGAGAGGGTGGAGGCTGCAGTCGAATTTTAATGAGCACCAAGGGGAATATCTGATTTTTTTTTCCCCTAGTTCTTTCTGTGGATATCCAATGGCACACTGCTCTAAATCACTGTCATGCAAACAAGGTATTTCCCATCATGCCCTTGGTTTTTGGCTGGTAAGTGTGTCACCGTGTGGTACAGCTTGGCTCGCTGGGTACACCTGCTCCGCTGTCCTAATTGAACAGATGATCTGCCAATTTGTCATGTTTATCTTCAGCGCCTTTCCTCGGCGGCTTGCCCACTCCCCACAGCCCCCTCGCAACACGCTGCAGATGTTAGCAGCATTTTTTATGACAGATCTTGTAGTCATTACTGAATAATTCATGCTTGCATTAATGTCTTCAGATAGCATCTCCAGCTTCCCCCTCCCTCGTTCTTTCTTGCTCTACCTCCATCACTTCCCCTCTCGCTCTCTCTGTCTATCTCTCTCTCTCTCTCTCTCTCTCTCTCTCTCTCTCTCTCTTCACTCACCCCCACCCCCCAATCACATGGGAAAACTTTATTATGCCTCCCTCTGACGGCAAAGTATACGGATAAAATACCCCCCATTGATATGAAAATAGGATTTAAATTATTCACTGAGGTTTAAAGGTTAGTTGAAGGTTATTACTTGGGGACAGGCATAAAGGGAGGAGAGAGAGTCTCTCGGTGCATTGTTCAGCGACGAGCAGACGAGGCGTTGGTGAAAGGCTAATTTGCAGCGCATGCTGCAGTGGCCTCTTGTGAATAAAGCCCAAAGCCTCTCAGGAGATTTTAACATGGGAGAAGTCAATTATTTATAAGGAAATTATGTTGGGCTTTTTCGCCCCGACAAAAAACATTCCTGCCTGTAAATAAGGTAGGGAGTGCGCGTTTCCGCTTCATCCAATTGCCGTTCTCGAGATTATTATGACATGTCATTTTTCTGCTCAGCCCAGCCAGGCGAGGATAATAAGAGAGCATCTTGGAAAGGGAGGTGTCCTTTGAGATTGCCTTCAACATAAATCAGATCAGTTGAAACGCTTGCAGGTTTTATATGGGTTGGATAATGGGGCTTAGAATACAGTGGACTTAATAAATCATTCCCTTTGTTGGTGTGTGCGCTTTTTTCCCTCTACGGGTTAAGAGCCAGAGCCGGTTCATTGGTTGGTCCCTCTGTTCTTACGCCACGCTGTATCTCCATAGCAACCACGTGTGCAGGTACCGTGCTTTAGCGGGGAGTCATGAGGAGCAATGTGATGCAGACGGACCTCCTCCTCCCTCACTTTCTCCATGGCAGACACACAAACACATTCGCACCCTCCTTATTTAAATCTCTTTCCATTCTTCGCTCCTACTGTGGAGTGACCTGAGGAGGTTTGTTTACAGAGCTTTGTTTATGTTCTCTTATAACTCCCTGTCTCTTTGTCTCTGTCTCATTTGCATATTCCCACACAGCACTACTCCTCTTCCTCGCTGTGAAAACACTCGGCGACTGTTTGTCTTAACGCTCCTGTCATTCCTCCTCCGATTTTATGACCCCACCATTTACGCCATGCTTGATTATGAACTTGATTATTAATGAACATTTAGAAACGTAAATTGGAAATTTTATTGATATATAATTTTTAATTTTTTCATGTTTTTTTTTATGTCTGGTCTAGTTACAGTATATTTGCTTTATTTTTATGTTTACAAAGTTGAAAAAATCTAAAAATATTTGAAATTTTTATTTTTCCATGATTTATTTTTAATTTCTGATCACATTTTCAGTACTTATTTTTTGTGTTTAATGATTAATTAAACGAATCCTTGGTATATAAATAGTCAAGGTGGTTCTTTTTTAATTCATGGTCTGATTTGATCAGACTTCATCTGCAAGGTTTGCGAGCCACTTGTTAATGCCATTAATGTGGTTAAATGACATTTTTCAATTTCAATTTCACACAAACTCACCCCTTTATTTTGGCAAGTCTGAAGGATTTTGTAGAAGTAGTAATTGCTTACATTTGGAACAAAACATTTTATTGTGGTAAAAATGAATACCTCCTTGGGAATTTCCTCCCATTAGTTTTTAGGATAAGTAAGAGTCATTAGTTAGCAAGATTTGCACCGGCTTTCCTAGGCTCCAGCGTGTGTGTGTGTGTGTGCGTTAATACTTTAAATGGAAGTGTAGTCACATCAAAGATCCACAAGATGAGAGGAAGAATTAATT